>OZ018334.1:64771397-65371397 GCA_963969495.1 Ceratothoa steindachneri | reverse complement strand
GGCGGTACTAACCATCACAGACAAAGAAAACGCAGACAAAATAATAAACCAGGGCATCAAAGTCCTGGGCACACTCGCACATCCACAAGCAATCGAGCAACAACATAACATACGCCCTCAACAATGTCTACGCTTCTACAAAGCGGAGCACACAACAAACACTTGTTTAGCAGAACAGATCTGCTCAAAATGCAGTGAGAAAGGTCACTTTCATACTTCCTGCACCAACACAACACTTTTGTGAATCAACTGCGGTGGCAATCACACCACAGTTAATCGGAAGTGTCCATATCTCGCTGAAAAGCGGGCTTGGGCCATTTCGGAGATGCGCAGACCACAATTCATCCCCCACACACAAACCATGCCTGCTCCCACCCCACCGCCCCTCACGAGATCCTTCGCTGCCACTTGCGGAGCAAATGATTGCTTGCACCCCCTTCCCACACTATACCTACTACACACGAACACATACACACCCTGAACCCGATCACATACCATTGGCACACACACAACCCTAACATACATAACTCCGCCCGTAGTTACACACATGCAAACTTCACACATACCACCAACAATCCCACACAACACTGACTTCATGACAAACCGCGCCACTATGCTCTCACGGCTGGCACAAGATTGGGCTGGAGATGACTTTTCCCTCTACGCCAATTTTCTGAACCAGCTCTTCGAGGCTAATGGAATAGAGCGCATTCTCATACCGGAGTCAATACTTAACACCTACCAGTTCCACCAAACCAGAAGGCCACCTCTTCTGCCCACCCCAACAAACATTCCAAGACCACGCATCAACACCGTACATGGCCACCCACAGACAACCTTCCAAACCCCCCCTCTGGCATCCTCCACGATCCCCACTAATCCGTCCGCACCCCTGTTCCATCTTCTGTTCTCACCCCATCACCACCCGCGCCGGCTTCCATTTCCTCCTCCTCTCCCCCCACTCTAACTCCCTCTGCCCTTCTACACCTGACCAATCCAACCCCTGTCCCATCTTCTGTCCTCACTCCGTCACCACTCGCTCCGCCTTCCACTCCCTCCTCCTCTGCCCTCACACTGACTCCTTCTGCCCCTATACCCCTAACCACTTCAGCCCCTGCTCCCAGTGGAAAACCAACACTGGCACCTGCACCCACATCTACCCACACCTCCAACTCACTCCCACTTCAAGCCCCTTCAAGCAAACACACCCTGCACCCCTCCAGACCCCCCAAAACTACCCCACCTTACTACGCTCACAAAACGTATATCCCCTCCACACACTCACCAAACACAGAAAACACAAAGCGTGAAAGTCGCTGCGGCCCCCCATCACTCATAGAGTGTCAAGACTTAGGGACTCGCAAGACAGGTTCACCACACCTACGCTCTTGTCCAGAATAGGTCGCTTAAGCGTAGTACAACTAAACGTACGCAGTTGGCTTGGTGTACGCCACACTGTCTCCAACTGGGTAATAAACACACAGCATCCAGACACATATCTAACACCACAGGCGCTAATACACCATACCCTCGTAGACACCACAGACAACTTCATAGCCTTCAAAATAGACAGATACAGACACTCGACAATCCTAATTGCCACACACTATAGACCTCCAAGTTAACAGTTACCCATTGATGTCCCACTCCGGGTGTTATCAAACTATAATCTTCCACTCTTCTTCCTTGGGGACCTAAACGTACATCATCCCACATTCTTCTCCAACACCACAAATGAAGCGGGAAGCTACCTGGTCCGTGCCTTGCAGCGTTTTCGCTGTGAACACATTGGCCTAGCCTTCGCCACCTTCTTTGGTCAGCGCGGGGGTACCTCAGCCTCAGGTGTAGTCCTTCGTAACGACCACGCCACAAGACTCTACACACACATAGCCCCGGGTCCCCATGTATTATCCGACCACATCCCCATATGCCTTCTGATATCTACTTGTCCTATACTAATCCCCACACCAACCTTATACGACTACAATAACACGAACTGGGTAGAGTTCGGTAACCACATAACCACACACACATCACATAACTTCGACCTCTAGGGCACCAGATATTCACAATTAGACGACCACTGGAAGACAATCATAGACACGATAAACAAAACTGCCCGCGACATCTACACACCACGCAAAACATACAAACGCATAAAACATTTTACATTCTCCATACATACACAAAGACTCATCACGATATACAACAACCACTATGGCAGAGGCCCGCGACAACGCAATATAACAATCCTTAGAGCCCACATCCTCCGGTGGTTGCTGCTGGACAGGAACCGTCCATGGGGCGAGGTCATCCGCACAACGGAAGCTGCTCGTTGCGCTCACCCTCCTTCTTCTGGCGGCGCATCAGGAGTATAATGGGAACGGTCCCTCCCAAGCCCATAAAAATACAAGTAAACAATCAGACAATCACAAACACGAATGATATCCTCGATGTATTCAGGTCCCACTGAGACCAAGTACACTCACATAGCCAACCCAAACCACACGCACAAGATCACTTCCGGCTTGTTCAGGAATGGTGCAGGCTCCATGCCAATGAGCAGGAGCCGACGGATCCTTGATTGAAATTGAGGTGCTCGACAACTCAACCACATTAACTACCCCAGTCACTATCGAGGAAACAAAACACTACATCAAAGCCACAGGTAAACGTGCCCCCGGCCCTTCCGGCCTCTCAACCACAATTATTCATCATCTGCCAGAAAACATCTACCGGACATTAACACACCTCTACAATGCATCTCTAGCCTCTGGATATTTTCTAAAAATATTCAAGGCCTCACACAACATTCTACTATCGCTGACCTAAAGACGAATAAGTCCCCTGGACCGGACGGGTTTCTATCCAAGGTGTTGAAGGAAGTGTGCGATGAAGTATCACGAAATCTGTGCGCTATCTTTAACATGTCAATCCGGACCGGATGCGTTCCTAGAAACTGGCGTGAGGCGGAGGTGACTCTGATCTTCCAGAAAGGAGACCCCAGCCATCCGTCAAACTACCGACCAATCAGTTTGACTTCGATAGTCGGCAAACTCATGGAAAGCATGATAGTGGACAATATAACATCTTATTTAAAGTAAAACCTGCTACTGAAGAGTTCCCAGCACGGCTTCCGAAAGCAACGGTCATGCCTGACGAATCTTGTGGAATTCTTCCACTTCGTGTTCAGTGAGCATGATCGGGATAAAGCGGTGGATGTTGTGTACCTGGGACAAGGTACCACACCGCCGCCTTCTCCGGAAAGTGCGTGCGCAGGGCATATACGGCAAGGTAGCAGGTTGGATAGAGAGCTGGCTAAGTGACAGACGGCAACGAGTAGTGGTGAATGGACAGGCCTCTGAATGGGCGCCCGTATCTAGCGGTGTCGCTCAAGGTTCCGTCCTGGGACCACTACTGTTTATTATCTATGTAAAAGACATGGATGGTGACATGGTTGCCAAGATTTCCAAATTTGCCGACGACACCAAGCTTGGTATCAATGTGGCAAAGGAGGGGAACAATGCCCGCCTCCAAGAGGACCTTCAAAGGATTGGGGAGTGGTCGGACACGTGGCAAATGCCTTTTAACGTGGGGAAATGCAAAGTAATGCATATCGGCCACCGAAACCTCAAATCTCAGTACATCCTTAAGGGCACTGATCTTGAATCGAGTGACACTGAGAAGGACTTGGGTGTAACTATCACTAGCGACCTCAAGTTCTTGAAATAGTGCATCGAGGCAGAGAAGAAAGCCCAAAGGATGTTAGGCTAAATGAAGCGCCAGTTTGGAAACCGTAACAAGGAGATAGTACTTTGTCTGTACAACTCCCTCGTTCGGCCGCACCTGGAGTATGCTGTACAATTTTGGAGTCTTTCGTTACGAAAGTCATCGCAAGTTTGGAACGCGTACAAGCCAGGGCAACCAAGCTGATTCCCTCTATCCGACATAAAAGTTATGATGATAGACTAAGGGAATTAGATCTGTTCTCGCTGGAAACCCGTAGACTGCGTGGTCAGCTCATCGAAGTTTTCAAAATACTTCAAGGGTTCAACAATGTTGACTACCGGGATATTTTCACACTGAGTGAGAACAGAACGCACAATCACGGCTTCAAACTTGAACTGAAGCGTTACAACCGCAATCTGTGTGGATATTTTTTCACTTACAGTATCTGCGGTAGTTGGAACGCACTTCCAGTGGAAGTTGTCAACAGTGAATCTGTTGACCAGTTCAAGTCAAGACTAGACAAAGTCTTGAAACGTGGCCGTTTTGGGAAGCAAAACAATTGAGCAGCCATGTGTCCGCTCGATTGCTAGTCGAAAGGTACCCTCATTGAATGGACCGTAAGGTCTCCTAGGGTACTTCCTTTCCTTGTTACTCCTTGTTACTCCATAAACAACACAAAGACCCCAAACAACCAAACAGTTACAGGCCTATTGCTCTCCTAGAGCAACTAGGCAAAATACTAGAACGCATTGTAAATAACAGCCTACGGAGCTTTTTGGAGGAAGGGAACTGGTTCTTCCCCTGTCAGTATGGCTTCAGGAGGGGCCGGTCTACCACCATCGTGATCACTATCGTTCACGACATCATACAAAAACACGACAATCACGAAGAAAAACACTCAGCAAGGATGTCGAGAAGGCCTTCGACAAAGTGTGGCACGCGGGGCTTCGAAAGGAAACTAGCCAACAGCACAGAGCTACCTGTCTGCACCAGAAGGCTCCCATCGCACTATCTTGCGGATAGGGAATGTTATACATTACAACAACACACTATCACACGCATTCACCCCCATCCTCCCCTCTGGGGTACCACAGGGCAGCGTACTCGCTGGCCCCCACACTTTTCATAATTTATACAAATGAAACTCCACGCCCTAAAGTAAATTGCACACGCACACACACACACTGTCGTACGCAGACCACGAGACCATTATCGTCACCAGCGTGCGCCCTCACATACTTGCGCACCAGGCAAAAATAATACTAAACGAAAGGACAGAGTACGAGGATACGTGGCTCATAACCACCAATCCTCCAAAGACACATACAAAATATCCATATACGTGGTCACATACCCGACCAACATTAGCCAGCCCCCATAAGACTTACATACAAACCCACAACAAAAAATACTAGGGGCAACATTTGTCAAGTACTTACACTTTCACACACACAAAACACCACATAAGCCAAAGCCAAACGAATGAACAACATACTGAAGAGGTTTTACCCCAGCAGTAAAAAGATTCAGCTACACCTATACAAAACATTAATCAGACCAATACTTACATATGCACCAATTACACTAATGACTGCAAGCCACACTTGGCAGAGGAGTGCACAGCGCATACAGAACTCCGCTCTAAAGCGCGCCTGTCGCTCTCCTCTGTACACGAGAATATCGACACTTCACGACACAAACTCCTTTCCCTAAATACATACACCTTCACGAGACTAACTCAACAACTGGGGAAACTCAAGAGAGACCCCATTTACAACCACGTTCACCACATACAGTATGGTGCTGCATGGGAACGCAAATTCCCAGCAGCAAGAAATCACCAGCTGCCAGAACCACTATACACCTAAATAGCAGCATCGCAATAAGTTTTCCTTAATTTTAAAAGACACTGCCTCACTGAAAGTGTCCCAGACACTAAGCCACCACGTCTCGACGATCTAAGCAAGCCGCCGATCTAGCAAGATTTAGACCCTCCTGAACCGATCCTCCAATCCCGCCAGTCCAAACATCACACTATCACATAACATCGTCATATACTCAGCACCGGTGTATAGCCACCGGCCTTTAATCTCTTCTTATCCCCTCTTGAGTTAATTTCCGAACTGCTCCTCTTCGACTGAAACGACCTCCTGGATATACATAGGAATCCCTCGCCTTTTCTTTCTATACTTCTTTGTCTTTGTCTTGAGCTTATAAGCAGACATCTCAGACTGTTGAAATTTTTCTAAGCTTAACAAGAACTCTACAACCGGTAAAGGGGGCTACTCCAAACGAAAGTTTTGACGAAAATCCCTCAGATTTTTGCCATTCTTCTCCTTACGGGGAATTAAACCAGACATATTTTACTGGGTACATAAGCGACTTTATATCTACTTAAACACCCCCGAAACCCCTTCTCTTTTTGTGATGATGCAGTAATAAGCCGTAATTGCCTTTTTCATCACCTCGTCCCAACTATGCAAATTGATGTGAAAGCCATAATTGGGGGCGCCTGGGAAAGCAGGTTTGAGGATTAGCTCATTGTGGAAACCGGAATCAGAGGGTCCTGGACAAGGGACAGAACTACAACCCTCTAGAAGGGGAAACTTGATCCAGTACCGTAGGGGCTCAGTCAGAAACACGGAGGCAAGTAACATCCGTCTCTTTGCACGCCGGAAGCAGTTCTGATATTAAACCCTTCGAGGGAAGCACTCCCCCCACCCCGGTTAGCGAGAGTTGATACAGCGCTAACCTCCAAAACATGCCACATCTCACACTTCACGAGAACACCCCCCTGAGGTTCATACCTCTCAAGACAACTCACGATCGCGAAGGCGGCGGCATTCCAGAGAAGGGGTTACCTGCCAAAATATAATTGGTCAAACTTAAGATCAGTCCCCGAATGAAAGATTAATATCAACTTCACGGGTACCATGATCACAACTATGAAACACCTTTGTCACAAGAATACTACTAAGGACACTCCACATTATTTAGCGATCCGTATGACTCTTTGACGTTGCGACGGGCTACATCAAAATATGCGAGAAATAAATTGATGTCGAGGCCATAACTAAAGAAGCCTCATTCACCCCCCTAAAAAAGATCAACCTCCAACCTATATTCCGCTTCAAATCCTTACCCACAGGAGCGTGAAAACTGAACACCTGGATAAGGCAACATAGCAGGGTGGAAACAGAGAAAGAAATCACGAGAAACTACCCGTGGATCAACGTATCCGATGTGATCAAGTTTATAAACAAGAGAGACAACTCTGAATACACACATGTATTCAAGGTTGTCTTCACGGAGACTACAATCGCACACGAGGCCAAGGGAGGAGGGCTCCAACTCTTGAACGGAAGAGATGGCAGGGAACAAATTGAAAGGGAATATTTAATTCCCATTCAAATGAGCTTTCGGTGCTTCAAAATGGAGCAACACACCCCCAAAGAATGTACCCAGGAACAAGAGAAGTGCTCAAGATGCGGATATTTGGGGCACAACTGAAAGGCCAGCGAGAGCCCCCATGAAAGACGGGACATCGGGCAATAGCCATGGTCTGTCCGCTCAAGAAAGAACTCCTCAGACAAACAAAAAGGAGAAATGAGAGGCAGAAACGACGAGGGAAAAATACCCCCTCCGCCCAGGTTGCTAAGGCATCATTATCAAAATGCGATGTGAATAGTCTTTCTCGGCATCGACCACGAAATGCCAACGGAGAACTAAACATTATGTAGGTAGCAAATGAGATCGACCCAAAGGACTTTCCCAAGAACACCCTTTCCGAGGAACTCCAGATAAAGTACACCCCTAAAATACCCCAGACTCTACGAATGAATAAAGATCCCCTCCCCTTCCCAAAAAATAATGAAAGAAGAGGCCAAAAACGAGAAACCACCCAAAACAACGGGAATTCGCACAAAGAAGAAAGACTAAGAAGGAATCGACTACAGACACAGATAACTTAAAAAGCGACAGACACACACACGCACACACGCACACATACTAACACAAACACAAAAGACAAAATCAAAACCCAGAAGCAAACTGGACGGAGAGGAAATCGACCTCAAAATCTCGCATGTGAAAACACACCCTTCCCCAAGAAGAGCATAACGACGGATATATACGAAGGTATCAGGTGCGGCAGGTAAAAATAAGACTTCGATGCCGATATAGAGGAAAAGGGTCGAAAAAGCTCTCTTCCTCAGCGTCATCGACTTATACGAAGATACCTGCGTGATTCTGACCTCCCAGGAATACCAGAAGAAAATAAACGGCAAAGCCCGAATCAAGGGGAATTAAATAACATAAGACAGGACAACACAACGCAACAAAGCAAAGCAAACATAGAAGGCACAAATAATAAACTGACTATGATGACGTTAAATGTAAACGGATGGACTACAAAATAGATTGTATACTGTAATATTGTTAGGAAAACAAATCCTGACACAATTATTAGTAATGAAATACTGACTAGACACAAAGACAAGAAAAATAAAAATTCGAAAATACACGACTTTGATGAAGAACTGCACTCAGGAGAAGTATGACGGAGTTGCGATCGCGATAAAGAGAGAGCTTAAGTTCAAACTACTCCCTGAACTTGAGTTGTCCTTTTTGAGGAACGAAATCCTGACCCTTGTAAGGGATCTTGTGGTGACGACAGCGTACCAGCCTCCAATAAGAAATTACCTCCCCCTACACAATTTCAAAGTGCTATTTGGCCACCAAAGAAATGTTTTTTTCGGAGGTGACCTAAATGCACACCAGAGAGAAGCAGGATATGCCAGGACAAACGAAAGGGGAAGGAACCTGGAACTCTTATTGAACCGAAGTAGGCTCGAGAGAGTTGCACCCGACTTCCCCATATACTTGACACAACGCGTTGCTACGAGGCTTGAAATAATTTTGACTAGTTGCAACTTCCAGTTCAACCAACATAGCAGACCCAGGCCGCGTGTCCCGAATGACTACATCCCTATACTCACGAACATCTCTCTCGCGTCCATTCAGGTACCGATTCCACCACGAAAGTCTTTCGCACAGGCCAAATGGGAAAGTTACATAGAGCTGTTGAGCGACTATCAGCCAGCATACATGAGTAAGGAAAATCTCAAAGAGATAGACGCTGACTTAGAAACCCTAACCAGTTTGATAATTAGGACAGACAAGGAGAGCGTTCCAAACACATCAAACATAACCCTCCTCTAGCCCAGATAGACTGACGAGATGATAGAAATAGCAAAGGAGCATAGGTACAACCTACCAAGGCAAACAAGAACTAGCAGAGAGATAGGCATCCTGATGCGTCACCTCGAAGCAGAGCTGATCCAAAGAATTAGAGAAAAACAGACTAAAATGTGGGAGCAGTTGATAGACAATATAGAAGACGAAAACAACCAGAACAAATTTTGGAAACAAATAAAAAAACCCGGGAAAAATACGCATCAAGGAGGACAAATCGTACATCGAGGAGCCAGAAGAAGTCGACGCACGATTCAGGGAGCACTGGAGAGAATTCTTCTACATAAAACCAGAAGACTTCGACCTCGAGTTTGAAGGTGAGGTTATTGAAGAGCTGAATGTAAGTAATGAGCGGACCTACCCATGCTCGCATGTCTCCGAAGAAAAGGAGATTATTGGACACAGTTGGGCAATAGCTACGCAGAAACTCGTCGATGCCATAAAAACCTTCAAACAAAAGGCTCCAGGTTGCACGGGATTAACAAAACACAATATAACCAACGCGCCACCACAATTTCTATTGTGAATGGCGAATATAATAAACGCGGCTTTAAACACCGGCTACTTCCCCGATGCGTCCAAACTTTCAAAAGTTATAATTCCTGAGGGAAACAAACCTCCGGCCCTGCTCCTGAACTACAGGCCTATATCTTTCCTGGATTTCGTTGGCAAGATCTTCAAAATGATCATGGCCAGCTAACAGAGAACACGGTTTCCGGAAAGGAAGACGAACCGACACTGCGCTTGCTCTCTTCACCAGGGCAGAAGGGAAGTACGTCGACGTGTTCCTCAGAGAGGTACAAAAGGCATATGGCAGGGTTTGGCTGTGGGCACTACAATATAAGATTGGAAACTTTCAGCTAAACCCTGTCATCGAAAGGATCCTCTGCGACTACCTGAAGGATAGGAGGGTCCATATACAGATAGAGAGACATAGGGGACCAGAATTCAACCTTGAGAAAAAAAATGTAATCATGCAAAATTAAAAAAAATGTTAAAAAACAAGCTAGCAAGAGATACCTTCAACACCTTTTTAATTTTTTCTTCCAGTATCCATCTCTTTCAATATTATTTTCAATCATTATCGGGAAGCACATAAACCCGGAGCTATAAGAAGCTATATTCGTTTAAACCGAGCCTATAAGTGGCCCGCCATTTTCGTCTTGCCAACCACTACAAATCCCCCCCCCCCAACCACTGGGGGTTAAATATCTCATTTTCAAGTGTCTTTGCTCTCTGTATTATAAACGTTCATAATATATATGTATCGACCCTATGTGATCCCTAGTGTGTTTTTATTTTTCTACCTGTCTATTTGTTTACAAAAGATATCTCAACAAAGTTAATGAAGAATTTCGCTGGAATCTTAAGTCAAAGAAAAGTTGATTAGATTTCGGTGTGGACCAAATCCCGAAATCTGGCTCTCCTATTAATTTTCTGATTATGTGTAAGATAGATAATAGGTAATATTAATAGGTATGTTGAATCCAATTTCACTCAGAGTTCATTTATATTGGCCTTATTATTCTGATCATGATGCTGTTTGCATTGAATGGGAATACTTTCAAAATTAACAATTTAAGCCAGTCATTTATTAAGTCCAAAGTTTATTTTTAGTAAGCATATTCATATCGCTTTGTTTATTTACATTAATAAACTGGGGTCAACTTAATGCCTGAAGAAAAATTTAATTTATTCATTAAAACTTTCAAAAACTCATTGAAAAGTGAAACGATTAGTGACCGACCGCCCGACGGACCGACATAGTAACTCATAGAGTCGCTTGCACGCGAATAAAACGTTATTGGCTAGTTTCAATGGACTTTTGTATAGCAATGGCTCTTCTGGCCAAAGCAAAATTTGATTAGATTTGGGACTGGATCCAGATACGAGGGCGGATTTTAGCTCGCTTAAACACTTTCATTAAGATTGTAAGATAGTGCTTTTTTGTGCCAATTAGCGGGGATATGCACTCTCTGAGTGCTTTCTTGTTAATAAGCCGTGTCCTTTTTTACTCTGGTTCTGTCTATTCCCATTATATTCCATTTTCTTGCTTCTCCTTCGTTCTTTCTACTGTTACGAAAAGCTCCAAGTCGATGATTAGGTTTTCTTTCTTTTATTACCCCCCCCCTATTAAAATTCCAAAGGGGGTTCTATGGAGCTAAAACGGAAGCTTCTTTTCACCCGTAACACAAGACAATAGCGAATAAAATCCCCTTAGAATGAATAAAAAAACCTCTTAAAGTAGCTTGTAAAACCGAGTGGTGGAGTTTTGTTTTCTCTTTGATTTTTGCGAATAATTGAATTTATAGATTATTTTGTGATCAAATGGCCCTCTCGTGGCCATGTCACATTTGAAGGGGAGGGGGGGACTTAGGAAAATGTTAAGATTTAGAGTAGTGTTTTCCAACTGGAAGCCATGGCATATATGAAAGGGGGCCACAGGAAAATATAAGGTTCCTAAGGGGCCCATAAGTCCAAACTGATCGGGAACATCTGATGTAATCAAACGTGGAGGAGGAAAATCAGTGAGGGGACGATAGGGTAAGATAAAGCATAAATAAAGAGGTGAGTAATAAAAAAGAATAACAGCTCGTAACAAGCCCCCTAACCTGAACCACTGGGGCCGGAGGGGCATGTTTCTCAATTCCAAAAACCAAGTTCGTATTTAGGAATGAAAGAAAATCAAAATCTGAACTTGAAATCCCTCAGGCGAAATCATATAGGACAACTGTTCTCGAGGTACCACGTAGTCACTTCACCTAACTCAACCAACAATTACACCCCATGTTTCTTACAGAGGGTTCTGATGGAAATTCCCTCGTTGGTTTTCTTTTTTTTTAATGGGGCCCAAAAAAAATGGGTTCGGAAGGAACAAGAATTTCGTCACGGTTTGGGGGAGAGAAGCGATGGGTATATTTCAATGGCAAACCAGCTTCCTTCGTCCCCACTACCGTCATCCTCCTGGAGGGTCCCAGTTCCGGAATCCCCCCCCCAACCCCTCATGACCGAGCCAAAATCTAAGTACGAACGGCAATGACCTCTGCCCAAAATTGGACTCTCTATGATGCATTTGTGGGCGAAGATTTTCCTGCGTTGAATTAGAATTAAAATTTAGGCTCCCCCTTCCCTTGTATTCCTATCTTTGGGGGGCAGGGGTATTTTGGGAAGCACATCATACTCACACCACTATTTCGTCCCACATCAATGTCGATACGACTGCCCCTCTTTCCCTCCCTTAGCTGAATACGAGTAGTCATACTCAGATACCCAAAATTGATTTCTCGAATGTTTTGGCTATTTACTCCCCCCCCCTCCTTAACGCAAAGAGAGAGTCATATTTATTTGCGCCCCCCCCCCAAAAAAAAAAATGGTCATCGCAGGTTCGTGTTCTCTTATTTGATAACGACACACTTTTTTTCATCCATCTTTCCTTTGTACACAACACATTACTCTTCATGCTAAGAAACTTCTCGAAGGGGTTTCTAACTCCACACTTTCCTGACGTGGAGCGGGTGGCTTTATCTTAGGCCAGAAGGGATTCACATGCTAGCTGGATAGTGACAAAACACAGGGATACCGTTCGCTTCGCCACTTCTCCCCCAACTAGGACCGATTCTTGGGTCTTTCGAGTTCACCCGTGATTGTCATTCGTATCTTTATGTGAATTTCCTTTTGTTTGGGAGAACTTATCGACACTTGAAAGGACCAATTAAAAAGAAGGGGTTTGCCACACGCAAGTTCTCCTTATTGGCACAAAGCCACCTCTTAGCATAGGAATCGTCAGCTTCATTCATACAGTTCTAATCTCTGAAAAGGGAACAAATCTTGGAATTAAATGGGATTTTTCCTTAACTGCACAGCAGGAAGAACCAGGCTAATGAAAATGATTTCGTGGTCATCTGAGTTATTTTGAGTTTTCTGCAATTAATTTATGATCAAATTGGCTTATAATTTAGTTGAGAAAGGAATATTCCAAGACTCATACCTATCGCTAGGACATTCCGACATTTGGATAGAAATTTGTCCGATTTTAAAATCAGAAATTGCTAAATTTCGAGTTCTAAGGCATATTCTTATATGCATATATTACAGCATAAACAAAAGGAAAATTATGTATAATAATTACAAAAAAATTGGATGCATACGTTTTATGCGAAAATTATCTAAGCATCTGTTTACTTTGGGTAAAAAAATTATAAAATTTCCTGGAGAATGCATAAGCCCTTGGTAATTGAGTCTCATTGAGGGAGAGTAAGTTCGCCATTGGTTCGACCTTGGTAAAATCTCATTTAGTTGTACAATGGCTTTTATCGCATAGTTGAGGGCTGTGTATAACATTCCAGTAGTAGTGGGAGCCATTCAAGACATGTAGATGTGTACGAACCTGTGTACCTACACACGTTCGCACTAATTTATGGCACGTACACAGCCTAACCGTTTAAAACTTGGACCCGGAGCTGTAGGCTTATCGCTAGTGCTTTAATTTGTTAAAGCCTAATTATCTTACCTTATCAGGGTTAACAGCGAACTTGACGAATTGTTTCATATTGTTTCGCCCTATTTTCTATCATTTAATCTCTTTTGTGTCCCTTTAATTATCCTTCATATTTATGGAATATAGCATTCAATGCAATTTTATCATTATTAATGAACCTCGTTCTAATTTGTCATCTTTCTTCAACTATAAAGATACAAACTCAAAGTTTATGTCTTTGGTTGTTTATTTATTTACGTGTGCGAACTGCAATAGTCGCTACATTGGTTTATTACCTTACATAACTACAACTGAGGATCTCAAAGCACTTGGGGATTTTATACGGAACTGCTCGTGTTATTTCCAAACCAGAACACTCAAATATAGGTTCAATTATCACTAGTGGTCGTTCCATCAGACTAAATCAAGCTCCACAGACTTAAAAATCCATCAATCCTTTTAAATAAAAAAAAAACTCGAATTGAATGAGAACGCTTCTCTTAGATCCTGCGCAACACAACCCACTTCGCTACCATTTTTATTAATACAAGTGGTTGCTCCTACAACTCCGACATTCGAGGTTAGTAATTGTCATGTTTTGCTTTTAATTCAGATCGTCCTCATTTTCACTTAATTTGGAGTCAGTGGAAATAATCTTGCTTCATTTTTATGTGTGTAATCACTTTAGTGTTTCTTACAATTTCTTACTATTTTCCCGTTTTCAATTCCTTAGTTCTAGCCAATCATTCTTCTATTCTCATTTTTTGTCTCTATTTGTCTATTTTTCAATGTCTAATCATTGTAAATTTAAATTTGTTTGTGTGTCCTTTGGTTTAAGCTCAATTTTTATTATATTATTTTTACCTTTACTTATTTTCTATTTCTCTTTTAGCACCTTTACCGGCTGATTGGTTGTTAAATGTTGCCTAATACATTTTATAATATTTTTAGCAACTGAAGATGGAACAGGAATTGTTCCGAAACGTTTGGTGTAATAAATCATGTTCTCTACCATCTTATACGTCTTCATTTTCCTATTAGGTATTATATATATATATATATATATATATATATATATATATATATATATATATATATATATATATATATATATATATATATATATATAAATATATAAAATTTTAAGGGTAAATCCAAGGGCTAGGAAGAAAGTAGTATTCATTTAACGACGTTTCAGGGATCATGCCCTTCTTCAAGTCTGACAAAGTGAGATAATTACACTGTTCAACAATGATTTTGCTTCAGAAATGAGAAAGTAGTTTTTTGCGTAGATTACGAAAATGACTTTTATTTTTCATGAAATGACTTCAGTTTTTTGTAATCCGCACATTTAATTTTTTATTAATATTAGATTATTCAATATATAGAGGTATGAAATATTTGTTATCATTTTTATTTTATTTGACAAAAAGTACAAAGATAAGTAGAAACCAAAATCTTATTCATAAAAAGAAATTAATAAGTCTCTTTAAGACATTTCAGAGTGTGATATTATAAAAATATATTTAAAAAAATAATGAAGATTTAAGATTTCAAAATTGCTGAAATCTATACAATAGTCCTATATGTTTAGAATATTTAGGCTCATTTTTGTGTACAACATTTTGTCTGTCTCTGTGAAAAGTTTAACAGAAGTCAGCAAGCATTGCAGGACTCCATTTTCCTTTATAACTATTTTCTATAGTAGCAATATCTTGGTGGAATCTTTCATCATGCTCATCGCTGACCTCTGCTGGATTCTCTGGAAAGAAAGACAGATGGGAATGCAAAAAATGCACCTTTAGTGACATACTACATCCCAACTCATTGTAAGACCTAATCAAATTCTGAACAAGAACTTGGTAATTTTCTGATTCGTGCCTTCCAAGGAGACCATTACATACACCTTTGAAACTATGCCAGGCCTCAAATTCTGGCTTGCTCAATTTTGCCTCAAACTCAGTATCTACCATAATTTTAGCATCCGTAATCTTAGGAAATTTTGTTTTTAAATATAAGAAGGATTGCTCGTCATGCTTTAAGGCTTTCACAAATTGTTTCATTAAACCTAATTTTATGTGAAGTGGTGGCAAAATTATGTTTTCCTTAAGTCCAATGTTTCACGTATGGCATTATGACAACCTACTTTTGTCTCTTCTCTTAAGGCCATTCTGAGTGTATGCAATGTTCTCCTAAAGCTCTACTGTCCCACTGGCACAAAAAACACATTAATTTTGTGTAGCCTGAATGCAAGCCATTTAAAATGGCTACTACCTTAAGGTCACCACAAACAACCATTTATGTTCACTGTATTTAATGCTTTTCAAAATGAAATCTAAATTCTCATAAATTTCTTTCAAAAGAACAGAGTGAGCTACTGGTATCGATGGTAGTTTATTTCCATTATGCAGAAGCACGGCTTTACTACTATATAAAGAAGCGAAAATGAAATGTCTCCATTGACTGGGTTCATAACGTATATCTAATTCTTCAAAGAGACGTGGAATATTATTACAGTAGCATAAATTGTTTTCAAATGGAAAGTTGTCTTGTAAATTGCTTGATCGAATGTGAAACTTAGTAATTCAAACATCTTCTGCTACTAAATTTCTTTCTTTCAGAATCGAGGCCAGTAATTCCCTGTGTTGCTTTGTTAAGTTTAGATATCTTACAAGATCATCTAGATAAAGTTGTGAGAAAGGTTTTGGAGTAGTATCAACAGTTTCAGGAACATAAATTTCAGTTTCTGGTTCACATGATTTCATATCTGATTCATCACCTTTAGACAAAACAATTTCTGCAGGTGGTTCAGGTACTGGAATGTCTTTTGAGTGAGGTATAGGCCAGCCGAATAGCAGATCTAAGTTTGGGATATATCACAGCTGAAGCACACTTCGTTGTTTTACCTAAAAGTATGGAAATTCTATGCATAAAATTTAAAATTATGTACATATGTGTGATTACAATAAAGTGGTTCTAAACTTAATTAATTTTATATTTAAAAAAAATAATATTACAGTATACTACTTCAAAATATAGGTACAATGGACAATAAAAAATTACTTACTTTGTATGTCTACCAAACAGAAATAGCAGTCAGTGGCATGATCTTGGGGCTCTCGCCATACCATTGAAACACCAAATTGAAGGCTTTTTATTTTTCTTTTAGACCATTTTGATAAAGAATTAAAGCATGTCTTGCAACAGATATGTGGTGCCCATGGTTTATCTTGGTCGCAAATTTGACATCCAAAATACAAATTATAGTTTTTTCACTAAACCACATATGTAGCAGAATTTATCTGGGCTATTTTCACACTGTCCTCTTGGTATTTTAATTAAAATTGTTGCTTTTATTTAAAATTTTATTTAGTTAAATAACCCGAAAAAAATGAAATTCGTTAAAATATTCAAAATTTGACAAAAATGCTAATTGCCAACTTACAAAAACTGGAGTCATTTCGATAAAAATGACTTGCATTTTTGAAAAAATGTTCCTCTAATCTTTGTAGTCGACAAAAAGTTAAATTTTGTTAGACAGTGTTATCAATAAATATTCAAATAAGACATATTTTGTATTAACCTAAATATCAAATTAAATAAACTTATCAGTATTTAAATGGGGGAAGGGAAATTGGGAAGAAAAGTGGCAGAGTAACCGAAATTATCGAACTGCGAGAAAGACCTAACTGAATAAGTAAGTGAGGTAAGGAAGGAAGTATGCGGTGAGAGGAGGAGTAGTTAAACTAAAGTTTTAATCATAGGTGGGCACGATAACCGATATTTCGATAAATCCAAAATTATAATACAATATTGATTATTGACTATATATAGCGTTATTTTATAATACAATAGTAAAAATATTTGAATATTGTTTCTTAGTGTCTTACCTGGTGAGGCTCTCCTTCATCTCCTCATAGGTTTTGAGGATCCTCCTCACAGCTCGGACCTACATATTTCTGCCTCCAAGGCACGCACGGCTCGCCCCTGTGATAAAATGGAACCAAAAACTGAACGGAAATTATCGATTATCGCTAGTTTGGAACCAAAAATATCGGCGATACCGATTAATCAATAACGCGGAAAAAATATCGGATAATTCGATATCGTTATCGCAATAACGCCCACCTATGGTTTTAATATACATTGACTCTAAAATACGAAAGGAAATCTCATGATTACATTGTTCAAGGACTTTAAAGATATCAGGAAAGACATCGGTTTTGCATTGTATAATGTGAGCTTTTATGGCTGATTTTTCCTTCTGGTTCAAAGGTTTGGCAATTTTATTACTGATGCGTAAGTCAGAACTCACCCTGGCCTCAAGATAACGAACGGCGCTTCCTATATACGTACATCAATCTCTGGGAGGACAAATGAAATGATTTACCAGGCAACTACGCAACTTCCGAGGGAGTCTCTCCTTAACATGGAATATTAAGTCAAATGATAAATTGCAGGTGAAAATGAGTTTAAATTAAATATGGGGGAAATATGGCTGAAGAAGTTTTAGTGGAACTGAATTGTTTTTGAAGAAATTGCGAAGGAAGTCTCTTTATGGGGAGAGAAATAGGTTGCAGATAAGTGATAAAGCACGGTGAAGTAGGGTTTTTATAGCATTGATTTTGAATAGTTTGTCACAGAAACTGAACATCTTTGGTCCTGAACCAGCGAAGTCTGGTTTTCGATATACAGAGGTGTTTATTTTGTTGCCAGACTTATCTTACAAATGAATAACGAGCTTTTGTGCTCACAAATTATTATTTAAGGACTGGAAGCTGTAAACAAGTTCAACAACCTTTTGAACAACGCTTTCCGGATAGAGTTATCCCCCCCAAAAAAAAACATCTCGACAAATGTTAATAAGTACAAGACTGAAGGAACAAGTTTAAATTTAAACAAAAATCGATCGGGTCGCAGGAGAACAGAACGGACGCAAGAAAACATTAATCTTGTTCAAAAAAAGCTTATTAAGGATCCGAGAATATCAGTCAGAAAGAATGGTTTGAACATCAGTAAGGATACGTTTCACCGAATCATTAAACGCGATTTGAAATGGTATCCTTACAAAAGATTTACCTCGCCGCCTAAACTTTGACAACTGGTTTATGCATTTCATATGAATGGAAGAGTCAACAATCACAACATTCGCCAGTATGCGCCACAAAGCAATCCTCCACATTTTATCCAGGAAAAAGGTTTCTGTGTGGGTTGGAATGTGTGGAAACGGACGTCTTGTGGGCCCTTTTTTCTACGACAATAACTTGACTGGAAATGGATACCTGAACCTAATTACAGAAAGGATAGTTCCTGAACTACGACAAATTTATGGAAACAGATTTAACAGACTGTGGTGGATTCAAGATGGCGCTCCAGCACATAGAACTCGTGTTGTGCGGGAATTGCTGAGGGGCATTTTTAATACCCGCATTATTGCATTGAACCATCCAATTAAGTGGCCACCCAGATCTGCGGACTTAACACACCTTAGGATTTTTTTTTGTGGGTCCATCTCAAGAGTAAAGTGTACTTTTCTCCACCAGAAAACACAGACCATTTGAAGCAAAGAATTAGAAATGAACTTGATTTACTAAACGAAAATCAGGATTTAGTTAAAAGAATTATGGCAGAAATGCGAAGAAGGATGCAATTATGTGTAGAAAGAAATGGAGTCCATACCGAAGGAAACGGATATTAGCCTCTTACATTATAAATAAGAATTAAATATGTTTTTGTAATAAATATTAGAAATTAAATTGTATTTTTTTCTGCTCCATTTTACTAAATGGTTTTGAAATACGAGGAGCGGTCAATAAGTTTTGCAATTCGGATATTAGGAAACGAGATATGAGGAAAAGTGTTTTATTATTTTTCAATATAACTACCCTCGACTTCAATGCACTTGCGCCACTTGTCCCTGAGGCCTCGAATTCCCGATAACCAGAAATCTCCCGACTGCTGTTCAGTCCACTCCTGAACGACGAGCTGGATATCTTCATCGTCCCCAAACCGGCGTCCACGCAGTGAAGCATTGAGCTGGCGGAATAAAAAGTAGTCACTAGGGGCCACATCTGGACTGCAGGGGGGATGGTTGAGCTCCTCGAATCTGCCCTCACGCAGGGCAGCTTGTGCAACTCTGGCCTTGTGGACTTTGACGACGTTGAAGTCGATCATGGAGCGTCAGGTTTCTAGGGACCCAACGGGCAGAGACCTTGGTCATGGCCAAATTGTCATGGATGATGTTGATAACACTTCCATGTGATATTCCATCGAGGATCATCATCTCCACACGGGCCACATTGTCCTCGTTGGTCACATCTAACGGGCATCCTGGACGCAGGTCATCTTCAAGGGACTCACGACCATGGCGGAACTCCCGATTCCAGCGAGCAATGATTGCATAGGAAGGGGCGGTGTCGTTGTACACTGAAACGATGCGTTCATGGACCTCTTTTGCATTCTTGCCTTCCTTGGTCAAAAATTAGATCCCTGCGCGGTGCTCAACCTTCTCCATTGTTGAAAAATTTCTGACTGACGATCTGCGATCAGCTACTGCTTCTTAAATAGACGAGGCAGGAGCGTGTGGCTGCAGGTCCTGCCTTGTCATAACTTGCCCTAACACCCCCACAAACAGCCATCCCCCTTCCTCTGTTTTGCTCTACCGATTCGCAAAACTTATTAACCGCCCCTCCTATGTCTATTTGAAGTTTGATTCTGTATTTTACCTGCTTGCGCAAGCACACATTTTATGTCCTTCATCTACTTTATTGCAGAATTTAAAATTATGTATAGTTGTAGGTTTATAAAATTTTCAACATAGATGCACAAAAAAATAGACAAACAAGATTAAGTTTTCAGAAACTATCGGTTCAAGAGAACGTCTGCTACGAATTATATTTTTCGACACACTGCACCTCTAAGACGACTGCCAAATGCTGAAAGAAAATATATGAACTGTGACCAGGCTCAATAAAAGGAGCCCAAGTTATTGGCTGCAATTACTTACTTGAAGTCAGTGTTGGCAGAAATTAAATCAGCTTCCAAATACAAGTTCCCTTTACTAAATTTATACTCTGGCTAAGCCCGAGCAGCCCGAGTGCCGGAGTCGCCACGGAATATATATATATATATATATTTATATATATATATATATATATATATATATATATATATATATATATATATATATATATATATATATTAATGCTGGGAAATCAAATTCAATTCGAATCGAAATTCAAACTCGAATTCGAACTTGAATCGATTATTAATATAAATTTGAAGCGAAAACGTCGAGTATCATTAATAAAATAATTTAGAAATTCCAAGAAATAACAGTGGTTTAACTTGTAAATATTGTCTTGCTAATCCTATTGTTTCGCTAATCACAGAATGACCCAAAGCTAAACCTTTCTTCTCACCTACCATAGATAAGAGCGCCCTTTTGTTTCCCCAACGCGGGGTAGAATCTTCCTTTCTTTTAGAATTTAGTAGAATAATAAAGTGCATAAATTGTTAAAGGCATTTAGAGAAAATCAGTTTCAAACTAGACAGCATCCTGTAAACGTCGCATTTTTATAAACGCTTCTCTCCCATTTAATTTTTTTGTGACACAATTTTTCATCTCATTTTTAAACCTCTCTAAAATGGGACGTCAAAAAACAGATAAGTGTTACTACTATTTCCATCTCAGTGGATAGGGACAAGAAGCAAAAGCAACTTACAAAGTTAACAATTGCACAATGACCTTAAAGTGTCCGTCTACTACAAATTTAAAGAAACATTTAGAAAGGTATCACCAGAATGAGTTTAATTTATTGAATAAGTGTACTACTCTAATTGCTAAGCGATCTCTCGCACAAGATGAAGCACAAAGATGTGAATATTCCAAGCGAAGCAAGACTATTGACGAAATATTTCGCCAAACAGTAAGCATAAAGATGGACGCCAACATATTCAATAGCGCTATGATCGAGTTTGTCACTGTAAATGCAAGACCATTTTCTACTGTTGAAGATAATGGACTATTTAAAATAATAGACCCCATTAAAAAGGCACTCAATGTTAAAATGGACAGGAAGAAAATTGCAACTTTAGTAGATGAAAAAGCAGCAGATATTGTTAGAAAAATTAGCATGGAACTCCAAGGAAGGCTATTATCATTGAAGATTAACATTGCATCCCGCTTGGACAGATCTGTGCTTGGCATTAATTCTCAATTTATTATTGGCGATTCTGTTCAAATAAGAACTTTAGCAGTGGCAGAATATTCCCGCTCTCATACTGGAGAACAAATCAGAGAAACGGTAATAAGTCTTGCAAAAATTTGAGCTGAATACCAATCAAGTATATACTGTTATAACTGACAATGCAAGAAATATGGTAAAAGCTATACAAGATATGCCATATGAAGACAGTGAAAATAGTGCCTATAACGAATTAAATATAGATAGTGAACTAAATAATGGAAATGTGTTTCACAATGTTTTTTCGGTTAGATGTGCTGCCCACACTTTTCAGCTTGCTATAAAAGACATTTTAAATAGTGGTTCTTGTTTAAATACCATATCCCATGCACGAAAATTAGCCAAGAAACTGCGAGTGCCTGCTATACTTACTGTTTTAAAATCAAAGCAATATCGTACGCTTAATATTGATGTTGTCAACCGCTGGTGCTCCACTTCTGACATTGGACCCATTCATTGACGAATTTATTGAAATTAGAGGAAGTGATATGCAACTCTCATAAATCTTGGGAGAAGTTAAAAGAAATCAAACTAGCTTTGGAGCAAAGATTGCGACTGTGCAATTGCAAGAGCAAAATTTAACTCCAGGTGACATTTAGAAGGTTTGACTCCATTGCAAAAGTGAAGTTTCCAAAATGCAAGGCACTATTTCTCGCAACCTGCATGATGCAATGACGATTCGAGAAAAAGAACTATTTATTACCGAAGCATTCGTAGCATCATTATTTCTAGATCCTAGGTTGAATGATTTGCTTTTCCAATCAGACCAAGAAATTGCCCTCAAACATCTACGTCAAATGCACACGAAATTGCAATTGCTTAATGGTGCGTTTGAACCTGAAGAGCAGAACGATTTGGATCCTACTACTACAACTAACTCAAACGAAAAGGATTTGGAGAAGGCACTTAAAGGAGCCGAAAAAAACAAAGTAAGTGCCATACTCAGTAAACATGATGTTATATCGGCTCTTAAAAACTTTACTAACGATGAAAGAATCCCATCAGATAGTAATCTTATTACATGCTGGAATTCTATGAAGCTTAACTATGCAGAGCTACATGAGATAGCTCGAGTCGTTCATGCAGTTCCGATGACGCAAATGTCTGTTGAAAGATTGTTTTCCACTTTTAGATTAATCTTAAGTCCACAACGAAAGAGTTTATTACCACAAAATATAGAAAATATCTTGGTGGTTCGCTCAAATTTTAATATGCCTTAAACTATTCTATATTATATCTATGAAAATACATATATATATATATATATATATATATATATATATATATATATATATATATATATATATATATATATATATATATATATATATATATATATGTGTGTGTGTGTATAGTATATATTTGCAATTTACTTTTTATATGTCTTACTTTACTTGTAGTTGTATCAATAAATATAGATTAATTCATACTTATATAGTAAATAATATTCTCTATTTGTCTTAAATACATAGCTATAATAACATAAACTAATGATATATGTACTAGGATATAATTTCAACCTACTCTATGATTTTCTTTGAAATTATGTATGCTATTGTGAATTTAAATTTATGTCAAATATATTCACCATTTGGCTGTCAAGTTTGTTTTTAAAAGAGCTTAAATTGTTTTTATAAGATATTGTTTGTATTCTTTATATTTATTGCATAAATATTTCAATATAATAATGAAAATTTGTAATATATGCTTTATCATTTTTGTTTTGTCGAATTTGCCGCTTGGATAGCTGATAGACTACTCTCGTTAAGCTTGATAAATCAGACTCACAGCAAAGCTCAGTTCATTCTCGATCGAAGAACATTTTTACGTATTACTCTCGGAAGGAATCGACAAGATTATATTTACTCGCATACGAGATTCAGAAGGAAGCTGCAGCTCACTACATTTTCATCATTTTCAACCTCATTTTCCTTTTCATCTATCGTCTCGATCACCTTTTCTCTCCCACACCTAAAATCCTCCCATACTGGGGGGTACTAAAAAGAGAGAAATACTCTTTTAGGCCCGTCATATATTTCACCATTACTGATATTCGACCTCGTCCCAACTATGCAGAACACTAGCATATTCATAATTGGGGGTAAGGGAGGAGGAAGGTTTGAGGATTAGCCCACTGCCAGATACCCGTACCAGAGGAGCCCCCGGACAATGGGCGGGTTGCAAGCTTCGCAGGGGAGTCTAACCACTCCGCCTGTGAGGGCTTCCCAAGACCACTGAGGGACATACAGCCGTCTCAGTGTATGGCAGGAAGCAACCGTGGGTTTTAATTCCCTTGAGGCGGCGGCACCCCCGGCTAGCGATGGTTGATTCCGCGCTAGTCAACAAAAAGTCCGTCACTTTTCACCCCTCGAGAGGAGCCCACCCGGCTCCATCCATTCATTCATTCATCACAACATCATATCAGCCATTTTGGCGAGGGCGGGTCTACGGGATAATTGGGGGGAGGGACCCCCATATCACAGACATGAACTTGGAGTATAGAAGACTGCCACTAAGGACCGAAGAAGGGAAAACTAAACGAAAAAGAGGACTTCTCATAAGGACCTTCTACACTGACTTAAAAATCGCCCTCACGAAGCTGATAGAAGTACCAAACGGATACGTTGCACTCTGCCATAAACAAGAAGACATTGAACGGCTGGTGGCAACCGATGGGCTGAAAGCTCTAAGCAAAATCGGCTTAACACCAAAACTGCCACCACAATTAATGGCGAATCGCTTATTTGTGTGCCGTAAAGTAGACCTTTATGTCGGCTCGCATACAAAAGAAGAACTTAAAGAAGATCTAGAAAGAGAAAACTAGTACTTCAAAATTTCAGAAATCATCAAATTCGGCCACAATACTCACGTTTTCAAGGTAGTGTGTACCTCATCTGAAATGGCCAACAAAGCTACGAACAACGAAATACTGGCATTCGGAATGCGGAGACCACCAGAAAACATCGAAATAGAAAAATTCATAAATGTGCAGACCTGTTTCCAATGCTATGCGATCGAAGAGCACGTGTCAAGGAACTGCCCCTAAAAAGGCATTAAGATCTGCTCAGAGTGCAACACAATTGGCCATACTTTTCGCGAATGCAATGAACAAATAAAATAAATGTATCAACTGCCAGGGCCAGCATCAAACTATGTCCATTAACTATCCAAACAGAAAGGCCATAATAAACAGGAAAGAAGAAGTGAAAACGAAGAAACACAAAAAAGAGCAAACCAAACATAGGCCAGCATAGCAAAAGCCACAGTAAAAGAAATTAAAGAAACGCAGGAACAAAAAATTAACATCAACGTGAATGAAGGAACAACCGGCCTTGACTGGCTTGTATAATGTTTGCCCACCTACATAACATAGCACAACTGGGAACATTCGCCCAGACGCTGAACCTACTTTTAGAAAAGAACGGAGTCAGGAAAATGTGGTTCATCCCTAACCCTCATTCAGCATTAATATACGGCGTAACAGCTGGAAAAAGGCTGCAGATAAAAGATATGTTAGAGGTGGGGGCCGCACTGGCTGAGGGATAAGCAGTAGAAGATACTGACGGATCCAATGAAGAAGAAAAAGAAACTGACAAATCTGAAAAAGTACAAGAAGGAAAAAAAAAGAGGAACCCCCAAAAGAAGAAAAGCCAAACCAATAAAGTGCACACCGAAACGGATACACAATCAGAAACTGAATCTGAATCAGGAACAGAAAATGAAGAAGGTTGTCGTCGTTATGAAGCTAAAGACTTCAAATTAAAGATTTTCGTACACGAAGCAAACCCCTTGCCAAAAGGAGCAAAACTAGAGGATATTAAAAAAGAAATAGAAAGAGGAACATGTAAGTGGAACTATGTCACCAATCACAACGAAAAAGCAATACAGCAACTGATTGAAGAAAACCGAATTAGAATCTACCGCCAGGACACGAAAATAATAAAAAAGGACTCGTTCGGAAGGATAGAAAACGGAAAATGGAATAACCCCAAAGTAAAAAGCAAGTAGTTATAAAAGAAGAAGAAAAAGAATTATGGATAACACGATACAAAAACTAAAGATCCTTCACATTAATAACAGCGGCTGGAAAAATAAAAGCATACAATATGGAAATATTTTTAGGAAACTAGATCCTGACGTGATCACAATTTCGGAAGATGGAAAAAAAATGAAGCAACTATGAAAATCTCAAACTCTCATATAATAAAAATAATCCCACCGGGGAGAGGTACGATGGTACGGCCATCGCAATAAAGAGAAACCTAATATCTACACAAGAACGTAAGTTGACGAAGCCTACATAGCCGCTACTATCGAAATAGAGTACACCCGGATCACAATAGTGGCAGGCTACCAACCACCCCGTCGCTATTACACAAAAACAACCCATCAATTCTCCTGGGGGAGCTCAACGCCAGGATTCCAGAATCAGGATACTGCACAAACAACAACGCAGGGTGGAACCTAGAAAAAATAATGGACAGACATATATTAAAAAGAATAGGCCCGGAATTCCCAACATATATCGCCAAAAGAGCTTCAACTAAACCGGACATAATAATAACGACAGAGAATTTCCTGTATAATACTTATATGGAACCGATACCCATCCCCTGTAGCGACCATATCGGCGTTTTGGTGATTGTAAATTAAAACCCAATACAAGTCCCAATCAAGCTTCGAAAAGCCTACAGTAAAGTGAACTGACAAACATACACAGCCATGTTAAATAGCCATAATGAGCCAGAACTGAACCGGAAAAGCAAAGACGAACTAGAGGAAATAACCAGAAACTTAATCGAAAATATACAGAAAGCAGATGAAGCAAGGGTGCCATAAATCAAATACAGAATTCTACCACATCCAAAGTGGACAAAATAAATGAAGAAGAAAGCGAGAAAAGTCAAAGAAAAATACTCGGAAATAAGAATATTCGGTACAAACAGACAAAGAAGCGGGGAATTAAAAAGACTAAAAGAGGAAATGGTCTTTTTGATAGAATAGCAACAAGAAGAAACCTGGAAAGAATTCACGAACAAAATAGATGTCACTGAAAACCCGAAGGAGGCCTGGATGATGATAAAAACAATCAAAGGAAAACCACCAAGAGAGCCAATAAAAATAAAGAACGAGCAAAATGAATACCTCAAAAGCAAAGCAGAAATAGAAGAGAAGTTTAGAGGACATTGGGAAAAAGTTTATACAATAGAAGAAAAATATAATGAGCGATTCGACAGAGAAACAGAAGAAATGGTCATCGAAAACCTAAGAAGAAACATAGAGATATTAACACCACTTAGGAGAGTGGAGGGAGTACAGTCGAGTGCGCGGGGTTATGAGCTCTAATCACTCTGGAGGAAGTAAAAAACCTTTAAACAAAAGGCACCCGGAAAAACCGGGCTCACAAAACAAAACTACGAAAAAGCCCCTGCAAAGATACTAATATATATTAAAGATCTATTCAATGCATTCCTGAATATCGGTGCATACCCACGAATCTTTAAAGTAGCGAAGATGGTTTTCCTTCACAAACCAGGAAAAACACCGACATCGGTTTCAAATTACAGACCAATATCGCTGCTTAATTTTCTGGGAAAGGTATTCGAGAAAATACTGAATACGAGACTGGTGGAACACCTAGAAAACTCAGGGAAATACAACGACCACCAGTACGGTTTCAGGAAGAGAAGAGACGCAACTATGGCGCTCGCGATCATAACCGAAAAGATCTCACAGGCAAAATCTGAAAAATGATATGTGAACGGGGTACTCCGGGATGTCTAGAAGGCCTTCGACAAGGTAGGGGTGGATGGGTTAAAATACAAACTCCTCCAACTCGATCTCGGCAACCGGATGGAGAGAATCCTGGCTGACTACGTAACAAACAGAGAGGCGTACATTGACATCGAAGACCGCGAAGGACCCAGATTTCAGCTGAAAACTGGGGTCCCACAAGGGGTTGCCTGAGCCCCACTTTGTACTCGATGTACACAGCGGATATACCACTTCCATTAACACCAGGCTGCATGAATGTGCAATACCCCGACATCAGTCAGGTGATCCCCACTCGGGCCACAAATCCCAGATGGCAGGCCAGGACAACAGAGCGAGATAACCAAAATATAAATGAATTCGAAAGGAGATGGAAAATTAAAATCAACCTGAACAAATTTAAAATAATATCAATAATGAGAGTAAAGAAGGACAGGATAACCATCAACGGCACATAATACAGGTACACAGCCGAAGTAAAAGTGCTGGACCTGCAGATGGGGGAAAGAGGATTGCCAGGGCTAAATCAGGCCTGAGAGTGATATTCAGCCTGAAACTTCTGGAGCAGAAGAGAAAAAAAGACGCTCTACAAAGCATTTGTAGAGTCGGTGCTAGCGTATCCACAGATCCTCACCCACACAACAACTAAGACAAACAAACAAAAAATACAAAGAGTACAAAATAAAGCGGCCTACCTAATAACTAATACAAAGGCGCCGAGAAAGAAAAAGACTCCGCGAAATAATAGATACGGCAGCGCTGGACCCGATAAATAAAATTATTGAGAAACGAGCCAAAGAAATCTGGCAAAAAATTGAAGTAAATAACCAGGAGAGGAAAAGAATTCTAGAAATAGAAAACATCAATTACGACCGTCAAGTCTTCCCCAGCAGTAGGCTCCGCCTTCGGCGCGAGGAAGACCCCAAATTCACCTAAAACATCAAGAAACCAACCAAACAAGCAAAAACTATCACAAAGGCATGAATGCCTGAAACAAAGACATATATAATAAAGAAGACAGAAAAAAAACTTAAAAGTAACCAAATAGAAAACACAATCCAAAAAGCAATTAGAAGAGCATAAAAAAGAAAAAAGAGATCAGCCAGTATCCTGGCAATTTTAATTTTCTATTCTCTCACACACACTAACACCCCCAATCCTATAGAAATATTAAAAAAAAACAAAAAAAACTCTCATGCTATATTCTAACTACATATCTCCCCTTCTTCTCTCACGTCATGGTTTACCATTTTTTTGGACAATGTTTGAATGCACAATGTTTAAAAATGCTTCGCGGGTTCTGTATTTTTATTGCCTAATATTTCAATAGAGAAAAAAGTGTAGTATGTAGCATCCCATTAAAAACTTCCATCTGACTGCGGTTTTTTCATCCTTACATACGGTTCCCGTGCATTGGGACTTTGCGAATATTTTACCCATTAATTTCAATAGAAAAAGTATACAGTGAATTTGGGCATCTGGCACATATGGATAGCTATAGTAAATAAGAAATAACACAGTAAATAACTAATTTTACCTTAATTCAAGGTAAATGTGTAATAAGAGGGGAAAAAGTTTTAGAAGTCACTTTGTTATAAATTATATATAAACATATATAAAAACATATAGAACTCTTAAATAATAGATGTAAGCATTTGAAATGGAGGCTGAACTCGAATTCGAATCGAATTTGAATCCAAATCCATATTAAAAAATCGAAAAGCAGAATTTTTTTAAGCGAAAAGAAATATAGAGAACTCGAATCGAAATTCGAATTGATATAATAAAAAATGCGAAACTCAAATCGAAACTCGAATCGATATTCATTTCAGTTCCAAGCCATGATATTATATATATATATATATATATATATATATATATATATATATATATATATATATATATATATATATAGTTTACAATTTTTGTATTTCGATAGGAATTTAATTCATGTTTATTATGCATATTTTAAACTCATGGGATTATTCTTTAATTTAGTTATTTTTTACGATATTACATCAATTTCTTATTAATAGATTCTCACCAATTTTCTTTCAACGGTTTAGGATTATACATATATTTCATTTTAACTTCTTGCTTTCGCTTATCATTTTTTACTCCTGTAATGTTTTTATTGCTGTGTTTAGTTATTCTTATAAAAATAATTCTTTGTATTTAGAATTCCCTGATGATGGTCATCGTTAATGACCGAAACGTCCGGAAAATTAAATTTTCAAAACCATCGCATATGTCTTCATATTCCTGGTACGAATAAGGTTCCCAGGGAACGACTCAATCACTAATATATATATATATATATATATATATATATATATATATATATATATATATATATATATATATATATATATATATATATATATATATAATTGAAAATCACAGAACACGTGATATATAATAGATGTATTTGAAAGCCCAAAGAAATGAAAACTGGTATCACAACCCCGAAAAACGCTAAGGAAAATATTACGTGAACTGTTGAAAGCTTAAAAAAGAAAATGGGAGATATATAAACGGCGAAAAATAGGAAAAACTATTTTAACCGATATATGAAAATGAATAAAGGAGTTGGATTTGAACCTGTGTCATCAAGCGCTCATCGCTATTGATGAGCGTCGTGGTCATAATAGCGACGAGCGCTATATGATACAGGTTCGAATCCAATTCCTTTATTAATTTTTATATAAAGGTTAAAATAGTTTTCCCTATTTTTCGCCGTTTATATATCTCCCATTTTCTTTTTTAAGCTTCAACAGTTCACGTAATATTTTCCTTAGCGTTTTTCCTGGTTGTTATATCAGTTTTCATTTCTTTAGTCATTTAAACACACACACATCTAATATATATATATATATATATATATATATATATATATATATATATATATATATATATATATATAATAAAAATTAAGTCTTTCTGTGTGTCTGTCTATTTATAGGAATTAAAAAAAATCACATTCTAATCCTCACCCCTCTCTCCCCCTGCAAAAGTACATCCCAAAAAAGAGAAAAATTCTCTCCCTCCTTTCTCTTTCCCCCATCTCTCTCCTCCCACTCCCTACTCCCCTACAAAAGGATATCCAAGTCAAGAGAAAAAAAATTCACGTTCTTAAAATATAGTTAATAGATAAGAAAATAATTTTGCTATTAAATTTTTAAATTTCGCTTCCAGAAAAGCTCTAAAACATCATTTTTAGATTTCAAATTTCTATATGTGGGAAACTAAACAAAATTAAAAAAATTAAAAATTAAAAAGTAAAGATCAATGACATCCAAATACATTGCCCGAAATTCTAAATTGAAGGTTAATTGATAATTCGCATCAAAATTTGGCCAAATTTCCGGATTTCTCAGATATTTTGGATTTCAGGGCCAAAAAAATACATATAGGAGAACAAATAATAGAATGAAACTTATATAAAATCATCCGAGGAATATATGGTGAATCCTTTTTCATTTGACTAAGGATGCTTCACTTGAATCTACAATATGACTACAATTTCATCCATATGTAACTTTACATATGGCTGTAAATAAATAATAAAAATGTATAACTATAATGATAATTCATTATAGCTCTATGCCTTTCGTATTCCTGTGCTGCCAGCTGACTAACTAAAACCAAAGTGATTTGATCCTAATACGTGGGTGGGCATCCTTCTGTCTCGGAAGACAATGGAGATTGTGCCCTTGAAGTCAGCCTCCCGTATTGCTTCTGTCGCTGGGAGAGCGGCACTGGAGTGACCTCTCCAGGGCGCAGGCCTGAGCGAAGTGTATGGAGATCCTGGATTGCGCAGTCATCAAGATCTCCCTCTCGGCCTCCCCGGTGTCATCTAAAGGAATGCAGAGCAATACGTTTGGCACCGGGTTGGCTGCAGGAGCTGCCGGAGTCAGTCAGCACAGCGCACCGGCCCGCCTTTAGGGCTCCACTCCTGATTTGGAAGGTTTACTCGCCTACACTTGGCCGTTGGATCAGTCGAGGATCTCCTCCGCCCGGGAGCTAGCCGTTGGCTGCTAGAGGCAGCTCGTCCGCCTAGCTTGATGATGCAGCAGTATAAAAACCATCCTCTCACGTGGTTTAGCCCGCCGGCTATTATGAACATCATTGTTCTGAAAAACTAGGTTCCTCTTGATTCTTTCTTTCGTAGAGATTTTGCTTCTGCGAGTTGTTCTTCTTGATGAAGAGCTTCAGACAACAAGGAGCTGCTCAATTCATCAGATAAGCTTGTCCCGTTTTGATTCATCTAACCATGCTCAACGAAAGAAAAGAGAAAGAGCCGCTGAACATGATGATAAGCGGAGAAAGAGAAGGAAAGAAGATGCAGAAAGGAATGCAGCTTCAAGGGCGTTAGAAAGTCAAGAACAAGCGGAAGAAAGACGCAGACTAAATGCTCAACGGACTGCAGTAGCTAGACAATCTGAAACTCGAGAAGTAAATGAAAGAAGACGCAGGCTAGATACTCAAAGGACTGCTGCGACCCGACAATATGAAAATCAAGAAGTAAGGGAAAAGAGACTCGAATGGATACTCGACATACTTAAACAACCAGACAATTTGAAACTCAAGAAGAAGTCAACACTAGATGGATAACAGATAGATTTAGGCATAATGAATTTAGACTACGCTTTTTGACTACTGAAGAATGAAAAATGGCTGCGTTCAATTACATTCCGAATTATGAATCACAAGACATTGTTACCATAGGATCCATGTCATTATTATGTAACTACTGTGATGCTAAGAAATGGAGTCATGAACCGCCGGGCTATGTGTTGTAGCAAGGGAAAGATTCAATTACCTCTTTTTGCTGATCCATTAAAAAATCTGCTATTGGGATCGAATGCTGAATCATATCACTTTTTGCTAAACATTAAATGTTACAATAATGCATTCATGATGACCTCCTTTGGAGCCAATATTGCAAGTGAAAGGAGCTTTATACCTACATTCAAAATTCAAGGTCAGATTCATCACAGAATATGAAGTTTATTGCCATCAGAAAATGAGGATTGCAAAATCATGATTATCTTAACCATATAATCATGAGTCTACAAGAAATATTGCATGCAATAATGTATATATAGGGTGTCCCATAAGCCCCAGGACACTACAGTTACATAAAGAAATTAGATTTGTTTTTCTTTAATAACATATTTTATACAGAAGTTGTACGCGGAGTGTCCTGAGACTTATGGGCCGCCCTTTATAAGGAGTTTTAAAGCATCTATCGAGAAAGCTCCAGCATCCGAATCTCGGGGAGTTATTAATTTAGATAAATAACCTTCAAATGACCAAACAAGGCGATTCAATCTTCCTCAATGCAATGAAGTCGCAATAATTATGACAGATGAAAATTTTGTTAAAAGAGACAAAATACTTCATTCAAGAGATTCTACATTGAAACGTGTGTGTGAAACTCACCGATCATATGACAGCCTTCAGTATCCATTATTATTTGTATATAGAGAAGATGTTTATCATTTGGGCATCCCTCAATTTGGAAATAATCCCAGAAAGCAAGTTTCATGTATGGACTTTTATTCTTATCATTTTATGATCAGGGATAATTCTTTCAACCTTCTTCATAGAAGTCAAAATCTCTTCCATCAGTTTTCAAAAGTTGAAGCAGAAACGCTCTTGTTCATCAAAGGAACTTAGAGTAGATTCATAAATAACGATAGGCAAGGAAGAGACATAGGTCAAATTTGCAATGTCCTTCCAGCTTCACGGGTAGTCCACGATATATGCATGATAGGACCCAAGGTGCAATAATGACCTATGTTCGTAATTATGAAAAACCTGACCTTTTTATCACATTCACTTCAATTCCAAAATAGGAGATTCAAGATGAGCTTTTCAATGGACAAACATATATCAATCGACAAGATCTATTGGCCAGAGTGTTTCGCTTGAAGATTATCAAACTGATGGATCTTATCAACAAATCACAAATCTTTGGGTCAGTAAGATGTTAGATGTATACCATTGAGTGGCAAAAAGGAGGTCTGCCTCATCATCATCATCATCATCACTAACTCTACAATTTAAGAAAGGCATTTTTTTGAGTATTTGAATAATAATTTCATCTTAGTTTGGTTATGACTTATTTTTTTATGAAAGTTATTTCTTAAAATTCTTTTATAGTATCAAGAAACAAAATAGTGAAGTTCAGAAATAAATATAAGTATCGAAATTTTGTGAATTACAAATGTTGAAGTTCAGAAAATATATTTTTATATATCTTCTATCTATCACTATATTTTAGCAACGTGATATTTTGAAAGGGGGGAAATTTAGTTTAAAGTTCATTTTTAAAATTATTATAATTGGCGAAGTTCACAAAATTTATAAAAATTTAACCATGGCTGCTTTTTTTTTTGTTCATATTTTTTTGTGGCTTACCACAAAAATCAACTCTAATCAAATTGATTCAAGCACATGGTGCATGAACCTTGTGGTAATATCAATCGCAATTCGCCTTGCATGGCTGATGGCAAATGTACAAAAAGATATCCAAAGAAATTTTTATTTCCCACTCAGTTTAGTGCACCAGAAGATGGGGGATTTGAAACTATGGTTGGCAGACATGAGGTTGACAATCGATGGATTGTACCCTATTGTCCCTTACTATCAAATACATTCATTGTTCATATACTGGTAAATGTTGAATTTTGCAAGCCTATAAAATCTATTAAATAAGTGTGCAAGTACATAATAAGGGATCTGATGAAGCCATGTTTGCATTACAAAAAAGAAAATGTTCAAAATGAAGTTTCTTAATATGAGCTTGATAGATATATTAGCAGCAATGAAGCATTTTGGCGTATATTTAGGTTCCCTATCCATGAAAGGAATCCTGCAATCCAATAGCTTGCAGTTTATCTCGAAAATGGTCAGAGAGTTTCTTTCACAAATGAAACAGCTGTACATGTAGCCCTAAATCCCAAAGATAAGTCATACAGCGTTTTTTAAATTGTACCAACGACATAATTTCGCACAAAATCTTCTTCATCATCAAATTCCATCTTATTACCCATGGAGCAACAACACTTGACATTGTTGTTGGAAGAGTTTACTCTGTTCATCCAAGTGACCGTGAATGTTTCCTTTTGAGACTGCTTTGTCTTGAAATAAGAGGACCGGCTTCCTTCTCCTTCCTAAGAACGATTGATGGAATACAGCCATGACTGAGGGTTCAGTGTCACCCACACGTATTTCTTTGAGAGATCTTTTTGCAATTATTCTCAAGACTTGTGAAGTAAGTAATCCATTAGTGATGTGGCAGAAATGCAAGAATGATTTATCGGAAAAATACAAATATCAAGAACAATTAAGATTCCCTGAGAGAGAAATATCATTCAACGATGAAATATATAATTCTGCATTGACTGATATTGAAGATCGCGTTTTCTCAAAGGGAGGAGAGGAGAAGAGCAGGTTTGGGTTACCTGAAACTCATCGAAGTGATGTGAATAATTTGGTCACATATTTTTTGCGAGAAACTTCATATGATATTGATTCATATGATATTTTCTTTGAAGAAAAATGTTCCGAAACTTTTGCTAGACCAAAAAAGTTGCATATACAACAATCATTGGACAAGTGACACATAAAAAAAGGATTATATTTTTAAGAAGCACCATCAGAAACTGGGAAAACTTTGCTACAAATTTAATGCTAGCCAAATTTCGGCAGAAAAAGGAAATAGCTTTAGCTACAGCGAGCTCTGGAATTGCGGCGTCTTTAATCATAGGAGGTCGAACAGCTCATGCAGCATTCAAACTGCCATTATATCTGATTTCAAATGATGAACCTGTCTGCAATATAAATAAAAGTTCCGGTTTAGCTGAAGTTCTCATGAAATATTCTTTGAGCGTATGGTGGCACGAAGCTAAAATGTCTCATAAAAAATCACTAGAAGCTGTTAACAGAATGATGCCGGATTTGCGCAATTCCAATTATTTGATGGGATGTGTGACAGTAGTGGTTTCGGGTGATTTTAGACAAACTTTGCCAGTGATTCCCTGGGGAACAAAGGCGGATAAATTGAAAACGTGCTTGAAATCTTCAATTTTATGGAAACACGTCAAAGTGTTAAAGCTTTTTACAAATATGAGGCCACATTTGCATACGGATCATCTGTCGAAACAATTTGCCAATACCATTTTGCAATTTGGAGAAGGAAGGCTAAATATGAATCATGAACGTGACTTGAATATATAAAAAATCTGCATCTTAGCGATCTCAGACGAGGAACTTAGTGATAAAGTTTTTCTAAGTTTACTTTTAAATTACACAGATGCTGCTTGGTTGTGTCAAAGAGCAACCATGGCACCAAAGAACCTTAATGTGAATAATTGAAATGAAAGACTCATTAACGTTTGAACAGGAAATGAACATACTTATAAATCTATAGACTAAGTTGTCAATGACTCGGAAATAGTCAATTACCCGGTTGAGTTCTTAAACTCACTGGAGCCACCAAGAGCTCCTCCTCATTGCCTTCGATTGAAAAATAGGCGCTCCAATCATTCTTTTGCGTAATCTTTCTCAACCAAAGTTGCGCAATGGGACAAGACTTGTTGTCAAGAAATTAATGAGAAATGTCACAGAGACGACAATAATGTCTGGCTGTCGAAAAAGAGATGTTTTTATTTCTCTTATACCTTTAATACCTTCCAACATGCCTTTCTAGTTCAAACGACTTGAATTTCCAATTCGTCTGTCTTTTGCGATGTCCATTGATAAGTCCCGAGCTCAGACTTTGAAAGTGGCTGGTTTGCAATTAGAGGAGGATTGTTTTTTACACGGTAAGTTATTATTGGGGCTTCCAGAGTGGGGAGCAGTGACAATATTTTCATTGTCGCTCTTACTGGTAAAACCCGAAACATTGTTTACAAGGAGATTTTTAGAATGGGATTAATAAATTAAAATTATTTATAGACAGAAATACTAGAAATCATATATCACAAATTTATATGCATCTATGATGATATTAGTAAGAAGCAAATATTATCTCTATCGTCTACATGAAAGTTGACCGTCATTTCTTAAATGACTACACGAAAAATAAAAGTCATTTCTTATACATTGGATGGAAGGAAACAGTTCTATCATCTACATGAAAATTAATAGTGATTTCTTATATATGTATGTTCAATACAATCTAAGTGAATAACTTTCAATATTCATAGTTTTCAACCGGGCCAACGACTGATATTTCTGCTAGTATATATATAAATATATATATATATATATATATATATATATATATATATATATATATATATATATATATATATATAAAGAGAGAGGGGGGAAGAAAGAATGAAATCACGTTAGGTTATAACTGGTTAAAATATATTCGAAAAACAGGAAAATTTACTTTAATATTTAGTTATATACTTAATGTAATGATATGACCTTAACTAGGATACACAAACTAGTTTTATCTTTGTCTTTTTTATATAAGTCTCACGCATACCTATTACCTGTCTCGTTACAGCAGAGAATGAATCTAAACCAGATTTTTATAAGGTGGCCTGGAAAATAATCTTATGATATTGCATACCTTTTCCTCTTAACATGGCTTAATATCATCGGGGTTTTTTTTTATCCGCTACGTCAATTACTGAAGCCTCCGACTCTGCGTAAGTTTACCTTTTATGGATCCAGATAAAAAAATCATGGAATTCACGTATCACTAACTCTATAATTAACGAAAGGGGATTTTTTGAGTATTTGAATAATAATTTCATCTTAGTTTAGTTATGACTTATGTTTTTTTATCAAAGTTATTTCTAATAATTCTTTTATAATATCAAAAAACAAAATGTGAAGTTCAGAAATGAATATAAGTATCGAAATTTTGTGATTCTTTTAAAACCCAAAGAATTACAAATGGCGAAGTTCAGAAAATTTATTTTTATATATCTTCTTCCTTCTATAACTATTTTTTAACAACGTGATATTTTGAAAGGAGGGGGGAGAATTTAGTTTAGAGTTTATTTTAAAATTATTATAATTAGGGAAATTCAGCAAATTTATAAAAATTTAACCATGGCTGCTTTTTTTTAGATTTTAAATTTTAATCTTAGCAGCGAAGCGCAAGCTCCCCCCCGTAGGGGGGGAGTGGTGAAATCATTACCTGGTAAGTTTATAATTTAATATTCTCATTTATAAAAGTGATATAATTAATATAATAAGGTCAACAGACCTAATTCGCCTGCTTTCAGTTATTATGACGATATGATCTTACGATTTTAAAAAATTTCAAAAACTCATTAAAAAGTAAAATGGTTACCATCCAACCGTCGACCTACTGACCGACATAGTAAACATATAGAGTTGCGTGCACACGACTAAAAACTTCATGTAAGTACTAATTTTGTGTTAAAAATTTATTTGATTTTTTAAAAAGTTAAAATTCAGTGAAATTGAAACCGCTAGAGTTAAACATTCCCCCCCCCCCCTCGTATTAAAGTAGGTTCAAGAGAAGCATCCGGATGAAGCGTATAATTATGAAACCTATGGAGGACGATGACAGACATAATAAGAAATATTTCTCTAACGGAAACGAGACTAGTGGTGGGGCCCACTCGTGGTCGTATATGTGTACATATTCATGGTTCGTACGCATACGTTTTACGTACACGCCCACTCACGGTCGTACGCGGGGCTGCTGTCTGTTCTGTTCAGCTATTGTGATAAGGATGATGTATGGTTAGCGATAAGCCTACTTAATATCTTGGTCAGCCAAACGCGCGTCACATGCCGAAATAGACGGTTGTAATAAGGTTTAAAATAGAGTGCATTTTATTTTTATGCATTTCCTTTTTTCACGGTTCACATTCCAGGTTTCATCATATATTCCCTTTATTTCATATATATATATATATATATATATATATATATATATATATATATGAGTACGGGAGTCCTGTTTTTTTTCAACCTCCTCTAATTTCTATCCTTCATATCCTTCTCTCTCACTATTTCTTTCTCGCCCTTTCTCTCTTTTCCTCTCTCAATATATTCCTTTCTTTCTTTCTCCCCCGCTCTCTCTTTCTCTGTCTCTTTATTATTTTATCACTGCCATTTTAATTGCGGCTATGCTATACTTACACACCCGAAGATTCCTACATGAGGACGTCTTCGCCCAGACTTACACGACCAACCCATGTGTTTTGGTTTTCTGTTTATTCCCAATTTCTAACGTCACCTCTTTCCTATATTCTCTCTCTCCCTCCCTCTCTATATCTATATTTCTCTCCCCTCTTTCCTTTATACTTTCTATCTTCATTCGCTATTTTCCGTTCTCTATCTTTCTTTATTTCTTTTCATTTTCTTTCCTTTCTCTTTATCTCAATTCTTCCCTTTTAATTGACACTATACTACCTATCTCTCACTCTCTGTCATTCTTCCTCTTGCTCTCTTCCTTTTGTTATCTTTCTTTCTTTTTACGGCCAAAACCACCCCATCCATACCAACTCACTCTCTCGTGTATCTCCCACCTCCTTTAATATATGGGTACCGGAGTCTTGATTTCAAAACCGGAGTCCTGATTTCAAACCGGAGTCCTGATTTCAAACCGGAGTCCTGATTTCAAAACCAGAGTCTTGATTTCAAAACCGGAGTCCTGATTTCAAACCGGATTCCTGATTTCAAAACCGGAGTCCTGATTTCAAAATCGGAGTCTTAATTTTAAAACAGAGTCCTGATTTCAAAACCGGAGTCCTGATTTCAAAACCGGAGTCCTGATTTCAAAACCAGAGTCTTGATTTCAAAACCGGAGTCCTGATTTCAAAACCGGAGTCCTGATTTCAAAACCGGAGTCCTGCTTTCAAAAACATTCTGTAACAGATTTTTTAAATTAAATTTAAAGCAAAACAACGATAGCATCTTCCGCAGATACAAGGTATATACACACAGGTTTAATCACAAATGCATATACGCGTGTAAATATATACACAAATCTATAAATAATATATATATATATATATATATATATATATATATATATATATATATATATATATATATATATATATATATATATATATGTCGTGGTATGACATTGTATTACATCAATACCATATTATATCTATGGGGGAGGGACCAATAACTTAAAGGCGAACCGACAACGGGACGGAACACCACGAGTTTAGACGGGCGGAATAGCGAGATAAGAGTGCAACGAGGTCAGGTAAAATATGGGCATTGGCAAAGTTCAAGGTTATTTAAAGAGGCATGTACAAAAATATAATTTTATTTACATAAAAATAATGAGAGAATTGATGGGCAAAATTACATCAGAGAATTAATGGCCAAAATTACATCAGATGAATTAATGCGCAAAATTACACCGGTAAACGGGGAGGAGAGAATTGTAGTTATGAATCAGACTATGAAGTTAAAATTTAAGGTATTACAGGAGGAGACTATTCAAATGGGGCGAATTAACTCAAATGGGTTACTGAAGGGGAAGAGGGGTTGGCTTACGGAGGATTCCGGGTGAGACGTTGGGGTAAGGCTTCACGAATGCCTCCTGCACGTGAGATGAAGGCCTCGGAGCTTCTGAGCGGGAAGTTAAAGTGATGACGGTTCTCCAAAGAAGGGGGATGGGGCGATAACGTCCGGTCCAGGGAAGAATATTTCGGCCACCCGAAAACGAGGGGCGAATGAGGAGGGCTTCGACAGGAGTTGATGATTGAAGTCGGAAAAATCGCTCGGTGCCGATCGTTAAATGAAATTACCTCACTGGCTGTGGCTAATTCCAATACACAAATAGTTCAGCCGTCACTTTGCTTTGTTTTTAGCACCTGACTTGAAACTAGGGGAATCTTCTTGGGTCCGGGCAAGACTTCTCAACTCTGTGTCTGTCTCATGGAGGACAAGCACTATATATGTCCTGGGCTCTCCCCGCGGGGGTGAGTGGGAAACACCTCTACTCTCGAATGGCCTAGAATCTTCTTGCCGAGGCGATTCTAACCCGTGTAAAGGTGGACCGTGGTGGACGTGGTTCGAGGCTACCACTTGTGGAAGGGGGAGGGGGGTAGGCTTACCAATTTAAGCCTAACAGAACCTTCTCCAGCGCATGGAACTTCCGTGCTGGAAAAGAAATTCCACGTGGAATTTCCCCCACAATTGCTCTTTGAATACCTCCCAGTATTCTTTTCCCCAGTTCTTTCCATATAGGTTGTTTCTGTCCTCTTTTTTGGACCCTCTTACGAATAAAAATAAAATTAAAGATGATATTAAAATATTATAGGAATCATGTATGAGGAAATAATAAGACATAATATCTTCCTTTCTCTCTTTCTCTCTATCGCTCACTCTCTCTCAGCATCTGTGCGTCATTCGAGATAAAAACGATCGAACGCACTCCCATCCATACTCTTTCTCGAGTATCCCCGCTTCCGTCTCAAATGGCTAAGATAACATAACATAGCATAATTTCATGGATGACAAAAGCAACAAGGCCCTACCTAGCAAAGGTCATCCGCATCTGTCAAAACCCACCCACAAAATTCATCCATAGGATTGTGTGAGATCATGCATCTACAATATGCAATATTTTTTTAATTCTCTTCTACAACGTTTTTGAAATCATGAATCCGGTACATGGGGAGGGACGGTTAACTTTTGGGGGGAGGGGGGAGGTTATTCTGGACTCATTCCTGTGGATGCAGTTTTTTATTATTGTATATTATGATTGATTTGGATTTTGACAAGTCTTGATGATGATGCCTTTTGTTTTTGACACATTCCTGTCTATGGTTCTAATTGTATATTGTAGATGCATGATCTGATCATACATCTACAATATACAATTTAAACAATCCATAGGATTGTGTCAAATCCTGCATCTACAATATATAATTAGAACCATAGACAGGAATGTGTCAAAAACAAAAGGCATCATCATCAAGACTGTTCAAAATCCAAATCAATCATAATATACAATAATAAAAAACTGCATCCACAGGAATGAGTCCAGAACAACCTCCCCCTCCCCCAAAAGTTAACCGTCCCTCCCCATGTACCGGAGTCCTGATTTCAAAAACATTCTGGAAGAGATTTAAAAAAAAATAATGAAGCGAAAACCGACGATGACATCTCACGCAGAAAGGATGCACGAAGAGATATGTAGAGAAAGTGGGCAAGATAGAGGAAGAGAAAATGTATGTAAGATATATGGGCTCATATCCATTTGCGGGCATTGCGGCTTATAGGGTACAGATTCTTCAAAATGCCAGCTGCTGCATGTACCCCAAGTTACATCAGATACCTTCGTGTAAGGTTTATACAAACTGTGGCCATGCGGGCTCTAGAACAGACGGCACTGTTTTCGCTATAACAAACATGTACAAATACATATATACATACATACAGACATTTCGAAAATTGGAAGCCCAAAAGAATATTAATTGAATTTAAAGTATCAGAAAAGTATAGATTGATTATAATTAACTTAATTGATCCCCAAGTGAAATTTTAAAGTTTTTCAACATACTTGTATTTATTATAATTAAGCAGTCTTCATGTCATATAATATGCATGCCAGTGTCGCACTGTTTACTTATATCGAGAGTTAACATGAATAATGTAAACACCCGATAAGTGTTGTTTTCTTGCGAGTTACACCAAAAACGCAAAGGTTTATATTGTTTTCTTTGTCTGCGGATTTGAAGTTGCACACCAGAGTGAACTGTCTGATTTAAGTGAAAATTTGTTGGCGTTCGCCATTTATGAGCTTCTGTTCCTTCATTTAAGCAATCAAGAGGAATGAGGCAACCAACAACAGTGGGCCAACAAAACATGGGGAAACTTCATTAAGGAAGAATAAATAAATGTCCTAGGCTCGCCATTCTTCCAAGGACCTTCAATCGTAAGTGGGGTTTGTAGCCAAACAACACACTCATATAAAAACCATAAAAATAGCACACATTCCGGTACATACGCACACACAACACAGTGAGCAAACCAATCTTTAGTTCCATAAACATTCTTAAAAACCATTCTAGCAAATCTTATTAAAATCAGCTTGATTGATCACTACTTCTTCATATATTATCTCGGATTTTTTGTATGTGGTATCCTTATTTATCTGTCTATTATCAACGCTTTCATGTTTATCATGAAAACAAGCACTAACAACTCCAAGGACATTATGGGTGGACCTCGTTAGATAAAGAGGTTGTAGTAACGTATTTTCCATTCCAACACTGATCAAGGGGACCCTTTATGCCCCACTGATGAGCTACAAGATATCAGGAGTTTTACCCCAATAATCCTTCTGTGTTTAATGGACTGAGCACCTCGTTGAAGCCGCTCTTGAGTCCATTATGCTGTAGTGCTTATGGTGAGCGGGATTTAATTCCTTCTTGAGGGCAAGGTCAACTAAAAGTCCTGGGTTCCGTCTTTGGGCCACCACAACATATCCAGAGCCTCGCTATCCTGTCGACGATTAATACGACCTAGTAAGGAAATCTACCCTGTCGCCCTGCCTCTCTGAGTGCTGCGGTCTTCGGCGAGTGAGCGGTCCAGTGGGCAACTTCTGTTCAGTATGCGTCGCTGCACAGATGCAAACACCACTCTCTAAAGAACTTAAGGGGGGGGGGACCTGAAAAGTCAGAAATCCCGAGATGGTATAGGCGGTAGCGGCTGGACGACTAATATAGCCCGCCAACTAATTCATTTCTTTTTTACGGTCACGAGCTGTGGTTATCACGTGTGTTGGCAAAGTTTCACAATATTTAGGAGTACGTTTTCAATAACAAAACCTAGATTAACTTTGGTGTTGGAGGGCGGGGGGAGGCGATGACAGCACCACTTTGATCGGTGTAGGGGCGATGACAGCACCACTTTGACCGGTGTAGGGGCTCCCTTCCAACCATTTGCTTGTAATAAACCCCTTTGCCATCTTTATAGCTGCCATAGGGCAGCTCAAGCTGTGAAAAGGAGGTGCCCCCCTCCGTGTGCTTTCTCAGGTGCCTTTCCGACCTTATAGCGGAGATGGGTTTGCACCCTCTCTTATGTCTACGGGTGAGGGGCTTTCCCCTCGCTCCTTCTTAGGAGTCGGTCTCGAACGACTCCAGCAAAGTAACGGCGGTGGCTCTTCTTTTTCTTTCACAGTCGTCCGTCAAAGACAACAGCAGTCAGCAAGCGGCCCAGAATCGACTTCTCCCGGTGGAAGTAACTTGACATGACTAACCCCATTAGTGGGGCAATAGTTTGCGGGGCCAGTCGGCTGGTGCCCCCTAATGTCTTGTCCTCATGTTTTAAACTTGTTGGGGGACGGCGTATTTACCACCCCCTTTTTTTGCTGATGGAATCCTGCTCGTCGGCTGAATTGAAAATTTGTTACAGGCCATAGGAATGGAGAGTCCCAGGGCAGGGGGATACATGACAATTTTTTGGGGGGGAGGGGGCTTGACGCCCTTCCTCATGTGGAAATGGTCCCTGTGCAAGATCCTGCAGAGTCGGCATAAGCCCTGAGGACTCACGAGGAGAGGAGGGAACTCCTCTCATAGAGTTTCCCTATTTTTCGACTAGAACATGGCGTTAAGAGGATGGTCATCTAGCATTGGGCCACTTATGGTTGTGCTCGCATCTCCGAGAAAAAAGGAAAAGAAGAAAGTTTTTCCCCTTCCCTCCGGGGATTCACTACCCCCGGGAGATTTTCTTATAGAGCTGGCTGCTCAAAGGGCTAACACCCTGACTCTGCTAAAACCAACACCACCCTCCTCTCCCACGTGATTGTTGAATGTAAGGCGATACGGCTGCGTGCCTCCATTGAGTCCTTAGACTCACAGGAGGAAAACCACACGGAGGTGGTCGTGAGACGACTGTCTACATGGACTCCGAGGGATTTCCCCCGAAGGAAGAACCTCACTAATGGATCTTAGGCTCCAACACCTTCAATCAAGGCTGGACCGAGTGACCCGGAAACGCAGGACCATCCAAATGAGGGAGTCCAACCCCATTTGACTCTGGATTCTGCCCCCTGGAAATGTACGGCCATCCCCGTCGCGAGGGTCTTGTCTTCGAAGAGGGTCCCCACATCTCTACCAAACTAGACCAAGAGAGCATATTCTTTCAATGGAATTGCCGCCTCTGGGCCAACTGGGCTTAGCTGCGGAGCATCGTATCGTCCGGTCCCCCGTTAGCTATTTTTCTGCATGAGACCATGTAAGCGACCCTACCGGGGTATAAGGGGTTTGCAACCCCACCACCAAGGAATGGGGCTCGGGAAGGAGAACAGGACTGCAATCTTTGAACTCGCGTCCGTGGCGAGGATTTTCGCGAACGCTTTCTCCCCATTATCTAGGCCGGATTGCTGCTCCACCAGCATTCAATGCACGTCGTGATTTCACCGAAGGCTGCTACTGGATTTTACCTCCACAGGCGGAGAATCCTTCAACGACAGGTTTACGTTGGGTAAGTTACGTTCTGCTCTAGCTTAATGCGTGGACACCGCACTTGGTAAGAACGATGTCCCGCATACGATGCCTCGGCCCCTAGATGAGAGAGCCATGGCCTTTCTGTTGGATTTATAAAACAGGATTTTGAAAGAAGGTATCCTTCCAGACTCCTAGCGAATGGCTGAAATGACCAGCGGAAATGTTGGAGGGTATTGGTTCCAGAAACAACCAGGAATTCACGAATAGTATGATCAACAGTATCAAATGTCGTCGAGAGATCAAGAGCTACCAGAAGGCAATGCTCGATAGCTTTCGCCTCAAGACCTAAGCGGTCACTTACATGTAAGAGAGCTGATTGAGTGTTGTGTTCGTCTTGAAGCCAGAATCAAGGTTTCATCAATGTTAGGTTACGAACTGTAGTTTAGAACCAGAGCTGACGCCAGTCTTTCAAGGACTTTAACAAAGAACTTGAGTTGAGAGATTGGGCGGCAGTTTGCCGAATCGTTTAGGTTTAGGAAAGTCTTCTTCAGAAATGGGTAAACAGACAGCAGTGTGTGGTTAGTAAAGCAATGATTAGCCAGCTTCACACTGTCTCTGGCAGACCTGGTGGACACTCCTATGCCAAGAAAATGACTGTAGCCGATATTCGAATCTAACAGCGCTTGAAAGAAGATATAGTTACCCTATTCGAGTGGAGAAGGAGCGACCCCCCCCCCCAGGTGTGCCCGAAGTAGTGTGAAAGTGGCAACTCATTGCCCCCTGGAAATGTACGGCCATCCCCGTCGCGAGGGTCTTGTCTTCGAAGAGGGTCCCCACATCTCTACCAAACTAGACCAAGAGAGCATATTCTTTCAATGGAATTGCCGCCTCTGGGCCAACTGGGCTTAGCTGCGGAGCATCGTATCGTCCGGTCCCCCGTTAGCTATTTTTCTGCATGAGACCATGTAAGCGACCCTACCGGGGTATAAGGGGTTTGCAACCCCACCACCAAGGAATGGGGCTCGGGAAGGAGAACAGGACTGCAATCAGTGCGTAGAGTGGTAATACACTAAACAAGAAGGATGTGTTAAAAATACAATTGAGGTACTGAAGAAGAGGGAGGAATTGAGTCTAAAAACTTGAGGGGAAATAATTGAGATAAGGAAAAGTCTCTTTTGAAATGATGAGGGAGGTTAGTTTCTCAGGGGAGAGGGAAGTGAGTGCAAGGGAAAGAGAAGGGGGAGTTTCCCGGTCACCAGGTACAAAGACAGAGAAAATTCCAGGAAGGATATGAAATATTTTCTTAGAGAACAAGGTCAACAAACCTAAGTCGCGTGTTCTCAATTATTCTGACTTATGACCATATAACCTTCAAAACTTTTAATAAGTAGGGCAATCCGACTTATAGTTAGTTTCTTTTAATAATTCCTGGACTAACCATGAGAGAACCATGACAATCATGTCATTCGAAAGAGACTGTAAAACAACATAAGGGTTCCAAATTTGGTTAGAATCGGCCGAATAGGTATGATGGTATTGCCAAAAAACTCATTGAAATGTAAAATGGTGACCATCAGACCGACCTACTACGGACAGACATAGAAGAGGCCACGGGTGATAGGTTGAAGAGACTGAGGCTTCAGGAAGGGAAGAGAGATGTGCAGGAGGCTTGAACGGTGCGTGTGGAATATCTTGTCTATAAGAAAAGGTACGGGAGGGGCTTCCCTAGAAGGCTAGGAGAGCTTTCTTCCGTACCCCGAGCGAGGGATGCCTTAAGGCGTCTCTGACAGACCCGTCTCTTTCTTTTACATTTAAAATAGCGAGAGAAAACCAAGGGCCACATCATCGGCGAACAAAGGTATGGAAAAGAGACGCAAGGGTTTCAAGACATAAAAAGAGGATTGGGTATCAAAAAACAAGAGGGATTTGATGCAGGAGTAGGATTGGTAATGCCTAACGAAGGAAGAATTCAGGGAAGATCTCTGGTCATTAGTTCGTGGTCAGTGGAAGGGAGCCAACCAGAGCGAGATTTGGAGAGATGCAAGGGCTAAGATGAAGAGAGAAAGAAAACTGGATGAGGAAGTGGGGCCAGAGATAGTGGTGGATGGGTCAATTATAGAGAGGCTATAAATTGGGAAAGAAGACACAACTTATGTAAGTATATTATATAAATGTAAGTGGCGCTACAGAACTAGGACTAGCAAAGACCCTAGGGGCTATTTAAGGCTAGTCCGAGGGATAATAAGGTCTAAATCATCTCAACCTTGGGAGTGCATACCATACACTTAATAATTCTATATCGATCAGGTACAAACGTATTTACGGGTGTAACTTCATATCATGCAATTTTTATCTACGTATTCACTGATCTACGAGGATACTTTCATATATTACAATTTCATCTACGTACACACTTATCTACTATCTAATATGCGTACCTCTCGCATTCAAATAGCTGCTAGGAATGAGGGAGAATGATGAGGATTGTTAAAATGACTAACCAAAAGAATGGCAGCTGGAATAGGAAAAGCCTGGTTAAGAAATTCACGCGTCAACAACAACAAACCTTTCATAGAGGTGTCAGGGAGGGTGGTAAATCATTACAATTTTGAGAGAGGATTTCAGAGATAAGGAGGGGCGTAGAACTTCCAAAGTGTCGGGAGGTGTTATTAAACCAACTTCGTTACCGCGACTTGCGCAGGGTTTATGGACAAATAGCCATAAGGAGATACGGCAGCAGAGATGGCATTTGCACTGATACCCATGTTTTCATTAAGCTTAAAAGGACAATGTCCCACATGTGATAAGGTCACAAATGAAATTAGCTGTTTAACGAAGAGGAGTGGCATTATAGTAAGCCAGTGGAGAGAGGAAATGGGTAATGAGGAGTAGCTACGTTTTTATTTGTAGGCGAGGGTGAGACGGGGTGGGGTATTTTTTAATAAATCGAAATGCTTTATTCTGCTATATGAAGATTAAGATTGTTTGATGGCTGACTAAGAGCTTTTATGCCAGCGAGAGAATAAGAACGACAGAAGCGGGCGGGGATTCGATGGACATACGGGAGTAAAATTGATATAAAGTGGGGAAGGTAAAAATTTGGACGAGAAACAGAAGGGAACAGGGTAAACGTGACACAGAAGACACTATTTACAAGTGAACAAATACAGAATCTAGACGATGGAACTTAAATTTAGACTCTATCTTAATATTTAATACTCAACTGAAAAAAAGACAAATGAACAACGAAAAAACGAAGAAAACAGCGACGCACGACTGGCTCACAAACGAAAACAAGGTTAACAGACCTAAGGCGCGTGATCTCAATTATTCTTACTTATGACCATATGACCTTCAAAACTTTCAATAATTCCCGGACTAACCTACGGACCGGACATATTTTTAGTCGTTTGCATGCAACATGCAAACGACTAAAAATATAAAGCACAGCTATCCAAAACGAAACCGATGTGAGACAGTAAAGATAGCATAAGCAATGAACTAATACACCCAGACGTGACCTACGAGGGGCGGTCAATAAGTTTTCCTAATCGGTAGGGCAAAACAGAGGAAGGGGGATGGCTGTTTGTGGGGTGTTAGGACCAGTTATGACAAGTTATGACAAGTCAGGAACTGCAGCCGCACGCTCCTGCCTCGTCTATTTAAGAAGCCGTACTTGATTGCAGATCGTCAGTCACAAATCTTTCCACAATGGAGAAGGTTGAGCACCGCGCAGTGATCAAATTTTTGACCAAGGAAGGCAAGAATGCAAAAGAGATCCATGACCGCATGGTTGCAGTGTACACCGGCACCGCCTCTTCCTATGCAACCATTGCTCGCTGGAATAGGGAGTTCCACCATAGTCGTGAGTCACTTGAAGATGATCCCCGTTCAGGATGCCCGTCAGACGTGACCAACGAGAACAATGTGGCCCGTGTGGAGAGGATAATCCTCGAAAATCGACGGGTGAAAGTTGAAGAAATCCAGCGAGAACTTGGAATATCACATGGAAGTGTTATTAACATCATCCACGACAATTTGGCCATGCCAAGGTCTCTGCACGCTGGGTCCCCAGAAACCTCATGCCTTATGATCGACTTCAATGTCGACTAAGTCCACAAGGCCAAAGTTGCACGAGCTGCCCTGCGCGAGTGCGGATTCGAGGAGCTCAAACATCTCCCCTACAGTCCAGATCTGGTCCCTAGCGACTACTTTTTATTCCGCCAGCTCAAGGCTGCACTGCGTGGACGCCGGTTTGGGGACGATGAAGATGTCCAGCTCGCCGTCCAGGAGTGGATTGAACAGCAGTCGGGAGATTTCTGGTTGTCAGGAATTCGAAGCCTCAGGGACAAGTGGCGCAAGTGCATTGAAGTCGAGGGTAGTTATATCGAAAAATAATAAAACACTTTTCCTCATATCTCGTTTCCTTATATCCGAATTGCAAAACTTATTGACCGCCCCTCGTATGTAAGGACTACAGAAATACCAATACAGAGATGATGCAGTGAAGTAGAATTTAGGTGAAACCCCGAAGAAAAAGTTTTGGTTCAGGCAGAGGCTCTAAATTCAGTTCAACTTTTCCGAGGTGAGGAATATGGATATTTTTTAATTTCTATTTTCTAGAGTCTAGATTCTAGATGATATTCATATAGATATTCAGATATCATGCTTGCTAGAGTGCTTGAAGAGGGAGCGTAAATTTCACTTGCGTTAAAAAAAAGATCACTTGCATTGGGATTTAAATTATTATACAGGGTGGTCCGAAAGTTTTGTTACCTCCTACCCAAACGTAATAAGAACAATAGAGAAACAATATAATAATATCAAACACATGTAGTGGTTTCATTGCATTCCCTTTCATTGACACTGTCACACACCGAGAATGTCCGTATGCACATCATCGTGGCACAAAATGACGAGGTGCTATGTTCTTTAACAGGGGGTGATACGACTTTCAGATCATCCTGTCATCCTGAGATTTCGACTTGTTTTTTTTATGTAAAGTTCTTAGGAAAATTGGTATAAATTTTATTTCAGAAGCTTAGAAAGGAAGGGATTAGTTAGAAAGGCATGGAAGCAAAAATGGGTTTGGCCAGCTCAAAGATTTCTCATTGTATCCCCTGCAAGGGGCACGTTATGTAGGGGCACGACGAAGGAGGCACGTAGGAGCCGCCCCGAGTGGCCACTGCCATGTAGTATTGTTAGGGAATCCACCGGCACGAGACAGCTAGTGGTCGGTGAGAGGTCTCATCCTCAACTGGTGCCCAGACATCACGCCGGGGAGATACACATCTACACAGGGGTTATTCTTGTATGATTGTCTGTCGCTATAGCACTCAAATTTAGCCCACTTTGAGTTTAAGCGCAAAAAGGGGGTGTGACCCCTTTTTTCGCGGTTTTTTTGTGCTCCCATCGTCTTCCTCGTGTTGAAAACAACCAATTTTCGCATCGAAATAACTAGCATTTTGTGAAAAAAAAACGTTTTAAAAAACACGAGCCGCGGTGGTTTCGCGCGTTCTTTGAGAAGGCGTTTTCATGTTCCTAGTTTGGTGTCCCGAAGACCTATTCATGTATCCACGGATGGCGGGGTTCTTTTCTCTTTCCTTTTTGGCCTTGAGCAGTCTCACTATGTCGGTATAGAGCTCCAGACTTTCTTTCCCCAAAGTCACTAACAACATAAGTATGTTCAGTCGTCGTTTACGGTTTAGTTGTAGTCGGATGGCCACGATGGTGGTATTTGCGATACGTCGAAGGCGAAAGCGAAACTGCGACGATGCATGTATCAGTCCGCCTTTTATATATGTGAATTACAAGTCACTGACAGCATTTTCCCATGAGTTTAAGCTGGACAAGTTTAGGTTTAGGAAAGTGATTGGTAAAAATTAGTTTACAAATCAAGAAGTGGTAGATGAATGGAATAGCCTCACTAGTCATATGATAGAAACGTCGTCCGTGTGGAGTTTTAAGAACAGATTGGATAGATTTATGGATGAGGATGATAGGTTGGGTTGAACTTGGTGATGGGAACAGGAGCTATCTCCAATAGTCTTATTGATTAGCCTTTTTGCACGACTCCTTTTCCTATGCTATATCGGCACTAGGCCAAAGGGAAGATCTAGGGATCTTAAGGTTAACCCATCTATGTAAGGTAGTTGGCTAGTGGAGATGGTATCGAGCGGAGGGTAGTAAAGGGAGGAAGGAAACAGGTGGCTAGTGAAGCCTATCCGGTTTCAGGAGATGCGTCCTTCTTGGGAAGTTTAAAGAAAAGATTGGATAGATTTATGGATGAAGATGCTAATTGTGACTAAACTTGAGAATGGGAACAGGAGCTTCTTCGTATAGACTATTGATTTGAATCTTATGTTCTAATTGTATGCGTCAAGAGCCACGGAGGAGCTATTGCCTGTCGGCTCTTGCCAGGGTGTTGTCATCGCTCGGTATTGGTGCCGCCGAGGTGGCTGGCCGCGTGGCAGTTCTTGCCGCTTACCTAATATCATTTCTCATCGCCGTTGAATGGTGCCGTTAGTCACCGACAGGAGGCAACACAAGCGCTGACTTATTTTCAGGCCACCCACTTGGTCGGCAGTGGTTGGGGCCTTTGGTCAGTCTAGTGTGACGGGGTGGGGGGGGGAAGGGCTTGACAGAATGTAGTCTTTTGTTTGTTTACCTTAAGCTTCTAAAGCCGGCCTCATGTGTAAAAACAATATTACCTAATCTTAATTTTAGAAAACGGAAAAGTGTTACAGAAATCCAGTCACGTATGATATTTAAAAACCAGGCAATGGTTTCGCCACTTCCCTACAGGGTACGGGGATAGCTTGCGCTTCGCTACTAAGATTAAAATTTAAAATCTAAAAAAAAAAGCAGCCATAGTTAAATTTTTCTAAATTTTCTGAACTTCGCCAATTATTATAATTTTAAAAAGGAACTCTAAACTAAATTTTCCCCCTTTCAAAATGTCACGTTGTTAAAATATAGTTATAGAAGAAGATATATACAAATAAATTTACTGAACTTCACCATTTGTAATTCTTTGAGTTTTAAAAAATTCACAAAATTTCGATACTTATATTTATTTCTGAACTTCACCATTTCGTTTTTTGATATTATAAAAGAATTATTAGAAATAACTTTGATAAAAACTAAACTAAGATGAAATTATTATTCAAATACTCAAAATATCCCCTTTTTAAATTATAGTTAGTGAAGTGATGATGTTTCGGAAAAGAGCTTTGCTGCATTTAAAAAAAAAAAAAAAATAAAGCAAAAAGCAAGGAAGGTATCCCCCACAGAAATTTTATAACGAGATCTATATTGAAAGTGGAGATAGGGACACAACGCTCTACGTGTTATCAGCTGTAGCCTACTGGCCCATGCTGCGCCTGCGCATGAAACCTTTTTTACAAGCACAGGCTGCTGCATACATATATAATATTCATAAAATTATTAGCAATAATAAAAATAATATAGTTTCCATTTTAACTCCGTTGCTGCGACTAAACAATACTGCCAAAAAATAGAGTAATTTTCGGAATGGCATTCTGGAGCATATACTTACTCTTGCAGGGTTGGCAATTCTGATTCACGTTGAGTTGCTTCTTTTGTTGGCCAGAATTAACAAAATTGTCCTTTCCATTCCAGATTTGATTATGAACGTCGGCTGTTGAACTGGCGTTGCGTAAGGAGCGAGTGGGTGAAATTTCTGGACTCCATCCTCTACTGTAATGCCCGGCACAACAGCTCTCCTGCGTTATTCCCGACCGCACAAGCTGCCCACATCCGTTGGAGTTCCTGTAACGGATTCTGAAGCACGAACCTAACCGTGAAGCTGCGGAAAAAAAAGGATGTCACGTAATGTAATTTAATTTTCAGATTTTTTTCTTAACCCTCGAAATAAAATAAACTTTTTATGTAATAATTTTATTGCTCTTAGGTTTTTGAGTTGAAGGGGGACAATTTACTTTTGAGGCTGAGATGAAATTTTAATTTTTGCGTTCATTGACCTAAAAATTCCGATGACTCTTTTAACTATCGAGCTTTCAAATTAGAAGGACGATACAGTTTGTGCAGTATTTGGTATAAAAAACTATATACAATTATATATAAAAATATAATAACCCTTAAATCAGTATATATTAAGAGTCAAAGTGGCTTGAAATTGTGGTTCCACATAGCAACGTAGGCTCGTTAAGGGATAATTATTTACTTAGGAGACAGGTTTTTAGAAGTGACTAATGATGGAAGTGAGTCACTTTTGAAACCTGTTTCCTAAATAAAGAATTATATAATTATATATTGTTTTTATAAAAAAAAGTCCGTAAACTGCATTTTCCTTCTCATGATCTATGTATAAATTTCGGATCAATCTTAGACAACGAAATCCGAGAACACCATTGCTAATTAATGACCCTAAGAAATTTCAATCTTAGAAGATGACCCACCAAAAATATCAATCAATAGTCGATGACTGCAAGAAAATTATTGGTATATTTAAAAAAAATAATCTTAAAATAACTTTCATTAAAAAACAAAAAAAATTACACAAATTAAACAAAGAAAAAAAGTTAAAACATCCAAAGGGTAAAAGGGAGAAATATGATGACAAACATTTTCAAATCCACTCAAACCGAACCGATCCTGCCGCAGAGGTTAGGTTAGGTTAGGTCTAGTTAGGTTAGGTTATTTGAACCTTAATAACTAAACCTAACCAGCTAACTAATATTATCTTAATATTACTTATTTAAAAAAATTCAATCCTAAGTAATGACCCTAAAAAATTCCTTCCTAGGTACTCCCCCCCTCCCAAGCTCAATCCTAGATAATGACCCCTAACAAAGGCTGGGGTTTATTGTCTAGGATTGATCCCAAATTTCTTCCTGAATAATTTTAATGTACTCTTACAGGAAGATAATTTCAGATTATTAATTAAACCTGATATTACCCTCGTCTCTTTTATCTCTACTTTCGGTAAATATGTAGATTAGCGACTCGGCCGAAAAAGTTTTTTTGGTAAACATTTTCGTTCACCGGAATATTCCTGCGCGTTCGAGTCGTCTGACGTCAGACCCCACCCCCACCCCCGCCGGAATATTCATGCGCGTTTGAGTCGTCTGACGTCAGACCCCGCCCCCACCCCCATTATTATTCGCAAAACGATTAAAGGCGCTGACATGATTTGGTTAAATCATTCACCTCTGTAAACGTTAGGACATTAGTCTATAAACAATTAGGATTATATACTGGGGGGGGGGCTGTGCCCCCCCCCCAGACCGCCCAATTTAATGAAACTCAGGATCATCGTAGTGTGGTTCCCCCATTGTGTTTACCCCCACACGAGCCGTCCCCTTAAATGTACTCCCAAAACGTGAATCATTTAGGAACATGGACCAAATAGTACGTCCCATCGTTCGAGTCGCTGATCTACATATTTACCCTACTTTCTTACTTCTTTCCCACGTCTACATAACTCCAACTAATCATAAACAGGGTCAACATACCTTGTCGCGTGCTCTCAATTATTATGACCTTTTGACATATTAGCTTCAAAACTTTAAATAATTCCAGGACTAACCTTAGGAGGACCTTGACAATGATATTATTCGAAAGAGAATGTAAAACCTAAGGGGTTCAAATTTCGTTAAAATCGGCCGAATAGTTACGATGTTTTTGCCAAATAATTCCCGGACTAACCTTGAGAAGACTTTGACAATTATATCATTCGAAAGAGGATGTAAAGCAACATAAAAGTTTCAAATTTCGTTAGAATCGGCAAAATAGTTATGATGTTATTGCCAAATATTTCATTGAAAAGTAAAATGGTTTCCATCTGACCGCGACCTACGAACTGACAAAAAAAAAAGCGTTAAACCACTTAGCTGACGAGCAGAAGCGAGGAGCTTTTCCAAGGATGGGGGGACTGAAGCCACCCCACACACAATTGCACACCCGTTTATGTTTATATTTAATTTTTTAAGCCATACTTGTATTTTGCTATTCAAAATGAGGTATGTAATAATATAGAATATCTAAAAACAGTTTTTTAAAACGTTGCGATTGAATGTATCATATATGATACATGTCTTAAATGCAGGTAATTCTCAAAAATAATTATTAGATTCAGTATCTGAAAGAGTTAGTACTCACTCCTTTATGAGGTGCTGTTATTTATTATCAATGATGTGTAAGATAACCACTATTAATCATCAGTGCCCTTTGCTCAGACTATTCAGAGGCGAAAATTTACGTTATCCCCCACTAAATTTTTATCCTGGATCCGCCACTGGTAGAAGCTTAATGAAAATATTTTGTTTCAAAGAAATTGTGAGGATGCGAAAAAGTTCCACTCTAGCACCTCAAAACGGCGGTTCCGTTCACCGCCCGAAAATGAACGTTTTCACTTTTGAGACCAAAGTTTAGACTTACTCGCTTACCTCTCTTCTGCGAGGTGGACTGCGCCTAGCTAGGTCACCAGCTCCCTGCTGGGTACACGGGGTCCCAAAGAGAGATGTGCATAGTGAGTACTTGTGTGAGGTTTAAGCAGTCTATAAGTAGGCGTTTGATGCTCTCCAAAGATTAGAGTTCTCTTATTATTATTATCAACTCGTATCGCGCATTATTTTCTGTAATTGGGTGGGGGCAAGAACAAACTCGTTGCCTATCATACAAGGACATAAACACTACCGTAAACAAATATGGAAGTAGCGAATAACTAAAAGGATAAAACAATTCGAAATATATAGGATGTAGATGAGAGAAATTGAATAAGAAGGTAAATAAAAGTGGGAGTAAGCCTGCCCCCCCCCCCCGGCCCTTAAGCCTGCTGTCAAGCCTGTGGTATTATGTCACCCGCGCGCGACTACAAAACCTTTCGGAAATAAATGAGAAGAGGAGTCAAGAGCTGTGAATTCAAAGAACATAATTACTACATTTGATCAAGGAAAGACACGTTAATAGAGTTGTCTTAGATCGCAGAGGAAAATCGGAACACAAGCTTGCATTTATGATTCACATGTCGGATGTAGTACGTCCACGTGCAGGCAATGAAATCCTTGGATTGGCTACAATAACAGTAATTAATTACAGTCACACTGCCCCCAAAGGTATGGCTTGTTCACCAAATTTTGAACCCACACGAAACCCGAGACACTAAAGGGGATTTTATTATGAGGGTGGATTCTATTAGGCGTCTATCGTTGTGGGAATTATAAAGGAAGTTCCCAACTTCAATTCTTGCGATGGGCAATTCAATACTAATCCCTTGTGTGTCCTAAAGTTAAGCATCTCTCTGTATTCATTAGTTTTTAGCGACTAAAGATGATGGATGTCTCCGTCGAAACCTGGTTTCGCAATAAAACTATACCAGAATACTGTGGTTTCTCTCCTGCATATACGAGAGGCGGTCAATAAGTTTTGCAAATCGGTAGGGCTAAACAGAGGAAGGGGGATGGCTGTTTGTGGGGGTGTTTGGACAAGGCAGGACCTGCAGCCGCACGCTCATGCCTCGTCTATTTAAGAAGCAGTAGCTGTTTGCAGATCGTCAGTCACAAGTTTTTCAACAATGGAGAAGTTGAGCATCGCGCAGTGATTAAATTTTTGACCAAGGGAGGCAAGAATGCAAAAGAGATCCATGAACGCATGGTTGCCGTGTACACCGACACCGCCCCTTCCTATGCAACCATTGCTCGCTGGAATCGGGAGTTCCGCCATGGTCGTGAGTCCCTTGAAGATGACCTGGGTCCAGGATGCCCGTTAGATGTGACCAACGAGAACAATGTGGCCCGTGTGGAGAGGATGATCCTCGATGGAATATCACATGGAAGTGTTATCAACATCATCCACGACAATTTGGCCATGACCAAGGTATCTGCCCGTTGGGTCCCTAGAAACCTGACGCCCCATGATCGACTTCAACGTCGTCAAAGTCCACAAGCTGCCCTGCGCGAGTGCGGATTCGAGGAGGTCAACCATTCCCCCTACAGTCCAGATCTGGCCCCAAGCGACTACTTTTTATTCCGGCAGGTCAGGGCTGCACTTCATGGACGCCGGTTTGGGGACGAGGAAGATGTCCAGCTCGCCGTCCAGGAGTGGATTGAAGAGCAGTCGGGAGATTTCTGGTTGTCGGGAATTCGAAGCCTCAGGGACAAGTGGTGCAAGTGCATTGAAGTCGAGGGTAGTTATATTGAAAAATAATAAAACACTTTTCCTCATATCTCGTTTCCTTATATCCGAATTGCAAGACTTATTGACCGCCCCTCGTGTATATATATATATATATATATATATATATATATATATATATATATATATATATATATATATATATATATATATATATATATATATATATATATATATATATATATATATATATATATATATATATATATGCAAAAATTCCCACAGGAAAAGGCGGATTCTAAGTACTTTCGAACTTTTTGAGTTCATTCTGAAGGAATAATGAATAATTTTACAAAGGTGGTATATATAAGAAACAAAAAAGCGTCGCCCCACCCATGTACAAGGATAGGAGACAAATTAATGAATGAACATTCGACAATATTTCTTTTAACATAGCCATTCTGATGACTTTGTTAAAAGAAATATTGTCGAATGTTTATTCATTAATTCCTCGCCTAATTTCAATATATCCCCCGGTCTCTTTAAACTAGACCCTGTAATTAAAACGCTTATTTTTAACCAAATTTTCCATTTTAAAACTTATCCCTATTGATTTACTAAATTTGCTGTATTTCTTTTGTTTATTTCAATGTAGGTATAATTGCATGTGTATGCACTCATAGCTTTGTGGGATTTATCTCTACATTCATTTCTCACACTTGGAACTTCCGAAAGAGTCTTATCTTTATCCCTTTATCCTTCGTTTCCGGTATTTAATCCCATTCCTGATATTATTTTTCTATTCTGTGTCCTTTCCTTGTACATGGGTGGGGCTACGCTTTTCTGTCTCTTATATATACCACCTTTGTAAAATCATTCATCATTCCTTGAGAATGAACTGAAAAAGTTCGAAAGTAATTGGAATCCGCTTTTCATTTTCCTGTGGGATTTTTTGCGTTTATTGCTCTACTCACGATCTACTTTGTGAATTTATCATATATATATATATATATATATATATATATATATATATATATATATATATATATATATATATATATATATATATATATATATATATATATATATATATATATATATTAGGGTGTCCCAAAGTCATATTTGTGAAAATCAAACTTAGCGGTATCGATAACACCACACTTCGCCCTTGCTCGTACATGTGTGGAAATGATTCAAAGAAAATTTCATCAAAATCGGTCCATAATTTCTGGTAGCACAAAATGATTGTTTCTCTAGAGAACACATCAGGAAAGAGAGAAAAAAGCAGAAAACGGAAGATAATTTATTCAAAGACGAGAATCAGAGACAAATGACAACACAGAACATCAGCTAATAAATCTCGGATCCCGGAAGGGCCCCTTCACCACCTCTTCGGCTGTCTTAGACGTCCTTCACCACATTCGTCTTCATGCTCCTTTGTCTTTTTCGGCACCACCAGTGTGTGGAGCGGGACTGTCATCAGAAGGAACTGCGTTTGTTCCTCGCTCTTGGTCCGCTGACCGAGGAATCACACCGATGGTGGCAACCCGCTTCTGGACCAGCTGGTACAGGGGGTTGGATGGCCAAGTCGCCACATTTTCGTCGAGGAAGGTCTGTTTTCCTAGAAGGCCTTTGATGAGGTTCGACGATTGGACCGTTGCCCAGGTGGAAAGTGGCTCCTGCAAGTTAGGATTCTTTCCCTGAAGTCGTCGTGAGCTGTTCTTTAATTTCGGACGTGTCTTTATGGCCTGGACGATGGCGATCTTCTCCCTCTCGTCCACTCTCTCGTCGAAGAGCGCCAGCCCGATCAGGTCTTACGACAGGTTCCACAGGTGTCGGCGCATGGGACGGTCGGCGACAGCAACCACGCTCCGATCCCCGTAGTCCGCGATGTCTTGGATGAAGTCCTTGTCGTTCTTCGGGGCGTGGGCGGCAATTGACGCTTCGTTCCGCTACTTGATGTACACCATTGCCACGAACAACGACATTAACATCATTCCCTTCTCTTCCCGACGGGCCAGTTGAAGCTGATCGTCGAAGAGCGTGATCTTGATATCATAAATCCCTTCCACCACCCAGCGGGCCATGTGGTAATCACCAGGAACTCTGCAGGACTTTGGCATGTCACCACCCAGGAACGCGAGACAGAGCTGGATCAGCTCTTGGTAGTCTTCACGCGGATGAGATCCAGCCTTCAAGAACTGGCGCAGGAGGTTGGTCATGGACTGCCGTCGGGTGCCCTGCTTGGCCGACAAGGAGACGGTGTCCAAGGGCTTGGCCTTGCTCTTATTTCATTAAGTTATTTACACATGGACTCATGATTGAGTGCAAACGAAGTCTCTTCCCCCGAAAAAAAAATGCTGCCAAAAATTTGTGACCTAATTAAAACTTCATTGGCACAATGCTGAATTCGCCAAAGTAGGTCTCCTTACGCAGCGCTGATAAATTTTGTTTAACAATCTGGGTGATTTATATTTTGTTTTTGCTTAGGTCGAACACCAGTTGATTGCAAGCAAAAGCGAAGAAGGCACACGTAACATCTAAAACAATTCTTTGCAAGATTTAGGTTGTACGGATTGCATTTCCTTTTGCAAAGTGCCAATTAGTTAGAGATATCATTGATTTGGAGGGATACTAAGTAACTTCAAGCGTTATATCTTCAGACCATGACAAGATTGCTACAATTGGGGGATCTCCAATGCCTACCATATTGCAAGAATTGCAAAATTTCCTTGATTTAGTTAATTTTATTAGAAGGTTTCTCAAAGTTGTCATTGGCACTCTCCTCTTCTTAGAAAACTCTTCAAGAACGCCAATAAAAGTCGCTCAAACACTCTATTATAATGATGCGACGAAGCAGTATTTGTTTTTAATTTCATTAAAAAGAATGTAGTTGCAATCTTTTGCAACATCTAATAAGAGACGGACTCTCTCCACCTGATTACCGATGTTTCAGACGCAGGAATGGACACTGTCTTACAGAAATTTTATAATGAAGGAGAGACGCTACACTAATTGAGTCAGTTTTTTAAGGGCCCACTTTGTATGAATCAATTCAGGCACATGCTCGAAGTCAATAGCTTTTATGTGTGTTTTGATATTTTTTAAAACAATTATTGGAACATTCCGCTCACATTCAATCAGGCATTGTCCAAGAAAGCTCATACCGAGGACTTCATTGTAAAATATACTAGTAACATTAGACACATCTCCAGAAGAGAGAATCCTAGTGAAGCTCTTTCTTTAGCAACATCATCACCTCCGACGTGTACAACTTTTACCAGATAATGCATTAATATCACCCCCAATCAAAAGTGGAAATCTAACCCCTTTTTACGAGTCATTCTCTCCCGCGATGCTATCATATTCAAGAGATAATTGCTTTGACATGAGACTATTCCTCCTCAATTTTCTTGTCATAAGATAAATATACCCTCCACTAACTTCTTCATCACATGCGACCTTTCTAAAAGTTATGTAGAACCTCACCTCACCTCCCGCTTTCGCAGGTTTGTATTTAATTATTTTCTTAAATTAAATCACTTGGGAATATTTTCTTCATTAGACATAATTTAGCTCATTTGGAAAAGTTTTCTTCGCTAGACTCATCATTTAGCTCATTTACGGACCGCTTCGTATTGGTAAAATATGGGGAGAGACACCCAATAATAGATTAAAAGCTGCTTAGATTGACAGAAATCGACGATGTAGATACATACAAAGCTCCAATACACGGAAGATTATCTACCAGACTCCATATTTCCCACCATACACTTAGACTTGATAGGACGTTTTCATACCATCAAGGAAAGTTTTAGGTATCGACTCATCATCATCTGCCGTTACACAAAGTGGATTGAGACCTATTTATTGAAGGACATCACTACGGAGTCCATAGTATCTGATCACGCACTTCAGTTTCATTCCTGACTTTTTAAACAGTCAAACTCAAAGCCACTGAACACGTATTATCCTCCCCTGGGTACCTCCGAGGGAACGAAATTTTTGACAAAGTCCATCTCCTGGTCAAGTCGTGTCTCCTTGCCAAAGGACACACATCATATTGATAAGAGAATCTGCCAGCCGACCATTTTCCCACACCGAAACGCCCCAAAATCGGAAGGCAATGTTTCTCCAGCCCAGCTTCTTATCGTTGCGTATTTCGCATCTTAGCTAGTTAGTTACCCCTTTTCACACAGTAGTCAGGCAGTTTAGCTAGTGCATAGGAAAGTATAGGAGGCAGCTCAAAACTACTGGCATGCCAGTTATGAAACTGAGCTTAACATAGCTGTGTTTAACATAACTGAGTTATATACCATTATAGTACCAATTGTTAAGAAACGGTTTATATTAGACTTCTTAATCTTCGTATTCAAAAACTAAAGGGCCAAAGTGAATGTGTAGTTTATTTTTCAAACTATTTAGAGTTGTTAACGCTACTAGGTTATTAGGTAGATTATTCCTAATGTTACAAATCCTCAATGTGAAGAATCTATTTTCCATCGAGAATATGAACTTCAGCAACTGTTTACCCTGAATCTACAGAAAAGGATGAACTCAGTATCTCCTCTTGTTTCTTAGAAATTGGTTCCCCAAGACAGCTTCATCCCGAAGGAATTGAACACTTGCACGTATGTCTTCGGTAGATGCATACAGGTACGGTACTGACAATCCTACAACGACAGAAAACGCCTTCACAATAAACTGAAACAATAGAACAACTCATGCAGACTAACGTAATCTTAAATGGACCCACATGGATTCCAAAACCCCGTCTGCCACGCAAACCCCACAAGTTTCTGCTCAATGAGACATCATAAGTGTCCGTAGATTTCCTAATTATGAGTAATTTTCCTCCTGTAGAAGTCATCACCCAAGGATTGGTGGCTGAAAGGATTGTTTTTGACTGTGGGGCTTGTCATGCTATCGATGTTCTCATTTTTTTTTCAAATAGTCATCTGCTAACATAAATACCCTATTTGATTTACTGTTTACCAGAGACATAAATAGACAATGGTGAATCATTTGTATTAATTATTTATACTTTTTCTCATATTAGACTCAAACACAGTCACACACACGAATAGTCATTCCCCTCATTTTCCCTTATGTAAAAAGGATCGGTGTTCTGTCGCTTGCTCCTCTCCGCTTTATGCTCAAGTGACGGAGTATAAGGTGGCATCCCCTGTTTTCTTCCATTCCTCCTGAATCGTTTCCCATGAGAAATGTTTCGAACACTTGTCCAAGTTAGGTAATCACAATTTTGTTCCATTAAAATTTATAACTCCCAGTCTACAACAAACAAAGAGAGCACCTTGACATCAAAATGTAAACATTCTATAACATATGTAAATGCAAACAAGAGCTCGCATCGGGATAAGGATTTGAAAAAAAAAATCCGTATCTTATCGCTTAAATATATCGAATAAACCAAACATACACGGACAAAACACTGCATAAAGACACTCGAACATGTGTACGATCTATTGGTAACCTCCAACTTCTCAAGCTCTACCTACAAGGAAGTCCACACACTAATTGATTGAGAAATGCTCGGGGCCATGTTTTAGTGATTCAAGTCAACTTAACATTATGAAAGACTAGCGACCGTTTCTCCTAGAAATTGGAATACTCAGGCAGGCTATTATTCTTTTCATTCTTTTTCCCATTGTCACCTATGAATATTGTCAGGTGACCTTGTCCTTTACAGAATATCGTAATGAAGTTGTGTTGTCAAAAAGTTTTATCTTGGATGTTCGTAGCCTGTGGCTACAATTAGTTTGATGTTACTTCAAGTTCGATTTTCTCGGTTAAATATACTTCGTCATTATTTGCAATTTCCTTGTATTTGATGCTTATTTTGATTGATATAGACGCGCGGCCATGTCTTTTCCCCGTTGAATTAGTTATTATTACGATGTGATTAAATATCTTTATCTTCTTTTCTTCATTGTTAACTCCATGCTCCGAGTTGAGTACAATGTCTGGATCGATCTTTGTGATGATATCAACGATAGTTGTTGCTTTTCCAATTCATCCATTCGTATTCCTTTGCAGTATTTTCTGGGGGGCTTTATATCATTAGCTTCCCCTTATCTTCTATAGGGGTTATCTGCCTAGCATCTCTCCTCGACGTTGCGACTTTGAGGAAGAATTTACCATTTTTCCCGCTGTTAAATGTTGAGTTTATAGAAGAGTTATAGGATCTTCCGGTAGATTCGATTCTAAGTCTTCGCACCAGGAGAAGTCCTTCAATCTCCTCATGTTCACTGTCTACTTGAGTTTACTTGGAAGTTGCATTACGTCGTTCACTTGATCTTACGGTTGAGATCTTTGGATTTGCATTACGTCTTTCACTTGATCTTACGGTTGAGATCTTTGGATTTGCAGATAATTCATCCTTTTTAACTCTGTAAAACTTTGTTCTCTCTTCTCGGCTTCGGTTGGGGATGTTTAATTGTTCTCTTTGTATTTGTCTACTTTGTTTGGTCCTTTCCATGGTGAGTTCGTTTTATTTTTAGGATGTCCATTCTAAGCATATATTTCAATGGTGGATGCGCTGGGAAACATATTTCCTTAATGGCGTTCTTTCAAGTTAATTGAGCGTGTCTGCGAATGTTTTTGGTTTGGCAGGTAATCGTATAGGATACATACAAGTAGGTCTGCTGTTTGGATGGAGTACAGCGAAGAGCTGCTGCAGCTCCCTTGGGAGAGTCCTGTTCACAAGTCGAATTCGGTTTTTTCATATTCATTGATCATCGCAGAAGCTATTATATCTGTGAGATAGTCACAGAGAATTCTGTCCAGGTTGCTGTGTAGCTGCAGATTTAAGATCTTATGTGGCATGACTTTGATCCAGAGTTTATCAAAGGAATTTTTGACATCTCTCAGAACCAGATCGATGTACTTGTTCTGTGCATTGGTCTTGCCTACCTTCTCAGTGATGATGCCAAGTGCCATTGTGGTGTCTCTTTTTTTTTGCGGAATCGGAACTTCTTACTTGTTATTTTGTCAATATTTTTCTGTCTTCTGTTCAAGATCTTTTCAAAGACTTTTCACATGAATTTCAGAAGAGATATGAGTATGTAGCTAGTAAGGATGTTGCGTGGTTTGCCTGATTTCTGGACGAAGATAATTTTTACAAGTTTGTAGTCGTCTATGAAGAACTCAGTGTTTAGGCAAGCATTGTAGATGTTCTTGATCGATCGCGTTTATATATTGTGAGTTGCCTTGGTTAGTGCAATTTTTATGATACCAAAGGGGTCTGGCGCTCTCTGCTTGAATGAGTTGGTGGCACTTCTTACTTATTCCCTTGTTATTGCGGTTTATGGTCCCATTACTTCTTTCTTGTGTTGTTCGAAGATTGGCGTTGGATAAATTTGGTTGTTGACGAGATTCTCATCAACTAAGTCTATTTTGTAGGCGAAAGAATACTACAAGATATCATAAAAAGCAACATTATCCAAGAAAATACCAATAAGTTATCTCTAAGAATGTACTATGAAGACACAAAAGTCAGCAACCTTTTAATTTAGAAACAATCTCTGTGAAAAACAATCAATCCTAAAGATTACACATGTCGTAGATAAATTCGACTGCCCCAATGAGGACTGCAAGCATCATCCAAACAATCAATATATTGGTATGACCACTACTACACTTAGCTTACGCCTTACGATGCACTTGCAAGAGGGAGGAATCAAAGCACACTACAATGAACAAATTGTAAGAACAATTCTGGTTGAAAATGCTACCATCTTCAGAAGAAACTCGGATCTTCGCCGGCTGATGATTCTGGAGGCTCTTCTCATCAAAGAGATGGGCCCAAACCTTAACACCCAGCGTCAGAGCAAGTACTTCACCTTTTCTGCTAAAAATGAACCGTACTCTGACTCCGACCGATTAAAGCACAAAAGAACTAAAACGATATTCATCCGGAAGGACTCACTGGTTAAAGACGAAAGGTCAAGCACAAGAGAGGCGTAAAACGGGATTTTTCACGGGATGCTATTTTCTTAAAAGAACTGCACCCAAATTACATGCGCACTTAGCCTGATTGGAGAGACCTCCTGTTACTAAGCATCGAGTATTCCCCAAATATGGATAATTTTCACTTTGCGGTTTTTAGCTTATACTTTTTCATATCTCTGCAGCATAAAACAACCCTCACTGCGTACAGACCTCTGCAACATAAAACAACCCTCACTGCGTACAGACCTCCTTGGTAGTACGGTGTAGTGAACCCCGGAAGGAAGCCCTGTTAAGCGGCGAGAAGAAAGGGATCCCGTCACGAGCACTATGGCAACCGAATTAACCTAGGGGCTCCCCCTGAGATTAACGCCAAATGGAAAGAAAAGGGCACCGCAAAAAGTTTCCTGGAGGCTTTTCACCAACCTCAAAATCGCAATCATCAAGTGCCTGGAAGTTCCGACTGGATTTATCATAATATATCCCGAAAACAACGACGTGGATCAATTCTATCCTTGGCAGAAAGCATCACCCTCAAGAAACTGGACCTTGAAGCGAAAAATCCAACATAGATCACCGCCAACAGGAGTGCGGTCTGTCGAAAGATTGAATCTTGGGTTGGATCACACTCACCACAGGAGATAAAAGATGAATTAGAACAAAGACAACCATGGCTGAAGATATATGAAGTAATTAAGTTCAGTGAACACACACACACACATCTTCAAAATCGTGTTTGAAAACACTTAAATGACTTCCAAGATCATCGAGAAAGGATTTATTGCATTCTTCATGAGGATCCAACAGGTAACCATACAAAGAGACGCCTTCATAAACATCCAAATTTGCTTCCGTTGATACGCATTGAAGACCACATTACCGATGAATGCCCACCAAACAACCTCGGGATGTGCTCGGAATGTGGCTTGGAAGGTCACACCTACCGAAATTGTCGGAATGCAACAAAAACGCATTAACTTTGGAGGGCCCCACGAGACTAGGGCCATGTCGTGCCCTAAAAGGAAGGACATCGTGAAGAAGGAACAGGAAAACCAAGAACGATCAAACGGACAACAGAACATGTCGTACGCCACAACGACGAAAACATCCCCATAACCGAGAATGGAAACCCAAGTTAATATAATGGGAAAATGAATATGAAAATACTGACGTGTATACTTCATGCACGCCTCATGAACATAACGAACCCGGAAAGCTATGCTACGTCATTCATTAAAATGCTCAATGAAAATGAGCTCGATCCAATGAAGTTTCCCCCAAAAGTTGACTCTTCTATGATCTTCAATATAAATATAACGGAGAACAGCACAAAGGAATTTATGGAACAAACAAAAGAACATGAAGAGAATCAAGACGAAGAACAGATGCAGAAGAAACCGACTCAGTAATTAGAACGGAGGAATTCGCTCAAGAAGCGAGAATAACAAGAAAAAAAGCACAGAAAATTAGAAAATATAAATCAAAAAGGGGCCTTATCCAAAGAGAACAGACACTGGCCCCACCTACCTCAACTTCCCGAAATGAAAAGGCAGAATATAAGTGTAGACAAGAGAAGAACGAGAGAAAGAAAAAACGCTAAATCAAGCCTTCCGAGACTACCAGGAGCAGGAAATTAACGGAAATTAGAAATTTTACAGATAAATACAAACAGATGGAAAGATAAAGAATACGAGTACATTTACAGAAATATTTTTATAAAATTAGACACTGATATAATATTAATATCAGGAGATATGGAAATATAAAATCATAGCAACTAACCCTTCATGAGAGATTCGATGGTGCCGCCATTGCGGTCAAAATGAAGCTGGACTACATACAGAACGCAGGGGGGGGGGGAGTAATAGAATCATAGCTACAATAGAAATAGAACTCAAACTCACCAACCTCCAAGGAGAGACTACCTCCCCATTACTAACTTCACAAGATTATTTAATAATATAAAACCAGTCATTTTTATGAGAGACATAAACGCGCCGCGCACTGCACAGAAAATGAATACACGAACACAAAAAGTGTGGGCAGACACCTGAAGACAATGCTAAATAGGAGAATGCTACAAAGGCTAGGGCCAAAATTCCCAGTCTACATCAACTACAACGTTAACATTAAAGACTGTTGAACTTCAATCCTTCCCCCTCTTTTGCTACCACTTAGAGCCCTTGGGCATTGCAATTAGCGACCAAATAGCATCTCTGCTAACAGTTAACCAGCTCCCCATACATAAGTCATCAAAGGAATGGAAGACCTATCAATGGGCACACTAGGCGAAATATAAAGAGATCCAAAGAGAATATGAACCTAAGATACTCAACGAAGCGAAATTGCAAGAAAGTGACGAAGAGCTCAAGGAAATTAAAGAAGAATTGATAAGCACAGCCAATGAGGCAATCACTCCAAAATTCACAGAACCATTCAGATATCAGTCTGCTAGAGTCGGTACAAATGAGGGCAACAAAAATAATACTCTTCCTGAAGCCCCTTTGATATGAAGATAAACTGAGGTTACTAAATATGTTCTCATTCGAAAGAAGATATGTGAGTGGAGATATGACTGAGCTTTTTAAAATCTTTTCTGGGATGGATAAGTTGGATTTCAGCAAGTTTTTTGAGTTAGAAGGGAGTAATAGGACTAGGGGTCATCACTTAAAGATTAAAAAACAAAGGTGCAGGTTTGATGTTAGAATAGTTTGCCACTTGAGACAGTAGACAGTCCAAACTTGAATGTTTTCAAGTGCAGATTGGATGATTATATGGGGAGGGAGGGTTAACTCATTGGAGAGGGGGACGGGGCTATTCCAGACTCATTCCTTTGTATGCAGTTTTTTATTATTGTATATTATGAGTGATTGGATTTTGACGAGCTTTGATGGTGATGCTTTTTGTTTTCCATGCATTCTTGTGAATGGTTTAAATTGTATATTGTAGATGCATGATCTGACACAATCCTATTGATGCAGTTTGTAGGAGATATGACTGGCCCTTGTGGCTTTTGTCATCCGTGAAATTATGTTAATGTTAAACGTTGAACATTTCTTCCAATGCAAAGATAGTCAGTCCCTTGCAAAATTCACATCAGAGAATTATAATAGGCATGTTAAAAGATTTGTATAATATTCTGAAAAATAAACAAACACTTTGCATTGCGAATTAATTCTTTCAAAGAAACAAAACAAAAAATGGACATAGAACCAAACAAACACGAAATAAGATCGATTAAATTGTTTTAAACGTGAAACAATTCATTAAAGACATGAATGATCAGTTTTGTCATCAAAATGGCGATCGAGGATAACTTAGGAGCAAGAATAATAGAGACCTAAAACAAATTAGAGTCAACGTCATGACAAAGGCGGTAATCAACAAAAACTCGACACTAAAAATAAAATACTTTGCAAATTACATTAGGTAAGCGTTCTGAATGTTAATTAGAAAACTAATAAAAATATAACAGACACTATTTTATAATGTTTATATTTTGTAAAAAACAAGATATATTAAGACTAGTTTAGCTAACTATAAAAATAAATATGAACGGGAAAATGAGACAGAATAGAAGAATTAGAGGAGGAATCTAATATACTGAGCTTAATATTGAACATATAGCACAAATCTAGTGAAAAAACATGAATATTAAAAAATGAGTAAAATAAAATGAATAATACTTAATAATTGGCAAACACCGAATGAGAACACTAAAGGTTAATTAGAAAGTTGTATTGGGAACTAGATGATTATAATGGGTACCAAAAAACTGAGGATAACTCAAAAGAACATAAAAATACGTGTTAGAAACATCCCACAAAACCCTAAAAGAAATAATTATATAAGAACACAAACACGATTGATGGATATAGTGCAAAGGATAAAAGTTCGAAGGGAAAACGAGCAGGCCACAATGCTAATGTTTGAGAGAAGCGTTAGGAGATGGGAAAAAAATCCTAAATTGGCCATTTTTATATATAATAGTAGGGAATACATAGCAAACTCTAGCGCTGGACTGTCATCGAGACCTTTGCCCCCAGCAATGGCGTGAAAGTAGCTGATGATAAGTATATAAGAGTTCAGCAAGACATTAGAACTCGCCTTGTGAGAGTTTCAGGCTTCTCAACCTCCATTTGTGATTCGAACCAGCGACAATTCGCAAGGGAAACACGAATGTTATCTGCAGCATCTATGAAACAGAAGAAAGCAGTCTAAATGTTTTAATTACGGAGGGTGAGGGGAGATCGGCAAATAATTTTAGATCAAAAGGATCTGAAACAATGAGACCCCGTTTTTTGGAATTCATTAAGATTACCGGTTAAGAAAAATCAGAAACTATGATTCCAAACCTTTTCCTATTCGGTTAGGTTAGGTAGGTTCAAATAACCTAACCTGACCTATGATTCAGAGCCTTTTTCCATTTGGTTAAGTTAGGTAGGTTCAAATAACCTAACCTGACCTATGATTCAGAACCTTTTCCTATTTATTCAAGACTTTCATTTAAGGAATAAACACATAGGGAAAATCTTATGTGTACAGGAAAAATATTTCGGTGAGGGAGGCAGACTTCATTGATAAGGATTTTCATGCAATTAGTAACTTAAGCTTAAAAACGAGTTTTATTGTCATCATGAAATCTTAACTCCAAAGTTGGGCTACGATATGATAATTTTACAATGGCGTCTGAGCTATAAAACCATTTAACAACCCATTAAACGCAAACAGAATTTTGGAGAATGAACCTAAAGGCTATTGACGAGGTAGTTTTTATATCTTGCCAGAGAACTAGAATGACTCCCTCACCCTCCACTAAAAACTAGTCTTAGTTCATCAATAAAAAAGTTATATTTGGATGTCGGAGATATTCTATGTAAACACCAGTCGTTCATGTCTAGCCTTTATTGGCGAAGAGAACATTAAAAGGTTGTTACTTAGTTCGTAAAAGCGGAGGAACTAATGGAATAAAAGTGGTGGCACTGGTCAAGAATTAATCTTGTGCCCACAAATCGACCCAGCTTCTTTTTCCTTCTCTGGGAGAGAAGTCCAGGAATATTTTTCTGGCTAAAACTGCGAATGACTCAATGGGAAAGTGGACGGAATCAGATGATGGGACACAAGGCGAAGCAACGAAAGAAGGCTGAAGTATGAAGGCAAGTTGTGAACGCAGACAGGGGTATTTGATCGACCAGTCAGGGGTATTCGAACGACATACCAAAGTACTAGACCGATAAGACATAAGTATTCGATTGACCAGCCAGCGGAATTTGATAGATCAGCCAAGGATGAAGTCGGAAGGGAAGTTGTGAACGCAGACAGGGGTATTCGATCGACCAGTAAGAGGTATTCGAATTACATGCCAAGGAATTATACGAACAAGCCATAGGTATTCGATCGACCAGCCAGAGGAATTTGATAGACCAGACAGGGGTATTCGATCAGCCAGCAAGAGTTATTAGACAGAAAAGTCATGGGTATTAGACCGACCCAAAATAGGTATTCGATAGACCAGCCTAGGCTGAAGTCGGGAAGAAAGCTGTGAAGGTAGACAAGGGGTATTCGATTGACCAGTCGGGAATTCGAACTACATGCCAGGGGTATTAAACCTATAAGCTCTAGGTATTCAATCGACCAGCCAGGGGAATTTTATAGACCAGACAAGGGTATTCGATTGAGCAGCCATGGGACTTCTCAGGGGTATTCGAATGACCCAGCCAAGGGTATTCATCGAGAAGCCAAGAGTATTCGATCGAACAACCAGGCGTAATCTATCGACGCAGCCAGGGATATTCGCTCGACCAGCCAGGAATATTGGATCCTCCAGATTGAGCTATTCGATCGTCTCTGGTAGGAGTATTCGATCGAAGCATTCAGAAATATTGGACTGACCAGCCAGGGTTTGGGATCGCCACAATCAGAAGTATTCGATCGACTAGTTATGCGAATCCGATCTACCAGTCAAGGTAAAATTATCCATCTTGTTTAATAGAAATTGCAAGCACCCAAAATTATTTCTATTATTTTATAGAAATTGCAACCACACAAAACTGTCTTTTGTTTTATGGAAATTAAAACCACACAAACCTTACGCACCTGTTTTATAGAAATTAAACCCCAAACTATTTCAATTGTTTTATAGAAATTAAACCCCAAACTATTTCAATTGTTTTATAGAAATTAAACCACAAAACTGTCTCTTATTTTATAGAAATCAAATTTACCCTTTTTTACTGAAATTACAAGCAACTTAAACTATCATTCTTGTTTCATAGTAATTACAACTAACCAAAACTGTCTCTCTTGTTTTATAGAAATAACAACAACCAAAGGGTCTCTCTTAATTTATATAAATTAACAGAAACCGAAATTATCTCACTTGTTCTATAGAAATCACAACTATCGCTCTTGTTTTACAGAAATTCCAACCAACAAAAAGTATCTCTCCTTTTATAGAAATTACAAACACCCAAAACTATATCCCTTCGTCAATAGAAATTACAACCACTCAAAACTATCGCTCTTATTTCAGAGAAAATACAACAACATCAAACTATCTCTTTAGTTTTATAGAAATTAAAACCACCCAAAAATATATTTCATGTTTTATAGAAATTACATTTACCCAAAGCTATCTATTTTGTTTTTCAAAATTACAACAACCAAAGTCTATCACTTATTTCATAGAAATTACAACTCGTACCTATCTCTCTTAATTTATAAAAATTACAACAACCCCAAACTATCTCACTTGTTTTTAGAAATTAAAACTACCTATATCTATTTCTCTTTTTTATAGAAATTACAACATCCCAAAACTATTACTTTTGTTTTATAGAAATTACAACCACTCAAAACTATCTATTTAGTTTCATAGAAATCACTATAACCCCAAACTACCTCTTTTGTTGCATCAAAATTACAACCACTGAAAACTTCCTTGTTTTATAGAAATCACAACCCTCCAAATCTATCTCTCCTGTATTATAGAAATTACAACCACACAAAACTATCCTCCTTTTATCTAAAAATTAAAACATCCAAAACTTCCTTTTTTTCTCTTGAAGTTACAACCACCCAAAACTATCTTGTATCATAGAAATTACAAACACCCAGCATATTGCTCATGTTTTAGAGAAATTATCGCCTACAAAACAATACCTATTGTTTCATAAATATTAAAACAACCTCATACTATCTATCTTGTTTTATAGAAATAATAAACAACCCAAAACCTATATTCATATTATAGAGAAATTATAACTATCCAAATCTATCTCTTGTTTTTTAGAAATTATAAACACCCAAAACTTTCTTCTTGTTTAATAGAAAAAGGCAATCCATACTAAAAATCTCTTTTGTTTTATAAACATTATAATACCCCACATTATTTATTTTGTTTATAGAAATTGCACCCACCCAAAACTATCTCTCTGGTTTTATAAAAATTACAACAACCCAAAGCTATCTCTCTTGTTTTTATTTAGAAATTTCTTCAACCAATTCTATCACTTATATATATATATATATATATATATATATAGAAATTTACATATCGGACCTATCTCACTAGTTTTATAGATATTACAACAGCCCAAACTATCTATATTATTGCATAGAAATTACAACGACCCAAAACTCTCTCTTTTGTCTATAGAAATTACAACCACACAAAACTATCTATCTTTTTGTATAGAAATTAAAAACGCAAAACTATCTTCACTGTTGTATAGAACTCAGAAAACATCCAATTCTATCTCCTTGTCTGATAAAAATTGCAACTACCCAAAACGATGTCCCTTGTTTTCTAGAAATTACAAACATCCAAATCGATCAATCTTGTTGTATATAAATTACAACCCCCCAAAACTATCTCTCTAGTTTTAGAGAAAATACTACAACCCAAAACTATCTCTTATTTTCTAGAAATTACAACAACCAAAAATTATCTTTCTTGTTTTATAGAAATTACAACAACACAAAACACTCTCTATTGTTTCATGAAATTAAGAACAAGGTCTGCTAACCAAAAGGTCGCGTGCCCTCTCTTATCTAATTTATGAACTTACGACCTTCAAAACTTCAAAATAATGACCAGAGTAACCATGGAAGGCCCTTGGTATAGCCATATACGAGGGGCGGTCAATAAGTTTTGCAATTCGGATATAAGGAAACGAGATATGAGGAAAAGTGTTTTATTATTTTTCAATATAACTACCCTCGACTTCAATGCACTTGCGCCACTTGTACCTGAGGCTTCGAATTCCCGACAACCAGAAATCTCCCGACTGCTCTTCAATCCACTCCTGGACGGCGAGCTGGACATCTTCATCGTCCCCAAACCGGCGTCCACGCAGTGAAGCCTTGAGCTGGCGGAATAAAAAGTAGTCGCTAGGAGCCAGATCTGGACTGTAGGGGGGATGGTTGAGCTCTTCGAATCCGCAACTCTGGCCTTGTGGACAGGAGCATTGTCGTGGAGGAGCAGGACACCGCGTGACAACTTGCCGCGCCGCTTCTGACGGATGCACTTCTTCAACCCAGGCAGTTCCTCGGCGTAATATTGGCCTGTGATGGTCCTTCCACGAGGCGCATAGTACACCATCAACACTCCCTCAGAATCCTAGAAGATGGTGGCCATAATCTTCCCGGCTGAGGGTTGGGTCCGGAACTTGATGGGGGTCGGAGAGCCACTGTGCTTCCAGGCCATGCTTTCGAGCTTGGTCTCGGGATCCCAGTGATGGACCCACGTTCCATCACCTGTCACTATGCGTGACTCTAATTCCGCCGGGTCTTGGTTGTACAGGAGCAGCAGCTCCTCCAAACTTTGACGACGTTGAATTCGATCATGGGGTGTGAGCTTTCGTGAGGTTTCTAGGGACCCAACGGGCAGAGACCTTGGTCATGGCCAAATTGTCGTGGCTGATGTTGATAACACTTCCATGTAATATTGCAAGTTCTCGCTCGATTTCTTCGACCTTCATCCGTCGATTTTCGAGGATCCTCCTCTCTACACGGGCCACATTGTCCTCGTTGGTCACGTCTGACGGGCGTCCTGGACGAAAGCCATCTTCAAGGGACTCACGACCATGGCGGAACTCCCTATTCCAGTGAGCAATGGTTGCATAGGAAGGGGCGGTGTCGGTGTACACTGAAACCATGCGTTCATGGATCTCTTTTGCATTCCTGCCTTCCTTGGTCAAAAATTTGATCACTGCGCGGGGCTCAACCTTCTCCGGTTGCATAGGAAGGGGCGGTGTCGGTGTACACTGCAACCATGCGTTCATGGATTTCTTTTGCATTCCTGCCTTCCTTGGTCAAAAATTTGATCACTGCGCGGGGCTCAACCTTGTGACTGACGATCTGCGATCAGCTACTGCTTCTTAAATAGACAAGTCAGGAGCGTGCGGCTGCAGATCCTGACTTGTCATAACTTGTCGTAACACCCCCACAAACAGCCACCCCCCCTTCCTCTGTTTTGCCCTACCGATTCGCAAAACTTATTGACCACCCCTCATACCATAGCATAGCATAGTAGAGAACAACCGAGCCTAGCATAGCGTAGTATTGTCTAGCATAGCATAGCCTAATATAGCCTAAAAATAGCCTAGCCTAAATTTGCCTAGTATAGCATAGAATATCATAGCCAAGCATATCATATTATAACCTACCCTGTTTTAGCCTAATTAAGCCAGGCCTAGACAAACATAGGATAGCTTAACCTAAAATAGAATAGCCTAGCTGTGCCGGGCCTAAACTAGTTTAGTTTAGTCTAATCTAGCTAGCTTAGTATAGCCTACTTTATCCTTCCTTAGCTTAGTATAGCCTATCGTATCTTAGTATAGCCTAGCCTAACTTAGTAGACCCTAGTCTAACCTAGCATATTATAGTATAGCTTAGCGCAGCCTAGCCTAGTATTGCCTTGCATTGTCTAGTGTAGCCTTGCCTAGGCTAACTAGGTATGGCTTAGCATTGCATTCCAGAGCCTAGCCCAGCGTCGCATAGAGTAGCCTAGCCTAGTATAGTCAAGCTAGAATAGACTACTATAGCCTAGCCTAGCATACTATAGGCTAGCTCGGTATAGCTTATTTTAGCATAACCACACCTAACATAATATAGCCAAGCCTATCATATTGTAGCTAACCTAGTATATCCTAGACTAGTATAACATACCATACCATAGACTAGAATAACCTTGCATAGCTTAGGCTATTATTACTTTGGTTATTTAGCCTATCGTACCCTAACATAGTATTACCTAGCATAGCCTAGCATAGCAGAGCATATGCATATCCTAGCCTATTATACTTTAGCTTACCCTAGCATAGCATAGTATAGCCCTATGTAGCCTAGTATAGCTTAGCCTAGCTTAGCCTACCCTAGCATAGTATAACCTAGACATGTATAGCCTATACTATCCTATTATACCCTAGTCAAACATAGGTTAGTATTGTCTAACCTAAAATACTATATGATATCCTAGCATAACATTTTATAGCCTAAATTAGCATAGTATATCTTACCCTTTTACATTATATTTTAGCATAGCTTAGCATAGTATAGCTTAGCATATAATAGCCTATAGTAGTATAGCCTATTCTAGGCTTGCCTAGCAGAGTATAGCATATTATATCTTAGTCTATTGCAGCAGAGTATCGGCCGAATAGTTATGATGTTATTGCCAAAACAACATAATTCCCGGGCTAACTTTGGGAAAACTTTGGCATTATATCATTCGAAAGAGAATGGGAAACAACATAAGTGTTTCAAATTTCGCTAGAACCGGCCGAATAGTTATGATGTTATTGCCCAAACAAAATAATTCCTGGGCTAACCTTGGGAGGACTTTGGCAATTATAGTATTCGAATGATATAATTGCCAAAGTCCTCTTACGTTACGCTAAAGTCTGTATATTTCTGGCGTCACATCAGAGCCGTCAAAGAAAACGGAACCGCAAGAAAAAATGGGGCTGGAAAAGGACAAACTATAAAATTCTTCTAACTACCGATTTCTGCAAAACCTCTTCTTCTTTTTTTAATAGCCAGTCCGAGGTGCGGAGTATCACTCAAATAAATCAACGGAAATATTCTTGTATCTAATTCATTAGCGAAAACTCTGGGGAAAACGAGGAAATAAACCCAAAATGCCTCACGAAAGAGAAAAAGAGCCGCCCTTTGCAATGTAAACAAACGTGACTAAGCAAAAATAGGGAATAACCTTTAAAAAAGATAAAAAGCCCCTCATAGCTGTGTCCAAACAATTTTCTATATTAGTTTTCAAATCCCTTGATTTACTTTACTAGCCCAAACCCAGGTGGAAAACGACTAAGTACCCAACTAAATACAAATACCGCAAACGTGACTAATAAAAAAAAAGAAGGAAAGAACCTATAATAAATTAATCACCGCTCATAGCTATTGCCAAATATTTTGAACATTAGTCCAAAAATCCCTGAAATTATTTTAACATCCCAAACCCAGCGGGAAAACGATTAAATACCCAAATAAATAAGAAAAAACACCAACGTGACTAAGCAAAATATATGAACTAACCTTATAAAATAACAATAGCTGCCCATTGTCATTTCAAAATAATTTCGAACATTACCCTACAAATCCCTGCTCTCGTTTATAACCACAGGGGTCGGGGGACGCTTACATACTCAAAGAAATAAAAAAACCTAAACCAAAATTGCCGACGATCCGTTTTTTCCTTTAGCCTATTTATATAAGAATTGCTCCAGGTGCACATTATTAAAGTTATTTTAATTGTGTTTGTGATGCGGGCTTCGATATTTGTAGCTAGTTTAGGTTTAGTTATTGTACTTTTTTTCAATTGCGGTCTGTTTCTCTCATGTTTTAACGTTATGGTGTCACATTTTAGTCTATTTATATAGGAATATCGCAAGTTTCACCCGATTAAATCTATTTTAGTTGGGTTTTTGATGCAGGCTTCGATAGTGGGAGCTAGTTTCAGTTTAGTTCTTCAATTTTTGGCCACTTTAAGCTTAGTTCTCTGAGTTTCGACCGCTATGTCATCACTTCCTAGCCTATTCCTATACGAATTGCTCTTATTTCACACGATTGAAGCCATTTTGATTATGTTTTCGATGCGGTCTTCGATATATTTAGTCAGGTTAGGTTGATTTCTTCTTATTTCAAGAAAAAAATGGGGCTGGAAAAGGGCAAGCTATAAAATTCTTCTATCTACCAATTCCTCCCAAAACTCATGTTTTTTAGTCGCGAGCTTTTTTTTGCTTTTGGTAATAACATTGTAACTATTCGGCCGATTCTAACGAAATTTAAAACACATTTTGTTTCGATCATAGAATTGCCAAGGTCCTCTCAAGGTTAGTCTGAGAATTATTAAAAGTTTTGAAGGTCGAAAGGTCATACATAAATCAGAATACGTGAGAGCACGGGCCTTTTGGGGGCTGGAAAATAAATAAATAGATATTTATTTAGATAGAATAAGTTCGCAGGATTATTTTTAAATTTCATTCATCCGTTTCCTCTTTCGAACTTATTTATTCGTCTTTTCTTATCAAAATCAAGGATCTTTTCTGTTTGGCAGCAGGCGGATCTTTTGTACCATATTTTCACCAATGATGCAGTTTTGAGTGCTGAATACGAATATAACATTTATTTTTTGAAGAAATAAAAGGAAGTATTAAAAAAATAAAATTTAATGCGCACTAGTTTATGCTGCGCGCGGCACTAAATGACTTTGTGTACGTGATTGCGCCTTTTTGACATCATTGTGTCGTGAGACACTGTACAAAATGGATATCAATTATAATTTGCAGTGATTGTTCCAGAACATTTTGTGCGAAGAAGACGTAGTAAAATTCTTACAAGAATTCAACATAATTCCAAGTGTGAAATTATGTTTGAAGAAACAACAAATGAAAATCAGGAAAATAAACGATTATGTAGCCTTGTGTGCGATAAGAAAATGTCCAATAAAAAAATATCGGTGAGATAAAACACATGGTTAGAGGGGAGTGTTATTCCTTTAAATAAGATTATTATCTTTATTTATTCGTGGTCACAGGAGTATACCAGCCTAAAATACTGTGAAAAGGAACTGAAGATAGGGCACAGTACAGCAGTTGATTTCAACAATTACTTAACCTATCAGTCGCCCGAGGGCCTCTATAAGTTAAAGGTTTTAAAGCATAACTGATTTATAAAACAAAATAACCATGGGTGTTGATGAAAATTTGTGTAAGAACTGAGAATTATCAATCATAATTACAAATAGATAGAAGTTATTAATCATTTTTAAATTATATCAATAGAATGATTCTTTTCAATTAAAGTGATATATTATTTGATTTCTAAAAAAGAATTTAAATATTTTATTTCAATTATTTTCGATAACGTGTACCATTTGTAATTTTGCAGAGGGCGAGTTCGAGACAAAAAGCCGGACGACTAATGGGTTAAGAGAGGTAAGAAATGCATAATATAGGCCTAACCTAATCTAACCTTACCTTACCTAATCTAACCTTACCTAACCTAACCTAACCTAACCTTACCTAATCTAACCTTACCTAACCTAACCTAATCTGTTTTATTTTTAGATATGCGCCTTATCACTACTCGCCACGACTGCGATGAGACATGCTTCAGTAGAAGAAAACATGAAAGAGGAAGACTGCTGCCACACCAATGGGTATTCGGTGGGGTATGCAGGGAAACAAAGGAAGTCTTCTTGTATGCCGTCGAAAGGAGAGATGAAGAGTCTTTCGTTCTGCATTAAGGCAAAAATACGACCAGGAACGACAACAATAAGTGACAAATGGCCAGACTACCAAAATATAGGAAAACTACAAGGATACAATTATATTCATAAAACTGAACCACTCAGGAATTTTTTCGACCCCACCAGCACACTCAGGAAGTAGAAAGTCCATGGCACGCCGTAAAAAAAAGAAATAAAAGACATTGCGGTACCCACCGTGAGATGCTCGATTCCTATTTATGTGGAGAAAACGCAATGGAAAGGAAAATTTGTTTAAAAAAATATTATGATATATCTAAATACAAATAATGAACGTTTCATTTCCCTTTCGGTTTTTTCAAAAACTCTCTGACAAACCAAAATTTAACGTTTGAAATTTCTTTTTTTTACATACTTTCTTTCATTTCTCCCCAAAATAAATGTTATATTCGTATTCAACACTCAAAACTGCACTTTTGGCGAAAATTTGTTACAAAAAATCAGCTTGCTGCCAAACAGTAAAGACCCCAACTAAACATTTTTCTTTCGTGTGGTAAGTTTGGCAGCACAAATTGTTTCTTCCAAGTCAGCTTTGCGGTTTAATGAGGCAAAAAGAATAAAAGGTTAGGAGCGACGCCCCGATTGAAAATAGCCAACAGATTGAGGCGTGGCGCTACTAAAATACACAAAATATCCGTTATTACAGAGAGAACTATGGCAGGAATTGGCGCTGACTGCTTCAAATTAGGATAAAAATATGAGTGCTAAATAAGGAGAGATGGAGGTGAAGTAGACACGATAAAGTAGAGAAATTGATGGGGAAAAAAATGCCGCACCTATTTTTCTAATAGCAAAAGGTGTCTAAAAAAAACAACCCTCGCCATTATGCCATTTCATAGCAGTATTCGCGCTTTTGTATGGAATTAAAACTTGTAAAGGCTTAGTATGCAACTAATTGCTACTAATATCAGTAACACTTCTTGCGAACACCTTCAGTGCCAAAATTAAAAAAATTACAACAGAATTTGAATAGTCTAAAAACTAAATATTTTGATACGATAAAATTGCTAATTTTCACCTTTTTCATTTAATAATGGAATCATTCAATTTAAATATTTTGTTTTTGTTTCAATGTTAATCAATAGTAATGTTTATGATTACTACAAACTTTGTAATCTATACTTAATAAGAATTTGTCTCTTATTAAATATCGAGAAATTACAACTCATTTTTCCATTAATTCAATCATATTTGAACCTGATCAAAACTGAATTTATCAACAAAGTGCGTCCCCGGATTTAATTCGGTGTGTTGGCTTTCTATGATGTTTACAAATGTTTTTTTTTATGTTTAATATTACCTAACCTAACCTGCAGCATTGCCTCCATTCACTCCTAGCGATCCATTTTTAGCGTCTATTGTGGGCGAAAATGAGAAATTCGAGTCATTTCGTTCATAATCTTTTTTATTTATCCTTGTGTCAATCGAGACGATCCATGCACCGTTAACTCTACCAGAAAACGAAGCCTAAGATTAATGTATTTCTATAACTCCAAGCGACCCCGTTTTAGCGCCTAGAGCCTGCTGACAGACAGACCCAAAAACACAATCTTTGAATTTTATATATAGAGAAATTATTCTATCTTTCCAATTTAAAATAATAACATCTCGAAAAACATTGTGTTATAAATATATTAATTGAATATAATAATAGTCATTAACAAGGAAAAGCGGAATTATTTTGGGCTCAAGGTGAAGGCTAACTAGAACTATTTATGTAAGTTCAAATTCCTCTTGATGCTCGTAACCATGCCACAGTGAAAAGAAATCACAAATTCGAATTAATTATCATTGTTCCTCATTCTCCTTTTGTTTTCAAAAGCAATGCACTTTGTTTTCAATGTTACCCATAGTTATGACAATAATCAGTTCAGTGGAGCTGCACTGTTTTAGTTACCAGGAAAAGTTCCGTTAAAAAGACACCTGGGCACATCCTTCTTTACTTACTAGAATTTCATGACGAATTCCATGATTTAGACGTAAAATATCTAACAAATATTAAAATATATATGAAGAGAAACTTTCCTTTTGTTTTCAAAAGCAATGCCTTTGGTTTCAATGATATCAATATTTATGACAATAATCAGTTCAGTGGAGCTGCACTGTTTTAGTTACCAGGAAAAGTTCCGTTAAAAAGACAACTGGACACATCCTTTTTTACTCAATTTCTTACTCACTAAAATTTCATGACAAATTCTAAGATTTAGACGTAAAAAAATCTATGAATATCAAAATATATATGAAGAGAAACGTTTCTTTCGAATAACCAATTTCTTACTTAAACAATTGAGCTATAAATCAGGATTTTTCAACAATGAAATCTCTAGGTATGCATATAACAAATGTCTAATAGCTGTGGGCGTGTTGTATTTTGCATTTCATGTTCTCGGGGTCTTTAAAATGAAGGTTGTCAAATATGAACGATAGGTAGATTTTAAATTTATTACCTAATGGAAGGTATACTGTCAAGTGATATTAATCAAGCTAAAAAATTCTCTCTTGAATTGCAGATACTTGAGTGGCATTCTTTCTTTAATGCTTATATGTAGGTTACACGTACACACACACACGCGAATTTTGTTATTCAGACAGTCGTGGAAGGGAAAAATGTGTGTATAGCCCTAAATTCTACTCTGTGCACCTTTTCCAAGCCGTTATAGAAGGCTGGCCTGCGGGAATAGGGAATTTGCCATTCATGGGATCATCATTGTCCGAAAATAGTTCCCCAGTTCCAGCTGGGAGACTGAGGTGCCCAACTAAATCAATGTCAAACCCGTCTAAAATAGATGTAGAGTGGATAATCAATTGACCAAAGTAATTTATTATTATTATCAAATCAGAGCCTAATTTTTTTTTTTTACTTAAAGCTATGATTCGAATTTTGTTAATATTGGGTCAAATTTTTTTATGGTCAAACTGGGTGGAGAGAGTTTACTCAGAGCAGATTCAATTAACTTCGGGGGTAAAATGTTCGCAGAGATAGTTTATTAACAGGGAATCTTGTGGGGCGGGGGGGGGGAAGCTTTACAAATACATTATTAACAGTGGGTCAATGTGTGTTGGTACCATTCACAAGGTGAATTTATTAATAGTGGAGTCATATTTTTGTGGTAAAACATTCACAGAGATTATTAAGAATGGTCCAAATTTCTTGGTGGTAAAAACGCGATAGTTTATAGGCAGTGCAGTTAATTTCAGCTAATGGTAAAACTCACCTTCAGCTCTGGAGACGAGGGGCGAGGTCAAAACACAGAGAAGGGCTACGGCGATGACATGACCTCTTACGTCAGCTTTTTCCCAAACACAAGTGGCACTACTCTTGGGCACGTTTGATTTCATTGTGGCAATGTGTGGCACTATTGTGGCATTGCGGTGGTAATGAAATTATATCTCATAGATTCCTTTGTTTACAAAGGAGAAGCGATAAATTAATATTAAGTTGAATGCCACAATATATTTCGGATAGTTTTTAGATGTGACGAAATTTGATTTTTAATTAAACTAAATTAATCTGAAAAAGGAGCGAATAATATTAGCATTGTGTCGCAAATGGAACGTCAATTATTTGTACATCATGAAAAATGGCATATTCGATGTAAATAGAGTACAAATGAGTACAATGCTTTTGATCCCTTTGTCCACTTCCATCAACAGCTATGGCATCTACCCAAGTATTCGAGCAAGTTTCAAGTAAAAATTGGGACATACTGATGCTGTTCGAGCTGCTAATAACATCAAATAAAGAGAACCTGCTGTTGTTCAAGCTGCTGATAACATCAAATTGAGGCAGTGATGCTGTTCAAGCTGCTAATAACATCAACAAATTGAGACACTGTTGTTTTTCAAGTTAGTGATAACATCAACAAAATGAGACATACTACTCTGATTCAAGCTTCTGATAACCTAAATAATTAAGACATACTGATATTTTTCAAGCTACTGCTAACTTCAACAAATTTAGACATACTGCTGTTGTTCAAACTGTTGATAACATCAAATAAAGAGAACCTGCTGTTGTTCAAGCTGCTGATAACATCAAATTGAACCATACTGATGCTGTTCAAACTGTGATAACATCAACAAATTAGGACATATTGCTGTTGTTTTAGCTACTGATAACATCAACAAACAATCTGAAGTGAACACAACAATATTGAAAACTAGTCAGCGTTGACTCAATTAATTTAGGTCAGAAAACATGGGCACTAATCTTGAACCTCAATGGTGACCCAAACTTGTTCTTAATGGTGATAAATTATCACGATTGAACAGTTCTAGCATTTGTCGAAAACTTGAGAACTTCAGTACTAACCGTATCACGTAATCTCAGGGCAAGAGGGAAACTTACAAAATTTAAAAAGTGGCTTCCAATGAATTGATTAAAACTCAGGAATTTCGACCTCTTGAAATCTGTTGGCTCATGTTGTGATACAGAAAAGGGATCTATTTATTAAAAGAATTTTGAACAGGTTTAAAAAATGAATCCTATACGATAACAGGGTGGGTAGTGAATGGCTAGACAAGAATAAAAACCCGTCATATTACAAACTCACTATTTCACCTAAAAACGTTATGGTTATACTATCTTGAAATTATGAAAGAATCATCCTTTTTTTTCATTTTTAGAACGAGGGGATACAATAAGAGCCCAATCATATTATCAGCAGATTGCTGCAATGTAATTCAAGATGGGTCATCAAACAGCATAAACCAATGATTTTCAACCGGGGCGCCGCGGCAGGGACCACTAAATTATTTTTTAAATGCCTAAATGTCAAATAAATATGCATTTCAAACATTTCTAAAAAATCTAACGACACTTGAAAGTATTTTGAAACAAGTTTCTCTGCATTGTGCAACATAAAAACAAGGAAAAGAGAAAGATTGGAGACAGTGAATGAAGAAATAAGAGTTGCCTTCTCAACTCTACGTCCCAACATTAAAGAATTATGTTATAATCATCAAGCTCAAATTTCCCATTAAACTTTTAAAGGTAATTTTATTTATTTATAATTTTTTATGTCTTATTTAGATTAAATTAGGTTAAATGTCAATCGTGGTTAAATTTGAAGTTCTTTCTACGTAATTAAGTATTTATAAGTAAATTATTTTATATTCGGGTACCACGGCTGCTTCTAGATAGCAGTTAGTGTGCTGCAGCTGCTTATAGATGGCAATTTGGGTGCTACGTCTCCTTCTAAATAGCAATTCTTTATGCCTCGACTGCTTCTAGATAGCAATTATGGTGCCGCGGCTGCTTCTAGATAACAATTATGGTGCGGCGGCTGCTTCTAGATAGCAATTAGGGTGCTGCGGCTGCTCGTAGATAGCAATTTTGGTGTTGCGGCTGCTTCTAGATACAATTATTTATGCTTCTACTACTCCTAGATAGCAATTAGGGTACTACGGCTGCTTCTAGATAGAAATTAGGGTGCCGCGGCTTCTTCTAGATAGCAATATTAGGGTGTCACTATAATAAAATGGTTTCAAACCACTGCTCTAGACCAATAATCCTTCATGACATAGCTAAGTCTGCACCTCTCAGCTGTCTGTGTCTAAGCTTAGAGAATTAGGGCAAGAACTTTTGGCAGCAGCATCCATGTTTACCTGTCTTTTCCCCTACTGTTTACCACCTTTGTCAAGTACTTTAAACCAGGCCTGTGGAGTCGGTAGGCTAAAACCCCGACTCCGACCCCAATTCTGGGTTTTATCCAATAATCTTAAAAATCCTTTATTGACGGTGGCTTTCTCTCTTTATTTACTTTATCATCTGCACATTTTTTCAACTCATTTTATAAATTACCAGCTGAAGTAGTTGAATAGACTAAAGTGTGGCATTTGAAAATTTTATTTCTAAAGAAAAACCAAATTCAGAGTTTTTCGACATTTCAAAAGAAAAATATTCCAGATATGCGTAATTAAAACGAAAATTTTAACGAGAAAACCAGCCATTTTGTTTGCAAACAAAAGCCAGTTATGTGGCGATTGTGCATCCTTCATGAACATTTTTGGAAATTCTTCCAAGAATCTTCTTGAAAGATTTTGAGAAGACGTTCATAGTGTATACATGAAATGTATGTGTGTACAACGCTACAAAAGTTATTTAGTGATATAATTTAGATAAAAATGTGAAATATTGTTATATTACTCTCGATCCTAAGAAAATTTCAAAAACATAACTTTCTACGATTGTTTAGCTTTATAAAATAAAAACTGGAGTCGGAGTCGGATGTTTTTAACCAACTCCGACTCCACAGCCCTGCTTTAAACTCCCCTTCCCCCCAAAAAAAAAGATTCAAAATTACGGAAGACATAATCGATTTTATACAGAAATTGTGACTTGAGAATTTATTTCTTTTTAGAAATAGGAAATCATTTAAGAATAGTCGGCAAAATGTTATTCTGCAAATGTATAATATTTAAATATTCATTGTTTATTTTCTTTTTATGCCATCTTCAAATATCCCCCCTAGCCCAAACATTTCATGTAATACAATATAATAAAATCAAAAGTAAATTCAATTAATTATATTGAAAGTAATGCCACAATGTTCTCATTTAGCTTCTTAGCGAAGCCCACGTTGAAAGGCCATTTGGTCTCTGACGTTCTGATCGTCTAAGAATAGCCTCGCTTCCGAAGCCAAGAGGTAGCGCGCGCCTAATTCACCCGCAGCCCTACCATTCGCCTCATTTCTATTATTCACCACTCATCCCTACCATTCACGATGCATCCCTACCAATCACGAAGCATTCCTACCATTCAAGACGCATCCCTACCGATCACGAAGCATCCCTACCATTCACGACTCATCCATACCATTCACGATGTATCCCTACCATTCACGATGCATTCATACTATTCACGATGCATCCCTACCAATCACGATGCATCCCTACGAATCACGAAGCATCCCTACCATTCACGATGCATCCCTACCGATCACGAAGCATCCCTACCATTCACGACTCATCCCTACCCTACACAACTCATACCTACCATTCGCAACCCGTCACCACCATTCACTACGCATCCCTACCTTTAAATGCCTCGACCTTGTTCAAGGCTCTGGCTTTCGTTCGGATGGCGGACGGAGGAGGCGGTTATGCTTCGCGGCAGATGGCCCAAAGGGCGATTCTGAAAACCTGAGGAGTCTTTTTTCGTCTGTCCTCTCTCAAAAATTTCCCCCTCGGAGGGCATGGGGAACCTCTATGCCCAAACGGATAAATAATAGAGGGAGAAATTTCGTATTAATGGTAACCTAAGTGGGAACGGAACCCCGCCACTGTATTTGTTTAGAATCCCAACGACCGCAGCGCTCATAACGGCCTTAGTTGTACACAACGCACACACACACTAGACTACATGTATATCACTTACACCTCCTCATGTATATGCATCTAACAGTTCCTACAGACGTGGAAGCGCCTACGTGCAAAAGAGCGTGTTTATGTATGAATTCGTATCATTTAGTGGGGAAAGACCCCATGGGGTATTTCGCCTTGGTCAATTTCCTTGATCTAGGCAAAATACACCATGGGGTCTTCAACAAAATTTGCATCCAATAAAGACTGCTAGCTATCTACACTAATATATATATATATATATATATATATATATATATATATATATATAAATTAAATTATCAAATGAAAAATATTGATCTGCCCAGACCCCCGATGACAAATTCTTCGCTAATGACTTTATATACGATGCGGTCGATAAAATAACACCCAACTTCGTAAATGTATGGGTTAGATATTTCTAGCAAATATATTTATTCATGGAATAAAATCGTCGTCTCAGTGGACTAATCACCCTCGTCCCGAATGATCAGTAGAATCATCGAATCCGACGCCCTCCCTACCTGATAACGCCCAGTTTCACAGCGAGGTGCGAGCCGTGGGACAGAGGCCGAAAGCAAGAACTGGAAAACAACAGACGTCAATGGAATCCGGTGATGCACTGAGACCAGAGTGGTGGTCAGCGCTCAACTAGGGAGCTGGTGTGTGCGTGTGTACACTTGTTTAAACGTACGTCGTGATCGTGGTTAGGAATGTTTCGTTTTAACAATAGTATTTTAAACGGGGTCTTTTATTCCAAGCTTTTGGGCCTACGCTAAGGTCGTTCCAGAAGTGTTCTCTTAGGAAGCTATAAAGTGAGAATGATCAGGGAATGGCGCTTATTTCATAGCCACTCTGGAACGACCTGAGCGAAGGCCCAAACGCTTAGAATAGACGCTTTTCAGCTACCTTGAGTTTACTTTGTCTCCACTCGATACCAAAATTTTTCTTACTACCATTTCCATTTTCAAATTCATAGTTAATATGTTATATCTATATTATTTACTATTTTAATTAAGTTTGCCCCATACTGAACAATTTTCTGTAATACTTCTGGCAGACAGATGTTTACAATTTTCCGATAATTCTTCTTATTTCTCTGAAATGGCAGACGGGGCTGTGATTGTGCTACAAGTATCCAGCATGGCTACTTCACAGTGGCTTCGCTGCCCTTTTTCACTACTTTAGGGATAATCTTTTGTTTAAAATTCGCTCTATTGGGATACTCTCTGACCCGAAGAGGGGACGCTGGCCTGAGAGGCCGAGCCAAGGCTTTTATCGGATGAACGCGACACGCAATGACGGTAATGGGCGGGGGGTCGAGGACCCCGTCCTGTCAAGCGGGTTAATCCGCATGATTGTGTGAATCGAGTTGGTGTATGAAATGTGATGTGGAAAAGAGAGAAATAGTTGTCAATGTTTTGGCGATGGAGAGTTTGCAGATGCTTGCTCTATGTGAAATAAATATGAAATGAAATGAAAAGTGTGTGTGTTATGGAGGGAATGGTTGCAATACATCGCTCGGTCCGGGAGATAACGCGTCGTGACCAATTCGGAGACAGGATTGCGATCTTTATCGAGTTACAAAGTGCCCGAGTTCTCTCGGGGCATTGGAATCTCCACCACACCCTCTGGTTCGTGGTATCCGTGCGCCACAGTTTTGGGGAATTGCGGGGAATGAGGCGCCAAAGTGTCTGCGAGGACTGGCGACCAGGCCAGCGTTTCGCTCTTCTTCACACCGACTAGATGGCGGAAATACGGGCAGCTCTCCGGGCTGCTTGGCAAAGAAGATGGGAGACGGTCGAGGCGATCTTAAATCTGCGTGCCATTGCGCTGCGACTGTTCCCATGGAACTACCATCAAATGCCACGACGGCTTCAGGTTGCTTTCTGTCTTCTCCGAATCGGACACACTCGCGGGACGCACCACCATTTGATGGAGCGCTCCCCTGTGCCTTATTGCGACGACGGCGTTGTCCCTCTGACTGAACGGCTCTTGAATGTCTCAGTCTGGGGAGTCTTCGCGCACGCTACCTGTCCCGGTACCGGGACGAGCAGGGTCGCTACAGCTTGTCCCTTATACTTGGGACTGGTTCATGCACACTGACCTGCGGACTATCTGACCTTTTGGAGAAGGCTGGCCTCTATTTTATTTGACTCTCTTTGTTGTAAGTCGCACGCTCCTGCGTTGGAGGGAGGCGAGCCTCTCCCCGACGCCAGGGCGAGCTTCCTTCTTTTTTTTGCATATTTGTTGTTGTGTTTCTCAATCTAGTCTAGCATTAGTGTGTAAGATTAATACGGTGACTTATGCCATAACCATATGGGTTCTGGAAGAAAAATAATGGAACCAGAAACTTGGCCAAATTATAATTGTGTGTTTTTATTGCTGAACAAATACGACGAAGAGGTATTGGAATCTTATGTACTTTTTGAACTGCAAATACGATTCCAGGTCTGGTGCCAGAAGCAAAGAGTGAATGATAATAGTTTTTCAAAATGTTGCTAGTTTGAAGAGATCGTAGATAATTGTTAATTTTGTCCTCAAGCTTAAGATTAAGTTTAAAAGGACCAGTATGTAAATTAGTGAACTTGGTGTGATCGGAAAACAAATTGTTCATTTTTGCAATGTAATCAGTTATATCCACCATAACAACTTTTACTCTGTCAGGTTTACAAATGACTAAATCCTTAATTTTGCGGAGGTGAATGAGAATACGTAGGTCTTTGTAATAAAAAAAATGGACAATGCATTTTCGATCCAGTAAATTTGTCTAAAAGGGTCAATAATGGTTGTTCAAAATATTATAACTGCATCAAAGGTGAGAAATTTTACAAAATAAAAAAAATAACGACAAAAGTCCAATATAAAAGTTAGTATTTGAATGGACGAATATGTGACAGAATGAGAGTCATTAACGGGAGCTTTTTGGACACCTCGAAAAAAATAAAACAGACGGTGGCTTGGTTCTGTGCTGATGGAACCTTAGGTAAATGATTCATTTAGCAAAATGAGAGAGAAATTAAGTGTTTGATTTCTACCTTGTAAGGAAGAATTAAGTGCGATAGGTATTAGATGAGAAAATGGAATGCGTCTGAAACTACATGGTTGAGCGGTGAAAGGTGAAATTACTATGAGCATGGATGAAAATACGAAAGAAAGATGGGAAAAAAGGGAGAATCAGAAGTGAAAGGTTAAATTGATTTAAGCATGGATGAAAAGACGTAATGAAGATGGGAAGGAAGGGAGAATCGGTAGTGAAAGGTGAAATTGGTATGAGCGTGGATGAAAAGACGTAAGAAAGAGAGAATAGGAAATGAAAGGTGAAATTAGTATAGGCATGGATGAACAGACGAATGGAAGATTGAAAAGAAGGGAAAATCAGAAGTGAAAGGTTAAATTGATTTGAGCATGGATGAAAAGACGTAAGGAAGACGGGAAGGAAGTGAGAATCGGTAGTGAAAGGTGAAATTAGTATGAGCATGGATGAAAAGACGTAAGGAAGACGGGAAGGAAGTGAGAATCGGTAGTGAAAGGTGAAATTAGTATGAGCATGGATGAAAAGACGTAAGGAAGACGGGAAGGAAGTGAGAATCGGTAGTGAAAGGTGAAATTAGTATGAGCATGGATGAAAAGACGTAAGGAAGACGGGAAGGAAGTGAGAATCGGTAGTGAAAGGTGAAATTAGTATGAGCATGGATGAAAAGACGTAATGAAGACGGGAAGGAAGGAAGAATCGATAGTGAAAGGTGAAATTACTATGAGCATGGATGAAAATACGAAAGAAAGATGGGAAAAAAGGGAGAATCAGAAGTGAAAGGTTAAATTGATTTTAACATGGATGAAAAGACGTAATGAAGATGGGAAGGAAGGGAGAATCGGTAGAGAAAGGTTAAATTGATTTGAGCATGGATGAAAAGACGTCAGGAAGACGGGAAAGAAGTGAGAATCGGTAATGAAAGGTGATATTAGTATGAGCATGGATGAAAAGACGAAAGAAAGATGGGAAGGAAGTAAAAATCGGTTGTGAAAGATGAATTTGGTATATGCCTGGATGAAAAGACGTAAGAAAGAGAGAAACGGATGTGAAAGTTCAAATCGCTTTGAGCATGAATAAAAAGACGAATGGAAGATGAGAAAAAAGGGAAAATCAGAAGTGAAAGGTTAAATTGATTTGAGCATGGATTAAAAGACGTAAGGAAGATGGGAAGTAAGGAAGAATCAGTAGTGAAAGGTGAAATTGGTATGAGCGTGGATGAAAAGCCGTAAGAAAGAGAGAATCGGAAGTGAAAGGTTAAATCGGTTTGAGTATGGCTGAAAAGACTTAATGAAGATGGCTAGAAAGGGAGAATCGCTGAAAGGTTATTGAATGAGTGCTAAAAGAAAGATACTATGTGAGAAGGCTTGAGAGTAGAAGAAGGGAAATAAGTGCGGCCATGTAGATAAATCAAACCTGGTACAAATTAAAAGAAGTAGTATTAGGTGATGCAAGCTTTGTGTGTGGGTGTTCCAGGAATGAAAAGAGAAACTAAAAGGCTGGTTGATTGAATGATGATGTGCAGCGTGTTGTGGAAAGCTAAAAAATAAAATGGCCTTCAACAAATGTTTTATTGTGTATATGAACGTGACAGGATGATGCGTTTGAATCCATACAGGTAGATTCAAAGGAAAGTGAATAAACAAGTTATTAAATATAATAAGATAACAGTGAATGAACCATTTAGATGGAATATTAATACAAATTCCGACAGGAATAGGAACAGGAATGAGGATTCCAATGGGAATAGAAAGATGAATGAGAACCCTGATGGGAAAATGAAAATGAATGTGGATCCCGATGGGAACAAGAAGTTGGATTAGGATTCTGATTCGAACAGGAAAATGAATGAGTATTCCGATGTGAACAGGAAGACGAATGAGGATTCCGATGGGAACAGGAAAAGGAATGAGAACCCTAATGAGAACAAGAAGTTAGATGATGATTTTGATGTGAACAGGAAAATGAACGAGGATTCCGATGAGAACAGGAAAAGGAATGTGGATCCCGATGGGAACAAGAAGTTGGATGAAGAGTTTGATGTGAACAGGAAAAGGAATGAGGACCCCGATGGGAACAGGAAAATGAATGTGGATTCGATGAGAACAGGAAGATGAATGAGAACTCCGATGATGACAGGAAGATGGATGAGAATTCCGATGGGAACAAGAAGTTATTTTGGAATGAAGTGAGAAGGGTGATAAAGCGGGAGAAGAGTACTTGTGTTAAGAAGAACAAGGAGTTCAGGGTACTTCAGTTCAATGAGGTCAACAGTAGATGGAGAGAATACTTTGCATGAGATGTATAATATGGGTATGGAAGATGGTGCATATGTAAATATGATTAACTTCGAGGGCGTACATCAGGTTCTCTTTCGGAGTATGGAGAAAATAAGCACGAAAGAGTATGTTAGTGCTCTAATAGATCTGAAAATGTGGAGTGAAGATGGAGGAGATGATATAGTAGTTGAGATGCTAAAAAATAGTGATGACTGTGTTATGGAATGCATTTATTTGGTGTGTTGTACAACATTTGAAAGTGTAAGAATGCCTGAGGAGTGTAAGAATGCAGTAATAGTGCCGTTGTATAAAGGTAAAAGGCATAGACGTGAATGCGAGAACTAGAGGTGTGGTAAATCTATGGGGGTTATAGGTAAAGTGTATGGCAAAATTGTGATCGATCCTTTTAAAGGGATGACTGAAGAATTAACTCGATAGGGTGGATGATACCATGGTGGCAACAGGAATCTGAGAGAAATTCTACCATGAGTGGCCTCTAAATTATGTGGTTTTACATATTGAAATCAAATATGAGCTTAATTTTGGGATATGATATCTCTAACCTACATCTTTTTAGTCGAGTGCTCAGGACTCTCTAAGTTACTATGTCGGTCCTTAGGTCGTCGGTCGGATGGTCACTCTCTAAGTTACTATGTCGGTCCTTAGGTCAATCGGTCGGATGGTCACTCTCTAAATTACTATGTCGGTCCTTAGGTCGGTCGGTCAGATGGTCACAGTTTTACTTTCCAAGTAATCTTTTGGCAGTAACATCGTAACTATTTGGCCGATTCTAACGAAATTTGAAACCCTTATGTTGTTTTATATTCTCCTTCGAATAGGATAATTGCCAAGGTCCTCCCAAGGTTACTCCTGGAATTATTAAAAGAAAACTAACTATGGGTCGGATTGTCCCACATGTTGAAAGTTTTGAAGGTCGTAAGGTCATATGGTCATAAGGTCATAATTGAGAGCACGCGACTTAGATCTGTTGACCTTGTTGTATTTCTAAATTGCATACTTTACTCTTTCGATCCACTTTATAATACATATATAGGAAGATGTATGTAAAATCATATATATTGACAAAGGTAAATCAAATTTACATATTTATTAAGAGGTGAACTGCATTTATATCTTTGTGTACAATTACAAAGATCATTCTTTTGAATTTTTTAACTTTAGCAAGTGATAAATAGTTAGCTGAAGCATCAGTCGCCATTTTAACAACCTTTTCAATGTTTTCTGTATGACAAAGGCGAGTTGGGCACTTCGGTGGGACTTTGGAGGAGGTTTTTCACTTCGAAGATGCATAGAGAGCAGGTGAGAGGTGGCTCCGACAAATTTTCTGAACATCTGACCAGGTCACCAATGCTGGAAGCATTATAATTGATGTTAGCTGTCCTTTTGGTGCTAACCCTTCAGTATCTGGATCCACGCCTCCCATGATGTCTAGGATTCTCTCCACTACCTTAATATTCTCATTCTTACCCTCAGAGAATATCAGCGTTTGGATGATGGCTTTACTGTTGGTATATCAATCAGGATCCTCATTCATTTTCACAGTTGGCATCACAATGTCCAGCACCTTCTTCCTTTTTCACTTGAAGCAGAACAGCTAAAAGAAGAATTTTTTAGGCCCTTCGATCCAGAAATTCTTGAGTTTCACGTTGAATCAACATAAATAAGACAGTCCAAGGATAAATTGCACAATGTAGTATAATGCTCTCAAGTTTTGCCCACCTTCCTTCCGGGTAGGCCCTTATCAACCCTTTTCCTTCCGGCCCAATATCTGGTGGTCTTTAGCCGGAAGAAACCGCCGGCCATTTCAGCTAACCACCGAGTTCCTTCCCGGACTGTTTATCGATACATGGGAGCCCATCTTTGCTCCCGATAGTTGCCGGAAGTTTAAAAACGACGAAATGGAGTAGCTTGACATCTAATCTACTTCCGGCACCCTGAGAACCTCTCCCGAGTTTCGAGTATAAAAGACGAATTCTTTTAACCCTCAGTAGTAGAGCTTGCACAACGTCTGGTGGGGCAGGAATTTCCATCTATCGGTGTAGTGGGAATTCGTCGAAGCATCAAGTCTTCAGAGAGGAGATCGGTCCCAGTTAGGGAGGCTCCTTACTCCGTTGGTCTGCAAGGCAGTGCGGGCCAAGTTCGTACTCACGTATAAGAGCCAAAGATACAAACAGCCTCACTCTGGTTCCCTAAGCGAGAAAACTACATCTCGGCTTTTCTCCGTAACCCTACTCGTCAATAGGTCACTTTGCCCCCCATCCCGCCCTCACAGAGGCACCCAAGATTCCTCGGGGTTCACGAGCGTGGGGGCCTCTGTAACAAGAAGCTCCCGTCACCGCCTTCTTCCAGCAGAATCGTGACGGAAATGTGGGATCAGGTCGGTCCCTGGAGAACCTACCTCATCCTCTCCACCCCTTACCTCACCACCTTCACTCACCAGCGCCACCTGAATATCAGGTTCCAAGGTAACCCTTTCCTTTCACATTCCCCGACTTTACCGCGAAGCTTATCAGCATTACAAGTGTATAGGGATTTACATAGTGAAGAGTTATTTACAAGCCAAGTGAGATATCCGAGCTTCACTTATTAATTTATCTCTCAAAGCACATTATTTGTATATATACGAGTATATATGTATTTTCTTGTTTAGTCTTCATTAAAACTTTATTTTCATATTGTTGTGTATCTAACTTCCTTTGGGTCGCCTGCTGGCAAAGTTCATTCCAATCCCTCCGTAGCCAACCTCTAAGCACGGGCCGATAATAGGATATATATATATATATATATATATATATATATATATATATATATATATATATAGATAGATAGATAGATAGATATATATAAGAGTCGGGGAAACTCCAACCACCCCTCGGCCTATTCCTCGACACACAAGAATTGCAGGTTCTTCAATTTTTCCCTTTAAATCCGTGCTTTTACATCCAGAGCCTAAGAAGTCTTCTGTAGTGAGCCGGTGCCTATGGTTTACTGGTCCTGTCCCCAAAAGAGCCATCTCTGATAGAACTACTACATCCTTAACTGCACAAGCAATTTTGTATATGTAGTGTTGATAGTTTGAGAGATCTTGAATGGCCTTTTTAAGCAGCACGATTAGGGGAAGGCTAATGGAAATCCTGGTGAAATTTGAATATATATCAAAGTTTGTAGCGGAATAAAAGATTTTCCTATTGTCTCGGATAATTTCTTGTCTATCAGAGTAAGGCCATTAAAGTCAACAACGAGACGGCGTAGAGGAAGTTCACCAGTTTACAGATTGCACACCAACTAAACAAGCTTTCTCTCCAGGTTCAACGCTAGCTTCCGCATTACTTCATCTTTCACACCAGTGCTGACATTCGCAAAATCTCCTCCAATCGCCAACAAGGTCTCATCAAAATCCTTTTCTTTCTTTCATCCATAGAAACATGTGACTCTTCTTTAGTTGTTTTCTTTGTAAAAAGTAGAAAAGATAGTATGTAGATCCCAGGCTTACTAAAAACATACACTTGTGTGTTTCCTTAATCTTTGCAGGAAAATATTGTTCACTGCCTTTAGCATCCATTATGCCATTGTTTGAGTCCCTCCACCAAAGAGGATGCACGATATCCTTCCCTCTTCCCTGTTATTCTCCTCAATATTTGACCTCAACTCTATCATCAACTTCTCATGTGCTCTCATAAACTTGTTCTTATCAATCACTTTACTTAAGTTATATTCTGTGATGGTCCCTGCATTAATCAGATGTACTGTTGCTATTACTTAAGTTGACCTCATCCCTATGCCATAACTTACATTAGCAAATGGAATGTTTGGAATTACAACATAGTTTTTCTGTACATTAGTCGATGCTGAGGGCTCAGGGTCAAATCCTCAAAATAATTCGAATTAGGGACAAACTCTTCTTCAGCAGCACGTCTCTCCATTTCCAAATCCTGATCACCATCAACTAAGAATCCCTTAACATCTTTCCTAGCTGCCTTCCCTGCTACTGCAGCATTTTCCTCTTTGCTTCTTCTCTTTCTCTCTGCCTTCTTTGCCGTCAACTGCTTTCACTTCTCTAGTGTGCTCTGGCAGATCATGCCCCTTCCCTCTTCTTGTCATTTACTTACAATCTTCTCTTTTTGTCCGTTGGGGTAGGCTAGCTATTTCAAAATAATCTTTTTCTCTCTGCTGCGGGAATAGTTAATGTGTGCTTGGATCACATAGATCTCGCAGCTTCTCTCCCTCACAACTAGTAATCTTACACCTGCAGTTCAAAGTTTCATTGCCTAATTCCAGACCTCCCTTTAGCTTGGACATAATGGTCACCTTTTCATTGATAACAGGATACTTGTAAAGAGCATTAATCACTGACAAATCAAATCAGAGAGGTGGTAGTTCGCCAACCTGCCTTTATCCAGGCCGATCCCTACTGGATAATGAAATAGATGGTGAGCTCTAGGGCACCAGGGCCCAGTCCTCTTTGGGAAGAGGTGCCAGGAAGTATTATGTATTTGATACCAAACAGCGTTCAGGTGGAATATTCGTCGCCCCAGGGGAAAGGGACCTGTTCCGCGTCAGAGGTATTTAGATATAGATACCCATCGGTAGGATTCCTTGGAACAGAGTGTGTGTGCGTGTGTTGTGGTGTGAAGCCGGGAAAGGAAAGAAGCAGTGTTGTAATTGACTGTGTGCATGATGAGAAGTGTAAGATCTACCCACCCGAATACAGGACTGAGCACAACGCGTCCACCAATTGGTAGCCAGATCTCTCCGTGCGCTGACGTTTGTGTCCACTCATGCCAGGATTGAACCCGGTACCGCGACGTTAGCGGACCAACGCCGTATCTACTTGGCTAGCAAGAGCTCTCAGACCAGGGTAGATATCTTTAACCAGCCTTTCCCCTTGGTAATTCCGACTGTCATCTTCACTTTGCTCTCTCAATTAGATGCCATAGTTCAGGGTATTAACTCATAGTTGGCACTTCATACAACAACAGATCCCACCCAGGGCCAAAAATTTACTCAGATGACAACTTGATTACATCTTTGTTCTTAATTGCGCCATTTTTCTTATCGAGTTCATACACAAAAACAATAATAAAACCGATAAGTATCCAATACAAACAGATATTAAAGTATTACACAGGTAAGTAATATTTATGTATGTGTTTATGATGCTTGAGCGGTAAATTGAGCTAGAAATAAGATATTTAGGTAATTACACAAAACTTATCGCCTCCACAAGGTGAAAATGATGTTTACAAGCTGTTTATGTTGTCTGTTACAAGGAGCCGCATTGCTTATTTTCAACATTCCCCATTTTTATCCAGTTTACTAGTAAATTTTTAAAAGGAGAGGTGCACGACTTTTAGGCTACTAAATTGTGTAATACTTATTTGTATCGTTGTAATAATGTACTATGAGTACTATTTCGAGGGCTCAAATGTTGCTGTTGTTTACTTGACAAAGGTAGATGAAGATGAACTGTACATCACTATAACATTTATTCATTTTGTGGATAATGATGAATTTCTGGATTTTTCCAATCGTGAAAACCCATTTTGGGTGAAAAAAAAAATTATAGTAAATCTTTGCATTTTAAAAATATATATACAGAACAGTGGCAGAAATAGTTTTTTTTTTAAGTTTATTTAAATGGTTCGTGCCTGACTTGTATAATTCAAAGTTCCATAAAAAAAACAAAAAAAAAACAGCGTTGGCGGATTTATTTTCTTATCCCGGCGATTTCAAAAGTATGGAAATAAGGAAAAAAAAAAATCGTGTTACTTAAAATTCTCAGCGTGGTTTCGGTCATGCACGCATCTTAATTTTTTTCCCAGTTTCAAACACAAGTGATTAACGATATAGAATTTGGGGTTTTCCATGTTTCCCTCAAATGACTGTACATTTATCTACCATTAAAACCCAAATATCCCGGATTTTCCCATGATTGTGGCGAAGATGACTTGAAATTTTGGGGGTGTTGGGAAAATTGCTAAAAATGAGTAAGTTCCTGTGCGTGGATGATCTTCCAAGCATGAGTGTAATTCTGAGGGAACACACAGTGTACTAGTAATGATTCTTCATTTTAGCGTTCATTCTCTTAAATTCCCTCTTGAAATTAAAAGAAATATCTGCCTCCATTTTTAGATTTATTAATCCAAAGGACTCCTTCAGACATCAACATTCCATCTATACTAAGCCTTCTAACTCATTTTCATATATTTAGTTTCATTCCTCACATAATTCTTAAGTCAAACATTATCTTTTCTTATATGTATCTAATAACGAAGAAGAGAACTTACGTGAATTCAGAAATATTTTAACAAAATATGACAAAATCCTACCGATTATGATTCTAAATAACCGATTATGACAAGAAAAAAAAAAGAAAGAAGAATGAAGAAAGAACAAAGGACAGAAAATACACACAACACAAAATAAATACCCCCAAAATACACTAAGTATAAAATAAATAATGATTAATAAAATAATATAAACAGTAAATGCTGATTTCATATACAAAAAACATTAAAGATTTTTTTAAGACAAATGGCTTGAATGTTCTAAAAATAAATAAATATAAAAAACAACCTCTCAAATTACACAAAAACAAAAATATAATGAAAGCTATAGGCTTAATCACCAGGCGCCTTGCATTGCTTTGCAAATTTCTTACTCTACCTTCTCTAGTTACCACTTTTATTTTTTTCTGTCTATCCATACATGCTTTGCCCCCTACTAATACACACACACACACACACACTTACATTAATTGGTAATTAGTATATTTAACTCCGTGGGCTCCAAATCGTAAGGCTCGAATTATTAGATGAAGCATTGTTCAAAATCTTTGAAATTGGAGATAAACTGTTGTCCTTTTCGTCAAAAATGCCCAAAGTCTTCGAAAGGACTATCTTTTTACTCAACTCATCTCCGTCCTTCTACTTGTAATAGCTTGTGCTCCCACGACTCCTAAAATGTTAAAATATCTCTGTGGTTTTCAAATATGGCTGAACCTTTAATAAATTATAGGTTAAAAATAGTAATAAAAAAAACAAAGAGCGTAAATGCGAGTCTTTCCTGATTCTTCTAAAAAGAATAAACAAATTGGTAAATCATTAGCATTACGTTTTAAACAACATAAATATAATGAAAGACGTGATGAAAACAAGAGTACCTTCTACATTACCATGGCCGAAAATAATCATAAAGTATTGCCCCAAAAGATCAGAACGTCTGGGGTTTATTACAAGATATTCCATAACTTTTGCCAGAGAAAATCCTAGGTTTTCAAAATTGGTGGACGATAAACTAAAGATGTGGCCTACATATAGCTATGTATTATATAAGTTTGTGTAGATAAAAGGAAGGTTAGATAAGCAATTTACTATAAAAAAAATTTGTCTAAAATTGATCCGAATGAGAGCGGAAAGAAATTTCTATTGGAATATAACTATTAAATTATCATCGAAAAGATCTGTACAAGTTCAAAGTATTTAATATTTAGTATAGAAACACTTATTCTTGATAATATTTGTCACTTCCTGCTATAGGAACAAACCAACTGTTGCGTCATTCACCTTGAAGAATTTTTCAGACTTCTTGAACTGTTTTAGGATTTATCGCTTTAGACGTCTCCCGAGTGTCTTCAGACCCGGATTCTGGGCAGGCCAGTTCGTAACAGTGATTCGATTTTCCTCCAGGAAGGTCACTACGACATCTTGGCAGTTTGGCAGGGGTTGTTGGGTTATGTGTAGAATATCATTTTACAGGAGTCGGAGGTGTTCTAATGGATGTGTCATCTCTGCGTGGGTTATGTAGGTTAAGTCGAATGAAAAGCTATGAAATAATTTATGGAATTGGTCCTTTGGCGAACTTAACTTTTTACCTAAGTAAGGCCTTTGACTAATTTCCCATTTCCAGGTTTATATATGATGACATACATCAGTTGAAAGTAGGGTGAGGGCAAAGCATTTGAAACGAGTACAATGATAATTATATCTGTTATCTTAATAGGGCTTATGCCTTCGCAGAGCTTATGCCTTCGTCCATCTGAAATGGAGGTGATGGTGGGAGGAGGTCTCGGACCTCTTTTGGTTTATGTGTCCGTGGGTTTTCTTCAAGGGGTGAGATGCCAGGTGTTGAGGGTGTTGAGATTTCAGAAGTAAGTGGCTGGATTGGAGGGGTGTGGTTACGTGGTGCTTTATGATACCACAACGTCGACGGTCTGTCGGGTCAATGGCTAGAGATATATCTAATGGGGTAGCTTTCGTCGCGTGTTGTTTTACGGCAAGTAAGCATTGTGGGGGATGCAGCGATTGAGCATTGGGACATTCCTTCTTGGAAATGGATGCTTCTGAGGCTATTTTGAGATGATCTCTGGGCACTATTTTTATATACTTTGGTTCCTCTAAGATCTAGGATTTTAAACCATTTTTTTCCCCAGATTTTCCATATCCGTCCCATCGGGGGTATAATTTTGCGTTGGTGTTTGAAGGTACGATCATTTTAATGTAGTATCGCATTCTCACGAAGATACCTCTCAACGGTGCGGTTATTTGATGCTGTCCCTCCACTTCGATATTCAGACGGTTCAGTTCTCTACAGGCCAAATCAAGGATTTTGAAAGCGAGTGTCGTTAATTCGTTAGCGACATCCGGGCTGTAGGAGCGAGCGGTGGAGTCAGGATTCAAAGCAACCTTTGAATTGATATGATCATAAGGGAAGCGTTTGTCTTAAAGGAATAGTGCGCAATGTGGTATATCTCTTATGGTTACCTGATAAGCACAGTTTATGGGGGTCTGAGCTAGAGCTAGACATTCGTACCACTAGCGCGAGGTTTCTATTATTGTCCGAAGGAGATTCAGGATTTCTAGATTTTGGCCGTTCCGTAATTCCATTAGAGCCTGGATGATAGGGGCCCATGTGTATCTTAGTTATATTGCACAGCATGCAGATTTCTTCGATCAGTTTCAAAGTAAAATTGGTAGCGTTTTCAGAGATCTCTACCTCGGGTGCCCAAGCACCCATTTATTTACTACTTACAGAATACCACTATTTACACAAACTGACTTGGTTTCTAACAATTAAGCTATACATAAGAACAGTTAATGCTAATCAAGAGACGGCTAGGACGCAAATAGAGACCAGCAAAGCAAGGCAGATATAGAAAAAAAGAGAGGGATCAGTGTGGGAGCACATGAGATCATTTAGTCAGCGAAGAGCAGTTTGGAGGGGGTAGGAAACGAGAGATAGGTTGGTGGCTATACACTGGTGCGAAGTATGTGTTGATGTGTTGTACAATAGCAATGGTGGACTGTCGTGGCTGGGATATCGGCTCAGGAGGGGTAGGCATCTTGACAGTTCGACGAGGCTTGCCTAGATCGCCGAAACGTGGTGGCTGTGTCTAGGACACCGGTGCGGGGGTGTCCCTATAGAATCATGGAAAACGTCACGCGATGCTGCTATTTCGGTGTATAATGGTTCAGGCGGCTGGTGGTGTCGAGCTGCTGGGACTTTGCGTTCCCAAGCAGCAGCGTATTGTATGTGGTGTACGTGGTTGTAAATGGGGTCTCTCTCGAGTTTCCCCAGTTGTCAGGTTAGTCTCGTGAAGGTGTAGGTATTTAGAGGCGTGAGTTTATTTGTGTCCTGAAGTGTTGATATTCTTGTGTACAGGAGAGAGCGGCAGGCGCGGTTCTCTGCCATGTGTGGCTTGCGGCCGCTAGTGTAATTTGTGCATATGTAAGTATTGGTCTGATTAGCGTTTTGTATAGGTGTAGCTGCATCTTCTTACTGCTGGGGTAAAACCTCTTCAGTATGTTGTTCATTCATTTGTCTTTGTCTTATGTGGTGTTTTGGTGTGTGTGAAAGTGAAAGTACTTGTCAAATGTTGCCCCGAGTATTTTTGTTGCGGGTTTGTATGTGAGCCTTATGGGGGCTGGGTATTGTTGGTCGGGTAGGTGATCGTATATTTGTATGTTCTGCATTTAGTGGTCTTGCGCACCGTCGAGTGTCACCTGTCTTCTAAGGATTAGTGGTTATGAGCCACATGTCCCCGTACTCTGTTTTTTCATTTAGTATTATTTGTGCCCGACGCGCAAGAATGTTGGGGCGCTGGCTAGAGGCGAGAATGGTCTCATCGTCCGCATACGCCAATGTGTGTGCGCGCAGTTTTCCTCTGAGCGTGGAGTGTCGTTCGTGAAGATTATGAAAAGTGTGGGTGCCAACACGCTGCTCTGCGGTATTCCAGTGCGTGGCCTGAATGGGCGTGATGAGGAGATGTTGTATCGTATGTAGCACTCCATATCTATAAGGTAGTGCGATAGGAGCTACTGGTGCAGAGAGGTATCTCCGTGTTGTTGGCGAGTTTCTAACGGGATCCCCTCGTGCCACACCTTGTCGAAAGCTTTCTTGACATCCTTGCTGATAGTGAGTGATTTTTTTTGTCGTGATTCTCGTGGTTTTTGTATGATATCGTGAACGAAAGTGATCACTGATCCGGTGGGCGGGCCTTTCCTAAAGCCGTACTGACAAAGCGAGAACCATTTCTCCCCCCCCCCTTCCTTCCCACCCCAGGAAGCTCCGCAGGCGGATGTCCACCATACGTTCTAGTATTTTGCCTAATTTCTCTAAGAGAGCAACAATCGACCTGTAGCTGTTGGGTTGTCTTGGATCTTTGTGTTGTTTGTGGAGTAGAATGTTGTGTGAGCCTTGAATATTTTCGGAAAATAAACAGAGGCTAGGGAGGCGTTGTGGAGGTGTGTTAGTGTTCGGTAGATGTTTTCTGGCAGACGATGAATGATTGTGGTTGGAAGGCTGGAGGGGCCGGGGGCTCGTTTTCGCGTGGCTTTGATGTAATGTTTTGTTTCCTCGATGGTGATTGAAGTGGTTAATGTAGTTGTGTTGTCGAGCACTTCCATTTCAATCAGTGGGGGCCGGTCTCAGCTCATTGGCATGGAGCTGGCACCATTCCTGGACTACCTGGAAGTGTTCTTGTTCGTTTGGTTTGGGTTGACTATGTGTGTGTACTTGCTCCCAGTGTGGTCTGAATGCTTTAAGGATGTCGTCCGTGTTTGTGAGTTTTCGATTCTTTACTTGTAGTTTTATGGGATAGGAGGGGGGGCGTGCCCATCATACTATTGATGCACCGCTAGAAGAAGGAGGGGTCAGCACAGCGAACATCCTCCGCAGATGACCTCGCCTCACTGACGGTTCCGATCCAGCAGCACTCACTGTAGGATGCGGGCACAGATGAGTGTAATATTACGTTGTTGTGGGCCTCTGCCATAGGGGTTGTTATATACCGTAATGAGTCTTTGTGTATGTATTGAGAAAGTGAAGTGTTTTATGCGTTTGTATGTTTTGCGTGGCGTATAGGTGTTACAGGCTGTTATTATAGTGTCCATAAGAACCCTCCAGTGGTCGTCTAGTTAGGTGAATCGGGTCCCCTGGAGGTTGAGGTTGCGGTGTGTGTGTGTGGTTCCCGAACTCTACCCAGTTCGTGTTATTGTAGTCGTATAGAAGCGGTGTGGGGATTAGTATTCGAGGAGTAGATAGTAGGAGACAGATGGGAATGTGAGAAACCAACGTTACGTTACGTTATGTATATACAAAGGACAGAGAGGGGCCGCTGTATGTGCTACTGGCGGTCAGGTAGTAATAGAGGAGGGTTTCGGAAAAGATTTAAGAAAAGATAGCGAGAGCTGATAGGTCGGTGGCTATACACCGATGCGTTGTGTTGTTGTGGCAGCGTTGGTTATGTGGTTTTGGACTGGACGAGGGTTAGAGGCAGTTCAGGAGGGGGGGGGGCTGCCTGCTCAGTTGGAAGCGCGTTATTTATGATGCCTACTGGTCTATGCGAAGAACGGTACGGGTGGCGGGTGTTCGTGGGCCGCGGGATATCACGGCGCCATCGCGTACCTTCTTCTCCTCTGGGTTCCGCAGCGGGCTAAGCCTCAGACCTCCTTTCCCCAGAGTTTGCAATTATGCCTTTTCTAAGTAGAACGGCATATTTGCAGCGAAGCTATATGTGTAGAGTCACGTTCACGGAGCCAGACAACACGGCGGAGCAGGGATGGGACGGGGAGGGGGGGGGGGGGCACGTCATGTCAGTATGACGAGTCAGGGAAATGAAGGATTTGTTATTCATGGGGGTGGGGGGGTGACTCAAGGATCTATTTAGGTCCGGTGGTATCTGGCAGGGTCATGGTTACCGTCCTCGGTATGGCTGCTGAATATCAGGGGTAGTTTTGGACGTGACTTTCCCGTAACTTTTCCTCCTTGGCCGGCTAAGACTTCTCTTGGGTAGATATATAGATGATTCCGAGTGGTGTATGAGAAACCAACCGTCGCATCCGTCGTTTTATAGCCCCCGATGACGTAGTAGACTATTGACTCAAGTGAGTCAGGACGCTGAGTCGTGAGTCGCTGTGACCTAAGCGAACATAAGTTGGGACGGCTCGGAATGTCTTCTGACGGAATCTAATCGACGACCGGTTTCCTGAACAAAAAATGGAAATGCGAGAGCTCTAAAAGTCTATTTGACACAAATGGTAGGAAACAGTTGAAGAGTGCTCCTTTTTTTTAATAGGAGGATAGAGAGGGTGCTGTCAGACATTAAATTGGATTCAGGAGTTAGTTGGTAAATGATGTAAAGCGCGATAAATTCATTACGGTCGGCGTGGGTGGTGTTAAGGAGGATGCAGGTGAGTCTGGAAAGACCCCTTCCAGAGCTTAATCGTTAGTAGCCACATCAGTTTGTGTAAATAGTTCATGACTCAGCGTCCTGATTCATTTGAGTCAATAGTCTCCTACGTCATCAGGGACTATAAAAGGACGGATTCGTCGGTTGGTCTCTATTCGCATCTTAAATTATGGGCGCTGACGACACAGCGACTTACGACTCAGCGTCCTGACTCAATTGAGTTAATAGTCCCCTACGTCATCGGGGACTATAAAAGGACGGATGCGACGGCTGGTCTATTAACTCGAAAACACACCTAGCTGTCGTGCTCTCTGTAATGGCAAAAGACATCTTGGAGCAACCCCGTACATGCGCCAAGGCTCTTCTTAACCAGCTATTCGCTGCTCTCACGGTCTACGGAAAATGATCTTTCCCGAGACCCTTTTTGCCCTTAGAAACGAAAAAACAAAAAATGTCTGACAGCCGCTCCTACCAACACACATAAACACCATACACGCAAACTTTATAACCCACGACCACCACTCATACCAACTCCCACGTCTATCACCTCTACCCCTCTTCTTACTAGCCCCCAACATCCTCTTCTGTCGTTCCTACCCCACCTTCCGCTTCCACTCCTCTCGTCACTCCCATCTTTTCCCCCGTCGATGCCCTTCCTTCTCCAAACACCACTCCTGCTTTACGCTCTTATTCCCAAATGTGGCAGTCTACCACATGGCATAACTAACCAACACATACACAAGATCTGTCTGTCCCAACAACATGTTCGACACTACTTCCGAGGACAACACACACGCTACCACAGCATCACGAAGCGGCGTCCCAAGGTACGTGCACCTCCCCACCACACCTTGTCTCCTACCGCTCCAGTGGGACTCATACCCCTAACACACACCTCCCATCGGTGTATAGCCACCGATCATTTTACTCCTCCTATCCCCTCTTAAGTTTTTTTCCGAACCGCTCCTCTCTGACTAAATGATCTTCTTCTGTGTTCCCACAACGATCCCTCTAATTTACTTTCTATACACGCTTGACATGACTGCTAGTCTCCAGCAGTCAAGGGTCAACGCAGTCGTCACAATAAAACGCTCGCCTGCGCCCTACTGTGAAGACTGCGTTGTCCCCCAGACTGTTCGGCACATTCTTGTTGAATGTCCCAGTCGCTCTGGGTTATCTGCGCGCACGTTACCTGTTCCAGTACTGGGACGAGCGGGGTCGCTACCGCTTGTCCCATGTACTCGGGACGAGTTCGTACACACTGACCTTTGGACTATACGACTTTTTTGGGGAGGCCAGCCTCCTCCACTTTATTTGACCGCCTGTTGTGGGTCGCATGTTCCTAAGCCGGTGGTGGGCGGGCCTACCCCCGGCGCTGCAGCGCGCTTCCTACTTGCTACCTTTTTGCTTTTTCTTTTGTTGTTGTTTTTATTAGCCATACCTTTTTATCATTGTTCTTTGTTATTTATTTGTTTTGTTTTTTAATATAGCCTAGTAGTAGACTGTGTTATGGGTACGGCGACTTCTGCCCCAGTAGGGCAGTCGCCAGATGGGCTCTTAAAGAAAAAAAATCCATTCGCGTCCTAACTTAAGGGCGCTGACGTCACAGAGACTCACTCTTGTATTCGCCTTGCCCAACCACTTGGTCTACTTCTAGTAGTTTGTCTTTATATGATAGACACAGTTGCCTAGCAGGAGGTTTGGCATCCCCCTTCCTTAAATGTGACACACCTTTGAGCGCTACAAACACATGTGTGAAAGATTGACATTTCATTTATTTATTGATCAACAATGTAATAATGCTACAGTGGGGCAATCCGACCCATAGTTAGTTTTCTTTTATTAATTTCCGAACTAATCTTGTTAGGACCTTGGAAATTATATCATTCGAAAGAGAATGTAAAAGAACATAAGTGTTTCAAATTTCGTTAGAATCAGCCGAATAGTTATGATGTTATTGCGAAAGAAACTCAGTGGAAATATTTGACCAATCTTCAATTGTGTAGTTTTTTCTCCTTTCTTACTTCGTGAGTTCAATGATTTTCCACTCTGTTTTCCAAAGGTTCTCTTCAGTGCTGGATCCAGGATAAAAATTGATGGGGGGGGGGGCTAACCTGAATTCCTTCCTCTAAGTAGTTTGAGAAAAAGAGCATAGAGGGCATTGGTGATTAATAAGGGTTATGATAGACAGTATTGATAATAAATAACAGCATCTCATAAAGGAGTGAGCACGAACTCTCTCAGATCCAAATTTTTTTCCCCACATCAGAAAATTATGAATTGCGGTTTTTGGATGTCAGCTGAGGTAAAATACGGAATTTAATAATAATTATTTTTGTGATTTACCTGTATTTTATGCATGTATCATATAAGATACATTCGATCACAACGGTATAAAAACTGTTTTTATATATTCTATATTATTACATAACTTTTTCTGAATAACATAATGCAAGTATGGCCTAAAATGAAATATGGGGGAAGGCTTCAGCCCCCTAGTCCCCCTCCCTGGATCCGCGCCTGGTTCTCTTCTAATGTCATTTGAGTGCCTCCGGATGTTGTACGTAGGTTAAGGTTGTTATGCCACCTTTTGTATGGCATTTATTATTTCCGTGGAGAGAAAAGAAATATTAATTAGCTTTAATAATTTCTCTTCTTTCACACATTCAGCAAAAATATTTTTGTTTCATTCCTGTTCTCGACATCCATAATCCTCCTTTTTTCTACTTCTTCCCATAATTCTTATTTTAGTTTCTCCCTCTCAACACTGAGGCCCACACATTCCACAATCAAACGTTCTATCGACTCTGCCCCACAATGGGCTACACTCACAACTGTCCTCCCCACCATCTATCGCCAGAGAGGTCAACTTTTAACACCCAGTTCAACGGATAATGTGGCTCGTTCAACTAACTCGATCGGAGGTTTAGAAGAAACACAGACGTTTCGCCATAAAAAGCGTTAATTTTAAAAATGTGAAAGTTAAAAGGAAGGTTTTCTCATTCCGGTGCTATCCGTTTTCGATGTTTTTTTAAATTTTAATTGCTTCTCACTTCCCACTAATTGTATGTGACACCACTGAAAATTGGAAGAATATTTTACCTGGAGGTATCCCTTCTTTCACACAAATAAGCTGAGCATCCTATCACTCAGCCACGTTTTACGAGCAGTTTAAAAGGAGAGAGTATGCAATTATCATTCAAGTTTTATTAACTTTTAAGTGGAACGGATGAGCCAACTTCGGTTTACGAGGCTACTTTTTTTCTTCTTAACATTAAAAATAATATCAGACAACTTACGACGATGATCTCATAATATGCGTTATGGTGTTACGAAGTAAACCGTATTTTGACTTAAAACCACACCCTTTGATAGGAAGCTTTTGAAATTAAATAAAACCGAAGAAAATTTAGATTTTTAGAAGTTTAGAAAGTGCGCTGGAGCCATTTCCTCTAGAACAGTGGTTTTCAACCGGGGTGCTGCAGGAGTGACCCCCCAAATCATTTATAAAATGCCTAAATTGTCAAAAAATATGCATTTCAAACATTTCTAAAAAATCTAACGACACTTGAAAGTATTTTGAAACAAGTTTCTCTGCATTGTGCAACATAAAAACAAGGAAAAGAGAAAGATTGGAGACAGTGAATGAAGAAATAAGAGTTGCCTTCTCAACTCTACGTCCCAACATTAAAGAATTATGTTATAATCATCAAGCTAAAATTTCCCATTAAACTTTTAAAGGTAATTTTATTTATTTTCAATTTTTTATGTCTTATTTAGATTAAATTAGGTTAAATGTCAATCGTGGTTAAAAATTAAGTGCTTTACACGCAATTCTTTATGCCGCGGCTGCTTCTAGATAGCAATTATGGTGCCGCAGCTGCTTCTAGATAGCAATTAGGGTACGGCGGCTGCTTCTAGATAGCAATTAGGGTGCGGCGGCAGCTTCTAGATAGCAATTATGGTGCCGCAGCTGATTCTAGATAGCAATTAGTGCGCGATTATCATAAAAAAGTTGAAAATCACTGGTCTAGAGTAATAAAGTTACTCAATGGACATCGCCTAAATGGATTCAAAGAACTTTGGTTTGTTTTTGATTAATATCTAAAGGAACCTGATTGAGGGAGGTGGGCGGGGGGGGGGGGATACCATCTATACCAGAGACTAAACTCAGATAAGGAGCCGTTGGCTTTGGAATTTTCGTTCCCGACAGTTTTGTTCCTGCCTACGTGAGACAAGAAGCATTGATGAACACCAACCCAAAATTGGGGGAAAGCGGTAGGCAAGGATTAAAAAAGGGAAATGGGGGTACACTCTCAGAAAGGTTTGAGAGTTAATACAGGTGAAGTGAAAATGTGTAAGAGATACAAACCCGAGTAACCAAACGAGGATATTCCTAGTTGCGCGCGGGGCCGGGAGGGTATCTACGTCACTTCAACCTTGCAAGGTTAACAAAAGGAGGAAAGGGATAGACCAATGAAAGCATTTTCCCTGAGAGAAGAAAGGATGAAGGGCCCATGAAAGAAAAGGGTGGATAAACAGAAAGGAAAAGATAAAGAGGACAAAAACATTAAATAATGGGGTCAAGGCAGTGTAATATAGACCTAGAGGCAGAAGGTTGTCCTTGAATGCTGGTCCTCAGAGTAAAAAGTCAACCGACCTTGTGGGGGGAGCCGAAGGGCCAAAATAAATTCAGGTCTCGTAAATGAGAGCGAAATTTGAGCAAATCTATTAAGATGGTCAAGAAAATGGGCCAGAGTCAAAGGTGAACGAAACGGACCAAAGTCAATAGCGAGGGAATAGGCTAAGAGTCAATGGTGAAGGAGGAAAAGGTTAAAAGTCAATAGCGAAGGAAAGGTTTAAGAGTCAATAGCGAAAGAATAGGCTAAGAGTCATGGGTGAATGAATAGGATAAGAGTCAATAGCGAAGGAATAGGCTAAGAGTCAATGGTGAAGGAATATGATAAGAGTCAATGGCGAAAGAAAAGGTTAAGAGTCAATAGCGAAGGAATAGGCTAAGAGTCAATGGTGAAGGAAAAGGTTAACCTATTTTATCTTCGTTGGCGAAGGAAAGGAGCCAGAGTCAATGATGAATGAAATGACCCAGATTGAAGAAGGAAAATGGGCAAGAGTCAATGGCGAAGGAAATGGGTCGGGGTCAATTGAAATAAAATTGGCGAATAAATGCTTTTTGTCACGTCGGAGATCTGGGGCCCTTCAGACTTCTCAAACGACAAAAGGCGAAGCTTAGGTGCCGAAACCTTTTGTCGGTGTCTGCTAAAGGTGCGTCAAGCAAGCATTTATGTACTGTAGACGAGGTATTTTGACTTCAACTACTTTAGCCCGAAGACCGTCGCAGAAACTGTTGGCAACAGTCTCAAGATAGGCTTACTCTTCCACCTGGATCGTGACGATTGCTTGGACCACAGGTGACATAACCTAGAAATAAAGCAATGGAGTGTTAGCATTAGTAATTTATTAAATTAAAATTTGTAGGGAAACAGGCTAGTAAAGAATATATTACAAAATGAAATCATTTATATGTCAATATTAATTTTATAATTTACTTTTTATTATTAATTTAATAACTTATTCCCTTGGTATGTTCATTCAGTAAGCTGACCTCCTGGTTGTTGAAGATGTTGACCATTAGCTGGGCCATGAATCTGTGGAGAGTTGGCTTCTTAGTCTCCAAGATGGTGTTTAGGAATACCACAGAGTCATAGGTGGAGTTCCACCTTGTCGTGTTCGGGCCAACGAGCCTCATTCCCACTTCAGTGTTGAGGCTGTCTGCTGTCGCAGTGTTGCGATCCTGCAGCTTCCAGATGGCGCATGCCTTAGCTATGGCAGTCCTGTAGTGTCCCTTGAACACTTGACTTTGCAGTGTAGCCTCTGCATCCTTGCTGGCCATTAGGTTAAATGTGTGGGCAGCACATGTCATGTGGGGTAGCAGGTTGATGGAATTGCCAACAATGGTATCGATATCGTCAGGGCCAAGGTCAACCAGGGCCAGGTAGTCTGTCAAGGAGACATACTCAAATTTCATGCTCGGTCTCGTCCAAGGATCCAGAAAACAGGGCAGGCAACAGGAAACCAACAGAGCAGCCAAATTAGCATCATCACTCTCAGGGTGGTCGTGCACACTATGAGCCATTGGCAGCTCTAGCAGTGTGTCAACATCTGTTCCAAGCTGGAGATAGGCCATCTCGAAGTTAGTCAATATTTGTTGTTACCCTGAAATAGAAAGACATAATAAGTTGTATATAAAATGAGTACATATTACAATTAGTAAATATTAAAATATTTAATTTATCAATAATATTAATATGCAATTTATTTTTAAAGAAGATCCTGATACGAATTGTTGACAGAAGTAATAGAGTACTAAACAAATAAAACAATAATCTGGTAGCAATAGAATTAAAATATCTATCTAAAATCTAACCTAGTAACTGTTCTGAATGGGGAATTCATAGTGGAGGTTGAATTTAACCTGTGCAAGCACATTATAGGTATGGTGGGCTTTCAGCCTAATGCACGCAAACACTCCAGGCAGACTCAACCTGATGATGGGGTCCAACCAGTGGACAGTCTTGCCCAGGTAAGCTTTCCTGTAGGTACGCCAGCAGTCAGGTGCGATGGCTACACATGGAACACCGTCAAAAACTCTAAAATTGAAAAATCATGTTTAAATATTTTATTTTTTAAAGTCGAAATGTAAATTTTGGGATATAAAGTAACTAACGTATAAATATAGCGTATACGATACCTCCTCACTCAAATATGGCTTCACTATAACAGAATTGTCGAAATATCACTATAGGAATGAGACATTCTTATTAACAAGACATTTTAGAAAATCGTAAAAAAAATAAATATAATAACTTCTAAATAAGCAAATCAAACGTTCGATGGTTTTGTATGTATTGGAACAGTATTATTTTCACATCAATACTAAATTGATTGAAATTGGACGTGTCGTCTACGAGTATAAGCAATATAAAAATGTCATTTTTAGTATTTGGGAAAAAGATTGCAAAACAAGAAGAGAATTTCATGATAACAAACTGCTTCAAGTCAGTATGCGATTTAATGATTCGCCTGCCCAGCGTCCTCCGCGAGATAGACCTTTTGCTGGGATTCGGCGTCTTGATTAGCTTCTCGAACGTGTTAGACTGCTACTCCTGGTATCAGAAGAGAATCTCTACTCGTGTTTTGCCGCTCTTCCACGAGATGAACCTGCCTTGACATTCTTCTCAAACTGAATGAACTTAGCTGGGTGGGTCCTCTTTATGTGTTGCCTAAGATTATTGAGGGTTGTCTTGTGTCCCTTGATTAAGTCTTGGACAGGCAGAGCTGGCAGCTGAAAAACAACTTATCCACTTCCTTTAATTTGAACATCAAGTAATGTTCTGAACCTCTTCATGTTGAGGTCCAGTGTCACTTTTTTTAATTCTTAAACTCTTTCAATGAATTTTTTTCGGGATTTACTTTCCTTTTTTATCATTTAGTGTTGACATTTGCTGTATGTCAATTCTTATTTGTTCCATCTGTTTTAGTGGTTTATTGCCTTTAGTAATTTCCTAACTAGATTTGTATCATATTTTCCACCCTGAGTTCTATATTAATAAGCTTGTTGAATTCTGTATCATCCATCCCTTCTCTAACTTTCTCATCCAGGCTCATTTTTTGTTTTTTCTTAAAGTATTTTTGTAGCGCTATTATTTTCCGTTGGATGACCTTGTCTCATTAATAGTTTCCAAATTTGCACACCATAAAATAGTTTGTTATATTACTGTTGCAGTTAGTTCATTAAACCTATTTGTTAGTGTTATTAGGAAAGTATTTATTTTACTTTGGTGTCCGAAGTAACTCTGAGCTCGTCATTCTGGGCAAACCTTCAATTCTTTCTTATCGTTGTTCTCGTTCGTGGTCAATATTCCACGGCACCTTGAATTAGCACGTGAGTAAAAAAACAAAGTTGATTACTGCAACGTCATTTAATCCGTTTAAACTCTTATAAGATAATAATAACTGGAAAGCATTATTCGCCCAGGAACGCTGAATTGGAGAGATGTATGTAAGAGTTCCAAAGAATCGTAACTCTTGTTCCTATGGGCCAGGATTGTGATAGAACGGGTTGAGGCCGCGTTAATTTCAACCACTATCACATGTTATTTAAAACCACGATGCTCCCCACGTGCACCTTCGCTTTGAAGCTGGGCGCCTTATCGCAGCCACCTGAGTCAATGTTTAAACAAGGAGGTTTATCATCCCCCCCCCCGTTCGCCCCATCCGCCGATCACGCCAGATTGAGTTAGGATTATGGGCAGATAAGGCTTGTTCTCAGGCTCGGCTGTGCATTCCCTCGAAGCTCCCACTCCATTGTCCCCCACGCCAAGGAGATGTCTTGACTATTTATTTGGAAACTTTACCACTAAGAGCAGATTGGAGATCCAGATTTTCGTCGCGAAACATCACCACGACCCTCTCTCACCTTGTGCGCCAAGGGACCTCGACCTCGAGATTCACCATCACTTGTCCAGAAGAAGGACAATATCCATTGAGTGCCAAGGTTCGAGCCTTCGTGACGCCAAGTCCACAAGGCTTCCCCCTTGTTGTTCAGAAAGAGAACAACGTTAGAACAGCCATTGTTCGTTCGAGCCCGTTGACAAGAAACGGTTCTCACCCCCCCCCTGTTGTTCAGAAAAGAACAACGTAGAACAGTCATTGTTCGTTCGAGCCCGTTCGCCAAGAAACGGTTCTCACCCTTCCCCTGTTGTTCAGAAAGATAACAACGTTAGAACAGCCATTGTTCGTTCGAGCCCGTTGACAAGAAACAGTTCTCACCCCTTCCCCTGTTGTTCAGAAAGAGAACAACGTTAGAACAGCCATTGTTCGTTCGAGCCCGTTCGCCAAGAAATGGTTCTCACCCTTCCCCCTTGTTGTTCAGAAGAGAACAACATTAGAACAGCCATTGTTATTGAGCCCGTAGACAAGAGACGGTTCTCACCCCCCCTGTTGTTCAGAAGAGAACAACGTAGAACAGCCATTGTTCTTCAAGCCGTTCGTCAAGAAACGGTTCTCATTCCCAAGACGCCATGTCAGGATCATTTAATTCCCCCCCCTTCGGCTGGAACTCTCCAGCGGACCGAAATTCCATCACGTCGCCTTCCTCTGCACAACAAGTATAAATTACGTAAGCCGAACGTTACCTTTGAGTATTTAACCCTTTTGTCAATTCTATCCTGTGCTTTAAATGGTTTAGCGAACCATCCCATCTCTTTAACTTTATATTTGTTTTACCTTTTCAAATCTCTTAATCCTCGGATTAGTAGTTAGATTTCTCACGACCCTTTCCAATTCTCTGTTTATGTCAATATTTTCCGTTTTGTGTTTTGTTGATAGTTATTATTAATAAAACTCTATTTTATTAATGATAGCAATATTATTATCCTTGAGCTCAGTTCCACTTCTTAAGCATTATCGAAGATACATAATATCGGCCAGCCAGACATCCACGCACTCTAAAGATAATTAAGTAAGTTCCCTCAACGAATAGTTATATATGGTATATCGTCGAGAGTCCATTCTACGACATATATATATATATATATATATATATATATATATATATATATATATATATATATATATATACATATATATATATATATATATATATACTATTTTAATTTGGTATCAGGTGTGTAACGTTTAACGCTATATCTTTGCAAACACTGGTCTCAGTCGAGTAAAGCATAGTGTTATTCGTTATAATAATAGAGTATAGTAGTTCCCTTTTTTTTAACGATTGCTATCCCTTTTTTGAAACTTAAGAAGCTGGAGTAGCTCAAGGAACTGTTATAATAATTTGTTGTGTTTTTTTTGTGATTTTAGTCAGTGGTTATTTAGATCGAGAAACCAAGTACAAATAGGTTAGTGCCCATATTTAGGTAGGCTAATTCTCTAGAAGGCATAATTCTTGTTGCAAGGAATTTTAGTTGGTTGACTAGTGCGCCCCTAAGTGCATAGATGACTCAGTTCGAAATCTTTAAAGCGCAAGGAGAATCCTTGGGACTTTCCGGAAAAGAACTAATTGAGTACGTTCGAGAGGAGCAAAGAAAAGAACGAGAAGAAAAAGAAAGAGAAAGAGAAATCCAACGAGAAGAAAGAGAAAGTGAAATCCAACGAGAAGAAAGAGAAAGAGAGGAACGGGGAAGACAAGCTGAGCTTCACCATCAGATTGAATTAGCTCGTGTTGAAGCAGAAATACAGTCATCCAGTTTACGTTCTAAAGTCCCCCCCCAATCTCCCACTACAGCTCCCCAATTTCAGGGATGGAGAGGATTTCGGAGCATTTTTAGCCCACTTCGAAAAGATCCTCGAAATCAATAACATGGATCTGGAGGCTGAAGGTGTAGTCAGATTACTTCCCTTGTTAAATTGTAAATTGCGCGAAATTTTTATATCTTTACCATCTGAGTGTACAATTAACTACAGCACCTTAAAAGCTGAGTTATTGGCCGCTCATAATATGACTCCCGATTTCTACCGCCAAGAATTTCGAGGAGGTCGTATTAAACCCGGACAGACGTTCCGTCAATTCGGATACATTCTTCAGAGGAATTTTAAATTTTGGTTAGAATCCTCAAAGGTTGATCCGAACTACGAGTTCTTAACAGACTTCGTGTTGCGAGATCAGTTTTTGGCGTCTCTCCCGACGGAGATCCGCGCGTTCGTCAAGGATCGTCGGTGCCAGACTTTTCAAGAATGTACCGAAGAAGCGGATGTCTATGCCGCCAGCCATAATTTATACCCAAAGGAGAATCGAACTTCTCACCAACCCCCAAACCAGTAAAGAAGGAAGGATTCGCGCCCCTTCACAGGAAAGTCGACGAAGTTTCCGAGCCCCGTAAAACACCAAAACTTCTTTCCCCAAAACCAACAACGGGACTCCAAACCTCCCGTTAAGATTTCTCCTCCATCTCTCTTCCCGAAGCGACCAATCATATGCTTCACCTGTGGTGTAGAAAACCACATGAGCTGGAATTGCTCCCAAAATTCTAGGCTTAAAAGTGGACCAGCCCACCAAGTTCACCAGATTAATGCCACCCCGCCCCCCCCGGTGGTGCAGACCCAATCAGCAACTTCTCCCCCTCCGTCAGGCCACCAGGTAAATTGTATTTTTGATAAAAGTTCATCGGGAACTTTGAAATTTAAGGAGGGCAGCGTGAACGGCTGCCGAGTATCGACTCTCGTCAGGGACACATGATGTACGTGTTTCATCGTATCCGACGAGCTCCTCCCCCCAGTGGACCCTAACCACAAAAAATTTGCAGTGGTACATGACTACCTTGGGCGGGCGAACCAATTCCCCGTCGTTAGATGTTACCTGCAGTGTCAATATTATGATGGCTGGGCTGAAGTCATTTCAGCACCCGTACAATTCTGTTCTGTACTTATAGGACAGAGCTCCCAATTAAGTTATGACCCTGTGTCTCAGGCCGCCCTTCCTCGAGGCCGAGCTAAGAAAGAAGCCCAGGAGCCCGTCCCCATCAGAACCCCGATACCGTCCGATTTCTCGGAGACCCCTAACCAGGACTTTAAGACGGCACAAAAGGAGTGTGAATTACTAACACCCTTAGGCGATAAGGCCCAAGACAAGGACACGGAGACTGTCCGTGGACCCCAAGAAAAAAAGTACCCCCAACGCACCCATGGAGATACCTTCGTAGCACTGGACGAAACATCGGCGCTTGGAGAAGATTACCCCGCGGAATCCCCTAATGTAATACAGACGGTGTGCATCCAACCTGATGCCGATTACCGTCCTCCTTCCCTACCAGTCGAGTCTTTTGAACCCTCTGACCTGGATATTGACGCGCAGCTGACGCCACATCAAAAGAGTCAGCTACAAGAACAATTTGAATGGAGTCACCATTTAACCACCCTATTAGCTCTTTTCGAGCGACTGCGCGAAAATGGCCTCACCATTGGCCCCAGCAAATGCCATTTTGCCTACGAAACCATAAAATACTAGGGTTTCAAAATAGGACAAAGCCAGTTGGGTCCCCAAGATGATAAGATTAAGGCAATCGCCGACATGCCCCTCCCGATTACAAAGAAGCAATTAAGATCGTTCCTAGGATCAGCTTCTTACTATCGGCGACTTGTTCCGAAATTTGCTGCAATTCCGGTGCCCCTCAGCTCGCTTCTAAAAAAGAATTCCCCCCCCGATCGTTTACGTTGGAATGATGTCGCTGTTTCCCATTTTAATCAGCTCAAGAGTAAGCTCATTTCTGCCCCCCTTTTAAAGTTGCCCAACCCGGAAAAATCCTTTGGGATTAAGACCGATGCGAGCAACGAGGGCATTGGAGGTGTACTCCTTCAATACGAGGATGACGGAACGAGTCATCCAGTTGCATATGCTAGTCGTCAATTATTACCACGCGAAAAGAGATATGCCACTATAGAGAAGGAAGCTCTATCAATTATCTGGGTTATAGACAAATTCAAAATGTACTTGATAGGAAAAGAATTTCAGATAGGAACCGACCACCGTCCGTTAGCCTATATTAGGAATGTGCGATACTCCAACGGCCGAATCATGCGCTGGAGTTTACTCTTGCAAGAGTATCAATTTAAAATAAATTATATAAAAGGTTCCGATAACCAGGTCGCTGACGCACTCAGTAGGAATGCGTTACCGAATAACGTAGAGTAATTGTATTCATAGGATTAGTATCTCCATGTAGGTATATACCGTCTTGTACGACTTAAATTAGATTCTCTTGTAAGATAATTAGTTGATATATATGTCTGAATTTTGTAACGCTCAATGTCTATTTTTTTTGTATGTATATATATTTGTACCCATTAATTTACGTATAAATTATTTTGTCCTGTATGTACTAATTTTATATCATTTCATTGTTCCATGCCCCTTTTTTTTACCAAGTTGTATTAAAGGTTATTTTCCCCTATAATCAAAAGATCAAAATAATCATATGTATTGAGGTAATACTAATTAGGTGCAGGAAGGTACGGTTGGTACAAGAAAACGAGTTCCCCACAACGGAGCTCTATCGTTGTCCCTTCTCTCTTTTTTTCAAAGTGACAACTTCCCCCGGAATGGAGGGGTGTGATAGAACGGGTTGAGGCCGCGTTAATTTCAACCACTATCAAATGTTATTTAAAACCACGATGCTCCCCACGTGCATCTTCGCTTTGAAGCTGGGCGCCTTATCGCAGCCACCTGAGTCAATGTTTAAACAAGGAGGTTTATCATCCCCCCCTTCGTTCGCCCCATCCGCCTATCACGCCAGATTGAGTTAGGCTTATGGGCAGATAAGGCTTGTTCTCAGGCTCGGCTGTGCATTCCCTCGAAGCTCCCACTCCATTGTCCCCCACGCCAAGGAGATGTCTTGACTATTTATTTGGAAACTTTACCACTAAGAGCAGATTGGAGATCCAGATTTTCGTCGCGAAACATCACCACGACCCTCTCTCACCTTGTGCGCCAAGGGACCTCGACCTCGAGATTCACCATCACTTGTCCAGAAGAAGGCCAATATCCATTGAGTGCCAAGGTTCGAGCCTTCGTGACGCCAAGTCCACAAGGCTTCCCCCTTGTTGTTCAGAAAGAGAACAACGTTAGAGCAGCCATTGTTCGTTCGAGCCCGTTGACAAGAAACGGTTCCCACCCCCCCCTGTTGTTCAGAAAAGAACAACGTAGAACAGCCATTGTTCGTTCGAGCCCGTTCGCCAAGAAACGGTTCTCACCCTTACCCTGTTGTTCAAAAAGAGAACAACGTTAGAACAGCCATTGTTCGTTCGAGCCCGTTGACAAGAAACGGTTCTCACCCCTTTCCCTGTTGTTCAGAAAGAGAACAACGTTAGAACAGCCATTGTTCGTTCGAGCCCGTTCGCCAAGAAACGGTTCTCACCCTTCCCCCTTGTTGTTCAGAAGAGAACAACATTAGAACAGCCATTGTTATTGAGCCCGTAGACAAGAGACGGTTCTCACCCCCCCTGTTGTTCAGAAGAGAACAACGTAGAACAGCCATTAGAACAGTATTTAACCCTTTTGTCAATTCTATCCTGTGCTTTAAATGGTTTAGCGAACCATCCCATCTCTTTAACTTTATATTTGTTTTACCTTTTCAAATCTCTTAATCCTCGGATTAGTAGTTAGATTTCTCACGACCCTTTCTAATTCTCTCTTTATGTCAATATTTTCCGTTTTGTGTGTTGTTGATAGTGATTATTAATAAAACTCTATTTTATTTATGATAGCAATATTATTATCCTTGAGCTCAGTTCCACTTCTTAAGCATATCGAAGATACATAATATCGGCCAGCCAGACATCCACGCACTCTAAAGATAATTAAGTAAGTTCCCTCAACGAATAGTTATATATGGTATATCGTCGAGAGTCCATTCTACGACAAGGATGAACTCGCCTTAGCGGAGAAATTTTCTCATTCGAGTATGAGTCGGAATGACTATTGAAATGTGAGTGCCCCATGAAACAATGAATGAACGTATGATATTTCTAGAACGACGATCCCATAGGGTTTCGCAGAGAAGTAAAGATGTGTTCACTGACAGTGGTTTTAATAACTCTTGAATTAGACTTGATCTGAACTGTAGCTCATTAACGGACTCGATTTTGACTGGAGACTCAAAACGTGTGACGAAATTGGCACATTTTGTTTCAACCAAACTTGGTGTAGCGGCAAATGACAGCCAGAACCTATTTATGTCCATTTTGCGTGGTACGAAGCGAGTGTGAAATTCCGCTTTGGGAACACTGAATTGAAGAAGGGAGGCGGGTTTTTTTTCATCGTACCTTGATTTCTTGCACTGAATGCAATTCCCAACCCATTCAAGAATTCTCTTTCTCACATGTTGCCACACAAAACAGTCAGAGAGAGATTTGAGATTCGAGCTAGAACATAGATGTCCTAAGATATGATAAAGATGAAAGGCAAGTTTGCGGAAATCAGAAGTTAAATAAGGTCGGAGATAGCCTTTAGTAGATGGCAAATGATGGAGTGATTTGTGGAGGGCAAAGTAATATTATCAAATTGAAGTAATGATGAAGAGTACTCTTCTGAATCGGAAAGTTGAGACTTAGCCAAACATATAATTAATACTAGCAAGTGAAGGAATAGTAGAATTGCTAGACTGACACGAAAGGGATGTAATGCCATTTTTTGAGAATGCCACTTCATGTTGCATGGATTGCAAGCTGAAAATATCAGTGGGTAACAGTGTTGCGTGTTCCACAACTTGCAATCTTGATCGGTGAAATGGGTGAAAGGTAAAGAGCATCACTAGTAATATCTTTTCTGGCTATGTGCTTAATATCATTAATGTACTGATTAATGAGATCGAAACCACGAACTTGTAAGTGATTTTGCAGCTTCAACTATTATCTTGCAATCTCTCACGACATGGAAGTCAGTACCTTTTAAGAGATGATGAAAATGTTTAATTGTAAGAACTATAGAGGTTAATTCCTTACTAAATGTTCAATATTTTAATTGAGGGATCTTTCTCATTGGTCCTCAAAAAGTTGTTGCAAAACAGAGCCAACGCCTTGATCAGATGCATTGGTAATGATACGCAATGAACAGTGTCTTTTCGGGTACAACAAGAGAGTTGTTTTAACTATTGTATTTTTAATGAGATTCAAGTCGGATAAGGCTTGTTCATCTCATTATAAAACTTAATTGGGCGAGCGCTTATTCGAGTTTTCCAACAAACTTGTTAGAATAAGAGTAATGACGGCCTGCTTTATGAATCTTCTAAGGAAATTGATTAAACCAAAGAACTTCTGCAATTCTCCTAGTGTGGTAGGGCTATGGTAATATTTGATCGCAACTACCTTATCCTCGGAGGTTATATATGCCTTGGAATCTAAGTTTATAGTCTAAAAGTTGAGCGAATCTGCTGAGAACTGAATTTTGCAGTGAAGATTTGTAAACAGTGCAATCTCAACTTGAAAAAAAACTGCTCTAAATGTTTCACATGCTGAGCTTCGTTTATGGTTGCAATGAATAAGTCGTCAACGTAGGCGAAAACGAAACTTAGCTAAATCAAAATGTGATTAATACAACGCGGTGATGTTCGAGAAGAGTTACACATACCTTAGGACAAGACTCGCGATTCATACAATCACAATCACCTAAAGGTACTTGATTGTTCAATCGATAATGGATTCATTGGAACTTGAAAAAAAGTCATCTTTTAGATTTACCTTGAATAATTTTCTTCAACTTGTCAAATAGGTAAGGGGTACCTATGAGGGGTGATGACTGCATTTTGTCGTCGGAATTCATAGGTGAAGCGATAGGAGTTGTCTTATTTTGCCCTTTTAGTAAAGTTTGTATTTTCTCTGACACTAAAAAAAAATAGAAACAATTGCCTGGGACTCTCCCGGCTGGCATGCTGCTAATGGAAATAAGGAGACAACTTTGGTACCTATTTATGATCATACTGATTATTAGGTTTATATGTATAATCCACTGTACTTATTGAGCAACTAATGTACAAGCGGATCATTTAAAATTAAAAGGGAGAGTAAAGGTGTAAATGTACTTTTATGAATAGCCCGTATTTATAAATTAGTGCTACCGTCTACTAAACATGCACGGTTTAAATTAAGTAGATTATTGAAATGAGTTAGGAAGTCTAGCCTAAAATGGCACATTTAATATTTCACATAGAAATTTCCACTGAAAATTTCACTTTAACCGTAAAAAGATTTAGCGTCCGCTCACCGAATGTTCATATCGGGGAATCCTGCTGTTGTTTGAAGTGGGACGTGACTTTCCTACCATTGTAGGTAGTCATAAGTAGTAGGCAATGGATATAACGGATCAGGAATCCACTAAAAGGTTTCTAACCGTGACGAGATCTATAACATATAAGCATGGAATTTAGGGAGCGTGGAATAAGACTTCATTCACTTCTGTAGTTTCCTAGTTCCTTCTATCTCTCCTGGTGCCCAAACAACGGTGAGGCAGGTTCCCAGATTGACGGCGGTACCAGCAAATGCCTCCGCAAAGCGGGGGCGTATCCTGAAATGACTTATAGACTTCTCTAACTTTGAGATCCTGACTTATAGGTTAGCTAGCTTTACCTTGATGTGGGATAACGCTCCCTACAACTTCTTTCTGAATTATTCAACAGGGTTTTTGGTGAAGGACGCCACTCTCGATTGAGAGCTTGTCAAAATCCTCTGCCCAACTGTTTGCATCCGGATTGAAGGAAAAAAAAAACATCCTCTCTTACAGTACTCGCATCACCTTCTACCGCAACAGACATCAAGAGCACCTCCGTTTTTTGCTCTGAGAAGCACTTGGTGTACTGTAGAGATAATGTCCAGCTTCTGCACAAGCTTGGAGTGCCACAGTACCAACCAGAAGATTGGTGCTGACTGTTCATTGACAGCATGAAGCGATAGCTGAAATGCGTTCTGCTTCACAATGGCAACCAGTTTGCCTCTATACTTCTCTCTTACTCGATTACACTGAAGGAGAAGTATGAAGCTGTGAAGTACGTGCTGGAGAAAATTCGTTATGATTAGCATGAGTGGTTGGTTTGTGTTGACCTGAAGATGGTGAACTTTATGTTGGGGCAACAGTCCGGGTTCACCAAGTACCCTTGCTTTCTGTCCATGTGGGGTAGTATGGACCGAACTCAGAATTACACGAAGAAGAACTGGCCGATACGGGAGGAATTGGTGCCTTCCTGGGCAAAGAGCGTCATGAACACCTCTCTGGTGGACGGAGGCAGGATACTCTTCCCACCGCTGTACATTAAGTTTGGGTTGATCAAACAGTTCACCAAAGCTCTGGACAAAGATGGTGGTTGCTTCCCTTACTAGTGCCACGCTTTTTCATGATTAACCATTGATAAGTTGAAAGCTGGCTTCTTTGACGTTTCCCAAACCCATCAGATATATAGTTTTTAAAACTCAATGAACGAAGTGGAACTGGAAGCGTGGAAGGGCTTTGTTCTGGTCGTGAATAACAAACTTTCCTGGTAACAGGAACGCAGCAACTACACATAACTTGTCACCAATATGTTGACTGTTTTCAGAAACCTCGGATGCAACATGAGCATCAAAATGCATTATTAATTCTCACATATAGATCGGTTTCCTGAGAATCGTGATCAATGAGCGACGAGCAGTGGGGAGAGATTCCATCAAGAGATGAAAGAGATGGAGAACAGGTATCAGGGAGGCTGGGATCCAGTCATGGTGGCTGATTACTGTTGGACTCTGAAGAGAGACGTCCGTACCGCTGAGCATTTTATGAATCCGAATTAACGCGAGTTTATGCTCTGAATTCTGAACAATGATGACCTAATATCCAATTTACACGTAGTTACCTTTATCAATGTCTAGTATTCAATGTACACGAATCGATTTTTGTAACATTTATTTAATAAATTATGTTAGGAAAACGATGGTTTTATATTAAAAACTCTTTAGGATGAGAAATATTACCCAAAATCAACCGAAATATCACAAAAATGAAATCGATTTAGTTAGAAGATCGGATTATTAAAAAAAATGACTTGGCACAAAAACCTGACTTGATCGAATGAAATTGATGTCATTTTCGGATTCAGCTGTTCCAATTTGTTTTAAATCAGTTGAAAATCTTAGACGAGTTACAATTTTTTTCTTGCAACACAGTAATTATTTCTAGTCACGTATTCATTACTCATTCCATTAATTATACTCCATTCAACTAGCTTCACGCATTGAATTTGCTTAATTTGAATTCACGTCATGGACAAATTCTCGACTCACTAAAAATTTGCTCCCTCATCTTCGACTATCTCAAATTTATCATTCATTCGCTTAAATCAAATTCCCCCCAAAGTTATTTGTACTAAATTGTTTTCTAAATCCAGATACGATTTTATAGGGTGAGCGATCTCACCAAGAGAAGACACTCGTTCCTTTGGAACACTGGTGACCCTTCCAACCCAAAACAATCTTCTCTCGTAGCCAGAGAAGATTAGCACACATACACACACACGCAAAAAATCCCACAGGAAAATGAAAGGCGGATTCCCAGTACTTTCATACTTGTTCAGTTCATTATCAAGAAATAACGAAAAGTTTACAAAGCTAGTATATATATGAGAGACAGAAGAATAATGCCCCGCCCATGTAAAACGAAAGGGCACAAAATAGAGAAATATTATCAAAGACGGATAGGAAGTATAAAACCAAATAGATAAGGTCTACTTCCGGAAATTCCAACTGTGAGCACATAATGTAGACATTTAGGTCACTAAGATAAATACATACACACCAATTGTGAATACATAATAATAAACGAGAGAAATATAACTAAATTAATAAATCAAAGGGCTAAGATTTAAAATGGACAATTTCGTTATAAATAAGCCTTTTAATAACAGGGACCAGTTTAAAGAGACCGGGGGATATATTAAAATTAGGCGAGGAATTAATGATGAGCATTCAACAATATTTATTTGAATAAAGTCATCAGATTTGTAAATAAATTTAGCCGAATTCCAATTGATAAGGTGATTGTTTTCAGATAAATGGACAAAGAAAGCACTATTACTTTCACCCATCCTAATATTGTATTTATGTTTCGTCAAGCGTACACTTAATGGTTTACCGGTTTGCCCAAAGTATTGCTTAGGGCAAACTGAACAATCGACAGAATCCCCCTCCCCCTTCCCTTATATTATTGTTATTATTTTCTTGCAGGATACCTAGATTTGGCAAAAAAAATAAAATCATTTTACAGAACTGAAATTCCTCCCGCATATAATTTTAAGAACTCCCTTGTTTTACCGTTTTCTGAGTCTTTTTCCTTGCTTCCCCGCCTCTTGAATAAGTTAAATATTTCTGTCATATTCAAGTATCAGTCTACCCATATGCTAAATACTGATTCATAATAATAACAATAGTATAGGGGGAAGGGGGGGTTATTCTGTTAATTGTTTAGTTTGCCCGAAGCAATACTTTGGGCAAACTGGTAAATCATTAAGTGTACGTTTGACGCAGCATCTTCATCATGAGGAAAAAAACCAAACAAATTAGGGAAGATCTTCGTGAACGCACTGTAGCCCTTCACAAGAATGGCCTTGCGTACATAAATATCTCCGTACAACTTAAAGTACCTCTAAGTTCAGTTGATACCATAATACGCAACTGGAGGTCTCGTAATTCAATTCATCCTTTGGATCGTTCAAGTCGCCCGTCTGAGAGAGCTACAAGAAGATCTGGAAACAAGTGGAGTTGAAGTTAGCAAGGATACAATAAGTAGACCACTGCGTCGTTATGATATCTTGTCTCGTACTGCAAGAAAAACCCAAGTCCTCAAGAAAACTCAATGAAAAGCTCACTTGACGTTTGCAAATGAAGATTTAAATAAACCAACAACGTTCTGGGAACAAATCCTTTGGTCGCATGAAACAAAAATAGAACTTTTCGGTCGAAATTCAATCACCAAAGTTTGAAGAAAAAGTGTGAAACTTACGCGCTAAGGAACACGATCTCTATAGTCAAATTCGGTGGTGAATCACTTATGGTATGGGGTTGTTTTTGCTTATCAAGAGTTGTAAGAATAGTGGTAGTCGATTGTGGAAAGGTGAAATTTACAAGTTTACAGAGGAATTTTGGAAAGAAATTTGTTAACTAGCGTTGGCTCTCTGAACTTATAATCAGGATGGGTATTTCAACAAGACACTGACCCCAAACATACAGCAAAACAAATAAAAAATTTACAGTAAGGTAGAATTAAAGTTTTGGAATGGCTAAGTCAATCACTTGACCTGAATCCCATCGAAAATCCTTGGAGGAAATTGAAAGTCGTGCTCCAGAAACGAAATCCGCGTAACTTATCTGATTTGAAGAAAAGATGTTCTGGAGGAATGGAACGAAATCAACCAAAGCACCTATATAATGATCGTAGGAGACTACTTAGAGTGCCTGGAAGCTGTAATTGACAAGGGTTATGCAAGCAAGTACCAAACCATGTTTATATGAATGTGTTGTAAACTTTTGGGTTGTCAAATTTAACTATTGTCCTTATAAAGTTTTTCTTGTTCAATAATTTGCTTTTCTGATCATTACATTGTATTTATTACATAAAGTTCCACGTGTGTTGCAAATTTCATCAACCTGCGTTAACTAAAAGTATGTAAATTTGCTTATATATATATATATATATATATATATATATATATATATATATATATATATATATATCTCAAAGTAGCACGAGAGAATGATGGAAATGAATCCATTAAACCACATTGAAAGAGAAAACGGAATAATTTTTCCTTGCAGTAATATTTTTATTACTTTTTTCAAAAAATCCGTGCAGGGAAGAGATTCGAACCAGGCACACTGAGGCAGCGAGCACCGCTTTGATCACAGTTAAAAGTATGCCGTTAGTACACTACGCTACGCAGAGAACCAAAAAATTCTCTGAATAGAATAGCTTTTAAGGAACACTTTCGCCAGTTCTAAAGGAGACTATGAAAGAAATAGAAAATTAATTGGAAATTCAAAGAATAAATGAGGAATAGGTAAACGCGTGGCAGATATACAAATGTATATATCTCTCAAAGTAGCACGAGAGAATGATGGAAATGAATCCATTAAACCCCATTGAAAGAGAAAATGGAATAATTTTTCCTTGCAGTAATATTTTTATTACCTTTTTCAAAAAATCCGTGCAGGGAAGAGATTCGAACCAGGCACACTGAGGCAGCGAGCACCGCTCTGATCACAGTTAAGAGTATGCCGTTAGTACACTACGCTACGCAGAGAACCAAGAAAGGCCCTGAATAGAATAGCTTTTAAGGAACACTTTCGCCAGTTCTAAAGGAGACTATGAAAGAAATAGAAAATTAATTGGGATTTCAAAGAATAAATGAGGAATAGGTAAACGCGTGGCAGATATACAAATGTATATATCTCTCAAAGTAGCACGAGAGAATGATGGAAATGAATCCATTAAACCCCATTGAAAGAGAAAATGGAATAATTTTTCCTTGCAGTAATATTTTTATTACCTTTTTCAAAAAATCCGTGCAGGGAAGAGATTCGAACCAGGCACACTGAGGCAGCGAGCACCGCTCTGATCACAGTTAAGAGTATGCCGTTAGTACACTACGCTACGCAGAGAACCAAGAAAGGCTCTGAATAGAATAGCTTTTAAGGAACACTTTCGCCAGTTCTAAAGGAGACTATGAAAGAAATAGAAAATTAATTGGGATTTCAAAGAATAAATGAGGAATAGGTAAACGCGTGGCAGATATACAAATGTATATCTCTCTCAAAGTAGCACGAGAGAATGATGGAAATGAATCCATTAAACCACATTGAAAGAGAAAACGGAATAATTTTTCCTTACAGTAATATTTTTATTACCTCCCCACAAAAAAGGAGATAGGGTAAAAACCTTATTTTCTATGTCCATTTCGAGCTGTGGTCGTGATTAGAAACTAGCACTGCACGCTCATTTCCCTTTTCGCCATTACCCCCTCCCCAATTATATATATATATATATATATATATATATATATATATATATATATATATATATATATATATATATATATATATATATATATATATATATATATATATACATATATATATATATATATATATATATATAAAGCAATCGGGAAACATGCTTGTTTCTCCATAACTAAAATATTATCGAAGCCAAACTAAAAATTGTTAAAGATATGAAATCAGCACGACAATGTCTAGGCTTGATCCGAGAAATATGCCTGTATGCGTTGCATATCGGAGTAGAAAATGCAACGGAATACTTTTACTTACTTGCCTAGATAGATTGGGCGCAGGTATAGAAAACGCGTCTTTTGTATGCTTGCAACCTATAGATATCATCTTAAAAATATACGCGTTAACTATACTTCAGCAACCTAGACGAGGTAATAATGGAGTTTCAATGGTTTATTAACTTTAGAAAAAGATAAATGGATAAAATAATTGAAAAACGACTAACGATTAGAGAGGAGATAGGTAGGAGAAGGATAGCTATCTATAATCGAAGCATGAGAGAAAGAATTACAAGAAACTGGAGATTCAAATTGCTAATAGAAAGGTAACATATTTTGATTAATCTATTTAAATATAATTATATCTGATACATCATATTCATGTTCCTTCTATTTATATTACTTAAGTGGCTTATATGACCTTTACACCAATGAATCTATCAAGAATGTTATGAAAAATATAAAAATTTCAAAATATCTCTCTTCCAATTAAAAAGTAATTTTTGATAAGAATTAGTTAACTAGTTAGTCAGCGCTAATCCTTTCATTATATTGGGAGGATCCTCGATCGGATAATGAAATTTATATAAGGTCAGTATGACAATCGCTGGTCGGCCCGAGGGCCCCAGGAGCCCCTCTTCTTTTGGGGAGATGTGCCAGGAAGTATTATATTTTGACACCAAACAGCGTTCAGCTGGAAGCCTTCGTCACCTCGTGGGAGAGGGACCTGTTCCGCGTCAGAGGTACGTGGATATAGATACTCATCGGCAGGATTCCTTAGAACAGAGAGTGTGTGTTGTGCTGTCAAGATGGGAGGGGAAAGAAATCAGTGTTGTGATTCGCTAAGTGTGTTATGAGAAGTGCAAGATCTACCCACCCGAATACAGGAGTGAGCCCAGCGCGTCCACCAATCGGTAGCCATATCTCGACGTGCGCTGACGTTTGTGTCCGGTCATGCCGGAATTCGGAATCGAACCCGGTACTGCGACGTTGGGAGGCCAACACCGTATTCACTTTTTTTTATATAGTTATGGACAAAAGTTTGGAGACTAATATATATTTTTATATTTTCATTTGTTTTTTTTTGTATAAAAGGTCGAGATAGGAATAATTATTATAATATTTGAATTATTTCAGATTTATTAAAAAGTCCGTAATTAAAAAATTATAAGAAAAAACTGCATTCCTTCGCTCAATCCAAAATCACTGGCTGGTCATGTTCCTAATAGGAGGTCAATTTCAGTCCCTGGAGCTTTGCTCTTCGATCAAAAGGGTAAAATGATATCAAATATATATTAAATGAATAGTGTTTGGTAATTATAAGTTATTTTTAATAGTTTTTTATCATCATCACTAACTCTATAATTGTATAACGGGATTTTTGAAGATGTGTGAAAAATTAATAAATGGTTTTTTTTTCCTCAGTGGACAAATGACTTATGTTTTTTTTATCAAAGTTATTTCTAATAATTCTTTTATAATATCAAAAAATAAAATAATGAAGTTCAGAAATAAATAAATATAAGTATGGAAATTTTGTGAATTTTTAAAACCCCCAAAATTACAAATGGTGAAGTTCATGAAATTTATTTATATATATCTTTTATCTATAACTCTATATTTTAGCAACGTGATATCTTGAAAGAGGGGAAATTTACTTTAGAGTTCCTTTTTAAAATTATTATAATTGGCGAAGTTCAGAAAATTTATAAAAATTTAACCATGGCTGCTTTTTTAAAGATTTTAAATTTTAATCTTACTAGCGAAGCGCAAGCTCGCCCCATATGGGAGGGGGGAGTGGCGAAGCTATTGGTTGGTAAATATATATCTCTGCAACGTTTGATTATTTCTATTATATTTCTTAGGTGAAAAAATATAGTAGTCTCAAAACTTTTGACCATGAATGTATAATCAGTTAAAAAAAATCATTGACCACATAGAAACAAAAATTGTAATATAAAGTTACCTATGGTTAGTTCAAAAGCGGAGGAAATGAGAAAAAAGGGAAGAGGACTGACAGGAGATGTTCACCGGTATCGGAGGGTCATTGTTTTGTGGCAGAGGGTAAAGAGATTTTGTGCTGAGAACCGAGGGGAGGTGCGATGAGGGGTGTTACCGTAGTATCGTCCAATGGCATTTTTGTCCAACGTTAATTCCTTTTTTCCCCTTTCTTTTAATAAGTGAAATTCCATTTTTACCTTTTATTAAATGAAATATATTTTGATTTCATTTCAACTCTTTTGTACGAAATATTGTTTTATTGGATGATTAGACTTCTGACGAAAAGACTTCTGACGAAAAGACTTCGGACGAAAAGACTTCTGACGAAAAGACGTTGGACGAAAAGACTTCGGACGAAAAGACGTTGGACGAAAAGACTTCGGACGAAAAGACGTTGGACGGAAAGACCGGACGAAAAAACGTTGGACGAAAAGACTTCAGACGAAAAGACTTCAGACGAAAAAGACGCTGGACAAAAAGACTTCGGACGAAAAGACGTTGGACGAAAAGACGTTGGAAGAAAAGACGTTGGACGAAAAGACTTCGGACGAAAAGACATTGGACGAAAAGTTTTCGGACGAAAAGATGTTAGACGAAAAGACTTTGGAAAAACTCTTATGTTATCCATTCCTTCTCCGCCTGGAAGTCACTCAATTTGCAGCCCTTGTGTTACATAATCACACTTCAACTCGAAGTCACGCTATCCAATCCTTCCATCTGAAAGTCCCATCGTTACCAGCCCTTCTGTTATCCATTACATCTCCGTTGTCTTTGGAAAGATGTCTCGTTTTTACTGCCCCGTATAGAAGTGTAATTTCCTTTCTTAGCTCAGGTCAAACCAATCCACTAAACTCCACTGGCCACTCGACTCCAACAATACAAGCAGAATATACCTCAACCCGACGCTAGCATACACCAGATGCAACCAAAGCCCACATAACATCAGACACCTACTTATATACTACCCCAACCTCACACGCACTACACACTATAACTCCTCACACCAGATGCAACCAAAGCCCACATAACATTACACACCTACTTATATACTGCCCAAACCTCACACACGCGCGCACTACACACTATATCTCCTCACACCAGATGCAACCAAAGCCAGAAAGAACATCATACTCATACTTATACAGGGTGATCCCCCCCCCCCGTCAAAACAGGCCTGTGATATATCCTGTGATATATCCTTCATTCATTCATTGATCACCCTTACTCTGCAGGAAATAACAGAAGCAACGGCTGGTAACACAACTAAATCTCAATGCGATCTCCAGCAAAGAATATACTGCGTCAAACATTACTTCAAGACAGGCTCGTTCAAGAAAGTGCAGGACACTTTCGTGCATCAGTTCGAATGTTAAAAAACCCCTCCAAGAGCAGAATTTAAGACTAAATGGACCACTTTGAGAACTATGGGACAGTGGAGAACCTCGATCCAGCCAGTGATAACCGTCCAAGCCATTCAGGACGCCCCAGGAAGCGTACAGCTGAGCTGGTCGAGAGCGTGAAAGAGTCAGTTCAGCAGAGTCCAAAACGCTCTGTACAGGAGAGTACTAGTAATGGATGTAAAATACTACCCATACAAAATGCATACGAAGCAGACCCTTACAGCCTCAGACAAGAAGAAGAGAAAGGTTATAGTAGGAGACTCCAACTCTCCTCAACCTCCTTTGGACCTCAGATGAAGCTCACTTCCATCTTGAAGGAAATGTAAACTCGAAGACAAATGTCTTCTGGGGCACCTCCAGACCAAATGAGGTAGCCACCAAGCCCATTTACTCCCCTAAGTACACGGTATGGACTACAATCTCAGCCAGAGGCATCATCGGACCATTCTTTTTCGAGGAATCTGGTGCGACAGTGACAGTCACTAAGGAGCGGTATGTTGAGGTCCTCAAAACCTTCAAGAGGGAGCTGCAGACCCTGTTCCCATCGCTTAGGGGGAAGTTCTGGTTTCAGCAAGATGGAGCAAGCTCTCACACCTCAAACCTGTCCCGAGATTGGCTGAAAGAGAACTTTGGTGGCCGTGTAATCAGTCTCAAGACTGATTTTGAGTGGGCACCTCACAGCCCAGACCTTAGCCCCCCATATTTCTTTCTTTGGGGCTACCTTAAAGACAGAGTGTACGCAAGGAGACCCATGACCATCGCGGAACTTAAGGAAGCCATCAGGGAGGAGATCAGAGCCATTAATCGGTCGGTTTGTAATGACGTCATAGACAACTTTGTGCTGCGCCTCAAGAAATGCACAGAGCCGAATGGAGGTCATCTCGAACACGTCCTCTACAATAAAGAAGAAAAGTCCAAAGACTCTCATGTTTTTATATGATGTTTTTAAACACAATAAACTAGTTATCACCCCAATTTCATTCAATCCTTGCACAAAATTAAGAAATGAGGCCTATCGAAAATTGGGGCCCATTTTTTTAGGGGGGGTCACTCTGTATACTGCCCAAAGCTCACACACGCACGCACTACACATCATATCTCCTCACACCAGATACAACCAAAGTCCACTGATATTATATGATAATATAGGATATTATACGATATCATCCGATATTATATAATTTTATACGATATTATATGATATTGTATGATATTATCCGATATTATACGATATTATATGCCATTATATGATAGTGAGAGCGCGCATAAATAATAATAATAATCAGCAAGTGAAGATATTTTTGTGCCCCAATATAATAATAATTTCGAAGAATCTGCACCTGCATTTATTTGGGACAGGACTTTTTAAGCCGAGTAACGCCCGGCACCGATGCGAGTGAACAATATAAAAAAAAACCAGGCCAATGGCTTCACCACTCCCCCACCCCCCTACGGGGGTAGCTTCCGCTTCGCTAGTAAGATTAAAATTTAAACTCTAAAAAAAAGCAGCCATGGTTAAATTTTTATAAATTTTCTGAACTTCCCCAATTATAATAATTTTTAAAAAGAAACTCTAAACCAATGTAATTATAGAAGAAGATATATGAAAATAAATTTTCTGAACTTCACCATTTGTAATTCTTTGGGTTTTAAAAAATTCACAAAATTTCGATACTTATATTTATTTCGAACTTCACCATTTTGTTTTTTGATATTATAAAAGAATTATTAGAAATAAATTTGATAAAAAAACATAAGTGATATCCAAACTAAGAGGAAATTATTATTCAAATAGTCTAAAAGATCCCCTTCTAAAATTATAGAGTTATTGATGATGATGATGATGATGATATCGGGTCATTTCTTCGTTTTCTCTAATTTGAAATCTTTTTGCTACCTCACGTAAAAACTTTAAGGTTGATTAAAATTAATAATAACTACCAAAAGTAAGTAATACAGATTATGTACTAATTGGCTCAGCATTAACTTTTTCCCCATTAACTCCCAGCTCCCCGTCTCATCCTCACCGCTCCTCTTCATTCATTCTCTCCTTAAGATGGCGAAGGCAATTTCGATAAAATACAGTGCAATTTTATCTCGTTAAATTAATTCCTTCGGTAGGAACCCTGAACGAAATTCTAGAAAATCGTCTCTCCATTGAGAAGAAAAAAACGAAATATTATGAAAAAAATCTCTTCAGTTAAGCGATTTTCAAGGACCCAATATATGTATGTATGTATGTATAGGCATGAGGCGGATAACGGACCAAGCCTCGCCTCGCCCCTACACCTTCGGCCATTCTTTTGAGGAACAAGGGAGAAGGGGGAGCTATTTTTTGTCTCCCACTTCTATTTTCATTCCATGGGTATCTTCGAATAATGCCTCAAGGATAATTTGTTATGTGGTCGTAATTATACGACCAAGATGTTATAGAAGCAAGGGTGAACGGTGGTAACAGCAGATCAAATAGACAGAAGAGTGGTAATGATTAACATTTACTAATGGCATTGAACGATAATTAGGATCACAGGGTGCTTAAGGATTGTATGGATATTTGATCAAGTTACAAGTCTTCAACAGAAATGGCCTCATGACCGATATGAGTTTAATGAAAAATTTCATTTTGAAAAGTATTTAATTACTCTTGTTTGTCCCATTTGATCTCATTTATATATCATTTTCTCTCTTTTGGGAAGATTTTTGAAAAGTATTTAATTGTTCTCTTTTGTCACATTTGACCTCATTTGTCTCATTTTCTCTCTTTTGGGAAGATTTTTGAAAAGTATTTAATTGCTCTTTTGTCCCATTTGATCTCATTTATGGCTCATTTTCTTCTCTCTTATGGGTAGATTTTTGAAAAGTATTTAATTTGCTCTTTTTTGTCCCATTTGATCACTCATTTTTATTTCTCATTTTCTCTCTTTTGGGTAGATTTTTTAAAAGTATTAATATCTCTTTTTTGCCCATTTGATCTCATTTATGTCTCATTTTTTCTTTTGGGGTAGATTTTTGAAAAGTATTTAATCGCTCTTTTTTGTCCCATTTTATCTCATTTATGTCTCATTTTTTCTCTTTTGGGTAGATTTCATAAGGTAAAGGTTTGCTCTTTCTACTAATTCTACTAAAATGCTTCTATATTTCCACCACCTGCTGTGGACTTTGCTACTAATCAACTAACGAGTCTTCTATAATCTATGCATTGAAGTCCTCCATAATCATGTAGTAGCAGTAGTGGTAGTTCGCCAATCTGCCTTTATCCAGGCGGATCCAGACCGGATAATGAAATAGACATAAAGGTAGGTATGAAAATCGCTGGTAAGCCCGACAGGGTGCGGGTCCTCTTTGGGGAGAGGTACCAGGAAGTATTATGTTTTATTATGCTTTGACACCAAAAACCGTTCAGGTGGAACCTTCGTCACCCCGGGGCAGAGGGAACTGTTCCACGTCAGAGGTATGTGGATATAGATAACCATCGGCAGGATACCTTGGAACAGTGTGTGTGCGTGTTGTGCTGTGAATATGGGAAAGGAATGAAAGAAGTGTTGTAATTAGCTGCGTGTGTGATGTGAAGTGTAAGATCTACCCACCCGAATACAGGGGTGAACACAGCGCGTCCACCAATTTGTAGCCAGAACTCTGCGTGTGCTGTCGTTTGTGTCCGGTCATGCCGGGTTCGAAATCAAACCCGGTACCGCGAGATTAGCGAACCCACGCCGTATCCACTCGACTAGCACAGCTCTATAATCATGTTGTAAGGATGGCTTTAGTGCGTCTGATCATTGACGGGCGTTGCATAGAATTCTTAACTTCGTAATTTAATGAGAGGTTGTAGATGTAAAGCGGATATGTATATCATCTACGTCCGGCTCGAGGTGCAGGAAAAAGCATAGTTCGCATGTAGTTTCTTTTGGTGCTTGCTAATGGAGATATATAGGAGGAGGAAAAGGGGCAAAGAAAAAATAAAGAAGGAAAGTAGCGTAGGCGAGTTGCGAACAGCTTCCTGCGTCCATGGACCACTGTTAGCGAGCGGCGAATCGACTCCGTCATCCTGAGTCTTGACAGAGTCAATCAAACGAAGCTTTTAAACCGCTCGCTTGCACTTATCATCACGCTACATTGAGGTCTCATGTGAAACCTTCCTCGACGAGGCGTCTGCACCACCAACAACCACCTTAATTTACGTCTAGCGTTACCAACCAACGCTAAATGCGGTTGTGAAGCCATTTGCGTTGAGTTTAAAAGCAAAACTCAAGTTACCGGTAACATTTTTGTGTTAAATTAATTTAGATGGTTGAGTCTACAAGAATTATTTTTACAAGCGGCATTCTATTTTGCCCTTATTTGAATGATTTAAATTTTATTCTTAGTTTGCTTATTTTACCTCTCTCTTTTTCCTCGGCGTTATTTATTTACCATTTGCATTCAATCAGAAGAAAGCATGATTCCTAGGTTTCCTTCAGCAATCTCATTGGGCCTCAACTGTTGGACGTTTGTTACAGACAAGGGCATTTTCGTTGCATATTGTATGGACTGTGGTAATATTAATTAAACTCTATCATTGCATTTGCTTTCCTGACTTTTACAAAACATCATACTTGATTCTAATCACCGAAAATCAATTTCTCTGTTAATTTTTAGTTTATTATATCGGCGTCTACTCTGCTTCTAAATTATCAGGAGTGGGAAGGAACGCTAGAAGGGAAAGAGGATAGTTCACAGCCCCAAATAAGTGTTGCTATGATCCCACCGCTATTTGCCACTATTTCATTCTTCACCTCGTCTTTTTTTTTTCAATTGGATATACTGAATTTCGGAATGCGTTTCCTTTCTCAGCAATTCCATTGAGTACTCTGACAAAATTTGCCGCTCCAATAAAACTAAGGTCAAGACCAGCGCGTCTAAATCGACCTCACCTTTCAAGATCCCGAAGGTAAGGTCTGTTGCCAGTCAATCAAGGAAACTTGACTTGAGAAGAGCAGACTTTGAAAGCCTTCGTGCTGGGCTGACTGATGTAAGGCTAGCGGTATGCGAAGAGGTTGAGGATTCGTGGAACAATTACAAAAATAAGTTCACGAGTCTTCAATCAAGTTGCAACTCTCTTAAATGCCTCCGTCGGTCTTCTGTTCAACCAAAGTGGTTTAATCGAGAAATCGGCCAACTGCTTAGGGAGAAGAGAAATGCGTACCGGCGATCGAAGATCTCGAGTGCCTTTGACGAGTACCGGAGGCTAGCCAGGAAAGTGAAGTCCAGCATAAGGGCGGCTAAGCGTACTGAGGGGCTCCGCTAGGCGAGACTCTGCAAGGAGAATCCCAAGGAGTTCTTCAGCTATGTAAATAGCCGTAAACCAATCCATCGTAGGATTGGGCCCTTAGTGGACGAGGAGGGTGCATTAACTCACTCAGATGCAGAAAATGCTAACCTTCTCAATGACTACTTCTCCTCAGTGTTTACTAAAGAGTGTGGTCCCATCCCCCAGCCCACGGATTCCTACTCGGGGGAAAAGCTGGAGGCAATAGACTTCACCGAAGGAGAAATAAAGAAAAAGATCACTGACCTAAAGACGAATAAGTCCCCTGGACTGGATGGGTTTCTATCCAAGGTGTTGAAGGAAGTGTGCGATGAAGCATCACGACATCTGTGCGCTATCTTTAACATGTCAATCCGGACCAGATGCGTTCCTAGAGACTGGCGTGAGGCGGAGGTGACTCCGATCTTCAAGAAAGGAGACCCTAGCCATCCGTCAAACTACCGACCTATCAGTCTGACTTCGATAGTCGGTAAACTCATGGAAAGCATGATAGGGGACAAAATGACGTCGTAATAAGAGTCAAACCTGCTACTGAGGAGTTCCCAGCACGGCTTCCGAAGGCAACGGTCATGCCTGACGAACCTTGTGGAATTCTTCCACTTCGTGTTCAGTGAGCACGATCGGGACAAGGCGGTGGATGTGGTGTACTTAGACTTTCAGAAAGCCTTTGATAAGGTACCACACCGCCGCCTTCTCCGGAAAGTGCGAGCGCTGGGCATAGATCGAAAAGTAGCCGGCTGGATCGAGAACTGGCTAAGTGGCAGACGGCAACGTGTGGTGGTGAATATACAGGCTTCTGAGTGGGTGCCCGTTACTAGCGGGGTGCCTAAAGGTTCTGTCCTGGGGCTACTACTATTCATCATCTACGTCAACGACATGGAAGGTGACATGGTTGCCAAGATTTCCAAATTTGCCGACGATACCAAGCTTGGTATGAACGTTGCAAAGGATGGAAATACTGCCCGCCTGCAGGAAGATCTTGTGAAGATTGGGGAGTGGTCGGACACGTGGCAAATGCCTTTTAACGTGGGGAAATGCAAAATAATGCATATCGGCCACAGAAACCCCCAATCCCAGTATATCCTTAAGGGCATTGCTCTTGAATCGAGTGACACTGAGAAGGACTTGGGTGTAACTATCACTAGCGACCTTAAGTTCTCAAAATAGTGCATCAAGGCAGAGAAGAAAGCCCAAAGAATGTTAGGCTACATAAAGCGTTAGTTTAGATACCGTAACAAGGAGATAGTACTTTGTCTGTACAACTACCTCGTTCGGCCGCAACTGGAGTATGCCGTACAATTTTGGAGTCCTTCGTTTCGAAAGGACATCGCAAGGTTGGAACGCGTACAAGCTAGGGCAACGAAACTGATTCCCTCTATCCGACATAAAGGTTATGAGGATAGACTAAGGGAATTAGATCTGTTCTCGCTGGAAACCCGTAGACTGCGTGGTCAGCTCATCGAGGTTTTCAAAATACTTCGAGGGTTCGACAATGTTGACTACCGGAATATTTTCACACTTGTTGAGAGCAGAACATGCAATCACGGCTTCAAACTTGAACTGAAGCGTTACAACCACGATCTGTGTGGAAATTTTTTCACTTACAGTATCTGTGGTAAGTGGAACGCACTTCCAGTGTAAGTTGTCAACAGTGAATCTGTTGACCAGTTCAAGTCAAGACTAGACAAAGTGTTGAAAAGTGGCCGTTTAGGGACACAAAACAATTGAGCAGCCATGTGCCTGCTTGATTGCTAGTCCAAAGGTACCCTCCTTGAATGGACCGTAATGTCTCCTAGGGTACCTTCTTTCCTTATTGTTACTCCTTGTTGTTATTAGAAAAGTTCACCAAATTCAAATGCAGCTCCGGTTCGTGACAAAGAAACGGGTGGTTTTCCCGTACATTTTATTTGATGGCTCATATCAGGGAAGATTACCGGTAATCAGAAAAATACTGGTAATTAGGGAAGAGTACCGGTATTTAGAGAAGATTACCGGTAATCAGAAAAATGTGTAGGTGAGCGGGAGTAAGAGTATGGAGGTGGTGTATAGTGGTCTTTTGGCAAACCAGTGCGACTGCAGAGGACACTGTTTTGGACAATTTCTATTTTATGTAGTTTGTATTAGATATGTGTGTATTAGATATATGTGTGTTAGATATGTGTGTTTTAGATATATGTGTGTATTAAATATGTGTGTATTAAATATGTGTGTATTAAATATTTGTATATTAGTTATGTGTGTATTAGATATGTCTGTAGTAAATATTTGTGTATTAGGTATGTGTATTATATATGTGTGTATTAGTTATGTGTGTATTAAATATGTCTGTATTAGATATGTATATATTAGATATGTGTGTATTAAATATTTCTGCATTAGATATGTGTGTATATTAGATATATGTGTATTAGATATGTATGTAGTAGATATGTGTGTATTAGATATATGTGTACTAGATATGTATGTATTAGATATCTGTAATAGATATATGTGTATTAGATATGTGTGTATTAAATATGTGTGTATTAAATATTTGTGTATTAAATATTTGTATATTAGTTATGTGTGTATTAGATGTGTGGGAATTAGATATGTGTATATTAGATATGTGTGTATTAGATATGTGTGGTGCTTACCCTGAAAATTCACAATTTAGGTTAGTGGCAATAGACTGTGTGCATAAAGTGTTCAGTATGACCTTGTTTTTTCTTCTGAAGTCAGTGTTTGTGATCAGTGGCGGATCCAAGATAAAAATCGAGGAGGGGCGGGGGGGGAGGGCTAACCTGAATTCCTCCCTTTGAGTAGTCTGGGAAATTGGCATTGATCATTAATTATGGTTATCATTATCATAGACAGAATCGATAATTAATAAACAACTGCATCTCATAAAGGAGGGAGCACTAACTCTCTCAGATCCGAATTTTTTTTCCACATATCAGAAAATTAAGAATTGTAGTTTTTTGGACGTCCACTAAAGTATAATACTGAATTTAATCATTATTTTTGAGATTTAACTGTATTTTATACATGCATCATATATAATACATTCGATCGCAATAGTGTAAAACACACACACACACACACACACACACACACACACACACATATATATATATATATATATATATATATATATATATATATATATTATTTATGATCATTTGCAGATTGTTTGATAAATATTGGCGAAAACAACAAAATATGAGATACCTCTCTAGATGCCATTTGTAGAGTAGGAAAAAGACTTTGATTAAGTAAACACCTACTCAGTACAAAATTCACTACACAAAACCTTTTTAACATGATCTTTCACATATACTACTAGCAATAAATACTGGCGCCACCACACATATCTAATACACATATATCTAATACATACATATCTAATACAAACTACACAAAATAGAAATTGTCCAAAACAGTGTCCTCTGCAGTCGAACTGGTTTGCCAAAAGACCACTATACACCACCTCCATACTCTTACCCCCGCTCACCTACACATTTTTTCTGATTACCGGTAATCTTCTCTAAATACCGGTACTCTTCTCTAATTACTAGTATTTTTCTGATTACCGGTAATCTTCCCTGATATGAGCCATCAAATAAAATGTACGGGCAAACCACCCGTTTCTTTGTCACGAACCGGAGCTGCATTTTAATTTGGTGACCTTTTCTAATGAAAGGTGAGGTCGATTTAGACACGCTGGTCTTGACCTTAGTTTTATTGGAGCGGCAAATTTTGTCAGAGTACTCAATGGAATTGCTGGGGAAGGGAACGCACTCTGAAATTCAGTATATCCAATTGAAAAAAAAGACGAGGTGAGGAATGAAATAGTGGCAAATAGCGGTGGGATCATAGCAACACTTATTTGGGGCTGTGAACTATCCTCTTTTCCTTCTAGCGTTCCTTTCCACTCCTGATAATTTAGAAGCAGAGTAGACGCCGATATAAAAAACTAAAAATTAACAGAGAAATTGATTTTCGGTGATTAGAATCAAGTATGATGTTTTGTAAAAGTCAGGAAAGCAAATGCAATGATAGAGTTTAATTAATATTACCACAGTCCATACAATATGCAACGAAAATGCCCTTGTCTGTAACAAACGTCCAACAGTTGAGGCCCAATGAGATTGCTGAAGGAAACCTAGGAATCATGCTTTCTTCTGATTGAATGCAAATGGTAAATAAATAACGCCGAGGAAAAAGAGAGAGGTAAAATAAGCAAACTAAGAATAAAATTTAAATCATTCAAATAAGGGCAAAATAGAATGCCGCTTGTAAAAATAATTCTTGTAGACTCAACCATCTAAATTAATTTAACACAAAAATGTTACCGGTAACTTGAGTTTTGCTTTTAAACTCAACGCAAATGGCTTCACAACCGCATTTAGCGTTGGTTGGTAACGCTAGACGTAAATTAAGGTGGTTGTTGGTGGTGCAGACGCCTCGTCGAGGAAGGTTTCACATGAGACCTCAATGTAGCGTGATGATAAGTGCAAGCGAGCGGTTTAAAAGCTTCGTTTGATTGACTCTGTCAAGACTCAGGATGACGGAGTCGATTCGCCGCTCGCTAACAGTGGTCCATGGACGCAGGAAGCTGTTCGCAACTCGCCTACGCTACTTTCCTTCTTTATTTTTTCTTTGCCCCTTTTCCTCCTCCTATATATCTCCATTAGCAAGCACCAAAAGAAACTACATGCGAACTATGCTTTTTCCTGCACCTCGAGCCGGACGTAGATGATAAGATGATTTCACTCTCGAGTTAAGCACAGTTATCCAAAAGATTTCCCCACGAATGTTTTCTAGCTCATAAACACTTATGAGGATGCTGAAAAAAAACCTTGAGAGAGTACGACGCTTTCTCAGAAGTTCTTATGAGGGATAATCAGAAAGTAATGAGAGTCGGACTCGTGGCAGAGAGACAATGAGTGATGGGAGGGAGGGGAGCGCGGGGCATCGAGTATTGCCTGTTGTGACGTGTTTGAACTTGTCACCGCTTGGCTGGGTTACATTTTCTCGTTGCGCTGTGCAATTTCATCACTGTTGGCTTCGCCCTCTAACTGGAAACATGAATTTCTCGAAAGAAGGTTACAGGCTCTACACGTTCACTACGTGGAAACTCGGGGAAAAAAGCAACGGAGATGAGAGGGGAATTATTGCAATTTTTTCCCGAGTCTACTCCATCACTGAAAACTGTTTCCAGCTGGATTCGAGCTTTTTCAGACAAAAAATCTCAGCTGGAAGATGATCACCGGTCTGGACACCCTCGAATATTCGTGACCGAAGAAACGACGGTCCGTGCCCGGGCCATCATTGACGAAGATCCACCTGTTACTCTTTGATTCATATCTTTGGAGCTTGGTGTCAGTTATGGGAGTGCACATGACATCGTCCATGAACACTTAGGACTAAGAAAGAAGTGTGCTCGATGGATACCCCATTTGCTAAAAGAAGAGCAGAAGTACGAACGGGTGCGGATTTGTCGTCTCTGGTTGGCTGAATTCGAACGAACCGTGCGGATTTGTCGTCTCTGGCTTGCTGAATTCTAACCAAATGGTCCGAAATGGTTCTCAGCTGTTGCTACCGGAGATGAGCATTGAGTTTCTTTCTTCACCACCAGAGAGAAGCAGTCCAACATGGAGTGATGAAGAGCCTCGATCTCAGATTTTAAAGGAAGGATTTAGCAGCAGAAAGCGCATCTTCACCATACTCTTCAATTCTCAAGAACCAATGCTTGTTGATGTGGGGACTCAACAATCTATTATCATAGCAAGTACTACACTTACCAATTTCTTCATCTCAAGTCCTGGAACATTAGGCCAAGTTCATACCTACCCGCCGCCGCCGATCACGCCTTTTGATGTACCACGACAATGTTGCCCCCTGCACAAAACCCACCTGACTGTGTAATTTCTGGAGCAGCAGGAATTGCTGCCCATCCAGCCTACTCACCTGACCTCGCTTCCCGTGATTTTTGGTTGTTTCCAAAGATCAAGGGTGCAATTTCAGGTAAGCAATTTCATCCTATCCAAGACCTGGCACGAACAGTCAATTCAGTGCTACGAGGTACACCAGCTTCTAAGTACCGTGAGTGCTTCGTGAAGTGGCGAAGGGCATTGGAACGCTGCATAGAGGCAGGAGAAGAGTACTTTGAAGGAATGTAGACTACTGTTTAGATTTAATTATGTTCTATCAACATTAGGGTGATGACTTTTTGACTTTTTTATCAAAAATTATTTCCTGTAGCACGAATGAATTAACTTTTACCTATTAATGACAAAAAATACTTTTATTCCATTGAACTATTGAAAAAGGTCACGCACAAACTACTTTAAAATGTAATATAGGCCATTTTAGCATTTTATATGTGTTAAAAATATTTATATTAAATATATAAGTCATCAAACAGACTTGTGCAATAATTTATGTACCATAGAATTGTATAGAATTTTCCAGAAAATCATCACATCATCGCTTGGGCGATTTCTGCAGAGTTCCAGATTTATCTTCAGCCATTTCGCATGTGGTATATAAGCAAGATGTTTAAAGCGGGTAGTTACTAGTTCAGTTTTAACGGCGTTAATATTATTATTGCCATATTATAATTGTTGTGTATTCTCCAGCGTTTATTATAAAGAGATCCTGGTATTATTTGGTAAGGTACATTTAACTCTCTCACTATAATATAATATAATAGCATATAATATTTTATTAGTGTCTGCCTTCTCTCTTATTTTTTATAATTGTAATTTGCTTGTTTTTTAATAAAATATATAAAATCTCAATAACAGTTTCTTTAATTTGTTACCTATTTAATATTTAGGTTTATTTTCTATTCCAGTTGCTGAGTACAAAACATGTCGGTCAAGAAGAGCTTTTTTAACACGGAGAAGAACAAGAAAACCTGGACAAATAACTTAGTCCAGTTTCAAGCACCATCAAAAAGAGGCAACGTGGCAGTTTATGAAGCACCCTTAAGTGAACGGAGTCGCATGCCCCTGAAAATCCACGTCGTTGGACGCTTCAAATTTTTTGAATCCACCTCCAAAGAACGGAGGGAGAGGATTGGCCTAATTCTTGTGGAGCTAAAAGCCCTATGAAGCAAAACATTGAACTTCCCGCATGTATCTGATCAAGCCATTTGTGAAAAACTAGAAAACCTTCTGAAAGACTATGAGTACTGCAGAAAGAAACAAAAATTTAATTCTTTGCATGAACTGTTTGACGTGACCAAGGTGAAAGGCAACTGGTTGTGCAAAGAAGATGAGAACCTCTATAAACAGCAAATTTTTACAAAAGGCCAGGTTGGTTATTCCACTGGTAAACCTGCTAGTGCTAAGACCATCCACCAATCCAAGTGAAAGAAGGCAATGGAAGCGACTGTGTCCCCACTTTACAGCTCAGCATCACCTGATTGTTCCGAAACTAGCACGGACTCATCCAATAACAGCAAAGACAGTTCTTGGGAGGATGAGAATGCAGCATCAACTAGGAAAAGGAAGCATAACCCAACAGGCTTAGCAAGACTCCTAGCTACAAGCTCAAAGCTGTCGTCTCACAGAAAAGCAAAGGTATGTCGCCAGCTTTCTGGTGAAGGCATTCAGATCCCAACCCATGTCAGTCAGCAATCCACAAGGCTATCTACACGAGAGCTGCTCAGGTGAAGAAGCACTTGGTGAGCACGCTTCATCTGGAAAAGTAGAGCTTACACTTTGACGGCAAACGCATTGAGGACTTTGAATATCAGGTCGTGGTCCTCAAGAATAAGGCGAAAGAAATAAAGTTGGCTGCGCTCAAATTGAAGAATGGGAAATCTGTAACAATTGCAAAAGTGCTCCAGGGTGTGTGAGAGGAGTTCAACCTATGGAGATGAATTGTTATACTTGTCGCCGACACAACAAGCGTGAATACCGACAAAAGACAGGCGTTGTTGCTCGACTGCAGCAAATGTTTGAAGATAAAGGTCACCTTAAACCCAAGTTCATCAGTTGCCAGCACTATGTCCTGGATCGGATTCTTCGCGTTGTCATGGACGATGAGCTCTTTGGGTCGACTAAATCACCAAACATAGAGTACTTCTTTGTGCAGGATTTGATGGGGAATTATGATAAATTGAAAATAGCCTTTAGCAACGGTAAAACTGAGATTAATGAAACAGGCGGCTGGAGAGAGGACATGAAGTTTCTCTATCACCTCACGCGTGTCTTCCGTCACTTCACTGAGATGAATGAGGTCCCATTTGCAAAGTTTCAAAAGATCCCAAACATCAGCAGTGCACGTTGGAACTCTCGTGCCATTCTAGCTTTCTTGTGTTCTCATTCCTTACTCATGGGCTAACAATTGGTTCAGCACCCCCTTGTTCCGCGCTGAAGACTTTTATAAACTATTTACAGCTCTGACTGAATACCCAACAGGCCTCAAATGCTTGAAAACCCACTGGAAAACAGATGAATCTCCAATCAATATTGCCCGAAGCAACCAGTGCTGTGAGCGTGCGGTCAAAGTTATGCAAGACTTGCACGGGTCCTGCCGCAACAAGGACAACCTATCACTGAGATTCATCCTGTCCAATGACATTATTGTAACTAATTTACTTCCTTGTGTGTTTGATGACCCTATATAATGTTATATATATATGTGACTCATAAGCTTGTGTTCACTCCTGTATATGCTGCCATGGACTTCAAAAACTGGAAAAAAAGCTGACAAATAAAAATTTTAAAATCATTTTGTGCGTGAGGTTTTTTTTATCAAATCACCTTGAAAGTAAGATTTTATATAATCTTTAATTAAAGCTCATCAAATTATGACACAGGGATATGAGGTTGTAAAAAGGTCATCACCCTAATCAACATATACGGTCTCACTGTCTTTACTTTCTGATCACCCACGTAGACGACATTAGACGAGCTAGGACGCTTCCATAAGACTTCAGCTTCAACTCGCTTTTGCGGGTCTTCCTTCGCATAGCGTGCAGAGAAAATATTGTCAAGGAAGGTTTTAAGAGTAGCCTCAAAAATGTGTGAAGGATAAGAATTGTTCGTGAAATAGGTGCGGAGCAAGTCTTATTCTTGAAAAGATTAAAATATGAAGATGATAAGTGGTAGGCACGGTGAAAAAGAGTTTTAATGTAATTTATTTTAAAAATTTTGTCAGAGGCACTAACAAAAATTGAAACCTAACCCAGAGAAAGTAGGTTTACGATATACCAAAGTAGTGAGCTTGTTTTCAGATTTATTAATTAGTATATCAAGAAATGGGCGGGCATTATTGATTTCGTATTCAACGGTATACTTAGTATTGGGATGTATTGAATTAATAAATTTGAGAAATTGTTCAGCCTGTTGAGGAGTGCCAAATATTGTTAGGGAGTCGTCTACAAATCTGCGATAAAATAAGGGGCGTATATACGAGGGGCGGTCAATAAGTTTTGCGAATCGGTAGGGCAAAACAGAGGAAGGGGGATGGATGTTTGTGGGGGTGTTACGACAAGTTATGACAAGTCAGGATCTGCAGCTGCACGCTCATGACTCGTCCATTTAAGAAGCAGTAGCTGATCGCAGATCGTCAGTCACCACTTTTTCAACAATGGAGAAGGTTGAGCCCCGCGCAGTGATCAAATTTTTGACCAAGGAAGGCAAAAATGCAAGAAGAGATCCATGAAGGCATGGTTGCAGTGTACACATACACCGCCCCTTCCTATGCAACCATTGCTCGCTGGAATAGGAAGTTCCGCCATGGTCCTGAGTCCCTTAAAGATGACCCCCATCCAGGACGCCCGTCAGACGTGACCAACAAGGACAATGTGGCCCAGGTGGAGAGGATGATCCTCGATGATTGACGAGTGAAGGTCGAAGAAATCGAGTGACAACTTAGAATATCACAAGGAAGTGTTATCAACATCATCCACGACAATTTGGCCATGATCAAGGTCTCTTGCCCGTTGGGTCCCTAGAAACCTCATGAAACCTCACGCCCCATGATCGACTTCAACCTCGTCAAAGTCCACAAGGCCAGAGTTGCACAAGCTTCCGTGCACGAGTGCGGATTCGAGGAGCTCAGCCATCCTCCTACATTCTAGATCTGGCCCCTAGCGACTACTTTTTATTCCGCCAGCTCAAGGATGCACTGCGTGGACGCCGGTTTGGAGACGATGAAGATGTCCAGCTCGCCGTCCAGGAGTGGATTGAACAGCAGTCGGGAGATTTCTGGTTGTCGGGAATTCGAAGCCTCGGAGACAAGTGGCGCAAGTGCATTGAATTCGAGGGTAGTTATATTGAAAAATAATAAAACACTTTTCCTCATATCTCGTTTCCTTATATCCGAATTGCAAAACTTATTGACCGACCCTCGTATAATGGAGAGTATTGAAAATCTTTTCTTCTAAATGAGCCATAAATATATCAGCAGCTGCTGGAGCTATAGGGAAACCCATTCCTACACCATCAGTCTGTTTGTAAATATTATGATTGAATAAAAAATATGTGTCTTTGAAAATAAGTTCAAGAGTTTCTTTAAGGAGAGGACGAGTGAAGCCATGAAACTTTTTCGAAGCAGCAAAACACCGATTGAGAATTATATCAATGACTTCACTTTTCACGAACATAATTAGTATATTGCTTTAGTCGTGTTTCTACAACTTGTGGGACCGGTAAGATTCTAATTTGTTAAAAAATTAAAATTATAAATTTTGTGCACTTAGCTGCGCATAAATTTGCCCTCCCCCCCTCCCCCTATGCTCACAACTTCTCAATCCTTGTTTAAATAATTAACTATTTATGATTTATCACTATAAAATGTAAATATGTATATTCATATATAATTGTACCTTCTAGTCCTAATTAATCTTAATGTTAATTGCTTTGCTATTTAAAGCTAATTTTTGTTCAATTTTTAAGGCCAGACGATGAGCATGTCTTTGCTCGAAACGAGGCCAAAAGAAATAAAGAATGAATACTGTCATTCTCTTTGCCATTGGATTATTACTCCGGATTAAATTGCGTCTCACTAGGAGCAGTTTCTTTCAATACTTTCATTCTATATATATATATATATATATATATATATATATATATATATATATATATATATATATATATATATATATATATATAATGAAAAACTCACAAAGTATCACGTGAGGGTAGCAAATGAATGCAATGTCCCGGAGGAAAAAATGAAAAGGTGTTTCCAAGTACTTTTGAACTTTATTAAGTTCCTTACTAGTTATCCTTGATAAGGAACTTAATAAAGTTCAAAAGTACTTGGAAACACCTTTTCATTTTTCCCTGCAGGACATTGCATTCATATATATATATATATATATATATATATATATATAGTGGCACGCAAAATTATTGGCTACATAGCATATTTTACTAATTCTTGCTTAATATTTCTTCTTTGAGGTCGATAATTTACAAATATCTTCCAATAGTACTTTCATTCACCTGTGCAAATGAAAATTGAAAAAAATCATAAATGAAAAAATTTTATTTTTAGAAAATACCAAAATAACACACGCAAAAGTATTGGATACATATTAGTTTTTTACTATTTTATGCATAATATTTTCGATTGGGGGTTGTTCTTGGCCAAACAGAAAGGGCCATGCTACATTGCTTATCAATGACGTCATATGTTATCTCCTTCAGCCACAATTCTTCTTCCACCAGTTGTAATCTATGAACGTGATGGGCAGCAAAGTTAAGTGATTGTCAGAGGACGTGCGCAAAATGATCATTGAACGTCACAGAAGAGGAGATGGCTATCTTAAAATATCACAAGATCTAAAGATCCCTTTAAGTACAATAGGAAACATTATTAGAAATTTAATACCAGTGCTGACATTCAGAGGAGTGTCCGGCCGCGGAAAATAAACAATGCAACTGCATGGTGGATTGCTCGGAAAGTGCAGAACGATCCATTTACAACTCGCATGCAAATTCAAAACGATCTTAAAGTAGCTGGAACGAAAGTGAGAAAGTACACAATTAGTAGAACCCTGAATCGCATCGGCCTACATTCAAGATCGCCAAGGAAGTTTTCTTTATTGACCACTAGACATGTAAAGGCCCGGTTGAAATTTGCTGAAACACACGAAAACCAACCGAGCGAAATTTGGGAAAACGTAATATGGTCCGATGAGATCAAAATTGAACCTTTTGGGCGGAACACGGCAACTCAGGTTTTGAGGAAGTAGGGAACCCTAAGAATACCATACTAACTGGCACTGGGGAATTGGAAATAATCAGAGGGGGGGGGGGGATAATTAATGCCTCTCAATATTGCGAAATTCTTGAACGAAATCTCAAATCTACCAGATCATTTTGCCTTGGACGAAGTTTTCTTTTCCAACAGGAGAATGATCCTAAGCACACGGCCAAGGCACTTCAAAACTGGTTGGAAAATAATGGCATAGACGTCAGGACATGGCCTAGTCAGTCTCTTGACCTAAACCCAATCGAAAACTTATGGAGGAAACTAAAGCTACAAGTTTGTGCAAGGAATCCTCAAAATGTCAAACAATTGGAAGATTTATGCAAAGAAGAATGGGCTAATATTCCTGCCAATACTTGTAAAAGGCTTACGACCAACTCCACAAAGAGGCTTGAAGCAGTAAAACAGAATAGAGGCTATGATACAAAATATCAAATAAATGTATCCAATACTTTTGGAGGGGTTATTTTGGTATTTTTGTAAATAATATTTTCTCATTTAGAATTTTTTTATTTTTCACTTGCACAGGTGAATGAAAGTATTATTGGAAATAGGTGGGCACGATAACGAAAAATGTATCACGATAACCGATAAATCGATAACGATAACCTTATCGGCGATAACCGATAATCGATAACTGGCAATAAATTTATCGCCCGATAAGGTGATAGCCGATAAATTGATAAATACAAAATTATAATACAATATTGATTATTGACTATATATAGCGTTATTTTAATAGAATAGTAAGAATATTTGAATACTGTTTTTTTGTTTTTTACCTAGTGAGGCTCTCCTTCATCTCCTCATAAGTTTTGAGGATCCTCCTCCTAGCTCGGACCTACCTATTTCTGCCTCCAAGGCACGCATAGCTCGCCCCTGTGCTAAACTGGAACAAAAAATTGAAATTATCGATTATCGCTAGTTTGCAACCAAAAATATCGGCGATACCGATGAATCGATAACGCGAAAAAATCGGATAACCGATAACCCGATATCGTTATCGCGATAAATTATCGCTACAACGCCCACCTATGTTATTGGATCATATTTGTAAATTATAACCCCAAAGAAGAAATATTATGCAAGAATTACTAAAAAATGTTATGTATCCAATAACTTTGTGTCCCACTCTATATGCCCGAGCAAGTTTCGAATATCGCGGGACATAAACAGCTGCTCCGACATATGACATTTCCCCATGACGTCAAGGTGTTACTCAATCAGCGAAGGAATACAAATTTTGCGGTAAATTGCCTTCTGCGAAAGTCTGTATGTGTCATGAACGAATGTTGTTTGGGAGAAATCGCGTTTTTTGGTCGGAAAGGCCATCTGCCGTCGTAGCGTTTAACGGCGACGCTCGTCTTAGAATGGACTTTGTGATTGTGACAGTGAATGTGAGAAGAGCTCCTTCCGAGGGCTTGATGAAAAGCTTAGCTACAACATTGCCTTCTTAACCGCATAATTATCATTGCGCAATACCAAAATTGTTCTCGATTTATAAGGACGAGCTAAAAGGGATAAAAGTGAATTTTCCATTCTTTTAAAAAGCAATTAAAATAACTAATTGATACGCAAACTTTGGTTTGTGTTAGAAAAGCTGGTTATGCGATATCCTCTCGTCACTGTAAGAAGATCTCTTTCCAAGGGCTTATTGAAGAGCTTAGTTAGCTACAACATTGACCTTTTGTTGTCCACTTTGCTCTTTAACTTTCTGAACTCGTTGGAGATGGATTCATGCCTCTTCCATTGTTTATTTGCGTTTTTCCCCAAAGAGTAGAGTAGGTCAACCTGATTTAAGGAATAACGTTGTTCTTTTTTTGGTTTATCTTTGGTCTCCATATCTTCATCTATTGTTATCGTGGCGAATGAATTTCTGTTTAAAGATGCCCTAAGAGTAAGAGTTAGGAGGGAACTATATTTTCTTCGCGTCGTTCTTTTCAACAAATAGGGATTTGTCAGGTTGGAGAGGTGGGGTGCACACTGTGAAGGTGATAGGCTTTTGTTTTTATTCCCTACTACATTTGTGAGATTAAATATGGTGGTTTTGTTTTATTCGGTGTCTCCACGCGTTCTTTTTCTCGTCTACTTCCCTTTATTTTTCCATTGTCTTGTTGTTTCTTTTTCAGGAATTCCTCGCTGAGGGGGCGGGGGGCATTTCATGAAGATTCTTCCCAGCAGAGTTTAAGCATTTTTTTTATAGTTTCTGCACTCCTTCCACACAGGCGCAGATCTAGCGGTGGCTAGGGGGCAAACCACCCCCTAAATTTCAGACCCGTTTATGTTTATATTTCTTTTTTTTTAAGCCATATTTGTATTCTGCAATTCATAAAGAGTTATGTAATATTATATAATATATATATAACAGTTTTTAAACCGTTGCGATCGAATGTATCTTATATGATACATGTTTAAAATTCAGGTAAATCTCAAAAATAATTGTGAAATTCAGTATTATACCTTAGCTGACGTCCGAAAAACTAAAATTCCTAATTTTCTGATGTGGGGGAAAAAATCGGATCTGAGGGGGTTCGTGCTCACTCCTGTGTGAGTTACTGTAATTTATTATCAATGATGTGTACGATAAACATTATCTATCATCACTGACCTTTTCTCAGACTAGTCAGAGGGAGGAATTCAGGCTAGCCCTTCCTAAATTATAGCCTGAATCCGCTATTGCTTCCACGTGTGATTTTCTCAGAAGACTCAAAATACTTTCCTATTTCCGCGCAATCCTTAGTAGAAGGTTCTTTAATAGCTCAGCATTTAAAGCGCACTAATCGTGAAGAATATTTCCCTATTTGTTTCGGGGCAATTTTGATATAAAACTCTAGCAATGGTTGCTCTGTCACAGTCCTCAAATGATTTTTACGTTTCCAAATTATCAGAACTTTTCAACTTTTAAAATTTTTATCCATGACTGCTGATGTTCAAGCTTCTATGTAATCTCATCAGTGGTGTTGTCTGTAAGAGGGGTTTAGGAGTGCATGCGCAATATATAACCTTAAGTCCTAGCCTTAAGTCTTAATCTTAAGTCATAGAAGATAAGGTTACTTAGCCTCTGCCTCTCAACTGTTGGATTACTACCTGCTCGTAGTCCCCTTGCCTTTAACTGAAGGTACGTCCAACGAACGAGTGCCAGGCGGTATAACCTGGCCAACCCCACTGGCTTGTGGAAGTTGTGAGAGCCCTTGGAAGGACCAAGGCCTCAGGAGTAAATATGGAGATCAAGTCTGCAAGGCGCTCGTACATTAGGCGATAGTCCAAGAAGGGACTTTTTCTCGGCAGAGCATTGCAACTTAAACCTGCTCCAGTCGTCTTGGATCATTTCCTTGTCACTGGACTCAACAGGAAAAAGTGAAGATGGTGGACTAAGAATGTACACCTACTTTCCACCTTAAACATCATTTATCCACACATTCTTGTAATACTCTATCCACAATGCTGCCATAGCCCGCCGTGCAAGACGACACCAACATATACAAGGACCCCCCCATATCTGCGATATCTGTGGAAGAGGCTGTGTCAGCCTTCTCGGACTCCACAGCTATCAACGATCTCACCAAAGACGATAATCCTCAATCAAACATCATCAAAACCACCCATGTATGGCGTGACGTCGTCATCGACAACGATGGAAAAAATTAAGCAAGTAAGCAAAAGTTGTCTGTAAATATTGAGCTCCCCCGGTAGCAAATTAGAGTTTTTTGAGCTAATAATTGCCAGCGAATTTCGCAAGGTTCACTACGTCCTCGGCAAAATAAATGCACCGTAAATAATACTTGCCACGTCACTCATTGGTTTGGTGACTACACGGAGAAACACCTGTCTCTTGGCTTTTGGTAGCATTATTTTACCATTTTGCGCTCGCACCGAATTAATAAATATTATTAAGGTCTACTGGTTGACACGAATATAAGAAGGTAAAACTGTCCTCCTTGTTGTACTAGATAAAGTATGTAAGTTAAACAAATGATTAATCTCAGTGAGCAGGAGAGAACGACTGTCTCACGTTAGACATTTTGAAGAAGCTTCACTACATTTATCCTTGCCTCCTTTCTAGAATATTTTAAAGTCTTAAATCTTCTCATCTGTATTCCTCTCCTGAAATGTATATATAACCGCAGTATAAATCAAAATCCGAATCTGAAATGAAAGATTGGCATGCTAAATGAAATAATGTAATTATTTAGTAATTTTTTTCCATCTCGTGAAACTTGGTGTCATAGCCGGTCCCGAGCCAGACTGAGAAAGGAGCGTGAGCCGAGGGGATTGGAGATGCCCCAGCCATTAATCCAAACATAATTATAAGAAAAAATCTGCCCACATAATGTACAGGGTGACGCAAAAACATGGAATGAAAATATACAGGGTGACTGACTCTCCCCAAAACGGAATGCAAGAGATTATTAGCCAGTCCTCCTGATACATATATAACTCTTTGAATAAAAATAGGTGCCCCTCCCCCACAAAAAGGGCCCTAAATTTCGATATGAAATGAAGCCTATCGATAATCGGGGCCCCTCTCTACCCAATGCCCATTTTATCTCAACTATTATTATTAGGCACAAAGTTATTTTGGTCAATTAAATTGCCTTGCACAAACGATTAGATGGTAGAGCATGGGCAATGCTCCTGCTACACATGAAACCTGGAGCAGCAGCGTGCCCTACTGACCTCAGTGTTCCATGAATGAGAAATTGGTATTTTTTCTTTCGGGTCGTCCTTTATACCAATTTGAAATCTCCCACTATCTTTTCTGCGCCTATTTAGAAACAGAAAATGGTAAAAATTGATGTTACACTTTCTAAAATAAATAACTGATATAATATAGTTTCACCCTTATATAAACAAACTTAAAAATGTTACCATTTATTTAAAAAACCCTCTACTTTTAAATTATAAAGACCGGTTCGATTTTTGTGGTAAAAACGATAATATTGGATCTTCACAAAGCGATCACCAGATATAGTAGCTGGTTCGTCGTCCTCTCCTAAGGTTAAAACAACATCGCTCGAAATCTCAATGCAGCGTTTCGAATTCACTCGAATTGTTCGGTTGTTAATTGATGGAAAATAAAAGTTCAACTCTAAAGATGTCAAATGTTTAACTTATGACCAGTCATATGCTTTATCAACTTATGACCTTTACACAAGTAAAGGATATGACTGAGATGTACAAAAGAATCTTGAGATGTACAAAAGAATAGTGAGATGTACAAGAGAATCATGAGATGTACAAAAGAATCTTAAAAGGTACAAAAAAATCTTGTGATGTACGAAAGAATTTCGGCGATACAAAAGAATCTTTAGAAGTACAAAAGACTCAAGAGATGTACAAAAGAATCTTGTTATGTACGAAAGAATCTCGAGTTGTAGAAAAGATTCTTGTTTTGTACAAAAGACACTAGAGATTTAAAAAAGAATCTCAAGATGTACAAAATATTATTGAGAAGCACGATTGAATCTGGAGATAAACAAAAGAATATTTAGATGTACAAAAGAATCTTGAGATGTACAAAATAATCTCGAGATGTACAAAATATTTTTTTTAGGGACAAATGAATCTTGAGAAGTACAAAAGAATTTTGAGCTGTACCAAAGAATCTCGAGTTGTAGAAAAGAATCTTGAGATGCACGAAAGAATCTTAAGATTTACGAAAGCGTCTCGAGATGGATTGACCAATGTAACTCCTCCCTTGTCCTTTTCCTGGCGGGGATGCTTCTCTCGCGTAACCCCCCACCCCCTTCTTCGAGAACTGCAATGCCTCCCCATTCGATAATCACCCTCAAGGTCCTGGTAATCATGGAATGAAGTGAATGCTGCTGTACGCTCTTCCCCTCCCTTGGTGTCTTTAGACGTGACTAGAAAACCCAACTCTTCTCTCAATATTTTCGTTATTTGATACACGGGCCGCCTTCTGAAGCCCCACCATCTTAAAAAGAGTCCTACAAAAAAATATTATATTTATAATTCTCCTGCACAACCTAATCTTTCAGATCTTCCTAATATTCTTCCTACCTCATTTATCGTTATAGGCGCAAATCTACTCCATTTAAGTGAGGCTAAAGGAGATATTTAAAAACAAAAACATCGCCATTATTGTCGGAGGCGCACATTTGCTCCGACTGAGAGAATTAATTCTCCCTAGAAAGCTAAAATTTAGGATTTTCTTTCAGGAAATTTTGCCTTTACCTAAAGTACAAATCGTTCTGAGAAGTGTAAAAAAAAAAGAGGTTTGTTTTTTGAATGTCTTATTATTTTGATTTTGATACATCCGCAGTTGAATCTGTCTAATTTACATGTTTAGGTAAAGCCTATAATCTACTTGTCACATCTTCATATTGGCGCAAGATGAGCCATCTTAATTATGAATTGCTTCTTTATTATCAGTGTGGATTTTCAATCTGCCCCAGAGACAGGTATCGCCAATTTCGCAAAATACAACCAACAGTGAAGGTCAACCAAATAAATATAATATGTAAAAAATACAATTCGATTCTATATCCATATTTAGCAGAATCCATTTTAAGCCAAATCAATCGTGAGCCGAATCCATTTTGAGTCAAATCCATCTTGAGCCGAATCGATCATGAGTCGAATCCATTTTGAGCCGAATCCATTTTGAGCCGAATCCATCTTGAGCCGAAACCATCTTAAACTGAAACCATCTTGAGAGGAATCAATCCTGAGTCGAATCCAGCTTGAGAGGAATCTATCTTTAGACGAATCCATTTATAGCCGAATTAATCTTGAAAAGAATCCAGGTTGAGTCGAATCCATTTGAACCGAATCTATCTTGATCCAAATTCATCATTAATCGAATTCAATTTGAGCCAAATTCCTCTTGAGCCAAATCCATCTTGAGCCGAATCCATCTTGAGCCGAATCCATATTGAGCCGAATCTATCTTGATCTAAATCCATCTTTAATCAAATTCAATTTGAGCCAAATTCCTCTTGAGCCGAATCCATCTTGAGCCGAATCCATCTTGAGTCGAATTCATCTTGCGCCGAATCCATATTGAGCCGAATCTATCTTGAGTCGAATCCATCCTGAGTCGGATCAATCGTGAGTCGAATCCATGTTGAGTCGAATCCATGTTGAGTCGAATCCATCTTGTGCCGAATCCATCGTAAGTCGAATCGATCTTGAGCCAAATTCATTAGTAGCCAAATCCACCGTGAGCCAGATGCATATGTAGCAAAATCCATCCTAAAACGAATTAATCTTCGGCCAAATCCATCTTGAGCTATATCCATTTTGAACTAAATCCATCTTAAGCCGATTCCATCCTCAGCCGAATCCATCCTAAGCCAAATCCATTTTTAGCCGAATCCATCTTGAACTGACTCCACCTTGAACCGAATCCATCTTGACCTGAATCCATCTTGAGTCGAATTCATCCTGACCTGAATCCATCTTGAGTCGAATTCATCTTGAACCTAATCCATCTTGAGCTATATCAATTTTGAGCTGAATCCATCTTAAGCCGATTCCATCATCAGCCGAATCCATCGTAAGCCAAATCCAGTTTTAGGCCGAATCCATCTTGAACTGACTCCACCTTGAACCGAATCCATCTTGACCTGAATCCATCTTGAGTCGAATCAATCTTGACCTGAATCCATCTTAAGTCAAATCCATCTTGAACCGAATCCATCTTGAGCCGAATTCATCTTGAGAAAAATCCATAATTAGACAAAACAATCTTGAGCTGAATCCATCTTAAACCGAGTCCATTTGAAACGAATCCATCTTGAGCTAAATCCATCTTGAGACGAATCCATCTTGAGCTGAATCCATCATTACCCATATCCATATTTACCCGAATCCATCTTGAGCCAAATGCATCTTTGGCTGAATTCATCTTGAGTCGAATCCATCTTCAGCCGAATCCATCTTGACCCGAATATATCTTGAGTAAAATGCATCTTTAGCTGAATATACCTTGAGCCGAATCTGTTTTGGGGTGAATCCATCATGAGTCGAATCTTTTGGGGCTGAATCCATCTTGATTTCGAATCCATCTTCAGCTTAATCCATCTTGAACCGAATCCATCGTGAGCTGAAACCATCTTAAATTGAATCAATCTTGAGACGAATCCATTTTTAGCCGAATAAATCTTGAAACAAATCCATCTTGAGTAGAATCTATTTTTGGCCGAATACATCTTGAGTCGAATCTATCTTGAACCGAATACATCTTGAACCGAATCTATTTTGAACTGAATCCATTTTGAGCCGAATCCATCTTTAGTCAAATCCATATTGAGTCGAATCAATCTTGAGCCGAATCCATCTTGAGGCGAATCCATCGTGAGCCGAAACCATCTTAAACTGAAACAATCTTGAGACGAATCCATTTTTAGCCGAATAAATCGTGAAACGAATCCATCTTGAGTAGAATCTTTTTTTGGCCAAATACATCTTGAGTCGAATCCATCTTGAACCGAATACATCTTGAACCGAATCCAATTTGAACTGAATCCATTTTAAACCGAATCCATCTTTAGTCAAATCCATGTTGAGTCGAGTCAATCCTGAGCCAAATCCATCTTGAGGCGAATCCGTCTTAAACCAAAACCATCTTGAGACAAATCCATCTTGAGTTAAATCCATCTTGAGAAGAATCCATTTTGAGACGAATCCATCTTGCCCAATCTATTTTGATCCCAATCCATATAGAGCCATATCGATCTCGAACCGAATCGATCTTAAGCTGAATTGATATTGGGTCAAATCGATTTTGAGCCGAATCGATTTTGAGCCGAATTCATTTTGAAACGAATCTATCTTGAGTCGAATCCATCTTGAGTCGAATCCATCTTGAGTCAATACATCTTGAGTTGAATCCATCTTGAGCCGAATCCATAGTAAGTCGAATCCATCTTGAGCCAAATACACCTGTAACCGAATCCATCTTGAACTCAATTTATCTTGATCCGAATCCCTCTTGAGCCAAATCCATCTAGAGCCGACTTTTTCTTGAGCAGACTCCTTCTTAAGCCAAATCTACCTCGAGCCGAATCCAGCTTAAGCCGAATCCATGTTGAGTCGAATCTATGTTGAGTCGAATCCATCTTGAGTCGAATCCATCTTGAGTCGAATCCATCTTTAGCCAGCTCTATCTTGGGTCTAATCTATCTTGGACCGAATCCATTCAGATACGAATTTATCTTCAACTAATCCATCATTAGCCGAATCCATCTTGAGACAAGTCAATCTTGAACCGAATCCATCTTAAGCCAAATCCATCGTAAGTCGAATCCGTCTTGAGCCAAATACATCTGTAGCCGAATCCATCTTGAACCAATTTATCTTGAGCCGAATCCATCTTGAGCCAATTCAATCTTGAGCCGAATCCTTCTTGAGCCGAATCCTTCTTGAGCCGAATCCCTCTCAAGTCAAATGCATCTGTATCCGAATCCATCGTAAATGAATCCATCTTGAGGCAGATGCATATGTAGCAGAATCCATCTTGAAACGAATTAATCTTCAGCCAAATCCATCTTGAGCCATATCCATATTAATCCGAATCCATCCTAAGCCAAATCCATCTTAGGCCAAATCCATCTTGAACTGAATCCACCTTGAACTGAATCGATCTTGAGCTGAATCCACCTTGAGGCAAATCTGTCTTGAGCCCAATCCATCATAAGCGGAATTAATCTTGAAAGTAATCCATCGTGAGCCGAATCCATCTTGAGCCCAATCTATCTTGAGGCGAATCCGTCTTTAAAATAAACCATCCTCAACCGAATCCGTCTTGAGCCGACTCCATCTTAAGCTGAACATATCTTGAGCTGAATCCATCTTGAGCCGAATCCATCTTGAGGCGAATCCGTCTTGAACCGAATCCTTCATGAGGCGAAACCATCTTGAGGCGAATCTGTTTTGAACCGAGTCCATCTTGAGCCGAAACTATCTTGAGCCGAATCCATCTTGAATCGAATCCATTTTGAGGCGAATCCGTCTTGAACCGAATCCTACTTTAGTCAAATCCATGTTGAGTCGAATCAATCCTGAGGCAAATCCATCTTGAGGCAAATCTATCTTGAACTGACTCCACCTTGAACCGAATCCATCTTGACCTGAATCCATCTTGAGTCGAATTCTTCCTGACCTGAATCCATCTTGAGTCGAATTCATCTTGAACCTAATCCATCTTGAGCTATATCAATTTTGAGCTGAATCCATCTTAAGCCGATTCTATCATCAGCCGAATCCATTCTAAGCCAAATCCATTTTTAGGCCGAATCCATCTTGAACTGACTCCACCTTGAACCGAATCCATCTTGACCTGAATCCATCTTGAGTCGAATCCATCTTGACCTGAATCCATCTTGAGTCGAATCCATCTTGACCTGAATCCATCTTGAGTCAAATCCATCTTGAACCGAATCCATCTTGAGCCGAATTCATCTTGAGAAAAATCCATAATTAGACAAAACAATCTTGAGCTGAATCCATCTTAAACCGAGACTATTTGAAACGAATCCATCTTGAGACGAATCCATCATGAGCTGAATCCATCATTACCCATATCCATATTTACCCGAATCCATCTTGAGCCAAATGCATCTTTAGCTGAATCCATCTTGAGTCGAATCCATCTTCAGCCGAATCCATCTTGACCCGAATATATCTTGAGCAAAATGCATCTTTAGCTGAATATACCTTGAGCCGAATCTGTTTTGGGCTGAATCCATCATGAGTCGAATCTTTTGGGGCTGAATCCATCTTGATTTCGAATCCATCTTCAGCTTAATCCATCTTGAACCGAATCCATCGTGAGCTGAAACCATCTTAAATTGAATCAATCTTGAGACGAATCCATTTTTAGCCGAATAAATCTTGAAAAAAATCCATCTTGAGTAGAATCTATTTTTGGCCGAATACATCTTGAGTCGAATCTATCTTGAACCGAATACATCTTGAACCGAATCTATTTTGAACTGAATCCATTTTGAGCCGAATCCATCTTTAGTCAAATCCATATTGAGTCGAATCAATCTTGAGCCGAATCCATCTTGAGGCGAATCCGTCTTAAACCAAAACCATCTTGAGACAAATCCATCTTGAGTTAAATCCATCTTGAGAAGAATCCATTTTGAGACGAATCCATCTTGCCCAATCTATTTTGATCCCAATCCATATAGAGCCATATCGATCTCGAACCGAATCGATCTTAAGCTGAATTGATATTGGGTCAAATCGATTTTGAGCCGAATCGATTTTGAGCCGAATTCATTTTGAAACGAATCTATCTTGAGTCGAATCCATCTTGAGTCGAATCCATCTTGAGTCAATACATCTTGAGTTGAATCCATCTTGAGCCGAATCCATAGTAAGTCGAATCCATCTTGAGCCAAATACACCTGTAACCGAATCCATCTTGAACTCAATTTATCTTGATCCGAATCCCTCTTGAGCCAAATCCATCTAGAGCCGACTTTTTCTTGAGCAGACTCCTTCTTGAGCCAAATCTACCTCGAGCCGAATCCAGCTTAAGCCGAATCCATGTTGAGTCGAATCTATGTTGAGTCGAATCCATCTTGAGTCGAATCCATCTTGAGTCGAATCCATCTTTAGCCAGCTCTATCTTGGGTCTAATCTATCTTGGACCGAATCCATTCAGATACGAATTTATCTTCAACTAATCCATCATTAGCCGAATCCATCTTGAGACAAGACAATCTTGAACCGAATCCATCTTAAGCCAAATCCATCGTAAGTCGAATCCGTCTTGAGCCAAATACATCTGTAGCCGAATCCATCTTGAACCCAATTTATCTTGAGCCGAATCCATCTTGAGCCAATTCAATCTTGAGCCGAATCCTTCTTGAGCCGAATCCTTCTTGAGCCGAATCCCTCTCAAGTCAAATGCATCTGTATCCGAATCCATCGTAAATGAATCCATCTTGAGGCAGATGCATATGTAGCAGAATCCATCTTGAAACGAATTAATCTTCAGCCAAATCCATCTAGAGCCGACTTTTTCTTGAGCAGACTCCTTCTTGAGCCAAATCTACCTCGAGCCGAATCCATATTAATCCGAATCCATCCTAAGCCAAATCCATCTTAGGCCAAATCCATCTTGAACTGAATCCACCTTGAACTGAATCGATCTTGAGCTGAATCCACCTTGAGGCAAATCTGTCTTGAGCCCAATCCATCATAAGCGGAATTAATCTTGAAAGTAATCCATCGTGAGCCGAATCCATCTTGAGCCCAATCTATCTTGAGGCGAATCCGTCTTTAAAATAAACCATCCTCAACCGAATCCGTCTTGAGCCGACTCCATCTTAAGCTGAACATATCTTGAGCTGAATCCATCTTGAGCCGAATCCATCTTGAGGCGAATCCGTCTTGAACCGAATCCTTCATGAGCCGAAACCATCTTGAGGCGAATCTGTTTTGAACCGAGTCCATCTTGAGCCGAAACTATCTTGAGCCGAATCCATCTTGAATCGAATCCATTTTGAGGCGAATCCGTCTTGAACCGAATCCTACTTTAGTCAAATCCATGTTGAGTCGAATCAATCCTGAGGCAAATCCATCTTGAGGCGAATCCATCTTGAACTGACTCCACCTTGAACCGAATCCATCTTGACCTGAATCCATCTTGAGTCGAATTCATCCTGACCTGAATCCATCTTGAGTCGAATTCATCTTGAACCTAATCCATCTTGAGCTATATCAATTTTGAGCTGAATCCATCTTAAGCCGATTCTATCATCAGCCGAATCCATTCTAAGCCAAATCCATTTTTAGGCCGAATCCATCTTGAACTGACTCCACCTTGAACCGAATCCATCTTGACCTGAATCCATCTTGAGTCGAATCCATCTTGACCTGAATCCATCTTGAGTCGAATCCATCTTGAGTCAAATCCATCTTGAACCGAATCCATCTTGAGCCGAATTCATCTTGAGAAAAATCCATAATTAGACAAAACAATCTTGAGCTGAATCCATCTTAAACCGAGACTATTTGAAACGAATCCATCTTGAGACGAATCCATCATGAGCTGAATCCATCATTACCCATATCCATATTTACCCGAATCCATCTTGAGCCAAATGCATCTTTAGCTGAATCCATCTTGAGTCGAATCCATCTTCAGCCGAATCCATCTTGACCTGAATATATCTTGAGCAAAATGCATCTTTAGCTGAATATACCTTGAGCCGAATCTGTTTTGGGCTGAATCCATCATGAGTCGAATCTTTTGGGGCTGAATCCATCTTGATTTCGAATCCATCTTCAGCTTAATCCATCTTGAACCGAATCCATCGTGAGCTGAAACCATCTTAAATTGAATCAATCTTGAGACGAATCCATTTTTAGCCGAATAAATCTTGAAACAAATCCATCTTGAGTAGAATCTATTTTTGGCCGAATACATCTTGAGTCGAATCTATCTTGAACCGAATACATCTTGAACCGAATCTATTTTGAACTGAATCCATTTTGAGCCGAATCCATCTTTAGTCAAATCCATATTGAGTCGAATCAATCTTGAGCCGAATCCATCTTGAGGCGAATCCATCGTGAGCCGAAACCATCTTAAACTGAAACAATCTTGAGACGAATCCATTTTTAGCCGAATAAATCGTGAAACGAATCCATCTTGAGTAGAATCTTTTTTTGGCCAAATACATCTTGAGTCGAATCCATCTTGAACCGAATACATCTTGAACCGAATCCAATTTGAACTGAATCCATTTTGAACCGAATCCATCTTGAGGCGAATCCGTCTTAAACCAAAACCATCTTGAGACAAATCCATCTTGAGTTAAATCCATCTTGAGAAGAATCCATTTTGAGACGAATCCATCTTGCCCAATCTATTTTGATCCCAATCCATATAGAGCCATATCGATCTCGAACCGAATCGATCTTAAGCTGAATTGATATTGGGTCAAATCGATTTTGAGCCGAATTCATTTTGAAACGAATCTATCTTGAGTCGAATCCATCTTGAGTCAATACATCTTGAGTTGAATCCATCTTGAGCCGAATCCATAGTAAGTCGAATCCATCTTGAGCCAAATACACCTGTAACCGAATCCATCTTGAACTCAATTTATCTTGATCCGAATCCCTCTTGAGCCAAATCCATCTAGAGCCGACTTTTTCTTGAGCAGACTCCTTCTTAAGCCAAATCTACCTCGAGCCGAATCCAGCTTAAGCCGAATCCATGTTGAGTCGAATCTATGTTGAGTCGAATCTATCTTGAGTCGAATCCATCTTGAGTCGAATCCATCTTTAGCCAGCTCTATCTTGGGTCTAATCTATCTTGGACCGAATCCATTCAGATACGAATTTATCTTCAACTAATCCATCATTAGCCGAATCCATCTTGAGACAAGTCAATCTTGAACCGAATCCATCTTAAGCCAAATCCATCGTAAGTCGAATCCGTCTTGAGCCAAATACATCTGTAGCCGAATCCATCTTGAACCCAATTTATCTTGAGCCGAATCCATCTTGAGCCAATTCAATCTTGAGCCGAATCCTTCTTGAGCCGAATCCCTCTCGAGTCAAATGCATCTGTATCCGAATCCATCGTAAATGAATCCATCTTGAGGCAGATGCATATGTAGCAGAATCCATCTTGAAACGAATTAATCTTCAGCCAAATCCATCTTGAGCCATATCCATATTAATCCGAATCCATCCTAAGCCAAATCCATCTTAGGCCAAATCCATCTTGAACTGAATCCACCTTGAACTGAATCGATCTTGAGCTGAATCCACCTTGAGGCAAATCTGTCTTGAGCCCAATCCATCATAAGCGGAATTAATCTTGAAAGTAATCCATCGTGAGCCGAATCCATCTTGAGCCCAATCTATCTTGAGGCGAATCCGTCTTTAAAATAAACCATCCTCAACCGAATCCGTCTTGAGCCGACTCCATCTTAAGCTGAACATATCTTGAGCTGAATCCATCTCGAGCCGAATCCATCTTGAGGCGAATCCGTCTTGAACCGAATCCTTCATGAGCCGAAACCATCTTGAGGCGAATCTGTTTTGAACCGAGTCCATCTTGAGCCGAAACTATCTTGAGCCGAATCCATCTTGAATCGAATCCATTTTGAGGCGAATCCGTCTTGAACCGAATCCTACTTTAGTCAAATCCATGTTGAGTCGAATCAATCCTGAGGCAAATCCATCTTGAGGCGAATCTATCTTGAACTGACTCCACCTTGAACCGAATCCATCTTGACCTGAATCCATCTTGAGTCGAATTCATCCTGACCTGAATCCATCTTGAGTCGAATTCATCTTGAACCTAATCCATCTTGAGCTATATCAATTTTGAGCTGAATCCATCTTAAGCCGATTCTATCATCAGCCGAATCCATTCTAAGCCAAATCCATTTTTAGACCGAATCCATCTTGAACTGACTCCACCTTGAACCGAATCCATCTTGACCTGAATCCATCTTGAGTCGAATCCATCTTGACCTGAATCCATCTTGAGTCGAATCCATCTTGACCTGAATCCATCTTGAGTCAAATCCATCTTGAACCGAATCCATCTTGAGCCGAATTCATCTTGAGAAAAATCCATAATTAGACAAAACAATCTTGAGCTGAATCCATCTTAAACCGAGACTATTTGAAACGAATCCATCTTGAGCTAAATCCATCTTGAGACGAATCCATCTTGAGCTGAATCCATCATTACCCATATCCATATTTACCCGAATCCATCTTGAGCCAAATGCATCTTTAGCTGAATCCATCTTGAGTCGAATCCATCTTCAGCCGAATCCATCTTGACCCGAATATATCTTGAGCAAAATGCATCTTTAGCTGAATATACCTTGAGCCGAATCTGTTTTGGGCTGAATCCATCTTGAGTCGAATCTTTTTGAGCTGAATCCATCTTGATTTCGAATCCATCTTCAGCCTAATCCATCTTGAACCGAATCCATCGTGAGCTGAAACCATCTTAAATTAAATCAATCTTAAGACGAATCCATTTTTAGCCGAATAAATCTTAAAACAAATCCATCTTGAGTAGAATCTATTTTTGGCCGAATACATCTTGAGTCGAATCTATCTTGAATCGAATACATCTTGAACCGAATCTATTTTGAACTGAATCCATTTTGAGCCGAATCCATCTTTAGTCAAATCCATGTTGAGTCGAATCAATCTTGAGCCGAATCCATCTTGAGGCGAATCCATCGTGAGCCGAAACCATCCTAAACTGAAAAATCTTGAGACGAATCCATTTTTAGACGAATAAATCGTGAAACGAATCCATCTTGAGTAGAATCTATCTTTGACCAAATACATCTTGAGTCGAATCCATCTTGAACCGAATACATCTTGAACCGAATCCAATTTAAACTGAATCCATTTTGAACCGAATCCATCTTTAGTCAAATCCATGTTGATTCGAGTCAATCCTGAGCCAAATCCATCTTGAGGCGAATCCGTCTTAAACCTAAACCATCTTAAGACAAATCCATCTTGAGTTAAATCCATCTTGAGAAGAATCCATTTTGAGACGAATCCATCTTGAACCCAATCTATTTTGATCCCAATCCATATTGAGCCATATCGATCTCGAACCGAATCGATCTTGAGCTGAATCGATATTGGGTCAAATCGATTTTGAGCCGAATCGATTTTGAGCCGAATTCATTTTGAACTGAATCTATCTTGAGTCGAATCCATCTTGAGTCGAATCCATCTTGAGTCAATACATCTTGAGTTGAATCCACCTTGAGCCGAATCCATAGTAAGTCGAATCCATCTTGAGCCAAATACACCTGTAACCGAATCCATCTTGAACTCAATTTATCTTGATCCGAATCCCTCTTGAGCCAAATCCATCTAGAGCCGACTTTTTCTTGAGCAGACTCCTTCTTGAGCCAAATCTACCTCGAGCCGAATCCATCTTAAGCCGAATCCATGTTGAGTCGAATCTATGTTGAGTCGAATCCATCTTGAGTCGAATCCATCTTTAGCCAGCTCTATATTGGGTCTAATCTATCTTGGACCGAATCCATTCAGATACGAATTTATCTTCAACTAATCCATCATTAGCCGAATCCATCTTGAGACAAGTCAATCTTGAACCGAATCCATCTTAAGCCAAATCCATCGTAAGTCGAATCCATCTTGAGCCAAATACATCTGTAGCCGAATCCATCTTGAACCCAATTTATCTTGAGCCGAATCCATCTTGAGCCAATTCAATCTTGAGCCGAATCCTTCTTGAGCCGAATCCCTCTCGAGTCAAATGCATCTGTATCCGAATCCATCGTAAATGAATCCATCTTTAGGCAGATGCATATGTAGCAGAATCCATCTTGAAACGAATTAATCTTCAGCCAAATCCATCTTGAGCCATATCCATATTAATCCGAATCCATCCTAAGCCAAATCCATCTTAGGCCAAATCCATCTTGAACTGAATCCACCTTGAACCGAATCGATCTTGAGCTGAATCCACCTTGAGGCAAATCTGTCTTGAGCCCAATCCATCATAAGCGGAATTAATCTTGAAAGTAATCCATCGTGAGCCGAATCCATCTTGAGCCCAATCTATCTTGAGGCGAATCCGTCTTTAAAATAAACCATCCTCAACCGAATCCGTCTTGAGCCGACTCCATCTTAAGCTGAACCTATCTTGAGCTGAATCCATCTCGAGCCGAATCCATCTTGAGGCGAATCCGTCTTGAACCGAATCCTTCATGAGCCGAAACCATCTTGAGGCGAATCTGTTTTGAACCGAGTCCATCTTGAGCCGAAACTATCTTGAGCCGAATCCATCTTGAATCGAATCCATTTTGAGGCGAATCCGTCTTGAACCGAATCCATCTTTAGTCAAATCCATGTTGAGTCGAATCAATCCTGAGCCAAATCCATCTTGAGGCGAATCCATCTTGAACTGACTCCACCTTGAACCGAATCCATCTTGACCTGAATCCATCTTGAGTCGAATTCATCCTGACCTGAATCCATCTTGAGTCGAATTCATCTTGAACCTAATCCATCTTGAGCTATATCAATTTTGAGCTGAATCCATCTTAAGCCGATTCCATCATCAGCCGAATCCATCGTAAGCCAAATCCATTTTTAGGGCCGAATCCATCTTGAACTGACTCCACCTTGAACCGAATCCATCTTGACCTGAATCCATCTTGAGTCGAATCCATCTTGACCTGAATCCATCTTGAGTCGAATCCATCTTGACCTGAATCCATCTTGAGTAAAATCCATCTTGAACCGAATCCATCTTGAGCCGAATTCATCTTGAGAAAAATCCATAATTAGACAAAACAATCTTGAGCTGAATCCATCTTAAACCGAGACTATTTGAAACGAATCCATCTTGAGCTAAATCCATCTTGAGACGAATCCATCATGAGCTGAATCCATCATTACCCATATCCATATTTACCCGAATCCATCTTGAGCCAAATGCATCTTTAGCTGAATCCATCTTGAGTCGAATCCATCTTCAGCCGAATCCATCTTGACCCGAATATATCATGAGCAAAGTGCATCTTTAGCTGAATATACCTTGAGCCGAATCTGTTTTGGGGTGAATCCATCTTGAGTCGAATCTTTTTGAGCTGAAGCCATCTTGATTTCGAATCCATCTTCAGCCTAATCCATCTTGAACCGAATCCATCGTGAGCTGAAACCATCTTAAATTGAATCCATCTTGAGATGAATCCATTTTTAGCCGAATAAATCGTGAAACGAATCCATCTTGAGTAGAATCTATCTTTGGCCAAATACATCTTGAGTCGAATCCATCTTGAACCGAATACATCTTGAACCGAATCCAATTTAAACTGAATCCATTTTGAACCGAATCCATCTTTAGTCAAATCCATGTTGAGTCGAGTCAATCCTGAGCCAAATCCATCTTGAGGCGAATCCGTCTTAAACCGAAACCATCTTGAGACAAATCCATCTTGAGTTAAATCCATCTTGAGAAGAATCCATTTTGAGACGAATCCATCTTGAACCCAATCTATTTTGATCCCAATCCATATTGAGCTATATCGATCTCGAACCCAATCGATCTTGAGCAGAATCGATATTGGGTCAAATCGATTTTGAGCCGAATCGATTTTGAGCCGAATTCATTTTGAACCGAATCTATCTTGAGTCGAATCCATCTTGAGTCGAATCCATCTTGAGTCAATACATCTTGAGTCGAATCCATCTTGAGCCGAATCCATAGTAAGTCGAATCCATCTTGAGCCGAATCCATAGTAAGTCGAATCCATCTTGAGCCAAATACACCTGTAACCGAATCCATCTTGAACTCAATTTATCTTGATCCGAATCCCTCTTGAGCCAAATCCACCTAGAGCCGACTTTTTCTTGAGCAGACTCCTTCTTGAGCCAAATCTACCTCGAGCCGAATCCATCTTAAGCCGAATCCATGTTGAGTCGAATCTATGTTGAGTCGAATCCATCTTGAGTCGAATCCATCTTTAGCCAGCTCTATATTGGGTCTAATCTATCTTGGACCGAATCCATTCAGATACGAATTTATCTTCAACTAATCCATCATTAGCCGAATCCATCTTGAGACAAGTCAATCTTGAACCGAATCCATCTTAAGCCAAATCCATCGTAAGTCGAATCCGTCTTGAGCCAAATACATCTGTAGCCGAATCCATCTTGAACCCAATTTATCTTGAGCCGAATCCATCTTGAGCCAATTCAATCTTGAGCCGAATCCTTCTTGAGCCGAATCCCTCTCGAGTCAAATGCATCTGTATCCGAATCCATCGTAAATGAATCCATCTTGAGGCAGATGCATATGTAGCAGAATCCATCTTGAAACGAATTAATCTTCAGCCAAATCCATCTTGAGCCATATCCATATTAATCCGAATCCATCCTAAGCCAAATCCATCTTAGGCCAAATCCATCTTGAACTGAATCCACCTTGAACTGAATCGATCTTGAGCTGAATCCACCTTGAGGCAAATCTGTCTTGAGCCCAATCCATCATAAGCGGAATTAATCTTGAAAGTAATCCATCGTGAGCCGAATCCATCTTGAGCCCAATCTATCTTGAGGCGAATCCGTCTTTAAAATAAACCATCCTCAACCGAATCCGTCTTGAGCCGACTCCATCTTAAGCTGAACCTATCTTGAGCTGAATCCATCTCGAGCCGAATCCATCTTGAGGCGAATCCGTCTTGAACCGAATCCTTCATGAGCCGAAACCATCTTGAGGCGAATCTGTTTTGAACCGAGTCCATCTTGAGCCGAAACTATCTTGAACCGAATACATCTTGAACCGAATCCAATTTAAACTGAATCCATTTTGAACCGAATCCATCTTTAGTCAAATCCATGTTGAGTCGAATCAATCCTGAGCCAAATCCATCTTGAGGCGAATCCATCTTGAACTGACTCCACCTTGAACCGAATCCATCTTGACCTGAATCCATCTTGAGTCGAATTCATCTTGACCTGAATCCATCTTGAGTCGAATTCATCTTGAACCTAATCCATCTTGAGCTATATCAATTTTGAGCTGAATCCATCTTAAGCCGATTCCATCATCAGCCGAATCCATCGTAAGCCAAATCCATTTTTAGGCCGAATCCATCTTGAACTGACTCCACCTTGAACCGAATCCATCTTGACCTGAATCCATCTTGAGTCGAATCCATCTTGACCTGAATCCATCTTGAGTCGAATCCATCTTGACCTGAATCCATCTTGAGTCAAATCCATCTTGAACCGAATCCATCTTGAGCCGAATTCATCTTGAGAAAAATCCATAATTAGACAAAACAATTTTTAGCTGAATCCATCTTAAACCGAGACCATTTGAAACGAATCCATCTTGAGCTAAATCCATCTTGAGACGAATCCATCATGAGCTGAATCCATCATTACCCATATCCATATTTACCCGAATCCATCTTGAGCCAAATGCATCTTTAGCTGAATCCATCTTGAGTCGAATCCATCTTCAGCCAAATCTATCTTGACCCGAATATATCTTTGGCAAAATGCATCTTTAGCTAAATATACCTTGAGCCGAATCTGTTTTGGGGTGAATCCATCTTGAGTCGAATCTTTTTGAGCTGAAGCCATCTTGATTTCGAATCCATCTTCAGCCTAATCCATCTTGAACCGAATCCATCGTGAGCTGAAACCATCTTAAATTGAATCCATCTTGAGACGAATCCATTTTTAGCTGAATAAATCGTGAAACGAATCCATCTTGAGTAGAATCTATCTTTGGCCAAATACATCTTGAGTCGAATCCATCTTGAACCGAATACATCTTGAACCGAATCCAATTTGAACTTAATCCATTTTGAACCGAATCCATCTTTAGTCAAATCCATGTTGAGTCGAGTCAATCCTGAGCCAAATCCATCTTGAGGCGAATCCGTCTTAAACCGAAACCATCTTGAGACAAATCCATCTTGAGTTAAATCCATCTTGAGAAGAATCCATTTTGAGACGAATCCATCTTGAACCCAATCTATTTTGATCCCAATCCATATTGAGCTATATCGATCTCGAACCCAATCGATCTTGAGCTGAATCGATATTGGGTCAAATCGATTTTGAGCCGAATCGATTTTGAGCCGAATTCATTTTGAACCGAATCTATCTTGAGTCGAATCCATCTTGAGTCGAATCCATCTTGAGTCAATACATCTTGAGTCGAATCCATCTTGAGCCGAATCCATAGTAAGTCGAATCCATCTTGAGCCGAATCCATAGTAAGTCGAATCCATCTTGAGCCAAATACACCTGTAACCGAATCCATCTTGAACTCAATTTATCTTGATCCGAATCCCTCTTGAGCCAAATCCACCTAGAGCCGACTTTTTCTTGAGCAGACTCCTTCTTGAGCCAAATCTACCTCGAGCCGAATCCATCTTAAGCCGAATCCATGTTGAGTCGAATCTATGTTGAGTCGAATCCATCTTGAGTCGAATCCATCTTTAGCCAGCTCTATATTGGGTCTAATCTATCTTGGACCGAATCCATTCAGATACGAATTTATCTTCAACTAATCCATCATTAGCCGAATCCATCTTGAGACAAGTCAATCTTGAACCGAATCCATCTTAAGCCAAATCCATCGTAAGTCGAATCCGTCTTGAGCCAAATACATCTGTAGCCGAATCCATCTTGAACCCAATTTATCTTGAGCCGAATCCATCTTGAGCCAATTCAATCTTGAGCCGAATCCTTCTTGAGCCGAATCCCTCTCGAGTCAAATGCATCTGTATCCGAATCCATCGTAAATGAATCCATCTTGAGGCAGATGCATATGTAGCAGAATCCATCTTGAAACGAATTAATCTTCAGCCAAATCCATCTTGAGCCATATCCATATTAATCCGAATCCATCCTAAGCCAAATCCATCTTAGGCCAAATCCATCTTGAACTGAATCCACCTTGAACTGAATCGATCTTGAGCTGAATCCACCTTGAGGCAAATCTGTCTTGAGCCCAATCCATCATAAGCGGAATTAATCTTGAAAGTAATCCATCGTGAGCCGAATCCATCTTGAGCCCAATCTATCTTGAGGCGAATCCGTCTTTAAAATAAACCATCCTCAACCGAATCCGTCTTGAGCCGACTCCATCTTAAGCTGAACCTATCTTGAGCTGAATCCATCTCGAGCCGAATCCATCTTGAGGCGAATCCGTCTTGAACCGAATCCTTCATGAGCCGAAACCATCTTGAGGCGAATCTGTTTTGAACCGAGTCCATCTTGAGCCGAAACTATCTTGAGCCGAATCCATCTTGAATCGAATCCATTTTGAGGCGAATCCGTCTTGAACCGAATCCATCTTTAGTCAAATCCATCTTGAGCCGAGTCCATCTTAAGGCGAATCCGTCTTGAGCCGAATCCATCTTGACCCGAAACCATCTTGAGAGGAATCCAACCTGAGCCGAATCTGTCTTGAACCGAATCCATTTTGCCCTCATTTGCATCTTTCTTTGAAATGAGTCCTGCCCTTTTAATGGCCATTTTATTTTGACTCGTAAAAGCCATTTTGCAAGACTTCAGTCTTATACTTGGAAGGAAGGAGATAGAAAGAATTTTCATTTCCTTCCCTCTACGATTTCGAAATTCAGGGTTTACCACTCTGATCAACGTTAGCCTTTTTAAGAATACATCGAGACCACCCTTTTATTACAAAAAAGAAGAGAATTGCGCTCCCCCATGTCTGGCAAACTAATGGTCGCCTCGTTTGGTTGCCAGGGTGATTGGGCCTTCCACACTTTACCACTTTTAATATTAAAACTTATTTAAAAAAATGTCAGAGATGCCTCGATCGGTTTTCAGCGTTTTAATAAATACATGGATAGGACTCAGGACTGATCTGTTGAAAGGCAAATTGAAGTAATCCAATGAGAGCGCGTTCACACCGCAAGCAGAGAATGAGTTGCAAAGAAGTTACAGTACTCTAGAAGGCTTTTCCACCCATCACAGGGGAGTACTGTTGACTGTTTATAAATAGGTACATCGTGACTTCAACAGACCTACAACTTTTGTAGAATTTGTCATGACGCTCCTTATAAACACGGTCCTTCTTGAGGCTGTCCATTTCAAGACGGCCCTTCTCGAGGCGGTCCTTGCATAGACAGTCCTTGTTAATATGGTCCTTTTCAAGACAGTCCTTGCGAAAACAGTCAACGTGGTCCTTTGCAAGACGGTCCTTATTGAGACAGTCCTTTTCAAAACGGTTCTTTTTTAACACGGTCATTATTAAAACTGTTCTTTTCTAAGGCAGTACTTGCCAAGACGGTCCATTTCAATATAGCCCTTGTCAATACAGTCCTTTTAAAGACTTTAAAGAAAGTCCTTGTTAATATGGTTCATTTTAGGACGGCCCTTTTCAATACAGTCAACACGGTCCTTTTCAAAACGGTCCTTATCGAGACAGTCCTTGTCAAGATGGTTCTTTTGAACACGATCATTATCAAGACAGTCATTGTCAAGACGGTTCTTTTTAATACAGTCCTGTAAAAAGATGGGTAAGACGGTCATTTTCAAGACGGTCCTTGTCAGACGGTCCTTGAACTGCTTCACAGTGCTGCTGTTAACAACTTCCAATGGGGAAGCTTTTCAATAGTTCCAAATCTTGTCCCAGAAAAAGCAGTCGCATAGACCCCGGTTGAATCGCTTCAGTTCACTTTATACCCATGGATACGGACATGTCCCTCTCTAAGCTGGAAGACATTGGATATATAAAGTGAGGAATGTAGTAGTAGGAGATTTTTAGTAGGAGAAAACTAGTAGTGAAAATTGGGAAAAAATAGAAAATTGAAATGAAAGTATAATGAAAGTAGAGGTGCCTGGTGAAAGGGTATATCTGGCCTTCTCTAAGCTGGAGCAATCCTCGGTAGTCCACGTTGTCAAACCGTCTCCAAACTTCAAAATTAAATAGTCCTAACTTTTCCAGGCGCTCGTTATATAACTTATGAAGAGATAGGGCAAAATTACAAAAAAAATAGAAATAGAAAAAAAACATAGAAGTGAACAAAATGGAAAGCGAAATATCTATCATGAGGTCCTTGTTCGGATTCCCACCGATATATGACTAAAATGGTCCGAACCCGTGTCTCTTCTCAGAGAAGTGTAATTTAACGACTCCAGAGAGAGACTCATAATAAGCGCACAACCTCACAAAAACACGAATTCCAGTGCCCCTTGGGGAGGTTAATTATTGACCTGAAACTTGAAGGTTCTTTTTTCTTTTTAAAAAACTAAAAATTATTGAATTCGCTTAAATTATAGCCAAATTATACAAACAGAATGACGAAAGTCAAATGGCGACATGTCAAAATAAGGATAAACCATAATGCCGACATGGAAAAATGAAGTTTAGTTAGGTTATGTTTAAGTTATAAAATAAATTTCGACTTGTCGTCATTTTTGGCTCGTCTACAGTCCAGAGTAAAGATAAGTGGCAGCCAAATGGTTGCGGGCAACCTGATTTTGGCAGATTTCTCAATTTTAATGATTGGTTTGTGCATCCGAGGACAGTAACTTTCCCTCTCTCTGATATGTACCAGGATTGCACTGCAATCCTGGTACTTATGCTCCCAACCGGTAATATTCTATCAATATACCAGTACATGTACATTAAAATGACTGTTAGTTTTTTTTAGGACCAAGATATGAATCTACACACTTAGGATGAGCAAATTTGATCCCGGGATTCGGTAAATGTCTCCTACCATCTAATACTTAATGGTAAGGTGTTTTTTTCCAAAAATAAATACCATTAACACTTTTTCACACCTATTTAAATGACTATTTCTAAAATTGAATAGAAAATCACCTTAAACTCTTAAATTGTATTATAATCTCAAAATGGATTTCAAAATGGCAAAAAACGTTAATGGGCACAGTTTTGTTTCTCTGTCAAAAGTCCAATGGAACACCGTTCTCCTGTTGCTAGGATTTCCACAAGCTCCTTCTATCTCATACCCATTCAGTTTATGCCACGTACAGGGTTAGCCCCCAAAACAGGGTCCCAACATTCAAAAAGTTTCATTTTCTTAATTGTTTGTCGAATTAAGAAATTAAACCTTTTCAAAGTTGTGCCCGTTTTTAGGGTCCCCTTCTATTTGCACTGTTTTATCCTTGGGGTGGCATTAAGTATATATCTGCGAGTAATGGTCACAAAGTGTTGTAAGATAAAAATAATAGCCAAGCTTAGTAGTCTCCGCTGTGGAGAATGCGATTGTTTGCTTCTATTCTAACATTTAAAAATCTGGGTCTTTAACCAAATTGGTATGGATAACCTCTTTTGTATAGATAATAGGAATAAATACACACATGGAAATAACCAAAATATTGGGTATAGGGGGAAAAATACTGATTTAACCCATCGATAAAACTTTCACACATGGGAAAAAGGAGAGACAGATGGAAATAAAAGTTATTGTTGACAAAAGCTAAAATAACCACTCCAATCCTACCTTTCAGACAAATGTTATTATTAGTAGTAAAATGAACAAATGTAGAACAAAGTCAAATATAATTATTTGGTAGGGGTCTGTTTCCCACCAGGAATTTACTGTTTAACGTGGGCTCCGAACCACTGGTAGCTACAGCGTAAATTAGCTACCATGTGGTCAACCGGCTCCAGTCTGGAGCAGAATTTAGATTCGCATGGGAATTGGCTTATTTGAGGACGGGGGGACTCTCTTGTGGTTTTTGTGACCATATTCTTTGGGGGAAGTGGTTTCTCGTCAGACTCATTCGTACTTTTGAGTACTTTTGCTCTCTTTGTATGAACTTGTTCTTGAAGGCTCAGAATACACTCTGCCGACGCGAGTTTGTTGGTTTAACGAGGTTCTGCAATTCTAACCCTTGTTGCAATATTCCCCTTCTCTTTTATTTATTGACCTGTGTCTTATATGTGTCTAAATTCTCAATCTCCATTAATAATTACCTCGTTGTTTGCACTAATATTTGCCTTTTGCACCATTCCCCTTCTTTTTTATGAATTTATTTATTTATTATTATTTTTATTTAGATATTTATTTTTATTTATATATTATTTTATTATTTATTTATCATTTATTTATTCATTTATTTTATTTATTATTTATTTATTTTATTTATTCATTTATTTATTTAGTATTTATATATTTATTTATTTAATTTAATTCTTAATTTATTTATTTATGTATTTATTTCTTTATTATTTTATGTATTTATTCTTTCGTTGTCTCTTAAATATTTGGCTCGTCTTTAATTATTTATATCCTCACTTGTTGCTTCGAACAATAAATGAGATTATTTTGTTGTATCTCTTCGTTGAATGATTACAATATGTTTTAAACATGAAAGTTGGGGAATTATAACCTTTCTTAAATTATTGTTTATATTTAGTCAGTAACCAATTTTTAATAATTAAATTTTATTTTTATTCGATTATTAATAAGGTTTTTATGCTGGGCTAGTTCTTATCTTGCCTCTAATTATATGTCATGCATTTATTTCTAGAAAATAGTCTATCATTGGTTTAGATTTGATGCAATTTCATTGGTCCTCTTGCATCTATTTTTTGCGAACAACCCGCAACCAGTTTTTCTTCCCATTATCACAATATATACATAATGCAAGACCACACCACCTTCTCGTAAAAATGCTTGAGGGTAAGACGCGTAGCATTTGTCTTTCTTTGAGATACATTTTGCTTGAAAAGATATCTCTCGCCATACCATTCATATCTCGTTCGACTATAATGAGAGATTTTTTTACGGTCCGTCCACTAAATGGCAGTTCGGTATGAAATTAATCTTAGTTCCATTCCAGGCATTGAGACCCAAGGGCATTTTGCATTGTCCCTGGACTAATCTTCTGCCGGCTGCAACTAATAGTAGGAATTATGCGGTCATCTATTCTTTTATAACATATTCCACTAGTGCTTGCCAGTCAGCCAGAAAAAAATGTAGTATATATATATATATATATATATATATATATATATATATATATATATATATATATATATATATATATATATATATATGCAATGTCTCGCAGAAAAAAATGAAATGGTGTTTCCAAGTACTTTCGAACTTTATTAAGTTCCTTATCAAGGATAACTACAAGAAATAGTATTATATTAGAGGTATATATACGAAAGAAAAGCATGAAAGACCGCCACAAAAACAAGAAATCACCAATGAGGAAGACGGAGGAGGGGGAGCTAAAGATTCACATTAAGAATTACAAGAAGCAAGTAGTAAGGTCAAACTTATAAGACGGAAAGGGTAACAGATTAAAAGAAATGGAGATAGCCTAACGAGGAAGATTATAAGACACGAGTAGCGAAAAGTGGGAAAAATACAATGTACATAACAGATCAGTGACAATTTTAAAAAAAAGTAAATACAAAAAGTTGGGGCCACATAACTAAAGATTGAATAGAAAAAACTAACAACAAAAGTCAGAACTAATTTCTTTAAGTATTAGTCTTTTAATTATAGCATCTATTTTATATAAGCCAGAGGAAAGGTTAAAATGATCACATTGGCTTATAAAAGCATATTCAATGATATTCCTTTTTATTGGGTCATTGGAACGATAAATAAATTTTGCCGAGTTCCAATTAATTAGATGGTCCTTATCTGACATGTGGACAAAGAAAGCACTGTTATCTTTCCCTCTTCGGACATAATATTTATGTTGATTTATGCGAACAGAAAGTTGTTTACCTGTTTATCCATAATATTTAATTAGGCAACCAGAACATTCAACTGAATAAACTTCCCCTCCAAACTATTACAATTATTACGTACTAATAAATTCTTAATGGTCGTCTCATATTTAAAAGCAATAGAAATGTTAGTTATTCAAAAGACGGGGAAGATCACTAAAACAAAGAGAAAAAGGTAGAACTAAAATGTTATTACTATTAAACGGGAGAGTAGGGACAGTTTGATAAAATGTCTTTTTAGAAGAAGAAAGACAGTTTTGAAGAAACGGGTAAGGGTAACAAAGTTTATGGCCAATTTCAAAGATATTGGAAAATTCCAAATCCATATATTCCGGCCTCACAACTCGTAATGTCCATAGAAATATAAAATAAAAAAACATAAAGTTCAACTTTAGGGCTGTGAGAAGGGTAAAAATGAATATAAAATTTTGAATTAGTAGGCTTACGAAAGATAGAGTATTTAAAACCTGTATGAGTTCTATGAATAAGAAGATCAAGAAAGGAAAGGGATCTATTATTTTCCATCTCGTGGGTAAATTTAATTGAAGGGACGAGAGAATTGAGTCTGGTCAGAAAAAACATTAACATCTTTGGAATTAGGCCACAAGCAAATTACATCATCAATATACCTGTACCAAACGATGAGGGCGTCAAGGATAGTAGGGAGAATTTTTAAAATAGTTTAATGTGCGATTCCAGCGCTTGTCGCTTGACTGTTGATGGCTAGCTTATCTTCATTTATTAATATGGCTTCTAAGATGTTTAGCCTCGCTTTGTTGACCTCTTTTCTTTTAATAACGGTGTTATCAACGAGCATATCTTTCGTTAGATTAATATTATGTACACTCTCCATATGGTTTTTCGGCCCTCCGCTTTGTAGATGCAAACTTAACCATCTAGAAAGTGTGGTAGTTGTCATGCCAATATATTTAGAGTTTTTATAAAGCTTACAGTTTTTATTGGGGCAGATGGACTCGTAAACTATATTGGTTGACTTGAGATTCGTGGAGTTTGGGCAGATGTTATTTTTCATCAGAAGATTGCTGGCTTTTATTGTTTTATAATAAATGATGAGTTTGATTTTATTCGTTTGCTTTTTAACCTTGATGTTATGGTTAATAATCTCCTTGATGTTTTTTGTATCTATTTTATAGACCGTAATACACTTTGATGTTATTGACTTCTCCATGATTACTTTCAGTATTATCCGCATGTTTGTAATGGTTATTTAAAAATGATTGGAGTTGTTTGTCAATCATGCTGTTTGAGAAACCATTATTCACGAGTATTTGCTTTACTCGTGCAATCTCTTGGTGGAAAAGTTCCCACGTAGGCCCATTCTAGGCCATTAAAGACAGCGAGTGGTTTATGGTTTATGGCTATTTATGGTTGGTGAGGGTGTTGTGAGCTTAGAACCGTCCTGGACAGATGGACGAATATTGCCCTTCCCCACCTCATCGGTGATCGGCACAGTGGACCCGGTGGTTTATGGCTTTACTATGGGTAGAGGGTGTTTGGGCTCGGACACCTTCTCTCGACTCCTTCCCCCTAATCATCCCTCAACTACCCCATTTCCCATTCCTTGAAAACCCCCTTGCAGGAGGGACAAACGGCCACTATTCATCACAAGCTGGAGGAAGAAAAAACTCGCTGAAACAGCTACCTATCTACCCAAACTCCTGGTCTCTGGGTAGAACCATTGCGAAGCTTGAAGAAGAAAAAGGAACCGTCTACACTCAAAACTCTCTTCAAACGCTCGAACTCGGCCGGATGGAAAACTTCTGAAGTGTGAGGCACCGCGAACGACTCCTCCTCGCAAGTTAGGTCCTTGCCCGGGTTCTTTGGCCAAGGTAAGTTTTTATACCCTCTTTCTCGCATTGGTTCTGCGAGTTCCCCCCGAATTACCATCAAACTCTATTTCCCCTTTGTTCCCCCCCCCCCCCCGCCTCTCTCTCGCATAAATTCAGTTAACCTTCGGTCCTTCAAACTCTTAACCTTCTATCCATTTTGGAACCATCAAACTTCTCTCAAACTCTCCTGAAACTCTCAAATTACATTTAAAATAAACTCTAACTAATGAGGGCATTCGGAAATAAACATCGTTTTGAATAGGTTCTCTGGAGAGATCACTATTCTTTCCAAATCAATTGGACACTAACTTCTCTCACTTAAGCACTACCATCTTGCTTAACGCTGCTCCTGCTTGCTTTCGGGGTAATAATTCTAACAATATATATATATATATATATATATATATATATATATATATATATATATATATGCAACAAAGCCCACAGGTAAAATTAATACGAGGATTCCAAGTACTTTTGAACTTTATTTCGAGTTTTTTTATCAAGGAATAATAAAAGTATTGAAAATTGTAATATTTATAAGGATGATACAGAGGAAAGGGAACGCCCACAAGAAAACAAAAAAAACAATCAACAAAATGAATCAATATGAAACGGAAACCTTAGGGGGAGCGGAGATAAATACAAACTAAGATCATTAAAACAGGTAAATTCAAAAGACTAAAGGTTGACAAGAGGATTAAAATACCGCCTAAGCAATTAGGGAGGGAGAAATGCTGAGCGAGAGATTAACCTCAGAGGTCAGGATTGAAAAACCAAAGTAGAATAAATACAAGTCTTCTAAAGACTTGACTCAAATGAAAATAAATACACAGACATAAGGCTACATAGATGCACAAAAAATAAAATTAAATAATTTATTAAGATTAATATAAATATTCAGTGTCAAATTAAAAGTTTCGACAGTGCAGTGTGAATATAATTTTAAAAATAACCATCGAGTTTATATAAGCCAGGAATTAAATTTAAATTTGGGAAATTGTATCGTAATTATGACAGATGCTTTTAGCAGAATTCCAATCAATATTTTGATTAAGATATGTCATACGAACATAAAATGAGTCTTTAGAACATTTGTACTTATTCTACCTTGGTTTTTCAATCCTGACCTCTGAGGTTAACGAATTTAACATTTTCTTAACGATTTAACTTTTAAGTTAACTTTAGAAATCCTTATCGGACTAATTCATTTCCGTTACATTTAACTTCCGTTAACTAAAGTCCGCTAACACCCCAAATTCACACAAAAAAACGCTAAACGTTTAAAAGTGTATATTATTTTAAGATTTTAAATACATATGTAGAGTCTTAGCATATTTAATAATGTATGCGTCATTCTTTCAACCCCGATATAACGCCACTTATTATTATAAATTACTTTTCAATCAAACTTCGAATTGTGAGTTCAAAATTATATTTTATGTATTCAATATTTAAGCAATTATTTTCTATTAATAGATCATATAAAGTTTCTTTAATAAATAAATAAGATATTGCACCATAACACGCAGCGCAGCGCTATATATAAAAGGTATTGCACCGGAGCACGCAACGTATCGCTATAAATAAAAGGAAGTGCCGGTAGAAAGAGGCTTCACTGTTACAACGTGACTATCTGTTGTTATAGCGATACCATTAGTGTTAATTGAAAGAAAATAAATAAGTCAAGTTTAATTATTATAATATATTAAACATTTGCCTACATTATTTGATATTCTAGTATTTGCACAGCCAAATTATATTTTTTTATATTGTAAGATCCGATGTGTTAATTAATAATTACTAATAGCCACATGTTACGAGTATATAATAGTTTCAAATATTAGCCTATAGTTGATGATTTAGCTTAATATCTATTTAAAATGCATGTTGATTAATGATTCAATAGAATATATATTGACCCGGGTATACCTGTAAAATTAAAATACAGTGCTTATCTATATTATTATTAATTTATTATTATTATTGCGTATTGCACAACAAATATAATATTGCTACTATTTCCCACAGGCTAGCTACGGTCCCCTGCTCTTGTTCACTTTTCTACTCCGATGTTTTGTAGGTCCAAATTCATTTAAGTTCCTATAAATAAATAACTAAAACGGAAACCCATTACAAAACCTATCACTTAATCTTTCACAGACACTTGTGTAATTTTGAATTTTCTATTATTTTCAGATTTTCAATTCAGACACTAGTATGATTTTGAATTTTATAAGTCGTCATAGCATCTCAAGAACAAGAATCTGTTGATGTCAACAGTATTGACATCGTCGAGGTTGAAACTGTCAGTGCTCAGAACTCCTGGCCCCACCTGGGCGACTACTTCTTGATCAAGTCAAGGGAAGGAAACAAGTTGATTTTCTACTGCAAGCTGTGCCTGCCCATGACTGTGCCAATCAAGAGGCACATGACAAGCCTCAACAACCTCAAGCAGCACATCAACAGGACCCACCCAGACAAGTTCATGCAGTTTGAGGAGAAGGTCAAAGCAGGTTCATCTCGTGGAAAAGCCAAGAAGAGGTTTTCTTCTGGTTCCAACAGCGGCAACAGCACTTCGGAATTATCGAGTCTGTTTTCACCTCCTTCTAGCAAGAAAGGACGATAGCAAACCATTGCCGAGTCCTTTGGCATCGCTGTTACTGGCAGTGGTATACCCTAGGTTGATGTGGATCAAAGGATTGTGGACCTGTTCGTAGGCAACATGCTGCCAATCCGCGTTGTAGAGTCTGACACGTTTGAGGTGGCGATCAAGACGCTGAGCCCCAGCAAGAGCTCCATGTCGAGGAGGACACTGGGCAGGCGAATCGTTTATTTGCATACTGACTTGAAACAGTACTTGATCAGGTAATTGACTAATTGACATAATTTAATCTTTTTTATACTTGAGTTAATTTATATTCCCAATATTTTAAATTTAACTTAAAAACCTAAAATTCAAAACTTATATTTTTAAAAAAATTTCACAGCTCTTGGCGATGTTAAGTGGATGGCCACCACAGCTGACTACTGGTCTTCCAAACAAGAAAGGCTACCTGGGCATGACTGTCCACTGGTTGGACCACACCACAAGGCAGAGGCAGAAAGCAGTGCTAGCGTACATCAGGCTGAAAGGCCTGTGCTTGCACAAGCCATTGTCAACGTCCGCTATGAATTCCACATTTAGAAAAAGTCACCAGGTTAGATAGTTGATAGTATATTAATACTACTTATTAGACTATTAGTCTATTAGTTCTTTTATAATTTGTATCATAATTTTTTCACATAAATTGTAGATTATTTTTACTTATAAACTCCATTCAATTGTAATATTTAATGACTGTAATTTTCTAAAAAAAATTAGACTGTCTTTCTATTCCAGGACTACCACAGGCAATGGTAACAACTTTGTAAAGGCCTTTGTCCAGTTTGGGGCAGAGGATGACACACTGCCAGACCTGCCAGTTGTTCAGAATGTGGACACCGACCCTGATGATGATGCTGAGGCTACCCTGTTGGCTGGATCCGTGGACGAGCAGGAGTTGGAATATGTCGTTGGCAATCCCATCAACCTGCCAGCCCACATCAGGTGTGCTGCTCACAACTTCAACCTAGTGACCAGCAAGGATGCAGATACTGCACTGCAGCATCTACGCTGAGGTGGGAAGGAGGCTGTTTGTCCCCTACAAGACAAGGTGGAACTCCACCTAAGACTCTGTGGTGGTCCTCAACACCATCCTGGAGACTAATAGGGCTGTTCTCCACAGTCATTACCCAGTTGAAAGTCACCAGCTTCAACGACCAGGATGTCAACTTAATGAAGGAGTATGCCAAGGTAAAAAATAAATAATATTATATATTATTATTTTTTGAATTTCTAAAATTTACTAATTCTTCAGTGTTTTATTTCCAGGTCATGTCACCCGTGGCCAAAGCGCTCGACAAGATCCAGTGAAAGGAAGAAGCCTACATTGGGACTCTGCTGCAAACGGTTGCTGCGACAATTTTCAGGCTCAAGGACTTGAAGCTCAACGGCCTCGTCTACTGCAGCCCCTTGGTCGACACATTTATGTCAGGCATCGACAAAAGGTTTAGGACCCTCCTGAAGGATGAGGAATGTCAGCTGGCTGCTGCCTTCCACCACAGGTTTCTCCTCATCTGGTTGGATAAGTATGACAACACTAGGGTCGCCAAGGTGAGGAAAATCATGGAGGGTAAGTTCGAGGAGGTCATGAAGCAGCAGTCTTACGAAGTAAGTAGCAACAACGAGGAAGAGGATGAGACCTTCTTCAAAGGTGTAACCCAGCCAAACGAAGGCAGCAGGAGCCACATATCACTCAAGAACAAGGCCCGGAACTTGGTCAAGATCTGGTTGGAGACCAACTCGAAGGACTTGCTGACAGATGCTGCCTTCTTGGGTGAGCAGGTGTTGCTGGACTCGTTCATCAAGTTCAACACAGCCATGCACTCCAGTGCTGCGAAGCGTTTGTTCTCTATGGGCAAGGACATCTTAAGGGCCAAGAGATCATCTCTGTCTGATGAAAACTTTGACATGCTGATTTTCATGAAGGGCAACATGCATCTCATGAACAAAATGGAGAACGAGAAGAGGAAATATTAAATTATGTATATATCGTGTTTTTCATTTTTTTCTTTAGCAATTATTTTTGTTAGTTTACTGCTAGTATTGTGTTTCATTTAAGTTTTTATGCCCTTTTCTGGCTCTAAAAGACTTTAAAAACTTAAAAAAGGTCCCAAACTATGAAATCAGCCTTCTTTAGGTTTTTTAAAAGTTAAAACTATTAAATCAGCCCTTTTTAAACTCTAAAGCAAAAAAACTATAGTTTGGGGGTTCTAAAGCCGTTGTAAAGACCACAAAATGCTGATTTTATAGTATTGGCACCTTGTAAAGGTCTTTTTAGAGCAAGAACTGATTTTTTTTTCTAAAATAAACATTACTGTTAACGATTTATCGATAACTTCCGTTACATTTTTAAGAAAATTAACTGATTAACGGTTATCGAAGTAAATTTTTTGGTTAATGGACTTACGGCCAACGAAGTTAACTTTTTGATTAACGGTGCCCACCTTTATATATATATATATATATATATAAAAATATATATATGTCAGAGAGAGAAGGTCCCCCCCCCCCTCCAGACCCCAACGTCTACCTATCTAATGAGATCCCGCCCCCCTTTCTAGGGCATCCGGTGACCCGTTTCCGCCGATGCAGTATAAATACTTGGGGAAAAGATTTGAGAAGTTAGTACCATACAGCCACGTACAGTCTCGCACGCCCTGCTCCGCCTCCCAGCGGTTTCCAGCTACGAACGCCTCGCGTCACCTCTCTACCCGACCTTGCTCGTACCTAAGGCCAGAGTTCCCGCTCGACAGATGAGAGACACGGACAGGCATCTATCACTCGAGTATCGACTTCGTTCTCGTCTGGAGTACTCCCTCGTTCATTTCTCAGCGAGGTTAAAGCGGGGCGCTGCAAAGTTCCACTTTGCAGCGCCCCGTTTACTCGTCGTATCCAAAGCCTCCAGTCAATTAGGCTTTACGTGAGTCTCCCCGTCATTTGCACTATCCCCCCTTTCCCTGGAAGCAATCACCGTACATCCTCTCTCGAACTCTCGTCCCCATCGAGTCATTTGTATCCCCCCACCCACCCCATTCAATACCCCGGGTAACATTTTATTTATTGTCATTTATTTACTTTTGCTGTATATAGTAAAGTTATTTTTCTACAATGAGTTTCTCTAAACACCAAACCTCTAAGAATTAACTATTTAGGCTAACCACACTCGATTCTTTTTTATTTAATCCTCGCTCTGGGATCTATTTCCCAATTTCTGGCTTGCTCCCTTCGCGCGTCAACACAGAGTCAATCCTCGGCTAGCATCAACCTTCGACTATTAAAGCGTCCCTCAAATAAAGTATCAACAGAGATAGCATCCTACCTTGGTGCAAAAAGCGGATAACTACGTGACAGCTCAAAGAAAAGATTCAAAAAGAAAATGTTCAGTATTAGACGATGGTTCTTCATGTAGCGGTGTTAAAGTAAAGACATTACTGGAGTGTAATGATAAGCTGATTGTTGATAAGCTGATTGCAGATTTTATCATACAAGGTGTGCATCCCCTATCAACCATGGAGCAACCAGCTTTTGTCAGATTAATTAAAGGTGAGTTCTGACTTACAAATGTTGCTTACAATTATAATATTAGTAGTACAGGTTAAGCTCTTATAACGACCGAATACTAAATTCCTATAACGACGTATTTCGTTATAATAGCAATGCCTGTATATCATTATGTCAAAACTTGCATGCACGCCCGTCAAAAATGTAGGAAATATAGCTTGATAATGTATATATTCCTAATAATACTGAAAGTCAATATTTTACTATATAATTCTGAATATGAAGGAGTAATAATATATTTATAAATTAATGTACCAGTTCTATATAGCTATAGGATATTCACATAGCTACAATTTATGTATAAAATTGTATATGTATACCATATATTCTCATTTGACTGTGAAAATCAATTTCACTCACAATAATCACACATTCCACTACCGCAGGTCTAAATTCTTCAGCTGAGGTCATTTCAAGGCGGACGCTAAACCGAAATCTTATAGAAGAAGAGAAAGTGAAAAGAGCTCTACTAAAGAATAAACGAGACAGCACCTCTTACTTATGTCTTACTGCAGATATTTGGTCAACTCGTCACCGTAGTTTTGGAGGCGTTATAGTTCAGTGGGTATGTTAAGATTTTGCTCTTTATAAACTTTGAAATTAAAAATGTCTTTACAGTTAGGGAGTTTATCAGCTCTTAACTAAAAGCAGACCTATTTGTTGGTGGAATTTATCTCGATTATATTAATATGTAAAATTTATGGAAACATTTATGAGACAAACATTGGACTGTTATTTAATTTTGTTTTCAGCTTGAGGAGGCTGCTATTGTCCGTTACTGTGGAGTATTGGCATGCTGTAGCTTCAAATGACTTGCAATGGTGGGTAGTCCGTCAGTACCGATGACGGAAGGTCCATCAGTCCGTCACTGACGGAATAAGCGCCGACGGAAGCGATTTTTGGCCGTCACCCGAATCGTCACTAACCCGAAAAGCAAAGACGACCTTCGGCAAATAATGTTTCCGTCAGTCGTCAGCGAAACGGGAGTCCGTCAGTGACGGACTGCCCACCAGATGAAATGAGAACATAACTATATCAAGATTGCTGAACATGTGGAGAATATTATCAATGAATACGATATCCCCCTGCAGAAAATGACTAGCACCGTCACTGATAACGGTTCTAATTTTGTTAAAGCATTTAAGGAATTTGCAGTCACTGCTGCAAATGTGTCCACAGATTCAGAAGATGGAATCCAGGTAGGTGAAGAAGATCAGGGTGAACATGAGCTGGGGATAGTTTCTTAGTGAGAAGTGCCTAAGATCAGGAAGAAGACCTTTCGTCTGACCCATGCAGCTTCAGCCTACCTAAACATGTGCGCTGTGCTTCACACACACTCAGTCTCGTCGCCACAACTGATGCAAAACAGGCACTGAAGATATCTTTTACAAATATCAATCGTGCTGCGATGGAGAAATGCTCAGCATTATGAAGGAACAAAAGCGGTCGTCCAAAATCAGCAGAGATTATCAAAACTGTTATCAACTGCTCTTTTTATAGGTGCCTTGCATTACAAGGTGGAACTCTCTGTTTCATGCATTGTCATTACTTTTAAAACACAAGGACAAATTACATCAACTCATAACATCCCTTGAAATTCCAGTGTTCAGAAGTCACGAAATTAGATTTCTTGGGGAGTATGTCTCAGTTTTGGCTCATATTGCAGGGAGAACAAAATTATTTTTAGGGATAATTGCTCCCTACCTTGCTCACTGTGGAGAAAAAGCTAAAGAGCCTTCAGTCACGTTCTCTGAAAGTTTGGCAACCTCTTCTAAGTGCAGTCACTAAGGGCTTTGGAAAGCGCTACCAATCTTATTTGACCTTGGCAAATGAAGCCAGACGTTACAGATGCGATTATTGCATCAACAAGCCATTCATTCTTCAAACTCCGCTGGTTAGATATCAGTATTTCATGGGACAGTTCAAGCCACTAAGAATCTGTTAAAAATATTATGATTCAAGTGATTGAGAATTGAGCAGAGGGACCCGAAGCTGAATCATCTAGTGACGATTATTTTGGATTTACAAAACCCACTCAAACACGATCAACCGCAAACTTAGAATTCAGTTACCTTTAGGATTCAAATAAAACACTTCAAAGTTTAGATAGATATCCAAACATAAAGAAGTGATTTATTAAATACAACACCACCCTTCCGTCGTTAGCTCCTGTGGAACGGCTCTTCTCTTTAGGCGGATTGACCTTATCTCTAAAACGGAGTTCTTTATCTGACTAAACATTTCAGCAACTGATATTACTTAAATGTAATGCTTATATAAATTGCTAACTGAAATTTAATTTTATGGAACTTTCTATTTTTTGTAGTACTTAAGTCCAATTGTCATCAAATCCTACATTAGTAATTATAATATACAATTTCATTTTAATCGATATCTTTTTTGTTGTGATACCAATGGTCCTTATCTATTGTCATTATATATCATGTATTTGAAATGTATTTATAAATGTATCTAAATACATTTAATGTATTTAGTATCGAGATACATTTTTACCATGTATTTAATATTTAGTATTTAAATACTTTTAATGTATTTAGTGCCTACCTCTGCAAGTATACGGTGAAGGGACATTTAGTGGCATCTACTGCCAAAGGTGTTTCAGAACTTTCGCTCGGGAAGCGGTAGTCAAAAATATTGGTAGTCAAAAAGATTGGTAGTCAAAAAGATTGGTAGTCTCAAAGATTGGTAGTCAAAAAGATTGGTAGTCTCAAAGATTGGTAGTCAAAAAGATTGGTAGTCTCAAAGATTGTCTGAAAAAATACATTCCACTCATCCCATCGTGCATCAAATTTCTAGGAAATAAGCGGGGTTTTTTTTCATTGCGGTAGGCCATCTGGCAACTGCCTACTTGGGCATAAGTCGCCTTACACAACACAACCTACTATTAGGATATATTAAAAAACAAATAAGACAAAACCAAACAAATAACAATATGTAAATAATAACGATAAAAGAGGTCAAAGACTAAAAAAAATAAGAACAACGAGATGAAGCAGAAAGTCAAGGAAGCGTGTCTTCGGGCGTCGGGGGTAGGCTCGCCTCCCCCCGGCGCAGGAACATGCGACCTACAAAAAGAAACACAAAAAGGGTCAAATAAAGTGAAGGAGACCAACCTCTTCCAAAATGTCGTAAAGTCCACAGGTCAGTGTGCACGAACCAGTCCCGAGTGCAAGGGACAAGCAGTAGCGACCCCACTCGTCCCGGTCACGGGACAGGTAACGTCTGCGCAATAAGGCGCAGGCGAGGCTAAGCTGGGGCCGGACGAGGCGCCGAGTCCCGTCAGCATCGCGGCCAGGAAAGCAATTCGCCGTGGCCCTTACGGGCGAGAGAGAGAAGATATTGCAAGAATCACTCACAGGAAAATGAAAAGAGGAATCCTAGTACTTACAAACTATATTTTCAAGTTCATTATCAAGGCATAGATATGATAACATAACGCAGTCATATATTTGAGAGTCAAATCGCATGTTGCTAATATCAGCAAATAGTCTCTCTGCTTTCTCAGTAACCTCAGTCGTTTCCGGTCCCACTTTGAGCGAAATAGTTTTAAAATATCCATCCATGTCTTTGTTACCCCTTGCTTCGATTACACCTACTCTCTTCTCATTGGAGCCACCAACACTGCAATTCGTCCTCTTCAACTTGTCAAGAACTTTGCTGCTCGAGTTCTCCTCCGTCGAGGACCGTTCTTTCGTACCACACGCCACTCCCGTGAATTGCATTGGCTATCCATTAAATTTCTAATTACTTTTAAAGCCTTTCTTCTCATATTCAAAATCCGAAACAACCCAACTCTTTCTTACTTGCTCTCCACAATGGCTGTGTTCAAACAACAAAGAGCCCTTCGCTCGGGAAATGTCCTCTTTTCAGTTCCTCGCTCTCGTCTCTACTGCATGGGTGATCGTACCTTCTCTGCATTTGTTTCTATGCTGTGGAATGGTCTGCCCCCTGCCATACGCTCCTCTTCATTGCCTGACGCTTTCAAGCGGGATCTGAAGATCCATCTATTCTGCCAGGCCATCGATGGACCGACGCTCTGCGAAGGTTTCAACATCTTGAAGGGCACCATATAAAACCCCTATTATTATTATTATTATTATTATTATTATTATTATTATAGACTACACAGAAAAGTAGGAAAAGCCCTTTACAAAATATGAACTAATAGTAGAAAAAAAACAATAAATAAATATAAATGAAATAGATGGCATCTTGAGAATCGACATGTACAAAATCGAAACGACCACATATCCACACAAACAGCGAAAAAATGTATTTCGGAAAAGGATTAAACGAACTGGCAAGATTTAGAGAAGGTGAGAAAAGAAGAAATTAAAGCTAAAAGAAAGGAGTTATATCAAAGATATTAGGATAAAAGAAATAGGTAAATCATAGAATAGCAAGGCCTGGAAAAGGGCGAGGCGAGAAAGAGAGTGAGAGAGGTGAGGGAGGGAATGAAAGAAGTAGGTAAAAATATAAAAATTAAACCAACAAACAGACCAGGGGAACTAAAGGGTCTTTCAACAAGGACGCTCGAGCTTTGTTAGGCGATAGTGGCCATGTTGTTAAAGCAACATCTGGCAACCTCACTGTGAACTGTTCTGTAGTACTTTGCAAGTCAAGATGGAATGTTATATCGTTGAACAACGTGAGTAAATCATTAAATGTTATTATCAAAATCAGTGCTCCGTTCGACAAACGTTCCGTGCATTACGTGATTTCTATCCTCGCCACAGGGACGAAGCCAATTTTTGGATGAATGGATTTGTGAACAAGCAAAATTGTCAGATTTGGGACGAAAAGAATCCACATGAGATACACCAGCACCAATTGCATCCCAACAAAGTCACTGTTTGGTGCGGATTTTCGTCTAACGGAATCATCGGTCCGTATTTTTTTTAGAACGAAGATGGGATTGCCATAATCGTCAACAGCGAGACCTACAGATCGATGATAAGCAACTTCTTGTAGCCTCAACTGGATTATATGCTTGATATGGATACTGACGACATGTGGTTTCAACAGGACGGCGCTATGTGCCACACTGCGCACGCTACGATAGAGATTTTGCACCAGCGATTTCAGGACAGGGTCATCTCGCGCGGCGGCGACGTCAACTGGCCACCGAGATCATGCGATTTAACGCCATTAGACTACTTTCTTTGGGGATACCTTAAATCGCAGGTATATTCGAATAATCAGCAAACAGTTGATGTCCTCAAAGTCAACATAACGAACACCATGCAGCAAATTCAGCCAGATTTATGCGACAGTCATCGAAAATTGGGCCTCCCAAATACGTTCCACCAAGCGAAGCCGCGGTGGACATTTGAACGATATCATATTCCACACTTAATGCCATAAAATTTACTTTCAAATTTAATATAAATTGAGTGCATATATCACACACAAATTGTTTTATTTATATTTAAAAATTGAGCGACCTTATTGAAAGACCCTATATTAGTAGTTATCCCCAAATTAATATTTCCCTTGGTCTGTTTAAACTGGATCTTTTAATTTTAAAAAAATCATAGTATGTTAAATTATTTCCAATCATAAACCTATGTTATCATAGTCTATTATTTGTTTTGATTGTGTATGCTATATAGCGAGCGGCATCTCCCCAACATCGGCAAAGAGGCTCTCTTCAAGAGATGCGCGGAATGCACCCTTTGCAAAGCGGAGAGCAGTGTGGTGGAATTCACCTTCCTCAATTCACACTCGGTGTGGATTCGTAGAACTCACATCAATATTCTAGCTTCTAGTGAACAAAGGAGCGGTGAAAGAGTAAATAATTAGCCCTAGCAGCGCCCTAATTGCTGAACGCCACGCAACGAAGAATGTCTTGAGCGAGGGTACAAAGAAAACTATGGTTCCGCATATTCGCCTTCATGTGAAGCGTCGTTCAAAAATAAGACCAATGAAACGGTCCGACTCTACTACCTCCAGGCAACCTCATTTAGGAACAAGTCCGAGGTAGGATGAGACCTTCTATGGTGGTAGGAGTGCACTACCTTAGTCTTGACCCCAAAACAATTGAAACCCATGCGCTTCGGCAAGGCGAGAGGTCTAGTTCAGAGACTGTTGAACTTGATACTTCAGCGTAGGCAGCTGAGCAGCAGCAAATGAAACTGAAAGAGGTTCGTCTACATATAACCTATCGGGAACACCACCCGTCACCACCTAGTGATTCTCTTTTGATGTTCAAAGTAAATATATCGACACGGAGGAAATTTCACTGAGACGCCCTCTTCCTGCCCTATTGGATCGGAGAAAGCTCCTTCCACCCGTAGGTGGAACTCAGACAAGAAAATTTGGAGACATTACCTCGACAGCATAGAGCAGGTTTTCATGATACCCAACATCATTCGTTATCATAGACATTCTCCAGCTCATGGAACAATATGGTGAAGTACTGGCGACTAAGGATGGTTTCGCAGATGGCATTTATCAGCCGGAGCAGAACATGCGAAGTGGATTGGATTTTTTAAAGGCACACTGTTAAGGTGACAGGTGACCACCACTGTCCAAATATTGGCTAATCTAACATTAACTAATTTTTCCATCAACTTACACAGGCAGGGAGTTATAGAAATTGGGCGGAAATGGGGTAGAATAGAGTAATCTCTCCCCGGTGTGCGAAGAGTAAGACGGTAGCCATTCGACAGAAATCTGGGAAGATACACTCCGTTCAGATCCTGTTGAAAAAGGCTAAAAAATAGGTCAGGCCTTCGAGTTTGCGAAGAACTCCGCTATGAGGGGCGTCGGAGATTGCTATCCCGTCCTCCTGGGAGGCGAGATTGTGGTCTTGAGAGAACATTTCCTGCAATAACTTTTGACACATTTTCACACTGCAAAAGGGGTCTTTCCCGTTAAGTGAAGACACATATGATTCATAAGAGGGGCGGCGAGCGTTATTCGAAACTTCCTGGAATCTAGCCTTCCCTCAACGTAATTCCTACAAGGTGATATTGTTCGGGTAGCACTTGCAGCATTTATCTATTCTTCCTGAGGGCCTCTTCACATTGGGCCAACCACCAAGGAAGCGGTCGGCATCCAAAATAGAAGTTTTAGGAAAGTAAGTCAGGCTCACGTTGGTTTGTGCCGGGATAAATCAACGGCCTCAAAACTGACCTAAATTCATCGACTGAGATAAGAAGGCCAGTGATGTCCTCGAAAGTGAACACCCACGCCCTCTCGAAGCAAAACTGGTGTGCCTTTATCAAGCGGCAGCATGAAGGTCATCTGGAATTATTTGTATAGTCGCCCAAAAGTGGGTGGCTACCGTTCCAATTCCTGAGGAGGAGAAAGGGTCTCTGTATTCGTGCTACTATAGGGGACTCGGGGTGTTGGTTGAGTCACCTTTTTATGGAGAGTTTTATCGTGAGGCAAGGCTACTGTACAGGGGTGTCGGACGAAGGCGTTCGAGGTCTCACCGTCGAATTTGCTCTGACTCCCAAAGTCTTACGGGGAATACGTTTATAGGATGGTTCGAAAGGTAACTTGGGTATCATTGGGTTAAAAGAAGGACTCGAAAGGAAAAGGGCGTTTTGTAGACTTCATTTTTAGATTAGGTCTACTTTAATTGGGGCAAGCGAGATAGTCGAGTCTTACGTGGCTTTGTTATAAATTTTCCTCTACGTTAGATAGTTTGGGCTATGACGGCTGGACTTAAGGACGCGGAATGGACTCATGACGCTAATAATAAACAAATCAGAATGAGAATATTGACGAATGAATAATAATAATATTGAGAATGTTTCAACCCATCTACTTATACCACCTCCAATTAAGAGGACGTGACTTCTTTTCTCATAATCTGGACGCAGGGCGGAGCTTATAGGGTCAGAAATATGTTCGTTTGTCCTGACACCTTTCCGTCTGCCTCGTTATCTTATATCGATACCTTATGGCTCGTGACTGTTTCCTGGCGTGTGTATGTCTGTGTGTTTACGCGGTAACCTCCAACTATTTGCTTGCCTTCTTACGCTCATGTTTTTCTTAATACATGTACAATTGTAAAATAAGTAGTTCGCTCTATTCTACATTGGTTCATTGCTACTACATGGTATGTTATTTTAGTATTTAATGTGTGCAATTTCAAGATTTCATAGGTCCAACAGGGTGCTCATTTGTAAGGTTCTTCGTTGAGCCTACTTCTCCTTGCAATTAAGGCATCGCTGCACATGTACAATTGTGATTTAACATTATATATATATATATATATATATATATATATATATATATATATATATATATATATATAAAATAAATTTTGCTTTATTCTACATTGGTTCATTACTACTACATGGCATATTATTTCATATTTAATATGTGTGCCCAATTTCACGATTTCATAGGTCCAACAGGGTGCTCATTTGTGAGATTCCTCATTGAGCCTACTTCACCTTGCAATTCGGGCGTCGCTACAACTCTAGGCATCGATGAAAGTTAACGGTGGAATATACATAAATGACAAATTACATCCTATCCAGGTGTAGCTGCAGCGCCATTGCCATATTCAAAGGCAAAAATCGTACATGTATCTTCTCGTCCCTCATCAAATGGTGGAGGTGTTGACAAACTATTATACCCCGGGAGACTGGGCATGGGGATAAATCCAATATGTTGTCCTAAAAGAAGACAGCTATACCACGTTTGGAGAAACGAGCCTACGGAGTTCCTCACAATTAGTTCGGATTACACGTTAACTCCATTTAAGGTATGAGCAGCCCGGGTCTCTTTCGTCGTGGTCTTCTGCAAGATGTTGGCCTAGGAAAGCGCTGCTGCCTTCGACGACTTATTGGAGGAAGCCTGGCTCGGAACCCGAGCGTTTCATCCCCTCTACCTCGAACCTTTTGGCTGGTTGTGCTGCCTTAGGGTCAGGGTTTCTCCTTTGAGGGTCCCGGCTCTCCGAAAAGCTCCGTATACCTCTAGACAGTGCCATTTGAGCAGAACCTCGCTTTTCGTTAGGCTCCTTTCTGGGGGTAAACTCTGAAAGCCCTGAGGTTGTTTTTTCACCGTCTTATGGAATATAGCCTCCTGAAAGTCTACAACTCGGTTGAAGCTCGTGTTCGGTTTGTTTTAGCTGGGTCGGGTGACGAGCCCGTATTGCGACACCATTACTACGGTGGTGGTCTTGGAGCAATTAGCCCAGATTTCGAGTTGGCCCGATTTAACACGTCTGCAAGTTTGATAGGTATGGTCGAAACAGTGGGAATGGTAGAACCTTCACAATAACGTCACGAATGCCCTCACACGGTAGCAGTACCACCAAGCTCGCCTCAGTGGAACGTGACAAAAAGTTTAGGGGTTGCTGGGGCGAGGCCCTACCCTGCTTCTTCATCAAACATTTGACCTACTTATTCCTTAAAATGTATTATTGGTCGAGATTTACGATTGTTTGTAGAATGATGGCTGAAGAAAAATGGAAAAAGGAAAAATAATTGTTCTATGGTAAAAATGAAAAAAAAAGTACTTCCAAATTGCAACGGAGTTGGGCGTCAGTCATCATTCAGCTAAGAGATGGATTATGCTATATAATCACGAAAACCACCTTGAGAATCGTCATGGTGGATTCTCTACCTAAAAAAGAAGCTAAATTCGGATGCTGACGGAAGCATGTGCCTGTGAGACATCCATTCTGTCAATTTGAGTGAGTAGAGGGGAGTTTTTTTGCCTTTGGGATCCAAAGGGAGGGAACCGGAGCACCGGCTACATGAAATTTACTAATCCAATATTAAGTTCCCCTTTAAGGATTCAGATGAGCCCCATTTCTCCAAATGGAGCGACTACAAACCTTTGTCCACTCTTAGCATTTTATGGAGTCTGTGAGAGAGCAAAGGGGAGGGAGGCCCTCCGCACTACAGAAGGGAAGAGTTGAGGGTAGTTCTCCTAAGAAGGAAAAAATGGCAAAGGGGCTTTTCCTTTGCTAAATAAGTGTGAAGAAGAGACCCCTTAATAGCAATCCGTGGTTACCTTAGTCAAAGAATCGTCCCTGTCATCACCTTTGTAATCCACATTATTTATTCTTTATTTCTCATGTTTTGACACGGGAACCTCGACTCGGGTTACACTCAAGACGCTAACCATGTCGGAGTAGATTTTTTCAATGCGCACTTTAAAATTAAGGGGAGCGGACAGAATAAAATAAAATACCTCGCATTCTTTAAACACACAGCTGTTTACAGATGCTATACCACCAAGTACAACCATAGGACATTGGACATTGGATATAAAAAATGAGGAATATAGTAGAAGAGGGTTTTAGTAGGAGAAATAGTGGGGAAAATAGAGAAATTAATAGGAAAGCGAAAATGAAAGAAGTATGAAAGACAGATCCCTGGTGAAAGAGCATCTCTGGCTTTCTTTGCGTTTTGGATATATTTTTTGTGACAGTGTATATATATATATATATATATATATATATATATATATACTATCTGGTAATGCACGAGGCATTCAAGCCTTTGTAGTAGTAGGTATTTTTACTCTCTACGTGACTTGTTGAAGATTTTCATCTTCTTGTCCGGGTATTTTACACCCAGACTTTGGTGTTTATTTTGTGTTGATTTTTTTTGTTTGTTAGTTTAGTTTTGGCGATTTTTCGCACAAAAAAGAAGTTTTGAGGAAGTTTTTAGTAAAAACTAATATTAACAATTGCTAATATAGTGGTTAATTTCGCTTGGCTTTGTTCGTGGTTTGTGTTGTGAATTGGGGCTTTATTTTTAAGTGAACCTTGGGTCGACGTCAATGTTAATCGGAAGTCTACAACCATAGGACTATTCGATATTAGTTGAAATAAGTCTCTTTGAAAAGGATTCGAGAATTTGTGTCTGGAAATGTACGAGATCAATTAAATATAATTGCGCAATCCACATTGAAATGGAGAAGGGGCTTATTAATTTCTATAAACCAGCCGAAGCAGACTTCGACTATTGTATCGTGGCCTGCTTGCAAGCGGGTGACGTATAAGCTCTGTTTGACTGAGTTGTTTTGGGGACACGATGGCATATTCAACTAGACTGCATGTGTACACTAGTGCCAGCGACAGGGGGGGTGTCTGCAATTCACTGCACGCTATCTGTTGATCTTTTCGTCGCCTTTCTTCCTATGAAGATAGAAGGGAGTAGTAAAAAGGATAAAAAATATAGAAGGAAAGTAGTGTAGCCGAGTTGCGAACATTTTCCGCGTTGCTAGACCACTGTTAGCGAGCAGCGAATCTACTTCGCCATATTGAACATCAAAAAAGACTTATACAAGCGAAGCTTTTAAACAGCTCGTTTGCACTTCTCGCCACGCTACACCTATGTCACCTTCTCTGATAATTTGCTCAGGCGCATTGTGAGAGAAATGGGGAGGCAACTATCGAGATTCAAACAATCTCTGCCAAATTTAATAATCAGCAAAAACACCTCTACGCAAAGAATGTGGGTAAAAGCCCTTTACCCAGATAAGATTATTTAGATACAATGGAAACCATTCTGAACCTAAATGAAGAGGTTGGGCAATGTCGACGCAAATCGAGAACGGGCAGCGTGCATTTTAACGATAAATAAATTATTATAAGCTAGATGATAAGAAAAATTTCAGGGAGCGTGACTCCTGGAGTCTTTGGGGCAACAAGCTCCTTTGGGTACCTGACAATGCTACTTACGCTGTGAAAACGATCAGCCAAGCTGCTAACCACCATCGTATGATCATTTAGGACGGGCATAGTCGGAGATGGTTGGGCAGTATACTTACCCAGGATCTTATTTTTCCTCTTCTAGATCTTTGCAGATGGAGGATACGGATTTATGACAAGAGGTTTTCCAGGGCTTTAGAAGGGCTTCTAATAGACTGTCAAAGCCTTATTTCTGTCAATTCGTGAGAAAGGCGAAAGGTTTCTGCGACACCTGGCGTGGGTCAATGTGGTTTGTACAACTATCGCGCAGTCTATGTTCCACCAAGGTACAGTAGACCGTCGTCTAGCACGAAACCATCTAAGTATGGTTCATTCGGTGAATCCACGCCACTCATGTTAGAAAATCTACAACAGTCCAATCGGACCTTCTTAAATTCCACTCCAGAGGACGAAATGCTGTGGCTCTGCGCTGACAGCTGAGAGAACTATTGGGAAATCGTCAAGAGCCGGACTATATAGAGTGGGACTAAACATATGACGTAAAATTAAAAAGTTTAAAATACATAAAAGTTTTAAAATAAAAGAATTTAATAATCCGTCCGTCTACCCTTAAGGGTGAGGTCGCCCCACAGGGGCTGGTATACATTAAAATATCTAATAATGAAAACGGAGGTGGTAGTTGTTCTAAAATTTCCGACACATACAACTTGGTCGTTGCCAAGACGGTTGGAAGGTATTAAGAACACATGTTTACAAGTTAGAATAAGAAAACCCATATAGCTACTGTTCGGTGAACCGTGAGGAGGGTTAGGGGTGTAGAACCTCCATTTGCCAAACCCTGAAGAAGGGATGCAAAGTTACAAAAGTCGTATTCCAGGAATCAATGTAGATGGGCGAAACAAAAGAACCAAAATCTTCTCATCGGGAATAACCTTCTGACAGTTCCACTGTAAGATCAAATCTATTGTTCTTCACGAGTGAAATCATTGTGAAAATTTTATTGCCACCAGCTGGCTGGACGGCGAGCACCCCATCGAACGGGTTTAGATTTTGGTGAGGTGAAATAACTCGAAACTATATCAGTCGCAAGAATGTTTTTAGGGGGCGTAAAACTCATTGGAAAACGAAAATCTAAAATGGACTCAGTGTAGTGGCAGACGATGCATTGCTAAGTGGATCCGAGTCTCGGAACAAAACAGATTGATCGGAGTCTGCTACTGAGTGAGAGTTTGGGCCAACCCCTAAGCCAGTGATCTTGGGCATTAAGTAGCTGGTGCAACTCAGCAGAGATCTGAATAAGGGATGGCCCTTCATCATGAGAAAGGCTTAGCAGAGACAAAGAGCCTGCCTCAGACGAGAGCATTTGCTTTTTGAGCAACAATCTTTGACAGAGGAACCGACATCTATAGCTTGTAACTAAAGGAGACGGATCCTTACTATTACGCCGCTACCACTAGTGTCTCGGTGACTAACCGGTGCAGATATCTCTTAGGCAGGTATGGATATCATTCAACAGAGCGTATTCTGGGCACTGGCACTAGAAGTGTACGACGATATCCAATCGGTGCCATTGCAAAGTTGAGTCACATGGCCTGTCACAATGCGGAGCGAGCAAGATCACGAAGGGTTCGGAGAGTAACGCGAACTGTAGAAATGAACGATTAGTCCCTGCTTCACAGAAAACATCTAAATAGAGACGCCCCAAGAGGGAAAGCTGAATTCGGGCACGACAGCGGCCTCCCTAATATCCAGGTGGTGAAAATCTTGCTGGAAAGAACTTTCTTCTCAAACAAGTACTGTACAAGTTCTCTCAGCCTTCCCATGAAGGCCACCACAAGACGTATCACGGTGCCGTTACACCCTGGGTCATCGCAAGAGGCACAATTTCTATTCTGACATCTGCATATGCACGAAATGTTGGCAATTGAAACGTCTGAGCAACTCAAAACAACTGGTAACAGGGATTCGGAGATACCAGACTGACGTAATGTGGAAGATCTTGGTGTTTAAATGTCATTATCATCGAAATGAGCACAAGTTGAGCAAGAAGACTTAGTCACCTTAAAAATAATAACAATCGTCTAGGGGGCAATGTTGTGTCTTTTAAACTTTGGCCACCCTGTAGGACAAGAGTTGTAAAGTGGTCAGTCGTTCCCAGGTGGGTATGACACGACCACCGCAACTAAATGCAATCATGGAGTGGGAACACCCCACTTGGGGGTATCCCACGAGCAGAGGTGGGCAGTATTTAAATACATTTATGTATTTAAAATTGTATTCGTAAATACATTTGAAATCATGTATTTAAATACTTTTTGCAAACACTTTACTGATAATAGGCTTATATATCTGTTAAGAACGTGTAATGCATGTTTTAACTTGGCGCAACTTGTATGACACAAACGGTTAACTGCGTGAGCCGGTGAGGAAAAATTGCTTGCATCAGTTCGAATTCAGTTAATAGATGGTCACAGTTGTGTTCTGTTGTATAGTGAGAGTGCTCAACTTTATTTCAACTGCTGCATAGAAACTTCAGCTTCTTCGAAAGAGTGTGAAATGGAGAGATTAGAAGGTAATAAAGACGATGAAGAAAACGAATCATGTAATTATAGTCATACTTTACTAGATGTAATTATTTTTTTAGTGAAATCTTCCGACGAAAAAAAAGTGAAGTGCGTATGTCCATCATGCAATGGCGAAATCTCTGCGGGAAGCAATGCTACTTCCAATCTATGCATTCATTTGAAGGTAAAATTTTATTAAAGCTAATTATATGATATTTAATTGAATTGACAAGTTTCACTATTTCTTATTTTTTTAAAATGGCAAAATTGCTAGTAGCTAATGATAATGTTAGGTTTACCATGCACGAACATACCTGCTTCCTTTTGCAACACCTTTATTTATAATATATGCTGATTGAATTTAACGTGAATTATGGCAACGTGAAACAAATGTCCTTCAATTAACTGATTATGTACATTTATCAACAGATAAAGCGTCCTGCTTTGGTGCAAAAGGCAGATAACTACGTGACAGCTCAAAGAAAAGATCCAAAAAGAAAATATTCATTATTAGACGATGGTCCTTCATGCAGCGGTGAATACTAAGAAGGGCAAACAATCTGTTGTTGATAAGCTGATTTCAGATTTTATCATACAAGGTGTGCATCCCCTATCAACCATGGAGTAACCAGCTTTTGTGAGATTAATTAAAGGTGAGTTCTGAGTTACAAATGTTGTTTACAATTATAGAATTAGTAGTACAGGCTAAGCTCTTATAACTACCGAATACAGGGTTACCCCCCCAAAAAAAAAACAAAAAAAAAACACGCCTCCAACTTTCGATAGGCCTCATTTCTTAATTTTCTGCAAGGATTGAATGAAACTTGGGTGATAACTAGTTTATTGTGTTTAAAAACATCATATAAAAACATGAGAGTCTTTGGACTTTCCTTCTTTATTTTAAAGAGCGTATTCGAGATGACCTCTATTTAGCTCTGTGCATTTCTTGAGGCGCAGCACAAAGTTGTCCATGACGTCATTACAAACCGACCGACTAATGGCTCTGATCTCCTCCCTGATGGCTTCCTTGAGTTCCGTGATGGTCATGGGTCTCCTGCGTACAATCTGTCTTTAAAGTATCCACAGAGAAAGAAATCTGGGGGGCTAAGGTCTGGACTGTGAGGTGCGCACTCAAAATCAGTCTTAAGACTGATCACACGGGCACCAAAGTTCTCTTTCAGCTAATCTCGGGACAGGTTTGAGGTGTGAGAGCTTGCTCCATTTTGCTGCAACCAAAACTTCCCCATAAGCGATGGGAACAGGGTCTGAAGCTCACTCTTGAAGGTTTTGAGGACCTCAACATACCGCTCCTTGGTGACTGTCACTGTCGCGCCAGATTCCTCGAAGAAGACTGGTCCTATGATTACTGGCTAAGATTGCAGTCCATACCATGCACTTATGGGAGTGTAGGGGCTTGGTGGCTACCTCATTTGGTCTGAAGGGCCGCCAGAAGTCATTTGTCTTCGAGTTTACCTTTCCTTCAAGATGAAAGTGAGCTTCATCTGAGGTCCAAAGGAGGTTAAGGAAAGTTGGGGTCTCCTGAATCTTCTCCAGTATCTTGACTGCCATAGCATTTCTCTTTTCCTTGTCCGAGGCTGTAAGGGTCTGTATTCTGTATGGGTAGGCCTTTACATCCATTACTAGCACTCTCGCGCAAGTCTCACGGGATATAGCGAGGGACTGACTTCGCTTGCGCACAGAGCGTTTTAACTCTGCTGAACTAACTCTCTCACGCTCTCGACCAGCTCAGCTGTACGCTTCCTGGAGCGTCCTGAATGGCTTGGATGGTCGTCATTGGCTGCATTGAGGTTCTCCACTATCCCATAGTTCTCGAAGTGGTTCATTCAGTCCTGAATTCTTGCTATTGGAGGGGGCTTTTTCACATTCGAACTGATGCACGAAAGTGTCCTGCACTTTCTTGAACGAGCCTGTCTTGTATTAATGTTTGACGCAGTATATTCTTTAGTGGAGCTCCCGGTGAGATCTAGTTGTGTTTACAGGCGTTGCTTCTTTAATGTCCTGAATTATTATTTTTTTTTTCCAAGGGGCTATCTGGCGACTGCCCACTTGGGCATAAGTCGCCACAAACAAACAGCCCAGTTTTAGGCTACTTTAAAATAAAAATTTTAACAGAAACAACAATAAAAAGAGGATAACAATCAGGAAGTAAGCTCCAGGATCGGGGCGAGGTCGCCCTCCCCCCGGTGTAGGAGCCTACGACCTACAAAAAAACAACAATAACAAAAAAAAACAAGTTAAATACAAGGAAGAAGGACGGCCTCCCCCCAAAAGTCAAAAGTCCACAAGTCAATGTGCACGAATCTGTCCCGAGTAAAAGGGACAGGCGGTAGCGACCCCGCCCATCGCGGTAGCGACCCCGCCCATCCCGGTACCGGGACAGGAATCGTGCGCGAAGATCACCCAGACTGGGACATTCGACAAGAATGTGCCGAACATTCTGGGGGACGACGCAGTCGTTGAAGTAGGGCGCAGGCGAGCGCTCCATCAAATAGCGATGCGTCACACGAGTGTGTCCGATTCGGAGACGACAGAAAGCAACCTGAAGCCGCCGCGGCATTGGGGGATAGGTCCATGGGAACAGTCGCAGCGCAATGGCACGCAACTTTAAGTTCCCTTCGACCGTCTCCCATCTTCTTTGCCAAGCAGTCCGAAGAGCTGCCTGTATTCCTGCCATGTAGTCGGTGTGAGGAAGAGCGAAACGCTGGTCCGGTCGCAGAGTCCTCGCGGACTCTTTGGCGCCCTCATTCCCCGCAATTCCTACATGTCCAGGAACCCAGCAGAAGATAATCTCGACATCTGCCCGGCTCGCCAAAACCTTGGCGTCACGGATATCGCGAACCAGTGGATGCGGAGATTCCAATGCACCAAGAGCACTCAGGGCGCTTTGTAAGTCGCTATAGATCACAATCCGGTCTCCGAGCCAGGCACGTCGCGTAATCTCCCATACCGAGTGATGTATTGCCACCAGCTCGGCCGTGAAGACAGACGCAGCGCCTGGTAAAGCCCCGCTGACTTCAAACAGAGGGAATACGGCGTGGAAGCCGACTTCCTCTTGGGACTTGGAGCCATCCGTATACACTGGCACGGTTCCAGCGTGACACGATGTGTGCTCCAAAAAGGTCGAACGCAATACTCCCAGCGCAGTACAAGCTTTGGGAGCAGAGGCGTGGCGACAAATAGCCAAATGTGGTACCCTCCAGGGTGGCGTCCTGGGCAGAACCAGGGGCGCCACCGGCCCAAGAGCTATATCTACCTCTCGAAGGATTTTCCTGGCCCTAAACCCAAAGGGCTTAGGGTATGATTGGCGTCTCTCGGCGGCATAGGCAACGTCGAGATCAGCTGCGGATGCAGTGAAAGCTGTTGGCGACTGAGGGAGGCACCGGGCTCACGCGTACAGGCGAGTGATGCACTGCACGCGGCGCAGAGCGAGTGGCATCTCCCCAGCATCGACTAGCAGGCTCTCAATGGGGGAAGTGCGGAGGGCACCGGTCGCAAGCCGGAGGTCGGTATGGTGGATCGAATCCACCTTCCGCAATAAACGATCGGCTGCGGATGCATAAAACTCGTATCCGTAGTCGAGCTTCGAACGAACAAAGGATCGATAAAAAAGTAGGGCAGTAGTTCTATCAGCGCCCCAAGCGCTGAACGTCACGGAACGGAGAATGTCCATGGCGTGGGTACAAGAGACCCTAGGGCTGCGAATATGAGCCTCCCAGGTGAGGCGTCGGTCGAATACAAGACCAAGGAAACGGTGCGGTTCCACCACATCCAGGCGCAACCCATTAAGAAACATATCTGGGTCAGGGTGAAGCCGTGGATGGCGGCAGGAGTGCACTACCTTAGTCTTGGCCAAAGAAAACCGAAACCTGTGCGCTTCGGCATAGCGAGGGACGCGGTTCAATGCCTGTTGGAGTCGACGCTCTAGAGTTGGCATCTGGGCCGCGCCAAAAGAGATCGAAAGGTCGTCCACGTAGAGCGTAGCGAGAACATCTTCCGGCAGCAACGAGGTGATGCCGTTGATGCTCAGGGCAAAGAGTGTGACAGTGAGGACACTTCCCTGCGGGACACCCTCTTCCTGCTCCTTTGGGCCGGAGAGGGCTCCCCCCTCCCGTGCGCGGAATCGAAGATCTCGCAAAAATTGAGATATAAACATTGGGAGGCGTCCCCTCGCCCCCATCGTGTGGAGAGTCTCCATGATACCGTATCACCATGCGGTATCATAGGCCTTCTCGAAAAACACCGTGGCGTAGTGCTGTCTACGAAGGAAAGCCTCGCAGACGCCATTTTCCAGTCGAAGCAGAGCATCGAACGTGGAGTGGAACTTGCGGAAGCCGCACTGTGCAGAAGACAGATAGCCTCCGCTGCCCAGGAAAAAGGCTACTCTAACATTAACTAATTTCTCCATCAACTTGCACACGCAAAAGGTTAGAGAGATTGGGCGGAAACCGGTCGGAGTAGAGTGATCTCTCCCCGGTTTGCGAAAGGCGAACACAGTAGCGATTCGCCAGGAGTCTGGGAGAAGACCTTCCACTCAGATCCTGTTGGACAAATCTAAAAGAAAGGCTATGCATCGCTCACCCAGGTGTCGAAGCATTGCGTACGGGACATCGTCCGGACCATGGGCGGTGTCCGCGCACGAAGCGAGAGCGGAACGCAACTCACTCACAGTAAACTTGTCGTTGAAGGGTTCTCCGCCTCTGGAGGTAAAGTCCAGCCGGCGGCCTTCCGCGACATCACGACGTGCATTGAATGCTGGCGGAGCAGCATCAAAGCTAGAGAATGCGGAAAAAGCGGTCGCGAAGGATTCCGCCACGGACGCGGGGTCCGAGATTGCGGTCCCAATTCTCCTTGAGAACGGGAGGGGGGTCCTGCGAGAACTTGCCCCGAATCCTTTTGACTCGCATCCACACCTCAGCTAAAGTGGTCTTCCCGTTAAGGGAAGACATGTATGCCCGCCAAGAAGAGCGGCGGGCGTGCTTCGAAATATACTGGAACCTAACCCTAGCCCGACCCAATTCAACGACAGTGAAATCGTTCGGGCGGCGCTTATAGCGCATGTAGGCATAACGCTTCTGTTTGGGGGCCGTCTCACACTCAGCCGACCACCATGGGAGTGGTCGCCGTGCAAAACGGCCAGACGTCCTAGGAATAGTAGTCAGGCCCACGGCAATGAGGTTGCCGGAGAAGAACTCAACGGCCTCATCTACCGACCTAAACTCCTCGACTGAGATAGAGAATTAGGTCCTTTCCTGAAATGTAGGCCACCGCGCCCGCGCCAAGCACCACCTAGGTGGTCTCTCAGGCGGCAGTTGCCCTGAAAATGATATTTCAATGGGAAAGTGATCACTATCATGGACGTCATCGACCAACCCCCAATCAAAATCAGGCTGTGCATCCGACGAGCACAAAGATAGGTCAAGGCAAGAAAATGAAGCGGTTCTCGGACAGTGATGCGTAAACTCATCCACGTTTAGGACACCCATCTCAGGCTTTCGATCAGATCGGCAAGGACTTGTCCCCTGGGATTTATGGAGTAATCTTCCCAGAGAGGATGCCTGCCGTTCAGATCTCCAAGCAAGAGATAGGGCCTCGGCAACCGTGCCACGACGCGGCGGAAGTCCCCCGCGTCGAAGTCAGCTGACGGTGGAATGTACGCAGAAATCAGAGTATACCTCCTATCCAGGTGCAGCTGCACAGCCACTGCCTGAAAGGAGGTATCTAAAGAGAAAGGAAGAACGGAGACATCATGCCGGGTGTAAACCACGAATCCCCCAGCCATCCCGCGGTGGTGGGGCGCAAGCCCCTATACCCCGGGACGGCGGGCAGGGGGCACGCGCCTAGCATGGTCTCCCGCAAAAAGATAGCTAACGGGGAACGGGACGAGACGAGCCTCCGCAGCTCCTCCCAGTTGGCCCGGAGTCCACGGCAATTCCATTGAAGGAATATGCCCTCCAGGCCTAGCTCGGAGGAGACGCGGGGGCCTTCCTCGAACTGAAGACCCTCACGGAAATGGCCGTACGCTTGCCGGGGGCAGAACCCCGGGCGCTGTTGGCCGGACAAAGCGCTGTCGCCTTCGAGGACTTATTGGGGGAGGTTGGGCTCGCCATGCGAGTCTTTTCCTCCCTCCGCCTGGAAACCTTAGGCGGGCGTTGCGGCCTTGGAGGCGGGGGAGCCCTCTTTTCAAAGAACCACCGTCTCCGAGCCACTCGCTCCACCTCGGGGCGTGGGCGAAGGATCCGAAGCTCCTTTGTTGCTGGCATCCTTTCAGGGGACAGTTTTAGGAACCCTAGAAGATGGCCTAGCGACCATCTTCAAGGGTGTTGCCTCCTGTGAGTCTATCGACTCGGTGGAGGCGCGTGGCCGTTTCGCCTTACGGGAAACGGTCACGCTGGGGGAAGAGGGGGGAGCCCTGGTTTTAGCCGGGGCTGGGTAGGAACCCTTTTTGCCGCCAGCTTTACCAGGGGAGCGCCCGGGTTTGGTAGAGCGCGCAGAAGGGCTCTGAATGGGCGCGGAAACAACCGTGCTCGTTGGCCTGGATGGGCCAGGAGCAGAGGGTGCCTTTCTAACTATTGAGGCATATGACGTCCCAGGCAGAGCCGGGCGCGCCAGGCCCAAGTCCTTTGCCTCGCGGAATGAGAGTCGATCCTGGGCTTGAACGGCCAGGATTTCTTTCTCAAGGAGATATGCACCACATTGCTTCGAAGAAGCAGGGTGCGGCTCTCCGCAATTGACACACTTGGCCACACACGATTTGGACTTATCGTGTGTGACCTTGGAGCAATTTACACAGACTTCGGGTGACCCTGACTTTGCACGTCTACATGAGCGATTCGTATGGCCGAAGCGGTGAAAGTAATAGCACCGCTGCGGCAGTGGCACGAATGCCTTCACGCGGTAGCGGTACCAACCGGCACGCACCGACTCAGGGAGCTTGTCACAGTCGAACGTGACGAAGAGTGTAGGGATGGGTCTCGAGGCCCCTCCCTGTTTTCTCATCACACGTTCGACCTTGACCGCCCCATGGTCGGCCAGCTCTAGGGTGATGTCCTCAATGGAGTAGTCAACGAGTTCCCTCGCATAAACTACTCCTTTCACAAAGTTCATGGTAGAGTGCGGCGTCACACTCACCGGGGTGCCATGAAGTGTCCGAAGAGCACTAATCTTGGCCGCCTCGGCGGGATTCGCCAAAAGGCTCCCGTCCGAGAAACGCGTCACCTTCGGCTCTCTACCAATTTCACTAGCTAATCCTCTCCTCTGATGGATCATGTTGCCCTTGGACAACATGGTGCTATCAGTGGAGCAAATAACGAGGAAGCGTTTGAAGCCAGCGGGCTCGAAAACGCCAGGTAACCTCTGAATGAGGGGCCCCGATGTTATCGAGGCTCCGCCCTGTGCACTTTTGGTCTTTGTCATGGTCAGGAGCTCCGTACCCGGGGAGGCAGAGGGGGCGGATGTGCCGATCTTGGCCTGGTCGCTTGCCAGAGTGGCAGCAGACCCATCCGTCCTCGTAGCTCTCGCGGATGGAGAGGAGCCCCGAGTCTTCTTAGTCTTTTTTGTCTTTTCTTCTTTTTAGGAGAGGAGGGCGGGGAATGAACCCGCTTCTCACCCCCGCCGGTAGAAGCCCCTAGGCCAGATGTACCGGCCTCAGCCAGGTCCTTCTCCGAAATCGAGAAGGTCCTGGTGGTCGCAGGGTCATCATCCGGAGGAGATCTCTCCCCTCCTTGTACTGCCTGAGAAACCCCAGCCGTTTGAGGAGGACCTTGCATAGGGGCGGATTCGGGTTCGGTGCTTGGCGCCGAGCCCGGATTTCCCCCCATGGAAGGCCCTACCGTCTGAGGCTGGTTTTCCTCAAGGACCATGTCTTCTATCCAGTTGGCCATCTCCTCCCAGGACATCGCAGGTCCCCTTGGCAGCGTCACGAGTCTTTAGTGGGGAGGCACAGGCCTTGACCCCGGCAAGGTTTAATGTTCTTGCCAGCAGGTCTTTTGAGGTTAGCGACCGAAGGGGCCTGGCTTCCCTCTCCCCTCTAAGGGGGTTTGCCCCACCAAGCCGCTTACACGAGGGGCGGTCGGCAAAGGGCTGCCTGCTGGATTTCTTGGCCACCCCTTAGAAAGCAAAGGAGGGACTGCCGCTTGAAATAGGGAGGTGCCCGAAAACACCTCCAGAGAAGGGGGTGAGGGGGAGTCCCCTACACCCGTAGGCGTAGGAGAGGAGTGAGCCTCCTCTCCGGTTAAAGAAGTATGGAGGGTCCCCTGCGCAAGCAAAAGGGGGGAGACCTCCATTCTCTCGGTGGAGCTGCCCGAGGGCGGCTCCGTTGATGTTATAGGGGGAATTAAGGGGAGATGTTTTTTTTTGCATCATTGGGCATGGTGACCCTCTTTGTTTTACGGGACGCGATCGCTCACGACCTCTTGCAGTAGCCCGCACTGCAAGAGGTGCTTACAGGCCTGGAAGAGCGAGGCGCCGCTATTTGGGACCACCCCTCCCGCCTGGTGGCCTGGCAGTCCTTCGGCATGGCGGCTCCACCTTTAACACGGCCTAAAAAATATAGGTTTTGAAGACTAGAGAAAAAGGGATGTGAGGAAGGTATGAGTGGGGATGAAGCAGGTTGTTAAAAACCAACCACCCCAGACCGGAGCTCAGGGGTTAGGGGACATTGTCCCCTCCCCCCTCAGCCCCGATCCGGGACGATTGGCTGAGAAGAAGGTCAGCTTCTACCCTGTGAAATTAGAGGCTAACCAGAGAAGTTGTGGGAGAGGTTGTATGAAAAGCAACGAGATAGGGGAGAAATTGGGCTATCTGAAGGAAGGAAGAGAGGCTAAGCTGGGGCCGGACGGAGCGCTGGATCCCGTCAGCACGGCGGCCAGGATGGCAAATCGCCGCGCCCCTTACGGGGAAGAGGAAAAGGGATGTGAGGAAGGTATGGGTGGGGATGAAGCAGGTTGTTAAAAACCAACCACCCCAGACCGGAGCTCAGGGGTTAGAGAACATTGTCCCCTCCCCTCTCAGCCCCAATCTGGGACGGTTGGCTTGAGAAGAAGGTCAGCATCTACCCTGTGAAATTAGAGGCTGACCATTGAAAGTTGTGGGAGAGGTTGTATGAAAAGCGAGGAAACAAGTGTTTTGAAGGAAGGAGAAGAAGCTAAGCTGGGGTCGGACGGGGTGCTGAGTCCCATCAGCACGGCGGCCAGGATGTCAAATCGCCGCGCCCCTTACGGGGTGTCCTGTAAAAGTAAGGGTGATTAGTGATTGATTGAATGAAGGATATATCACAAAAAGTGTGTGCAATCCCGTTTGGGGGGTCGCCCTGTACTAAAGCGTTCGGATCATTGGTCACTACGTAGGCTATATAACAAAGTTAAATAAAGAAAGACATATACAAACAACAGAGGTTAAAATGTTGCAATAGTTTCATGAGAATCTAAATACATATATTCTTAAATCGTGCTATCATTTACTTAAAGATATTATTGAATACAAATTTTTCATGAATAATTAGTACAATTATTGATCGACTATCTGTAGTTATTAGATAAATTCCTATAACGATGCATTTCGGTATAGTAGCAATACCTGTATATCATTATGTCAAAACGAGCATGCCCGCCCGTCAAAAATGTAGGAAATATAGCTTGATAATGTATATATTCCTAACAATACTGAAAGTCAATATTTTACTATGTAATTCTGAATATGAAGGAGTAATAATATATTTATGAATTAATGTACCAATCCTATATAGCTATAGGATATTCATATAGCTACATTTTATGCATAAAATTGTATATGCATACCATATATTCTCATTTGACTGTGAAAATCAATTTCACTCACAATAATCACACATTCCACTACCGCAGGTCTAAATTCTTCAGTTGACGTCGTTTCAAGGCGGACGCTGGGCAGAAATCTTATAGAATTTTGAGAAAGTGAAAAGAGCTCTACTAAAGAATAAACGAGACAGCACCTCTCCTTACTTATGTCTTACTGCAGATATTTGGTCAACTCGTCACCGTAGTTTTGGAGGCGTTACAGTTCAGTGGGTATGTTAAGATTTTGCTCTTTATGAAATTTGAAATTGAAAATGTCTTTACAGTTAGGGATTTATCAGCTCTTGGCTGAAAGCAGGCCTATTTGTTGGTGGAATTTATCTCGATTATATAGATAAGAGAAACATTGGACTGTTATTTCATTTTGTTTTCAGCTTGAGGACGCTTCTTTGGGCCGTTACAGTGGAGTGTTGGCATGTTGTCGCTTCAAAAGAGAACATAACTTCATCAAGATTGCTGAACATATGGAGAATATAATCAATGAATACGATATCCTCCTGCAGAAAATATAGAACGCCGTCACTGATAACGGCTCTAATTTTGTTAAAGCGTTTAAGGAATTTGCAGTCACTGCTGCAAATGTGTCCACAGATTCAGAAGATGGAATCCAGGTAGGTGAAGAAGATCAGGGTGAGAACGAACTGGAGGATAGTGTCTTAATAAGAAATGCCTTAGATCAGGAAGAAGACCTTTCGTCTGACCCATGCAGCTTCAGCTTACCTAAGCATGTGCGCTGCGCTTCACACACACTGTCTCGTCGCCACAACTGATGCAAACCAGGGACTGAAAATTGTTCAATGGGCTGTTATCACAGGGCTGCTATAAAATTCCCACAACATGCAACGGTCTCCTTCCACTCTAATTTAGTCCCACAGGACGTTGCCAGGATCTACAGCATAGGGTATAGGATCAAAGGTCATTTTCCCTAATCTCCCAAAGGGTCAGAGTGAGCAGAGGTCATCTGACATTGGGGAACAATGCAACTACAACTTTCCCCCGTCAAATTTAAAAAGTTGACTTTCAAATTAAAATACTTGGATTTCATATTAAACATGTTTACCTTCAAATAAAGAAAAACCCGATTTGCAACCTAAAAAAAAGTTTTTTAAAATTAAAAACAAATGAAATTCAATTAAAAAAAATGTAATATCTGAATATGTGTAACGTCAACAGCACTAATTTCCCCACCAACCTATGCAAAACTATCCTAGTGTTTTCGCTTCTCAGGCACTTATTTCTTAATTAAATACCATCTTTTATACATACAAACAGTGGCCAGTATTAATTACAATACGTGTTGTTCTACTTGGCTGCGCTTATCGAAGGTTCAAGGCGAAGATGGACTTATAAAATAAACTCTTTATTCTAACAAAGGAATATTAGGATTTGCAAGCGGCGAGAAACGGGGCGTACTAAGCGGGAGACTAGTAGTCTATATATACTCAACGAGAGTAAGAGTTAAGGGCGAGACAAGACTTGGCGGATTTAAGCGGGAGCGTGACGAATAAATTCGCTACTATTTTCTCTGATTATCCCTATTCTGACTGTCTCCTTTCTATTTTTATTTGCGCTCTAAATACAGAGGGCGTGGCCTAGACATGGGGCGGCTACCGTTGGACGACCTACCTCTATTTTTTGTCCTTTTCCTAACCTATGGGCGGGGCTAGGAAGCCTGTGTACAATATGTGTAAGCTTACATGATAAACCCTTATATCTTTTGATACAACTATCGCTGCGAAATCTCTTATGGTCAGCAGCTGTGTTTATTCGGGCTCTTCCTAAATAAATATCCGTATTTGATGACTATCTCGAGACAACTTGGGCTGCTTTATCAAATGCAGGCGTTCGTGTTTTTTATCTCGTACTTCTTTCTACATATTATGTACAATTACAGAACCTATCATATTTCTCATACACAATTGGATCTATACATTTAATAGGGTATGCTTGGATTTAATAGGAACAATTCGCGTCCATTTGGGGTATCTTTTGGGCCTATTGAATCCAGCAATTTTTTGTGCCAGAAGCCTACCTATGTGTAGTCCGACCCCTACACATTGTGGTGGAGCGAATGTGTGTGTGTGAAGGGCTATTCTTCCGCCTCCTTTTCCAATACCCTCTCCCTCCCTCTGTAAGAATGTGTGTGTGTGAATGGATGGATATATGGAGATATAGATATATATATATATAGATATATATATATATATATATATATATATATATATATATATATATATATATATATATATATATATATATATATATATATATATGATTTCATGAATAGTCTAAAATGTTTTTTCTCTTTCTCAGCTAATTACGTAGTTGTTATTTTGCGCCACCACTCTTATTAAATTTCAATAGATAAGACAGGGGAACAATTTTAATCACATTTTCTGGTGACTTTAGATTTATCTGCCAATTTTAATTTGTTTTTTCATGCAGACTTCAAATATATAATCCATTTTTACCTACATGCGTTATTCTGTAATTTCTATTTCTCATTTCCCCGAAAACTGCCCTCCGGACGGACAGAGAGAGCGCTTGTAGAAAGCAAATACTTCTCAGTACATAGTAGTAAGATATTGTGCAAAATATTGACATCGTTTCTTTTTTCAAGTCTCATGTTAGAGTGATGGTTTCGTCAAGAGGAAATTGTGTTAATGATCCGGCCACTTCTGGATCAAAGACGCAATGTATCAAACTTTGTGATCAGCATTTATAAGGCCTATTTTGATTATCCTCTTGGCGATCAAGATCAGAAGTGGGGCCCACATTTTGTTTGCTCTAGTTGTGTGGAACATCTTCGTGAGTGGACGAAAGGAAAGAGAAATGGTCTTCCTTTTGGAATCACCATGGTGTAGCGGCGAGGGACAAAGGATCATGTATAGGACTGTTATTTCTGTCTGGTGAATATTATTAAATGGATTGGCAAGAAAAATCGGCACAAGATCGACTACATCAACATTCCCTCGGCGATCCGGCCAGTACCTCATTCTGAGTCTTTACCAGTTCCGATTTTCAGTTGATATGCTTCCTCCGAGTATGAAAATGATGTACCTGATATGGATGTCCACGGAATGGATTCAGAGTCTGCAGATTCATCATCAGATGTTGAACAGTCATTAGCTCCTCACCGTTTCAATCAAGAGGATTTGAATGACTTGATACGTGATTTGGCGCTCTCCCGAAAGCTGCAGAACCTTTAGCTTCCAGGTTGAGTGAAAGACATGTGCTTGACAGTTAGATACGGTTATCATATTACCGAACAAGGGAGAGTACATTTGTTAAGTATTATTTCTTTGAGGACAAACAATTTGTATACTCCCACGATCTTCCTAGTCTGTTTACCGAGTTGGGACTTGGCACCTATAGCCCTGGTGAGTGGAGACTGTTTTTGGATAGCTCCACACCTACCCTCAAGCGTGTCCTTTTGCATAATGGCAATGACTTTGGTGCAGTTCCTCTCGGTCACTCTGTCTATCTGCGAGAAACTCACGCTGACATAATAATGTTCATAGATTTACTTAAGTACCATGAACACAATTGGATCATATGTGTAGACCTTAAGATGGTCAACTCCCTCCTTGGCCAGCAGAAGGGATATACAAAGTTTCCATGCCATATCTGTATGTGGGACAGTCGAGCTCGTGACAAACACTGGTCTCAAAAAGATTGGTCAGTTCGGGAAACTTTGAAAGCAGGAATGCCAAACATTGTTAATGAGGCAATCGTAGTTTGATCCATTTCCTGAAAATGCTTGCAAAACGCGTTTTTTGAAAAATGCACAGATTTTATATAGTATCGGCGTTTCATGCTTTGTCATGAAGACCATGAATGAAAAAGAAGGAAGCCTGGCTCTCATTTTCTGCAGTTGTTCGTAACTTCTTGGGACACAAAAATGCGCAAAACTACGAAAATCTGATTACTAATATGCTTTTAGAATAGCGTGATCTGGGATGCAACATGATAGTGAAGCTGCATTTCCTAAATTGTCACCTCGACCGATTCCCAGAGAATCTGGGAGCCGTGAGCGCTACCAAGGTCACTGGGATAGACACATGATGGCGGACTACTGCTGGACGATTAGAAGAGATCAGCCAGAGAAGACTTACAAACGCGAATTTTTGCCCGATTGAAAAAAAAAAGAGGTCATCCAGCCTGATGTACGGTCATTAATAAATTAGCATCTATTTGATTACAGTATTTGTAATCCTAATGTGTAATTCAAGTTTCTTCTCATATGCAATAAAATTTTTGTGCAAAAAAACCTGCTTTACTATAACGCAAAGGGATGATTCAAAATTACTTCAGGGCATGATGATAGGCGTGATAAAATGAAAATGATTGGATAATATTAGTTATCGATATTACGAAAAATTTGTAGCATTTAGAGAATACGATTTCAGATTTTAATTCAGTATGCTCGAATTAGGTAGGAAAATATACTTTTGTCAATTCACCAAATGCATTGTCCCCCAGTGTAATTAAAACTGGTATCAGAAGTTTGCAGTAACCTAATCTAATCTATTTTAAGTCCCGCTGGGGCGGAAAGGGCTTTTATATAGCCTCAATACGCGACCGGATTGCATTAAAATACCGAGCTCGGAGGCCACAGTTTTTCTTATTAAGTCCTAGGCAAGAATTGTGACCACACAAGTGGCAGCAGGCACAACTATCCCCGGGGGTACCACGAGAGGCCTTTCTTTTGTTTGGATCCATGGTGCTTAATAAGCCTCTTTTGTATCGTTGGTTTAGTTGTATGTTTGTCAAGCTTCTATTGTAAGGATTGTATTTGTTGTTTTTTTTCAATTATCTCTTGTTTGTTTGGTGATAGGATTTTTTTTAGTAACGAGATCTCGAATTTATTCACCTCATATTTTTTGTGAATAGAGGACGGTATATCCAATCGTTTCATCCTACTTCGGGGTTTCACGTCTAATTTAGTGTAGGAAGCGGGTTGGATCGATTGGAGTTTATGGTAGATTTTCGGCCCGGTACATTTGGGACGTGAGATCTCGAAACCGGGAGCATTGGTAGGATTGAATTGCAGTCCACACCCAATTAGAGTGACAAGTAGTTTGGTTGTTTTTTCCCCTTTTTATCATTTTTACTAATCCGGGAAAATGGCTTCTGCTGAGCATGGATTGCACGAAGAAGTGGTACGATTGAGGCTGGAATTGAGGAAGGAGGAAGAGTGCGAAATATTAAGGAGCGTGATTGAGGGATTGAAGTGTGATATGATGAGTATGGATGAGAAGACAGACAGGATGAGGAAAGAAATGGACGATAGAGAAGCAGGTCGACCAACGAATGAAGGACCTCTGACATGATGAAGGGGTCAGGACCAGCCCCAGGACCCTCGACCCTGACGCTTGCTCCGACCGAAGGGGATAAGACTAATGGGATCAATGGGAGTGTGTGCGAGTCTAGAGAAGACATGATGATTGTGAGTGATAAGAAGGACGGAGAACGCAAGAGAAGAAGGAAGACTGGGTCAAAGGGGAAGGATCGGAAGGTGAGAGGGAAGAGTGTGGACTCGTTGTACTCGGATGAAGGAGAGAGTGATGGTATGATTGGCATGAGTGAGAGTGAGAGGAGCTCAAGTGAGAGCGAAGTGAATGTGGGGAAAGGTATTTTGATAAGGGAAGTGCCAAAGGTTAAGTTTAGGTTACATGGTGAGAAGAGTGTGAATGAATTCTTCGGGGAATTTGAACGTTATTGTAAGCTCAAGTACCCGGAGAATAAGGGATATTGGGTGAATATATCAGGAGAGTGCTTGAAAGGGAAGGGGCGAGAGTTTTTCCGCGTGATCAAGAGTGTGGGTGAGCCAAGGTACGAAGTAGTGAAGAAGTGAATGATTAGGCAAGTGAAACGAATGAGTGTGTGAAGTATAAAAGGGTGAATGAGTTTGAGAAGGCTTGCATGGGAAAGAATGAACATGTATGCACATAGTCTTGAGACTATGGCGAGAAAGATCTATGGTGATGATGGTGTGAATGAGTGTAAGCAATTGATGAGAAAGTTCCTTGATACGGTCCCGCGAAAGATAACTGAATGGCTGAATGGGAAGAGAATTGTGGAATGTCGTAGGTGTGGAAGGAAAGGGCATATGTTGGCGGAATGCAGGTGGACGTCTGGTGCATGTTTTGGGTGTGGTAAGAAGGGGCACATGATAAAGGATTGTCAGGAAAGTGTGAAAGAGTATTTTGAATGTAAAGAAAGAGGCCATTTGAAGAAAGATTGTCCGGTTGAATTGCGGAGCAAATGGTGGGAGGAGTGGAATATACGCATGTGGTAACTGTGTAAAGACCTGTCATTATGCGAGGATGTGTCGTGACCAGAAGAATGTATGTAGCTATTTTGTGATGGAAGGTCATTCGAGTGAAAAGTGTTGGATTAGACAGAGCGCAAGGTGTGAATGGAAAGTCTGAAGCAGTAAACTGAATTGTAAGAGGGTACCTGGTGAAGTATCCTCTGGGTGCATAAGTGCAAGTAATGTGTTGGTAAGTCTGTCTAGTGTTAAAGTGCTGTCTGGTAGGAAGTATGAGTGTGAAGGTGGAATTGAATGGGATTGAGTGTTTGGCTTTGATAGATTCTGGGTGCAAGACGAGCTTGGTATATAAGGACGTGTATGACAAGCTGAGTGATAAAGCCCTCCCGTCTGAGTGTAAAGGTAGTTTGGTAGGGATTGGTTACTAGTATGAGAGTACCTGTGATTGGAATGATAAGGTCAGCTGTTCGAATGCATGTTATGTTGATGAATGAATGTAAATTCTCTGTGATTGATAAGGTGAGTATTGAGTATGGTGTGATTTTCGGGTATGATTTTACGAAAGTGAACTGTATGGTTGTACATCCTGCGAGTGATCAGATTGAGAGAACGATTGGTAAAAATGGGGTGCATAAGTTGTATGTAGGGAAAGATGGTAGTGTTTTGAGGAGTGTGTTTACCGGTATTGAGGTGACTGCTATGGAGAGTGTAAGGCTTGTGAAGGGTGTTTATTATAGTGAGTTGGAGTAAGGATGTGAGTCTGAATGTGGGTGAGAATACTGTGATATTGGATGGAAAGGATGCGTGTTATAAGGTAAGGCGTGGAGCTTGTGTGTATGATGGCTTGATGAGAATGAATGATCCTTATGTATGTGTGCAGGCGGACCCCAGAGTAAAAGGGCAGGCGAGGGGGATCCAAGTCTAGATGTACTGGGTCACCTCTCCATTGTCAGTGAGGTAGGTATGGATGATAGCACGGATGTCAGGGTAAATGTTGCGAATGAAAAGACTTGTTAATGACATATAATAAAGTGGAAAGGATGGTAGAATTGGATGAATGTTTGACGAGTATGAAAGGAAAGAGTGTATCGAATGCTGTTTGAACGAAAGGGGGTCCTCACTAAGGGCGATCTGGATTTCGGGGTTGCGAAGCTTCCGGAATTCAAGATTATCGTGAAGGACACCCCCAATCTATCAGAGGCCGAGACATTTCCCGCGTCCGGTTACTGATGAGATTGAAAAGCAGTGTGTGGAATTAGAACGATTGAGGGTGATTGAAGAAAGTGGGAGTGCATGGAATAGTCCGATTGTGCCTGTACGTAAGCCAGATGAAGATTGCGTGTGTGTGTGGATTATCGAAAGGTGAACGAAAGGTTTCCGATGTGTGTGTATAGTATGCATGGGATGAAGTGGTTTACAAAGCTGGATCTGGTACGGGGGTATTACCAGATGCCCATTGCTGAGAGCCGGCCGGTGACTGCCTTTTCCTCTACATAAAGGCATTATCAGTTCCGGAACCGCAGCTTTGGGAGGGCTAATGCTCCCGGAGCCTTCCAACGGGCAATGAATGTTGTGTTGAGTAAGTTTGCAATTAAGAATGTGATTTGTGTTTATAGATATTTTGATTATGACAGAGTTTTGAGGAGCATATGAGATTGGTGAATGATGTGTTGAGAACGTTGGCGAGTGTTGTTGTGAAGGTGAAAGTAGCGAAGTGTGAATAGTTTGCGAAAGAAGTGGAGTTCCTTAGGCATATGGTGAGTGAGAATGGGTTGCGAAAGTTGCCAAGTATGTTGAGAAGGTGCGAATGTTTCAGAAACTGGTGACTGAAGCAGGTGAAGTCATTTCTGCGTTTGATTGAGTTTCAGCGAAAGTTCATACGTGATTGTTTGAGATGGGCAAGAAAGGTAGTACGATTGTTAGGTGGAATGATAAGATGAATGAAGGGCATGAGAGACTGAAAGAGGCAGTGGCTGAAGATGTTGAATTGGCATACTCGGACTATAGTGTGAATGTAAAGATGCTTGAATTGTATATGGATGCGAGTGGGTACTGTATGGGAGGTTTTCTGATGCAAGAGCAGCGTTTGAATGGAGAGAATGTCAGGCGAATAATTGGGTATGTATCCAAGGCTATGAATGCGGCAGAGAGAAAGTATTTGACTGTGGAGCGAGAGTTGGCTGCGATAAGGTATTGTTTGAAAGTGCTGCGTCCGTTTTTGTATGGTGTGAGGTTCGTGATCAAAACAGAACACCAACCTCTTGTGTATTTGCAACGTATGAAATGGGCTGATAGTAGGATTGCGAGGATTTTGGAAGATTTGAGTGATTTTGACTCCGCGATTGAGCACGTACCTGGTGAACGGAATGGAGTGGCTGATTTGATGTCAAGGTATCCTGGTACGAATAATGAAAATGTGTGTGAAGTGAGTGATCCTGAGTATTTGCCGAAAGGGATTATGAATGGAAAGGAGAGTAAAGGTGGTGGTGATTCCTTGTTTGAGAGCGTATGGAATAGTTTCCAAAATTTGAAGAGTGATGGAGTAGATGTGAGAGTGCGGGTGACTTAAGGAAGGAGGTAATGAGTGAAGTATGTAGGAAGCCTGAGAGTATTGATATGGCGAGAGTGCGGAACTTTATGATAGATGAGAGCGATGCCAGGGGTCCCGCCGTTTTAGGAATGTTGATTGTAGTGAGTCGGTGGATGGAGTGAGAGGTCGATTGTGTACAAAGATGAGAAATTGAAGGGTTTGAATGCTAATGTGGTGCATCTGGTGTTTGAGCGGTGTTCATTACAATTGGGTGATTGAAAAGTGTTCGTATATGAGGGAGAAGAATGATTGTCTGGATGAAGATGAGTGTGTGGTGAATGATGATGTGGGGTTTTAAGGGGTTTAAGGTAAGGAACTAGTGTGTTGTTGCCCAATCCAAGTGGATTCTATATGGCAGCTAGGATAAAACGAGGCAAATTATCTATAAAAGGTGGAGACCACTTTGTGGAAAAAAAATTAGAAACTAAGGGTTAAAAGATTCCTCTGCCAATATGAATCGAAGACGGGTGTGTTGAGGGATAGTTAAAAGGGCCGGGAAACAGGACAACCGGAGAATGGAGAAATGGGTGCAATCCAATAAAAGGTGGGCTACCGATTGGTCCCCACCACAAAAACGACAGCAAGGGCTGATATGAACATCACCCGAAACAAGATGGCCGTAAGTCTCGTGTGGCGAAATGCGACTCCAATCTATGACGGATCGAGGGCCAAGTGAATAGAATTTTCAATTTTGTAGTTTTGATGATGTGGAAGTTGATGTCAGTGCTGATGTTGGTGTGGTTGTTCCTTTGGTGTATTGCGAGCATGGAAGACCTGATATGATAGAACTGAGAGTGAAAGGTTCTTCTGTGGTTTGATTGATACTGGACCGCAAGTGTTGTTAGTGAAGGAGAGGATTCTGACTAAGTACGATGAGTTTAGATGTTGTGAACGTAATCCTGTGAAATTATGGTTAAGTGGATTGGGGAATGGAATGATAGTGGCATGGGAACAGGTTAGTGTGAGAGTGAGTTTGGGCAGTGGTGTGAATGTGAAGCATGACTGTGATTCTGAAAGATGAGCAAATGCTGTGTTGTTTCTTGCTTGGTGTGGACTTTATGAGATTGAATGATTTGTCTTTGGATGCTGATAAGGATTGTTATGAAAGGTGAATGTGAGATGAGGTTGAATGAGTGTGCGAAGAATGTTGTCAAGTTTTGCGGTATGATCGAATTGGTCATGGATGATGAGAATGAGATTTTAAGTGATGATGATATTCTAGAGAGGCAAGACAGGTGTCCTTTTGTCAGTGAGTTGAAGAGCTGTGTGATGATGTGTGTTGATTTGAATGAATGGCTTGAGTGTTTGAGTGACTTTAAAAGGTATGCTAAGGATTTTCTTGTTTGCATGGATGTTGTATATTTTGCGATGCATATGAAGGATGGGAATGATATGTATATACCTGTGATGTCCTTAGTTGGTATGATTGGTCTGGTGAAGGTTGTGCATGATAATTATGGGCATATGGGTAAGTTTAAGTTGTGGGAGTGTATGAAGGAGCGTGTGTTCCATCCGTTTCTGAGAACTGTTGTGAATGATGTTGCGACTACGTGTGAAAGGTGTGAGAAGCAAAAGGTGCAAGGTGTGCAAGTGAAGCCGCCATGTTGAAAGTTGATGCGAAAGAACCGTTTGTATTGTTAGTGATTGATTGTGTGTCTTTGCTGCGTACGAGTGCTGGGAATGTTGGTATGGTTGTTATGGTTGATCATAAAAGCAAGTTTGTGTATGCGACGCCTGTGAGAGATAAAAGATTTAAGATAAGTTACCGGTGGGTTGCTGCCCAATCCAAGTGGATTCTATATGGCCGCTAGGGTGAAACGAGAAATATCATCTATAAAAGGTGGAGGAGACCACTTTGTGACAAAAATTTAAAAAACGACGGGTTAAAAGATTCCTCCGCCAATATGAATCGAAGACGGGTGTGTTGAGGAATAGTTAAAAGGGTCGGGAAACAGGACAACCGGAGAATGGTAAAATGACTACAATCCAATAAAGGTGGGCAACCGATTGGTCCCCACCGCAAAAACGACAGCAAGGGCTGATATGGGCATCACCCGAAACAAGATGGCCGTGAGTAAGTCTCGTGTGGCCAATGCGAACTCGGCAAAGGGCCACCTCCAACGACCGCATTCTATGACGACTCGAGGGCCAAGAACGAATAGAATTTTTTTATTTTGTATAGTTTGGATTATGAACAGTCATCCCATTCATTCTGCCACAGTTGAAAAATATACTTTCTTATTGAAGGAAAGTAGTCCCTAAAAGGCAGAGCCGAGTTCTCAGGGGACATAGAATGTGCTGAGCGGGCCAGCCGATCAGCCTTCTCCCAGGAACCCAGCAAAAAATAATTCTATATCGGGATGCATTTTGGATCAGCCAGTTGCAAATTTCTGTGACCAGGGAATAGGACGCATTAAAAGATCTAATTGACTGTAAGACACTCCTTGAGTCGGAAAAAATGACAAAGTCACTCAAAGGTAAAATTTGGATGAGTCTAAAGGCTAAAAGGATTCCTGAAAGTTCAGCGGTAAAAATGGATGCTGCTGGTGGCAAAGATAGAGTTAGGAATTCTCCTCCTGGGTAGATGGCTGCGGCGCCCACGCCACCGTCCGACTTAGAGCCATCCGTGTATAGTGGGCAGCATTGTTTGTGCGAGATCGAATGCTCTAAGAACATGCTTTTAATGATGCGAGGGTCCATGGAGGACTTCTCCAGGCTCCACATGTTGGTACATACTGTGGGGAGAGGAGCACGCCACCTAGGGGTCAGTAAGGATGGAAGGGTAAGGACCCTTGGAGCACCCAGGTTAGAGAGATGATCTATGCAAAGGTTCAAAGGGCGGGGTAAAGATGGCAACTTATCATATGCCGCCGTTGATTCGACAGCATACAGGCATCTGTAGACCTCTGATACAGGGGCTTGCTGTACTCGGCAGAGGTATCACATGCAGATTTGAAGTCTATGGTAGGGCAAAGGGAGTACCCGACTCTCGCAGTAAAGGCTGTTGACAGAAGTACGGAAGGCTCCACTGGAAAGGCGAACTGCGAGATTTCGAATGGGGTTCAGCATTTTAAGGGCTGAAGGGAAAGCCGATGAGTAAATTTGACAGCCATAATCCAATTTGAATTGAACGAGGGCTGTGTATAATGTCCACAATGTTTGTCGGTCACTGCCCCACGAAGTGTGTGAGAGGACTTTCAAAATGTCTAGAGCCCGCAGACAGCCTGTTCGAAGTCGGCGTAGGTGTGGTAACCAGGATAACTTTGGATCGAGAGTTACGCCAAGGAACCGAAACTTGGAGATAAACTCTATATCTTCGCCTTGTAGGGAGATAGATGGCGGAACAAGAACCCCTCTGCCTCGGTGGAAATACATTGCTTTGGTTTTGGTCGTGGAAAAGCAGAATCCCTTAAGTTGTGCTCTTTTGGATACAGCATCGATCGCCAGTTGTAGCCGAAGCGCTGCTGATGGAAGGCGAGGTGAGGAACAGTATAGTGCTAAGTCATCGACAAACAGAGTTGCCGATACAGCCTCTGGGAGAGACGAAATAATATCATTGATGGCAATTATAAAACATAAGACACTTAAAACACTGCCCTGAGGAACTCCCTCCTCTTGGGGTTGCAGGTCAGAGTATGCGTCTCCAACACGTACTTTGAAGGATCGAGATGCTAAAATACTTTGAATAAGTGACGGTAAAAGGTCTCTCATCCCCTAGACGTATAGCTGCTTCAAAATGCCGTGTCTCCATGTTGTGTCGTAGGCTTTCTCAATATCGAAAAATATGGCCAGGACTCGGTGCTTGAAATGGAGAGAGAAGGTGATTGGCTTGTAGGAACCAGTTTAGGCGCTACAATATAATTTTTTCCAGCAACTTACTCAAACAGCTGGTGAGAGCTATAGGGCGGTAGTGATCTGCATCCAACCAGTCCCTGCCCGGTTTGACAAAGGAAAGGATGATCCCAATGCGCCATGATGACGGGTAAAAACCCTTCACCCATATAAGGTTGTACAAATCAAGCAGGAAGAGAGTAGAGTGTGGATGTAGGTGCCGAATCATGTCGAAATGGATCTCATCAAGGCCAGGGGAAGTAGATCTGCAAAGGGACAAAGCGCTTTGAAGCTCATAGATGCTGATAGAGCGTTATACGGAAGGTTAGATTTTGTTGTGAAGTTGAGAGAATGAGATTCTTCCTTTGATTTGTAGGATTGAAAAGCCTTATCGTAACGGCTGACACTGCTGACGGCGCGGAAATGGTCAGCAAACGCATTGCTGACCGCCAGGCCGTCATTCTCCAAGGAACCGTCTGAGTTGAGTGTGGGGGTATGATGATTAGCGTAACGGCCCCTGATCTTATTAATCCTCTTCCAGATCTTAGCAGTAGGTGTCATAGAGGAAATCGATGAAACGTATCTGCGCCATGAATTTTGGCGAGCTTGACGAAGGGTTCTTTGGCGAAGCGCACGAGCTCGGTTTCTGTCGACCTTGTTGCACAAAGTTGGGTGCTTTCGGAATCGGGCATGGGCTAACTTGTAATTTTTGATAGCTGTTCACACGTCGAGGTTCACCAGGGCACGGTTGAGCGGCCCGTGACAGGTCGCCTCCGTGGGATGGTCTGTGTTGCTGCATTGTAGATAGTCGATGTAAAGTATTCTACTGCCGCGTCCACTCCATTGAAGGTCCCCAAGGATGCATTTGTGAAGGACGCCTCTTGGAAACCTTCCCAATCTGCATGACCTAAGTCCCACTTAAGGGGCATGGTTGTATGAAGGCTAACTTGAAGGGCCGACAAGAATTGACCATCGAAATTCCGTGAAGCAATCAGGGAAACAAACAGACAGGTCAACACAGCTAAAAGAGTCCGTCTGGACATGATAAGAGGTAAAATCGCCAGTATTTAAAACACAAAGGTCAGATAATAAAAGAGACTCTAAAACACTGCCTTTGGCATTTCGAGTGATGTCACCCCTCCATGAGAGGGGCTTCCAGCAGGAGCAATAGAGTTGAAAGTGAGAAAACCGGGTACCGGCGGAAAGGGCCGTATACCCAGTTTATTCTCCTTCAGACAAATAACAGCGGGGTGGATAGTCGTCAAAAGAACTTTGAGTTCTTCCCACTTTGGAAGAACTCCTTGACAATTCCATTGTAAAATGGAAGATATTATGTGTGACGATTAGATACCACTGTGGATATCTTTTTCTCTTTTGAGGCCGATATTGTATTTGAGGTTCGTCCCAAAGAGCTTGGGACACGGAGAGCTGATTTTGAGGAGCCTGCTTTTGCAGGGGGAGAGATCCTAGATGGAGCAGTAACTGAGGTTTTTTTCGTGGGTTTTGGAGAATCGACCGAGGCCCTTGATTGTAATTCGGGCTCGCAACCTGGCGGAAAAGGAAGATCAAGAAGGGATTTTCGGCCGGTAGATCCGGATTCATGGGTCGAGGGTATTTTCGGTGTCTGAGGAGTTGGTCCAACCACCGCAGTTGGTGATGTTGGAGTATCAACTGCTTCCATCGGATCTTGGGTTGAAGGGTGAACGGAACGAACAGGTGATCTGAGCGAGGAGTGTGGAGCTGGGTGTATTTCTGCCATCGTTTGGATCAGGATGGGGCCTACGTCCTGTGAAGGGCGAGACGGACTTAAGGGCAGAGAATGTTCAACCCTAGGGGAGGAGTCCATTGGAGATTCTCGGGGTTCGGCCGAGTCAGCTCCAGAGGCTGCCCGCTTATTGGTGGTCGATGACCCAGGTGAGGAATCCTTTCTCTTACCACTGGGCTTTGGGTCTCGTGGCCGGGTGGATGAACCTTCACTGGTCGATGTTGAGGATTCTTTCAAATAGCGTCTGATGTCTTCAAGCGTCTCTCCCAGCTAGAACTGCTGGAGAGAGGGGGGCTACATTGGTTATCTCGGTGTGAGAGCGATGCTTCGACTGCATATTCTGAATGTTTTCAACGCTGCGAGTAGATCTAGGGTGAAGTGCTTCAGGCTGGTAGGAACTCGCGCGTGATGGTCGGTTTCGTCCAGCATCACGTAAAACGTCAGAGAAGAGCCGGCCGAGTGGCGAGGTTTGTGCTCGGGCACGCTAGCGGGCATCTCTTATATCTAGACGTAGGGAGTCGCGCAAAGCGAGAACTTCCTTTTCATATAAAAATATAGAGCAGAGTTTCGACGCAGCACTATGGGTACCTCCGCAGTTGGCACAGTGGGGCGTTTTGGTGCATTCGGGGCCATGGTAGTCAGAGCTACAATGCATGCAGGAGCGAGGGTGCCGACAGGCTCGGCCAACATGTCCAAATTGATTGCAATTGAAGCAGCGTCTGGGTAGTTCGATGTAGGGACTTACCGGGACACGAAGGTACCCAGCTTTAATATACTGCGGCAGTTCTTGTCGTTCGGATGTTAAAATCAGTGTGGTGGTTGGGACTCTAGGAGCCTAATGTTTTAGTTACCCCCTGTATGTGTGTGACACGTTGGGTACTAAGCTTACTCTGAAGGCAGGTGGGGTCGTAGTCCTTTAGTTCGTTTGAACGGACGACACCTTTGACGAAATTCAGGCGCGAATGGGGCGAGACAGTTATTGGAATTTCAGCTATCGAAGATAGATTTCGCACAAGGTTGTGTTGAGAGTGGGATGACACCTCGACTACGACATCACCACTTCCTCTTGACCACATCCGGCGGGGTTCACCACAGCGGGACTCAAAAGATTCATTGACGTCAAACACATCGACTTTTGCAAGTGGGATGTCAGATGATGAATTCATGACAAGAAAGCGAGGATAATCAAGATCTGGGTCTACTTCGTTGGAATAGGGGTCCAACGAGCGAGGGAAGGCTGAAAGGGGAGCTAAGGAACGTTTGGCACGAGAACCCTTACGAGAAGGGGAGGTTTTTGGTTTATGGCTAGCCATTGCAAAAAGAAAAAAACTTCGCATTCTCCCTCGGGGCTCCCCACCATGGAGGCCTACAAGGGCCCGGCACTACTGCAACTATACAATCAGTTACGTACGGTATGTCCTCTTGGAGAATGGATACGGATCCACCACATCATCTTTATAACCCTAAGAGGCTGCCCGAGTTCTCCTACGCACGGAAAAAAGGGGCCAACGATGGGTTTCTCCTTGGGCATTCGGTAGACGAAGGCGGTGGAGATGCCCAGCCTCTTTCACCTTCATGAAAGAACAATTCTGAATCAATCCATTAAACGAGCAGAGGTCGGGTATCGATAAGGACCACTAGATAGGTGAAGGAAGAGGGGGAAATAAAGGGCAGTGGAAGAGCGTAATAGAGGAGGAAAGAAAGAGGGGTATGTTAAAAGTCTTGTTGGCAGCACCATTGGTCCCCTCGCCACGAGAAGGCCAGAGCCTCTCTGGGAACAACCCCTGAAGAAAAGATCCCAGAGAGGGAGGGGGTGAGAGATAAAAGGAGTGTGACTGTTGCGTGTGTATGGAAGCCTAGGAGATGTCTGAGTGATAATGGGCATGAGTTTGCGAGTGAAGTGTTTGAGCAAATGTTGAGAGAATGGTGTGGAGCATGTGAGGACGACTCCGTATGCACCGTCTTCGAATGGGTTGGCTGAACGTACAATTAGGACCTTGTGTGTGATGTTGAGAATGATGAGTACGACTTTGAATGACTGGGATGAATGGTTGAGTAGAGTGTTATGGGCGTAATTCGATGGTGCATAGTGCAACTGGGGTGTCGCCGTGTCAGTTTGTTATGAATTTTTAAAGGCGAGTGAAAGATAGGTTTCGTTTGAGTGAAAGTGAGCAGAGTGTATGGCGTGAGGCACATGAAAGGTTTCGTTTGTTTGAATAGGTGCAAATGTATTGAAGGTAAAAGAAGTAAAAGGTAGGTCGAATGTGTCAAAGATGAATCAAAAGTTTGAAGGACGGTATATAGTTTGTGAGAGTCTGGGAGAATGGTGTAACGTATGTGTTGGAGAGTTTGAATGAAGGTGTGACAAAGAGTGTGGGCTCAACTTTTAAAATTTGAAGTTATTTTTTAAAATATGAAAGTAAACTTTTAGAATTTAAAGCTCAAATTTTTAATAGGAGTCCGTTTTTAAAATTTGGAATTTAATTTTTTTTAAATATGAAAGTCAGCTTTTTAAAATCTGAAAGTAAACTTTGAAAATTTGAAGTTAATTTTTAAAAAAAATTGAGGGCAAAAAGGGGTAGTAACAGGTTGTTTCGCTAACTTGCTTTGCACCACCAAAAGGATAGAAAAAGCGAAGGTAAAGGGGATAGTAAAGGACATGATAAACATGGTGGTGGACAGTAGTCTGATGGAGAAAGGAATTCGTTTTTGACCCAATTAAATTAATTACCTTAAGAAAAAGCTCTGTAATGGTGAACCTTTATTACCCCAAGTCCAAAGATGGGCATTGGTAGGTTGGAAACTGATTCAGTAGATGAACCTTGTAAATTTCATTTTGTGTAAAAAAAAAGTTTCATACACCTCTCCTTCAGTTGTAAGATATGTCTATTATTCATTTAGGTTTTGTCTTATCACCACTCTTTTCAGCTTTAGCCGCCTCAGCTTCAGCTTCTAATTTCTCGTGTTCTTTGATGAGTTCCGTGACCTGGGTTGAATTAAGAATGCTAAGAACCGTTTTGCCATTCTCTCGTGTCAATTTAGCTAACTCGAACTTGTCCGCTGTCAATTTGGTGATGTCCAGAGTTTTGCTCATCACTTTGAGGGCCAAGAGGAGAGCTTGGTGCATATCTGTTTCTCCTTCCTTGTACTCTTGCTTCAGAATGGAAACAGCCGACTGAAAAAAAACTATATTTTCATTTTCTCTCCTAGTTTCCCAGATTCTATTCATAACTAGCTTTAGTAAGGTAAAGCCCAATGTCCGCAGTGAAGGTATGCAGTTGGTATAGCTTTGGAACAAAAATTTAAGAGCCCATCAGGAAACTGCTTAACTAGAGCAAAATTCGCTGTAATCATGGTACAGTCTATTACTAGGCTAGATTAAAAAATGATAATTTTATTTTCTCCCCTAGTTTCCTAGATTCTATTCATAACTAGCTTTAGTAAGGTAAAGTCCAATGGACACAGTGAAGGTATGTGGTTAATATAGCTTTTTAAAAAAAATTTAAGAGGTCATCTTATGACTTTGGAAAAAAATTTTAAGAGCCCATCAGGAAACTGCTTAACTAGAGCAAAATTCGCCGCAATCATGGTACAGTCTATTACTAGGCTAGATTAAAAAACAAGTAAAAATATGTAAAAAACAAATCAAACAGAAACAAGCCAGTCAGAGCAGAGCATCCAATGTGGAGTGGAACTTGCGGAAGACAGGTAGCCTCTGCAGTCCAGGAGAAGGGCTAGTCTAACATTTACCAATTTCTCCATTAACTTACAATACACAAGAGGTTAGAAAGATTCGGCTGGATAGTGATCTCTCCCGAGTTTCCAAAAAGCGAACACAGTAGCAAATTTGCCAGGAGTCTGAGAGGATACCGTCTGTCCACATCCTGTTGAACAAATCTAACAGAAAGGATAGGCCGGGCTCACCTAGGTGTCAAAGCCTGGCATATGGACATTGTCTGGACCAGTGGCTATGTCCGTGCACAAAGCGAGTGGAACGCAACTCACTCAATGTAAGCATGTCGTTGAGGGCTTCTCCACCCCTGGAGAAACTCTCAATGATATCCCAACGTACATTGAATGAGGGCGGAGCAGTATCCTGGCTGGAGAATGCGTTGAAAGCGATCGCAAGGGACTCCGCCACAGATGCAGGCTCCGAGATTGAAGTTCCCCCGCCGCTCTTTTTTATTTTAAGACCCCATCTGGCAACTGCCTCAAGGGCAAAAGTCGTCGTACTCACACAGATTGCGGTCCTAATGGGGGGGAGGGGCTGCGAGAACTTGCCCCAAACCCTTTTGACTCACTTCCATACCTCTACGAAGAGGGGTTTTCACACTAAGTGAAGACACATATGCCTGCCAGGAAGAGCAGCGGGCGAGCTCCGAAACATAATGGAACCTAGTCCTAGGTCGACAAAATTCACCAACCGTTAAATTGTTCATGTGGCACTTATAGCGCATATCAGAGTAAGGCTGCTGTTTGAGGGCAGTCTCACACTAGGTTGACCACCACCACTACCATGGAAGCAGTCCACGTGCAAAACGGCCAGACATTCTAGGAATAGTAGGCAAGCACACGGCAATGAAGTAACCGGATAAGAACTTGATGGCCTCAACCACCGACCTAAACTCCTCGACTGAGATAGAGAAATCAGTCATTTCCTGAAATACGGCCCACCTCGCGAGCACTACACATTACCGGGGGCGGGTCTCAGCCGTCCAAAAAATGATCCCTACTATGGAGGACATGGACTACCTCCCACCCATAATTAGGCTGTGCTTCAGGAGAGCACAAAGATAGAACAAGACAGGAAAATGAAAGTTTTCGGGGTGGTGATGCATAAACTCATCCATATTTAGGACACCTATCTACAGCTTAGCGATCAGGTCAGCAAGGACCTGACCCCTAGGATTGATCGAGCAACATCCCTAGAGGGAGTGTCTACAATTCAAATTCCTGAGCAAGAGAAAGGGCCTCAAAACCATGCCATGAGACAGGGCGGAAGTCCCTTGCGTCAAAGTGGACTGACGGTGAAATATATGCAGAAATAACTATGCCTCCTATCCAGGTGCGGCTGCACTGCTACTGCCTCCTTTGGAGGATCCACTGTCTCCAAGCCATCCAGCCTAACCTTGGGTGGGGGGCGTAGGAGCTGAAGATCCTTTGGTGATGTCCTCCTTTCAGGGCAGCTTTAGGAACCCCAGAAGACACGGCCTCACAACTAGTCAGGGGTTTTGCCTCCTGTGAGTTTAACAACTCGATAGAAGTGAGTGGCCATTTAGCCTTACGGGGAAACCATCGCGAAGGGAAAGCCTTGGTTTTAGATGAGGCTGGGTATATACCCTTTGTACCGCCACATCTATCAGGGAAGCACCCAGGGTAAATAGAACCGGCAGAAGTGTTTGGAATGGGAGCGGAAATAACCGAGCCTGAATGTCCAAGATTTCCTTCTCTAGGAGATAGGCATTTTTTTTTTTCAAGGGGCTATCTGGCGACTGCCCACTTGGGCATAAGTCGCCGCAAACAAAAAGCCCAGTTCTAGGCTACTTTAAAATAAATTTTTTAACAGAAACAACAATAAAAAGAGGATAACAATCAGGGAGCAAGCTCCGGCGTCGGGGGCAGGTCCCCCTCCCCCCGGCGCAGGAGCTTGCGACCTACAAAAAAAAAAAAAACAAACAACAATAACAAAAAAAACAAGTTAAATCAAGGGAGAAGGCCGGCCTCCCCCCAAGATCACCCAGACTGGAACATTTGACAAGAATGTGCCGAAGAGTCTGGGGAACCACGCAGTCGTCGCAATAGGGCACAGGCGAGCGCTCCACCAAATAGCGATGCGTCACACGAGTGTGTCCGATTCGGAGACGACAGAAAGCGACCTGAAGCCGTCGCGGCATTGGGGGATAGGTCCATGGGAACAGTCGCGGCGCAATGGCACGCAACTTTAAGTTCCCTTCGACCGTCTCCCATCTTCTTTGCCAAGCAGTCCGAAGAGCTGCCCGTATTCCGTGTGAGGAAGAGTGAAACGCTGGTCCGGTCGCAGAGTCCTCGGGGACTCTTTGGCGCCCTCATTCACCGCAATTCCTACATGTCTAGGAACCCAGCTGAAGATAATCTCGACATCTGCCCAACTCGCCAAAACCGTGGCGTCACGGATATCGCGAACCAGGGGATGCGGAGATTCCAATGCCCAGAGAGCACTCAGGGCGCTTTGTGAGTCGCTATAGATCACAATCCGGTCTCCGAACCGGGCACGTCGCGTAATCTCCCGTACCGATTGGTGTATTGCCACCAGCTCAGCCGTGAAGACAGACGCAGCGCCTGGCAGAGCCCCGCTGACTTCAAACAGAGGGAATACAGCATGGAAGCCGACCCCCTCTTGGGACTTGGCGCCATCCGTATACACTGGCACGGTTCCAGCGTGACACGAGGTGTGCTCCAGAAAGGTCGAACGCAATACTCCCGGCGCCGTACAAGCTTTGGGAGTAGAGGCATGGCGACAAATAGCCAAATGTGGTACCCTCCAGGGTGGCGTCCAGGGCAGAACCAGGGGCGCCACCGGCCCAAAATATTTTTTTTTTTAAATGGGACATCTGGCGCCTGCCCACTTAGGCATAAGTCGCCGTAAACAAACAGCCTAGTTCTAGGCTACTTTAAAAATTTTGAACAGGAAACAACAATAAAAAGAAATAACAATAACATAACAACAACTAAACCTAGTTAAATGAAAGGGAGAAGGCCGGCCTTCCCCAAATAGTCAACAAGTCCACCAGTCAATGTGCACGCACTCGTCCCGAGTACAAAGGACAGGCAGTAGCGACCCCGGCCATCCCGGTACCGGGACAGGTAACGTGCGCGAAGATCACTCAGACTGGGACATTCGACAAGAATGTGCCGAACAGTCTGGGGAACGACGCAGTCGTCGCAATAGGGCGCAGGCGAGCGCTCCATCAAATAGCGATGCGTCACACGAGTGTGTCCGATTCAGAGACGACAGAAAGCGACCTGAAGCAGTCGCGGCATTGGGGGATAGGTCCATGGGAACAGTCGCGGCGCAATGGCACGCAACTTTAAGTTCCCTTCGACCGTCTCCCATCTTCTTTGCCAAGCAGTCCGAAGAGCTGCCCGTATTCCTGCCAGGTAGTCGGTGTGAGGAAGAGCGAAACGCTGGTCCGGTCGCAGAGTCCTCGCTGACTCTTTGGCGCCCTCAATCCCCGCAATTCATACATGTCCAGGAACCCAGCAGAAGATAATCTCGACATCTGCCCGGCTCGCCATAACCGTGGCGTCACGGATATCGCGAATCAGGGGATGCGGAGATTCCAATGCCCCGAGAGCACTCAGGGCGCTTTGTGAGTCGCTATAGATCACAATCAGGTCTCCAAACCGAGCACGTCGCGTAATCTCCCGTACCGAGTGGTGTATTGCCACCAGCTCGGCCGTGAAGACAGACGCAGCGCCTGGCAGAGCCCCGCTGACTTCAAACAGAGGGGATACGGCGTGGAAGCCGACCCCCTCTTGGGACTTGGAGCCATCCGTATACACTGGTACGGTTCCAGCGTGACACGAGGTGTGCTCCAAAAAGGTCGAACGCAATACTCCCGGCGCTGTACAAGCTTTGGGAGAAGAGGCGTGGCGACAAATAGCCAAATCTGGTACCCTCCAGGGTGGCGTCCTGGGTAGAACCAGGGGCGCCACCGGCCCGAGAGCTAAATATACCTCTCGAAGGAGTTTCCTGGCCCTAAACTCAAAGGGCTTAGGGTATGACTGGCGTCTCTCGGCGGCATAGGCACCATCGAGATGAGCTGCGGATGCAGTGAGAGCTGTTGGCGACTGAGGGAGGCGCCGGGCTCCCGCGTACAGGCGAGTGATGCACTGCACGCGGCGCAGAGCGAGTGGCATCTCCCCAGCATCGACTAGCAGGCTCTCAATGGGAAAAGTGCGGAAGGCACCGGTCGCAAGGCGAAGGCCGGTGTGGTGGATCGAATCCACCTTCCGCAATAAACGCTCGGCTGCGGATGCATAAAACTCGCATTCGTAGTCGAGCTTCAAACGAACAAAGGATCGATAAAAAAGTAGGGCAGTAGCCCTATCAGCGCCCCAAGCGCTGAACGTCACGGAACGGAGAATGTCCATGGCGCGGGTACAAGAGACCCTAGGGCTGCGAATATGAGCCTCCCAGCTGAGGCGTCGGTCGAATACAAGACCAAGGAAACGGTGCGATTCAACCACATCCAGGCGCACCCCATTAAGAAACAAATCTGGATCGGGGTGAAGCCGTGGAAGGCGGCAGAAGTCCACCACCTTAGTCTTAGCCAAAGAAAACCGAAACCTGTGCGCTTCGGCATAGCGAGAGAGGCGGTTCAATGCCTGTTGGAGTCGACGCTCCAGAGTTGGCATCTGGGCCGCGCCAAAAGAGATCGAAAGGTCGTCCACGTAGAGCGTAGCGAGAACATCTTCCAGGAGCAGCGAGGTGATGCCGTTGATGCTCAGGGCAAAGAGTGCGACACTGAGGACACTTCCCTGCGGGACACCCTCTTCCTGCTCCTTTGGGCCGGAGAGGGCTCCCCCCACCCATACGCGGAATCGACGATCTCGCAAAAATTCAGATATAAAGACTGAGAGGCGTCCCCTCGCCCCCATCTTGTGGAGAGTCTCCATGATACCGTATCGCCATGCGGTATCATAGGCCTTCTCCAGATCGAAAAACACCGTGGCGTAGTGCTGTCTACGAAGGAAAGCCTCGCAGACGGCATTTTCCAGTCGGAGCAGAGCATCCGACGTAGAGTGGAACTTGCGGAAGCCGCACTGACCAATTTCTCCATCAACTTGCACACACAAGAGGTTAGAGAAATTGGGCGGAAACCGGTCGGAGTAGAGTGATCTCTCCCTGGTTTGCGAATGGCGAGCACAGTAGCGATTCGCCAGGAGTCTGGAAGAAGACCCTCCACCCAGATCCTGTTGAACAAATCTAACAGAAAGGCCATGCCTCGCTCACCCATGTGTCGAAGCATGGCGTACGGGACATCGTCCGGACCATGGGTGGTGTCCGCGCACGAAGCGAGAGCGGAGCGCAACTCACTCACAGTAAACTTGTCATTGAAGGGTTCTCCGCCTCTCGAGGTAAAGTCCAACCGGCGGCCTTCCGCGACATCACGACGTGCATTGAATGCTGGCGGAGCAGCATCCCGGCTAGAGAATGCGGAGAAAGCGGTCGCTAAGGATTCCGCCACGGACGCGGGGTCCGAGATTGCGGTCCCATTCTCCTGGACAATGAGAGGGGGGGTCTTGCGAGAACTTGCCCCGAATCCCTTTGACTCGCCTCCACACCTCAGCTAAAGGGGTCTTCCCGTTAAGTGAAGACACGTATGCCCGCCAAGAAGAGCGGCGGGCGTGCTTCGAAATATACCGGAACCTAGCCCTAGCCCGACGAAATTCAACGACAGTGAAATCGTTCGGGCGGCGCTTATAGCGCATGTAGGCATAACGCTTCTGTTTGAGGGCCGTCTCACACTCGGCCGACCACCATGGGAGTGGTCAAGGTGCAAAACGGCCAGACGTCCTAGGAATAGTAGTCAGGCCCACGGCGATGAAGTTGCCGGAGAAGAACTCAACGGCCTCATCTACCGACCTAAACTCCTCGACTGAGATAGAGAATTCAGTCATTTCCTGAAATGCAGACCACCGCGCCAAGCACCACCGAGGTGGTCTCTCAGGCGGCAGTTACCCTGAAAATGATATTTGGATGGGAAAGTGATCACTACCATGGAGGTCATCGACCACCCCCCAATCAAAATCAGGCTGTGTATCCGAAGAGCACAGAGAGGTCAAGGCAAGAAAATGAAGCGGTTCTCGGACAGTGATGCGTAAACTGATCCACGTTTAGGGCACCCATCTTAAGCTCTTCGATCAGATCGGCAAGGACTTGTCCCCTGGGATTTATGGAGTAATCTCCCCAGAGAGGATGCCTGCCGTTCAGATCTTCAAGCAAGAGATAGGGCCTCGGCAACCGTGCCACGACGCGGCGGAAGTCCCCCGCGTCAAAGTCAGCTGACGGTGGAATGTACGCAGAAATCAGAGTATACCTCCTATCCAGGTGAAGCTGCACAGCCACTGCCTGAAAGGAGGTATCTAAAGAGAAAGGAAGAACGGAGACATCATGCCAAGTGTAAACCGCGCATCCCCCAGCCCGGCCATCCCGCGGTGGTGGGGTCGCAAGACCCTTATACCCCGGTAGGGCGGGTAGGGGGCACGCGCCTAGCATGGTCTCCGCAGCTCCTCCCAGTTGGCCCGGAGTCCACGGCAATTCCATTGAGGGAATTTGCCCTCCAGGCCTAGCTCGGAGGAGACGCGGGGGCCCTCCTCGAACTGAAGACCCTCACGGGAATGGCCGTACGCTTCCTGGGGGCAGAACCCCGGGCGCTGTTGGCGGACAAAGGACTTATTGGGGAAGGTTGGGCTCGCCATGCGAGTCTTTTCCTCCCTCCGCCTCGAAACCTTAGGCGGGCGTTGCGGCTTCGGAGGCGGGGGGCCCTCTTTTCGAGGAACCACCGTCTCTGAGCCACTCGCTCCACCTCGGGGCGTGGGCGAAGGAGCCGAAGCTCCTTTGTTGCTGTCCACCTTTCGGGGGACAGCGTTAGGAACCCCGGAAGATGGCTTAGTGTTGCCTCCTGTGAGTCTAACGACTCGGTAGAGGCGCGTGGCCGTTTCGCATTACGGGAAACGGTCACGCTGGGGGAAGAGGGGGGAGCCCTGGTTTTAGCCCGGGCTGGGTGTGAACCCTTTTTGCCGCCAGCTTTACCAGGGGAGCGCCCGGGTTGAGTAGAGCCCGCATAAGGGCTCCGAATGGGCGCAGAAACAACCGTGCTCGTTGGCCTGGATGGGCCAGGAGCAGAGGGTGCCTTTCTAACTATTGAGGCATATGACGTCTCAGGCAGAGCCGGGCGCGCCAGGACCAAGTCCTTAGCCTTGCGGAATGAAAGTCAATCCTGGGCCTGAACGGCCAGGATTTCTTTCTCAAGGAGATATGCACCACATTGCTTCTAAGAAGCGGGGTGCGGCTCTCCGCAATTGACACACTTGGCCACACACGATTTGGACTTATCGTGTGCGGCCTTGGAGCAATTTACACAGACTTCGGGTGACCCTGACTTTGCACGTCTACATGAGCGATTCGTATGGCCGAAGCGGTGAAAGTAATAGCACCGCTGCGGCAGTGGCACGAATGCCTTCACGCGGTAGCGGTACCAACCGGCACGCACCGACTCATGGAGCTTGTCACAGTCGAACGTGACGAAGAGTGTAGGGGTGGGTCTCGAGGCCCCTCCCTGTTTTCTCATCACACGTTCGACCTTGACCGCCCCATTGTCGGCCAGCTCTAGGGTGATGTCCTCAATGGAGTAGTCAACGAGTTCCCTCGCATAAACTACTCCTTTCACAAAGTTCATGGTAGAGTGCGGCGTCACACTCACTGGGGTGCCATCAAGTGTCCGAAGAGCACTTATCTTAGCCGCCTCGGCGGGATTCGCCAGAAGGCTCCCATACGAGAAACGGGTCACCTTCGGCTCTCTACCAATTGCACTAGCTAATCCTCTCCTCTGATGGATCATGTTGCCCTTGGCCAACATGGTGCTATCAGTGGAGCCAATAACGAGGAAGCGTTTGAAGCCAGCGGGCTCGAAAACGCCAGGTAACCTCTGAATAAGGGGCCCTGATGTCATCGAGGCTCCGCCCTGTGCACTTTTTGTCTGTCATAGTCAGGGGCTCCGCACCCAGGCGGCAGAGGGGCTGGATGTGTCGATCTTGGCTTGGTCGCTTGCCAGAGGGGCAGCAGACCCATCCCTCCCCGTAGCCCCGAGTCTTTTTATTCTTTTTAGGAGAGGAGGGCGGGGAATGAACCCGCTTCTCACCTCTGCCGATAGAAGCCCCTAGGCCAGATGGACTGGCCTCAGCCAGGTCCTTCTCCGAAATGGAAAAGGTCCTGGTGGTCGCAGGGGCACCGGTCAGAGGAGATCCCTCCCCTCCTTGTACTGCCTCGGAGGCCCCAGCCGTTTGAGGAGAACCTTGCATAAGGGCGGATTCAGGTTCAGTGCTTGGCGCCGAGCCCGGATTCCCCCCATAGAAGGCCCTACCCTCTGAGGCTGGGTTTCCTCAAGGACCATGTCTATCACAGGAGGGGCCTCCAGTTGGCCATCCCCTCCCAGGACATCGAAGGTCCCCTTGGCAGCGTCACCAATCTTTTGTGGGGAGGCACAGGCCTTGACCCCGGCAAGTTTTAAGATTCTTGCCAGCAGGTCTTTTGAGGGAAGAGACCGAAGGGGCCTGGCTTCCCTCTCCCCCCTAAGGGGGTTTGCCCTACTGAGCCGCTTCCACGAGGGGCGGTCGGCAATGGGCTGCCTGCTGGCTTTCTTGGCAGTCCCCTTAGAAAGAAAAGGAGGGACTGCCGCTGGAAATAGGAAGGTGCCCGAAAGCACCTCCAGAGAAGGGGGTGAGGGGGAGTCCCCTACACCCGTAGGCGTAGGAGAGGAGCAAGCCTCCTCTCTGGTTAAAGAAGTATGGAGGGTCCCCTGCGCAAGCACAAGGGGGGGTACCTCCATTTTTTTGGTGGAGCTGCCCGAGGGTGGCTCCGTGGATGTTACAGGGGAAGTTGGGGGGTTTTTTTATTCATCATTGGGCATGGTGACCCTCTTTTTTACACGGGACGCAATAGCTCACCACCTCTCAGAGTTGCCCGCACTGCAAGAGGTGCTTGCAGGCCCGGCAGAGCGAGGCGCTGCCATTTGAGACCACCCCTCCCGCCTGGTGGCCTGGCAGTCCATCGGCATGGCGGGTACACCTTAGACAGGGCGTAAAATTGATAGAATGTGAAGAGGAGAGGAAAAGGGATGTGAGGAAAGTATGGGTGGGGATGAAGCAGGTTGTTAAAAAAAAAACATCCCGAACCGGAGCTCAGGGGTTAGGGAACTTTGTCCCCTCCCTTCCCAGATCCGGGACGGTTGGCTTGAGAAGAAGGTCAGCATCTACCCTGTGAAATTAGAGGCTGACCAGAGAAAGTTGTGGGAGAGGTTGTATGAAAAGCGACGAGGTAGGGGAAAAATACAGGCTATCTGAAGGAAGGAAGAGAGGCTAAGCTGGGGCCGGATGGGGCGCTGGATCCCGTCAGCACGGCGGCCAGGATGGCAAATCGCCGCTCCCCTTACGGGGCAGGAGATACGCATCACATTGATTCACAGAAGCAGGGTGTGGCCTTCCGCAATTGAAACACTTAGCCATACACAATAGGGCCTTGGAGCAACTTACACAGACTTTGGGTAAACCCGACTTTGCATGTCTACAGGAGTAATTTGTATGGCCGAAATGGTGGCAATAGTTATTAGCAGCTCCCCAGCAGTGGAATGGATGACTTTATGTGTAAAGGTACCAACTGGCACGCACCGACTCAGAGAGCCTGTCACAGTCGAACGTAACAAAGAGGGTAGGTGTGGGTCTTGAGGCCCCTCCATTTTCTCATTATGCATTGAACTTTGACTGCTTCATGGTTGGCCAGCTCTAGTGATATCATCTATGGAGTAGTCCATGAGTTCCCTTGCATAAACTACTCCTTTCAAGAAGTTCATGGTAGAGTGCACCGTCACACTCACTGGTATTCTTTGAGGGGATCCAACAAAGAATGGCCCCCCCCCCCCCGACCTAAGGGCACCTCAGGGCCGGACATGCCGATCTTAGCCCAGTCGCCTGCCAAAGCGGCAATGGACCAGCCCATCTCAGGAGCCACCACAGAATGAGAGGAACCTTTATTCATCTTTGTGAGAGGAGGGTGGAGAATGAACCCGCTTCCCTCCACCATTGGATAGACCAGCCTAAGCAAGTTCCTTCGAGATGGAGAAAGTCTTAGCTGAGAAACGGGCACCAGCCAGGAAAGAAGGTTCCTCCTTTCCTTGAATCCTTGTGGGGCTGAGTCCTCTGAGATTCAGGTTCACAGTTTGGCAGCAAACCTGGGTTTGACCCCATGTAAGATGCTGCCATCTGGGGCTGGGTCACCTCTGGGAGCATGTCCATCTCATGATGCCATCCTCCCCAAAGGCATTTCAGATCCTATTTGAGGTTATCTTCTGTCAGACTCAATTCTCTGGCTGGTGAACTGAGTGGAGGCGAGGGAAAAGCACACCAACTCTCCCAGGCCCTATCGGAGTGCTCGGAGTCAACCCAGTGACAGCCCCCCCCCCCTTATTTGCACTTGGGCAAGGAGGACATGCAGCTCCTCCGGGTACCAAGTGTAACGGGGTACACAGGATATCCCACAACAGGGTCAGGGTCACCACACCCATACCCAGGATAGGGGGTATAAGAAGGGGCCAATGAAAGGGGATGAAGATGTGGCAGTGGAAAAGGCACACACCATATTCCCCTGGGCCTGAAACCAGAGTAGAGATTCTCTCTGGGTCAGATCTTCTATCCTTGGGCACAAGGCTGGGCGGAAGTGCTGCTCCGTCAGGTACAAAGTAGGGTACTTAACTGCACCACACTGGGAGGTCTCGTTTCTCCACCAGGTTTTAGCTGTAGTCAGAAATTTTGCCCCAAGATATACCATAGAACTTGTGGGTAAACAAAATGTTGAGGAGAGGATCATGGAAAAAAAGTAATGCAAGAAAGAGCGAGAGGAAAGCACACCAACAACTCAGACTGGGAGAATGTGAGGCTACTCCAAGTACTTATGTGTAACACTACACCCTGTGGGGTGATCTATACCAACTTCAATTTGATGGGTATTGGATATACCCAACTCAAGGACAAACCATACATTTTGAATATGGCCAACATTGATCAAAAAGTTTGAAATATATTTGAACCATTTCAAACCATCCATCTCTAGGCAAACCTGCAAAATCCAAATCAATTATGTAAAATGATCTAATAATACATACATTACTACTATTTCCAATGCAAGTAGCTTTCCAACCAGAATAATTTCCAGAGGGATCACTCTGGTACAGCTGGTAACCATGACGACGATCCCAACCCATATATAGTATAGATACACCAAATGGCCGTTTCCCTGAAAAAAAAAAAACAATCAAATATTTTCTTTCATCTGAGCACACCACCTATTGCATTTTTTTTTCCTCATCACAGCACACAGCAATATTGTGGAATACTCAATAACTTTTTCCCTTTAAGATTAACTTCTCATTATTCCACTACCTAAAACTTAGAAAAAATACACATTCAAGTTTAATGCGTCAATCAACTACCAACTAATAAAAGCTGCTGGTCATGTGTGGCAATGTAGTGTTTTGTGTTGAAGAGAGGCAGTCAGTATGCATTTGAATTTAAATCTAAATCAATAGACAGTATCACACAGAAATACTTTCCTTACTTTATGGCAATGAAACTTTAGATATCCGATTCTTGATATTCTTACCTCCATATTGAGTATATGCTTGTTTGATATCACAGAGTCTGACAACAAGTTGTTCAATTGGCATAGGCTCTCCAAACTGTAAAGTATGTTTTTGAGCAACTGCCCTTAATCCATTGGTTAAGACATTTGCATCAGATGTTATTCCAGCCACACTGCACGCAATATCACTGAAATATCAAAACTAAATAAAAATTTATCAAAGTAACATCTACCAATTTTGTTTTAAACAAAAAGTTCTATGAAAAACTAATATTTTTAAGATCTTTAGAAAGGCTTAAAAAAATTAAAAAATCTGTAAAAGAACATAAATGGTTAGCAACTAAATACGTTGCTATACAAACCAATTTACTAATGATTTAACCAAATGGCTATCAGTAAGAAGCAGCTTGAAAGTTGGCTTTCTTACATCTTTGTAATGAAATATTAAATATATTTTAATAAATTTGATAAAAGTATATAGGCATAAGCTATAAAAGTATCTCAAATGAATCCAATTCAAGACACTTTAAATATCGTGTTAAAACTTACTCATCTATTTTATAAATTTTGTCAGATATAAACACCTCATCCAACAATTTATTTGTATTCCTCCTCTCAGCTGCAAGAATGATACCATCATTAGCAAGAATTCCAAGGCACGTTCCAGCATGTCCAATGGCTTCCATAGCATATTCTACCTGATACAATCTCCCTTCTGGTGAAAATATTGTAGTTCTTGAATCATAACGGCGTGCCTGAAAAATACAAATCCACTTATAACACAATATATACTATGATACCTTGTGTACCTGCCTTTATCCAGGCAGATCCCGATCAGATAATGAAAGACATAAAAATCAGGATGACAATCACTGGTGAGCACAAGGGCATCAAGGGGCAGTCCTCTTTGAGGGGAGATGCCAGGATGTTTTGACATGAAACAGCGTTTAGGTGGAATCTTCACTGCCCCAGGGTAGAGGGACATGTTCTGCATCAGAGGTATGTAGATATATAGATACCCATCGGCAGGATTCCTTGGAACAGAGAGAGAGAGAGAGAGAGAGAGAGAGAGAGAGAGGAAAGAAAGCAGTGTTGTAACTGGTTATGTCAAGTGGTAAACCTATGAATAATTGAATTTTAAAACTCTTTGAAATGAAATTTACTTCACCTAGAAATATTTAATTAATAATTATTATTATTACACTCCTGTGCTTAGCTAGATAGTTGAAAATGTCTCCATTACCAATTTCCTCTTACCTCAATTACCCCTCCCTTCAAGTTTGGGGAAGAAAGAGGAAATGACAATGTAGCCCTGCACTCACAAATAACAGTAATATCTAACTAATAATTGTTAGAATTACCTTAAAATAAAATTAAAATTTTAGGCAGAAGTCAAGTTTGTAAAATATAAAGAAAAAATGGGTGTAAATCATGTTATTTAATCAACTTTAAAATGGAGCATGACTAACATCCACAGCGTCTTGAAATCCATCCAAACTCTCCCGAGGCAAGTAGAATATTTAAGCATTTCTTATTCACATTTGAAAAGTATAAAGCAGAATTAGAAGGTGATAACTCGTTTCTCGGCCTTTTAGCCAACTTATTGTCTGCTGATAATTTTGAACTCATTGCTGAATGTTCCACTTATGGTAACGCCATCAAAAACCTAAGAGAAACTTTTATACAGCCGCCTAATGAAATTGTAGCTCATTACCATTTAGCTACCAGACGTCAAAAGAGTGACTCTAAGCATACAATGCAATTTTAAAGACATAACTGCATCTGTTCATTGAGATGAGAATATCCTAGATGCATAATTCTGGGTTGACTTCTCAAAATATCCGAACCCGTCTCTTAGAGAATAGAAAATTTGACTTAGCTGATGCTATTGACAAAGCGAGGGTCCTAGAGCTAGCATTTAAAGATTCTCAATAATTTATTAGTAGTACCCTCTCAGAAAATCAACTTGCTCAAGTCTCATTAAAGGAAATGAAAGATGTAATATCTAGGTCGGTAAAACCTGTGGCCACCAGCTCCAGAAGATATAATGCTGCTGATTCTGCTTTTATCAAATCTGAAGTAAAGCGATTACTAGAGAATAAAAATATTGAACCTTCAAACTCTCCATGGTGAGCTCAAGTACTCATGGTAAATGGACCTAAGAAGAGAATGGGGAGATTTAGTGAATAGAATTGCTCAAAACAATGTTTTTAGTACAATAGATCTTACCAGCGCCTACCACCTAAAACCTTTACATGACTGAAAAAATATATACTGCCTTCGAAGCTGACGGTAAACTATACCATTTTAATTGCCTTAGTTTCGGACTAACTACCGGGAGTAGCTTGTTTTTAGTGAATAATGGACCAAATCATAGATGAAAATAATCTAGAAGGAACTTATGTATGCCTATTTAGACGATGTTACTATTGTTGGTAAAGATCAACAATCTTGCAATAAAAATTTAAACAGATTCTTAGAGGTAGCTCGCAAATATGGCATGATTTTAAATGATGATAAATGCAAATTTTTGAAAGACACTATTAGAATATTAGGATATGAAATTAAAAACCAACAAAAGACCAGATTCAAGCAGATTTGAGTCATTGCATAATATGGCTACTATTCATTATAAGAAATCCTTAAAGAATGTTAGGACGTTTTGCCTACTATGCGAAATGGATACCAAATTTCTCAGATAAAATCTGTCCTTTAATTGATACTACTTTACCTTTGACCAACGAAGCAAAAAAAGCAATACAAGAGCTAAAAAAATCTATTATAAAAGCTGTCAAATGGAAAATTGCTGAAAACCTTCCATTCACAGTAGAAACTGATGCCTCCAAAATAGCATTATCAGCTACATTAAATCAAGAAGGAAGACCTGTCGCGTTTTTCGCCAGAACATTAAGTGTGAGAGTGAAAAAAGGAATTGTTCTTTGGAAAAGGAGGCTCAGGCTATCATAGGCTAGGGCTATCATTGAAGCATTAAGAGAATGGTGCCACTTTTTAGCTAATAGAAAGTTCACTTTAATAACTGATCAGATGTTGGTTTCTTACATGTTCGATAGAGTACATAAAGGAAAAATAAAAAACAAAAAAATACTCAGATGGAAGGGTGAAATCCAATCATATTCTTATGAAATCATTCATCCTGGAAAATTAAATGTGGCAGCGGATGCTTTGTCTCGGCTATTTTGCTCTGCCATGTCTAACTTGGATCTCTTAGAACTTCATAAATCCTTATGCCACCCTGGTATAGCATGAATGTCCCATTTTGTATGAATTAGAAATTTACCCTATTTGCTTAGACATTAAAGAATGATTTTGTCATGTGTTACCTGTGCAAAATTGAAACCTCGGTTCTATAAGGCTCCTGACACACCTGTGGTATGTGCATTAAATCCTATGGGTCGAATTAGTATAGAGTTCAAAGGACCTCTTCCTCCCAATAGCCCAAATAAGTAACTACTCATTGCTATCGATGAATACAGCAGATTTCCTTTTGCCTTTCCTTGCCGAGATATTTCATCTGCTACTGTAATTTGTTGTCTAACTCAACTTTTTTTTCAATTTTTGGACTACTTGCCTTTATTCATTCAGATAGAGGAGCCAGCTTTATGTCTAATTCTGTAAAAACTATTTTAAATGATAAAGGAATCACCACCAGCAGAAGCACACCCTACCACCCAACTGGTAATAGTCAGTGTGAGCGGTATGTAGGAGTGCTGTGGAAAACTGTATCTTTAGCCTTGGATTCTAAAAATTTGCCACTTAAATGCTAGGAAAATGTTCTTCCTGATGCACTGCACTCTATATGCTCCCTATTGTGTACAGCACCAAATAATACACCACAAACATTTTTTTGCCTATCTCAAAAAGCAAATCAGAAATAAAGATGATGCACTTGTAGAAACAGTTGAATTACTTGAAGCGATTCCTACATATGCTTATGTCAGATTTCCTAATGGGAGGGAGCACACAGTATCAATCCATGACCTTGCTCCATGTCCTACACAAAATCACTTAACTGAGTCTCCCTAAGTGCTAGAAATCGTGAATCTGAATTTCCCGAAAATGTTGAAGATTCTGCAAGCCCAGATGCCCCATCCTCTTTTGAAAATCTGAATGCACCAAATATAGGAATTCCCCCAGGACATCCTGCTCCAACATCTAGTCTACCGGCAGGAAACACAGAACCACCGCTGAGACGCTCTACTAGAATTAGGAACCCTGTTGATCGACTCAATTTATAAACCTGCATTGTCTACTCTCTATCTATATATTAAAGTTTTTCCTTTATTGTTATTATTAAAAGGGAAGAAATTTCTAAAAATAAGATAAGGTATTTACCGTTTATATATCTACAGCTCTGATTGATTAATTGCCACCAGAGTAAGTTGTGATTGAATGCCTATAGCACATATGCTATTCTCTCTTTAGATGGGTAGAATGTGCTGGGTATTGTTACAAATTGTCAATGAAAACAACCAGCAAGAACAGCTGGTTTGTTTGGAGAAAACTGATAATGATTGGAAGCTGCTGGCAGTGGTCAGTCTTCTTCTGATTGCTCTCCAAAGTGTTCACCTTAGTTCTCTAGGCATGGTGGAAATTTATCGACCTGGTGAATCTTTGTTTAAGGTAAATATAACTTCTTATTATTACTTAACCTTTTTATATATTGTTTATAACATTTATATAGATTATTAATAATTTAATGCAATTGTCTTAGACTTATTGTGTTTATTTGTTACAGCATGCGCTGATCCCTGTGTAATATTCTAAGTTGATTAAAACCAGAAATTTTAGCCGGAATCTTATTTATCATCTGGTCCACTACAGTCTCTTAAAAGGAAAATGAGCCTTCTCAGCCCCCCCCCCCCAGTTGACCAAGAGTCTGCGGCACTTCCATTGAAGGAATATGCCCCCCTATGCCTAGCTTGGATGAGATGTGGGGGTACTCTGAAGAGAATGAATGAATGAATGGTACATAAAAGGCAAATGCTGCGTAGGTCCAATAGTCTGAAGAGAAGACCATCGCAGGAATGGCCATATACTTCCCAAAGGCAGAACAAGGTGCTCTTGCCTTTGAAGACTTATCAGGGGAGGTTGGACTCGCTATGCTAGTCTTATTATTTGTGGAAAAATAAATCATGTAGATACTGCTTAAAAGAAATCATCACAGCTTGTTAAAAAAACTAAATCATGCAATATACAAACCAGGAATAATACATCCAGTACTGGCACAATTATCATGGATTTAAAAAAAAAACCCACTTTTTTTTTTACAAAAATGTCATGTAAAACAACAAAAGTCAATACGTCAATATTAAACAACTATTTTAATATTAGTTTGTCCACCTTTTGCTTTAACACGACTGGGCATGCCAGTGATCAACGTTCTGCAAAATTCCCTAATTCTTTCTGAATGAAACCAGACTTGGATAAGACGTTGTATGAGTTGTGTTTTGGTCATAATGGGAACTTCATGTAGTTCATTTTTTAATAGAGACCACAAACTCTCAATGGGGTTTATATCTGGGGAATTTCCAGGCCATGAAAGCACTTCTACACCTTTTTCTTCCAATCAGGTCTTCACTGACCTCGCCATGTGACACCGGGCAGAGTCCTGTTGAAAAATCCAAGGTCTATCCGCAAACCATTCCCTTGTTTGAGGTAGCAAATGTCTTTCTAGTACTTCTATGTACTTAAACTGATTCATGGTACCATCAACAATCTGCAAACGGCTTGTTCCATGCACAGAAAATTCCCTTCTGAGGGAATTTCACTGTCTTCTTTTAACATTCCAGTTTAAATTGCTCACCTGCTCGCATTCTTACACTCTGCACACGGTTATCAAGCACAGCAATGGTGGACTCATCAGAAAACACAACCTGCAGCAATATGAAGCACAAAATAACGCGTTGAGCAGCTAAAGAAAGTAATGGAAGCAATAGAATATCGAGTAATAGTGTAATAGAGTAATTAAATACTGTATGTTCAACTCTTATCTGCTTCCATTGTTCAGAAGTCCAATCAACGTGAGCCTGTGCCCAGGCCTTACGAGCCTGCTTACGTGGCTTTTTTCTGGGAAGATATGTTGTTTCTCACTATATTTGATTCCAAACTGTGGCCATATTCCAATTTCTTCTTAATATTACTGACCGTTTGAGTTGAAACTCCAAGTTTATTAGCTATTTCTTTCTGTTTGAATGTACTTTCTTTCAATAAAACACTAATCTGTCCAACCTTTTGAGGACTCAAATCACTAACTTTGCCTATCTCTACTCAATTGCATAAACTATTCTCAAAGCTGAAAACCGGTGTTGGTTTTAAAAATAAATAAATAAATACACAGAACTAAAGTAATCACAGCCAAATAAGAGGTCAGAAACGCAACAAACACACACCATCCCATGCAAATGCAAGACTACTACTGAGCTCTCACAAGATGATGCAGTGATTGTGTCAGTGTTGCCATACATTTTCTCTCTGTATTGCTCGACACTGCCATATAAGACTATAAAACCCAGTTAAAATAACTATTAAATACTTGTTTTGTACTGGTGCAGTAAAGTAAATGAACTATTAGTGACTAAAATTGTTTTACATGACACTTTTGTAGAAAAAAGTGTTTTTTTCAAAAATCCATAATAATTGTGCCAGTACTGTATACACAAATTGACATTGTATAGGCAACTTGCCCCAATACACCTTCAAAACCATGACAACCTACCTACCCTCCCCATATACTCAGCCGACCTGTGCTTGAAAACATTTAAATTTGACTGCTTATTGTCTCCTATGGTAAACAATTCCAGTAATCTACCACTCTGTTGGTGAAAAAATACTTTTTCACATCTAACCTACACCTGTTTTTTTCCTTTTTCAACTGGTGCCCCCTAATCTTATTACTACCTTCCAACTCAAAGAACTTGCTAAAATCATCCAACTCATCTACCCCCAGAACAAATTTTAAAAAGTTCAATCATATCCAGTAATCTACCACTCTGTTGGTGAAAAAATACTTTTTCAAATCTAACCTACACGTTTTTTTTTTCATTTTCAACTGGTGCCCCCTAGTCAAAGAACTTGCTAAAATCATCCAACTCATCTACCCCCAGAACAAATTTTAAAAAGTTCAATCATATCCCCTCTCACATATCTTGTTTCAAATGAGAACATAGGTATTTAGCTCATTTATCTACATAATGAAGATGCTTCAAGGAAGGTATCATCTTTGTTGCTCTCCTTTGTACTGACTAGGAGGTTGATATGTCTAAAATGTGGTGACCATGCTTGTATACAGTACTCTAAATGTGGTCTGACATACAAGTTATATAGTTTAAGGATAACCTCTTTACTTTTATAACTAACATTCCTTGTAATGAAGCCCAACAATTTATTTGCTCTATTTTTTGCCTCAATACAGTGTTTAGAAAACCTCAGTGACCTATCTATTATTATTCCTAAGTCCTGCTCATCGTCCTATTATCTCTTTGCAACTAAATAACTTCAACCTAATAACCTATTTAAAATCACTTTGCACTTTAAAGTTAGCTTCAACCCCATTTACTACAGTTGCAAATTTTGTGTCATCAGCTAAAATTGACACTTTACAATTTACTCCCTCCTTAAAATCATTTATATAAACTAGGAATAATAATAGGCCTAGAAATGATCCCTGGGATACACCACTGATTATGTCCCTCCACTGTGATTTGACCCCCATTAAGTACCATCCTGTGTTTCATGTCTTTGAGCCATACATCTATCAAATTAAAAAATTTCCCACATATCCCACACATGTTTAATTTGTGAACTAGTCTCTTATGAGGAAGCTTATCAAAAGCTTTGCTAAAATCTAGGCAAGTAAATTACATAAAAATTCTGTCCCTTATCTAATTGTTTAATTACATAATGCAAAAATTTTAGTAAGTTTGTTAAACATGATCTACCAATTTTAAACTCGTGCTGAGCATCATTTATTAAAAGACCTCTTTCTAGATGCTAAGAAATACTCTTCTTAACTCCCTTATCATGAATTTTACAAACTATAGAAATTAAGCTTATAGGTCTAGTTATTTGGGTCCTTTTTACTTCCTTTCTTAAAAATTGGTCTACATTTGCTATTTTTCAATGATTAGGTATTTCTCCCAACCCCAGTGATCTATTATATATCTTTTCAAGAGTTACTGCAAAACTTCCTACACCTTCTTTAATCCCTTAACTGCGGAGCGCACAAATATGACGGCTTCTATTTTTCCCTGAGATTTAATCTGCAAGAGTGCACATATTTGATATATAAGACATAAGTTCTGATTGACTGATAAGTTATAACCATATACATCGCCAACACACTGATTGGTTAATTATGTTATCAGATGCTGAGTGAGCCATGATGTTTTTTCTTAAGAATTTGAAATACCAAGAGAAATATAAATGATGATGATTGTGAACAACTATTAATTGGTGATGGTGATATATCAAATTTTTATCTTGTGATTCAAATAGTGATGTGGATATAGATGAAGTTTTAGATAACAAATCTGAGCATGATTTGCGTGACAGTGATTTGTTTGATGCTTTTATGACAGCTCATGAGACATTTGTATTTATGTGTAATGCTAGTCGTAAAATAAATCAAAATATCAAAGCAAGTGATGTTTTACAAATTTTTGAATCTGTATTCAATAATATTATAAAATTGATTTGTGATGAGACAAACAATTATGCAACCCACACAAGTTAAAAAATCTGTAGTAATTGTGTTAACTGATTTAGTTTCAATTCATATTTAATTTTGCTTTAAAAGTTGTTTTTTTTTTATTTAGAGACCATTTTTTCTTGGGTCAGACTGGATCATGAAGGGTTGAGATGAGAAAAATTAGTGACTACAGCTTGGAATATTATCTTCCTTTTTGATTGATGCCTTGTTCAAGCAGCAGTCACAATGGATGCCATGACTGGTAAGAAGATTTATGCACAATATTATAGCGTGTCTAATTCAGAGATGAGAGAAAGCAGCCTGAAGCTGTTGAGGAATTAGGGGGTAGAAGAATGGGAAGTTACGGCGCTATGGCATATAACTTTAAGTTCCTGTGGACCATCTCCCATCTTCTTTGCCAAAGCAGCCCGTATTCCTGTCATGTAATCAGTGTGAGAAAGATCGAAACGCTAGTCTGGTCACCCAGTCCTTGCAGACTCTTTGGCATGCTCATTTGCCGCAATTCTTACATGTCCAGGAACCCAGCAGAAAATAATCTCAACATCCACCCGGCTAGCCAAAACCGTGGGGTCAGGGATATTGTGAAACAGGGGATGTGGAGATTCCAATGCCCTGAGAGCACTCAGGGCACCTTTTGAGTTGCTATAAATCACAATGTGGTAACCGAACCGGGCACGTCGCATAAACTGCCATACCGAGCAGAGTATTGCAACCAGCGCCTGGCAGAGCCCCGCTGACTTCAAACAGAGGGGATAAGGTGTGGACTTGGAACCCCAGAAGATGACCTCACAACTAACTTCAGGGGTGTTGCCTCCTGTGAGTCTAATGACTTGTGAAGGCGTGCGGCCATTTTGTCTTACAGGGAAACGGTCACACTGGGGAAAGGGAGGGGAGACCTGCTTTTAGCTGGGGCTGGGTGTGAACCCTTGTGCTGCCAGTTTTACCAGAGGATGCCTGGGGTGGGGCATTTGACTGTGAACGTAAGCCTGGAGAGGCTAGGAGCAGAGGGTGTCTTTCTTAATATTGAGGCATAGGATGTACCAGGAAGTGACAGGATGAAGTCATTAGCTTCGCGAAATAAGAGACGATCCTGTTCCTTCTCAAGGAGATACACACCGCATTGCTTTGAAGAAGCGGGGTGCGGCTCTCTGCAATTGACACACTTGGCCACACATGAAGGGGTGACAGTAGTAGCACCTTCGCAGCAGTGGCACGAATGCCTTCACGCAGTAGCGATACCAACCGACATGCAGGTATTCAGGGAGTTTGTCAGTCAAACGTGACGAAGAGTGTAGGGGTGGGTCTCGAGGCCCCTCCCTGTTTTCTCATCACAGGGTCAACTTTGACTGCACCATGGTCAGCCAGCTCTAAGGTGATGTCGTCTATGGAGTAGTCCAAAAGTTTCCTTGCATAAACTACTACTTTCACAAAGTTCATGGTTAGAGTGCGGTGACACACTCATCGGCATGCCATGGCTGCCTCAGATGGATTTTATGCATTTGCCAGAAGGCTACCATCCGAGAAATGGGTCACCTTCGGCTCTCTACTAATCAGACTAGCTAAGGCTCTCCTCTGACAGATCATGTTGCCCTTAGCCAATATGCTGCCATCAATGGAGCGAATAACAAAGAAGAATTTGAAGCCAGCAAGCTTGAAAACGCCAGACAGCCCTGACATAATTGAGTCTCCATTCTGCACAATTGCACTACTGGTCTTGGTCAGGGAACCCCCACCCAGGGAAGCACTGGAACCGGATATGCCAATCTTGGCTTGGCTCCCACAGAGGGAGAGGAGCCCTCTGAGTCTTTTTCCTATTCTTTTTCTTAATAGAGGAGGGCGAGGAATGAACCTGCTTCTCTCTCCCACTGGTAGGAGCAACTAGGCCTCTGCAAGATCCCTCTCCAAAATGGAGAAGGTTCTGCCTGTTTCAGGAGAAATAGAGTGGGGAGAAGATCCCTCCTCTCCTTGTGAGGCCTCAGCAACCCATGGCATCTGAGTAGGAGCCTGCATAGGAGCGGACACAGGTTCTGTGCTTGGCTGGGTGTGGTGATCTAATTTCATGTAACCTTATATGTATAATTGCTTACTTATATGGTTTCTCTTATTTTCAGACTGTATTAATGTTTTGTTAGTTGAATAAAGCCTAAGAGAAAGGCATTGATGCTTTATTATGATTACCACAATTTATTCAACTAACAATCCTACCAGTGCAGATCCAAAGGCTACACTGGTGCTTTAAATAAAGTGTGAGCACTATCATAGCTTGATAAAAAAACAAAAAAAAACAAGCTCCGTCTGATCTAAAGATGGATAAATTTCTGAGACCTGAATGCCTGGATGTATCCAACAACTCGCCTACTGCTGCACGAGAATGGAGTCACTGGAATCGTACTTTCTCTGCCTTCCTGGAATCCATCGCTAGGCCTTAATCCTAACAAGCTGGATACATTGATAAATTTTGTCTCTCCAACTGTATATGGTTACATCATTGCAGAGTGTACTACCTATGATTCAGCTATAGCTCTTCTCAAAGACCTCTATGTCAAGCCCCAAAATGAAGTGTTCACGAGACATTTATTGGCTACTCGTAGGCAGCTTCATATAACCTTATATGCATAATTGTTTATTTATATGGTTTCTCTTTTATTTTCAGACTGTAGTGATGTTTTATTAGTTGAATAAAGCCTAGAGAAAGGTATTAACGCTTTATTATGATTACCACATTGGGTCACCTCAGTGACCATGTCTATCTCAGGGAGGGCCTCCATGTGGCCACCACCCCCCCTCTCCCCTGATTTTTTTTTTTTTAATTTTATAGAGCTCATCTGGCAACTACCCACTTGGGCATAAGTCGCCGAAAAACACAACAGCATAGAACTAGGCTACTTTAAAGTAAAAATATGAAAACTTAACAATGATATAAATTGGAAAAACTTAACAATCAGGAAGCAATCTCCGGCAGCTGGGGAGAGTGCAACCTACAAACAAAACAATAACAGAAAAAAAAGAACCTTAAATAAAGGGGAGAAGCCCGGCCTCCCCCCAAAAGTCAACAAGTCCATAAGTCAATGTGCACGAATCTGTCCCGAGTACAAGGGACAGGCGGTAGCGACCCCGCCCATCCCGGTACCGGGACAGGTATCGTGCGCGAAGATCACCCAGACTGGGAAATTGGACAAGAATGTGCCAAACAGTCTGGGGGACGACGCAGTCATTGCAATAGGGCGCAGGCGAGCGCTCCATCAAATAGCGATGCGTCACACGAGTGTGTCCGATTCGGAGACGACAGAAAGCAACCTGAAGCCGCCGCGGCATTGGGGGATAGGTCCATAGGAACAGTCGCGGCGCAATGGCACGCAACTTTAAGTTCCCTTTGACCGTCTCCCATCTTCTTTGCCAAGCAGTCCGAAGAGCTGCCCGTATTCCTGCCATGTAGTTGGTGTGAGGAAGAGCGAAACGCTGGTCCAGTCGCAGAATCCTCGCAGACTCTTTGGCGCCCTCATTCCCCGCAATTCCTACATGTCCAGGAACCCAGCAGAAGATAATCTCGACATCCACCCGGCTCGTCAAAACCGTGGCGTCACGGATATCGCGAACCAGGGGATACAGAGATTCCAATGCCCCGAGAGCACTCAGGGCGCTTTGTGAGTCGCTATAGATCACAATCCGGTCTCCAAACCGGGCACGTCGTGTAATCTCCCGTACCGAGTGGTGTATTGCCACCAGCTCGGCCGTGAAGACAGACGCAGCACCTGGTAGAGCCCCACTGACTTCAAACAGAGGGGATACGGCGTGGAAGCCGCCCCCTCTTGGGACTTGGAGCCATCCGTATACACTGGCACGGTTCCAGCGTGACACGATGTGTGCTCCAAAAAGGTCGAACGCAATACTCCTGGCGCGGTACAAGCTTTGGGAGCAGAGGCGTGGCGACAAATAGCCAAATGCGGTACCCTCCAGGGTGGCGTCCTGGGCAGAATCAGGGGCGCCACCGGCCTGAGAGCTATATCTACCTCTCGAAGGAGTTTCCTGGCCCTAAACCCAAAGGGCTTAGGGTATGACTGGCGTCTCTCGGCGGCATAGGCACCATCGAGATCAGCTGCGGAAGCAGTGAGAGCTGTTGGTGACTGAGGGAGGCGCTGTGGTGGAGCGAATGTGAGTGTGTGTAAAAGGGCCATTCTCCCACCCCTTTTCTCAGTACCCTCTCTCTCCCTCGGTAAGAATGTGTGTGAATGGGAATGGGTTTGTTTTATTTTTGTTTATTTTATGTATAAAATGATTACCATGTTTTTCTTTCTTTCCAGGCATCATATTCTGGAAAGATAGTAGCTAGTTTTGAGATATCACTATAATTAAAAGATTGTACTTTGTTTAAAATAATCTTTTATCAAAGCGTCATATTCTGGAAAGAGGTAAGCTAGTCGATAAATTTACTCGGGTAATGCCCACTTATTAGTTTCCCTTCCATGTATAAATAAATGGGTCATAAAAGGAGGATATATCTCTTCTACAGAGAGTGGAAGTGTGGACCAACAGCAAGAGGGGTTCTCTAGACGAGTGCTCCGCCCAGCCCTGAGACGGAGGGCTTTCGTGCCTCTCTAACCACCTGAACCGCCATACCCGCCTTCGTTAACAATCCTGCCTCCTTCTAAGTTAGCCTACTACCACCCACCTCCAGCACACAAGTGATAGCGCGTGCCCCCTTTTCGTTCAGTTGTTGTTGTGTTTTTTTATGTTTTGTGTAGATATATAAGTAAATTGTTGTATTCGCCGGTTATAAAATTCTCTTTTGGTATCGTATTTGGATTGGGGAATTTAGCCTCATTTTGAAGTGTGCACACTTCCCTTGTAAATATAAAATTGTTGTAAATATAAGCTGTAATTATCATTGTACTTTTTTTTCTGTTAGTAAACAACTGTACATACAATCCGTTTCATTCTCCTTCGATTTCTCACGTCCGGATTAGTATAGGAAGCGGGTTGGATCGATTGGGGTTAGTCTAAATTTTTCGGCCCGCTACAGCGCCGGGCTCACGCGTACAGGCGGGTGATGCACTGCATGCGGCACAGAGCCCCTCTCCTCTGAGACATAACAGGTCCCATTCGAGGTACCTTTGGGGAAGAGAGGGGGGCATGTACAGTGACCCCCCCCCCCCCCCGCTGAGCGATTTATGCACGCCTGCAGGTCTTTGGAGGACATGGACGGATGGGCCATGCCTTCTTTCACACTCCCTGGTGGGAGCAGGGAATAATGGGCCACTTGCCTGCCTTCTTTTCACAGTCCCCCTGGAAAACAAATGGCTGACTGCCACTGTGAAGAGGAGCTGCCCGAAGGTGGAGTAGAGAGGGAGATTGATTTTTTTTTATTTGTGGGCATAGTGACCCTGGTCTTTTTGCGGGATATAAACGATAATCCCCATGCGAGGAATGAGTATGGGGCCGACATAAAATTGATAGAGATTGAAAGGAGAAAGAAAGGGGATTTGAGGGAGGTGTGGGTGGGGATTAAGCAGGTTGTTAGAAACCTACCACCCCAAACCGGAGCTCAGGTGTGAGGGGATGTTATGCCCTCCCCTCAGCCCCGATCTGGGAGAGTTGGGTGAGAGGAAACTGGTCAGCCAGAGAAAGTTGTGGGAGCGGTTGTAGGGTGAAAACAGGCTGTCAGAAGATCTTTTCTTTTTTTTAAATTTAAGGAGCCTAGCACTAGGCTACTTGAAAATAAGAATATGCCAAAAACAACAATAAAAAGGGAAAATGGCAACAAAGAGGAAGCGAGCTCCGGCATCGGGGGTAGGTCCGCCTATTCCCTGGTGGTAGCGACCCTGAACATACTGGTACCGGGACAGGTAACGTGCACAGTGATCGCCCAGACTGGGAAATTCAACAAGAATGTGCTGAACAGTCTGGGGCACAATGCAGTCTTCACAGTAGGGCGCATCCCACCAGTGTGTCCAATTCGGAGACGAAAGAAAGCAATCTGAAGCCGTCGGCGGTGTGAGGAAGAGCGAAATGCTGGGATGGTTGCCTCGCAGACTCTTTGGCGCCCTCATTCCCCACAATTCCTACATGTCTAGGAACCCAGCAGAAGATAATCTTGACATCTGCCTGGCTTGTCAAAACCATGGCATCATGGATATAACAAACCAGGGGATGCGAGATTCCAATGCCCCAAAAGCACTCAGGGCACTTTGTGAGTCACTATAGATCACAATACACTGAGTGGTGTATTGCCACCAGTTCGCCCGTGAAGACAGATGCAGCAGCTGGCCGACCCCCTCTTGGGACTTAGAGTCATCTGTATACACTGGTGCGGTTCCAGCATGACACAAGGTGTGCTCCAAAAAGGTTCAATGCAATAGTCCTGGCTCTGTAGAAGCTTTGGGAGCAGAGGCATGGCAAAAAATAGCCAAAGGTGGTATCCTCCAGGGTAGTGTCCTGGGCAGAACCAAGATGACCACTGGCCCGAGAGCTATACCTAGCTCTCGAAGGAGTTTCGAAGGAGTTTCCTAGCCCTAAACCCAAAGGACTTAGGGTATGACTGGCGTCTCTCAGTGGCATAGGCACCATCGAGATCAGCTGCAGATGCAGTGACAGCGGTTGGCGACTGAGGGAGGCGCTGGGCTTACACGTACAGAGAATAATGCACTGTGCATGACATAGAGCAAGTGGCATCTCCCTAGCATCAACTAGTAGGCTCTCAATGGGTGAAGTGTGGAAGGCACTGGTAACCAGACAAAGGCCGGTATGATGGATCGAGTCCACCTTCCGCAATACACGCTCAGCTGCATAAAACTCGCATCCGTAGTCGAGCTTCGAATGAACAAAGGATCGATAAAAAAGTAAGGCAGTAGCCCTAACAGTGCCCCAAGTGCTGAATGTCACTGAACGGAGAATATCCCTGCCGCAGGTACAAGAGACCCTAAGGCTGCTAATATGAGTCTCCCAGGTGAGGCGGCGGTCAAATACAAGACCAAGGAAACAGTGCAATTGAACCACTTCCAGGTGTACCCCATTAAGAAACAAGTCTGGGTCAGGGTGGAGCCGTGGAGGATGGCAGAAGTGCACTACTTTAGTCTTGGTCAAGGAAAACCAAAACCTGTGTGCTTCAGCATAGCAAGAGATGGGGTTCAATGCTTGTTGGAGTTGACACTCCAGAGCAGTGAAAACATATTCCAGCAGCACCGAGGGGATGCCATTGATGCTCAGGGCAAAGAGTGTGACACTGAGGACACTTCCCTGCTCCATTGGGCCAGAGAGGGTTCCCCTCACCTGTACACGGAATCGATGATCTGGCAAAAATTATGATATAAAGATTGGGAGGCATCCCCTCGCTCCATCATGTGGAGAGTCTCCATGATACCTTATCTCCATGCGGTATCATAGGCCATATCCAGATCAAAAAACACTGTGGTGTAGTGCTATCTATGAAGGAAGGCCTTGCAAGATGGCATTTTCCAGTCGGAGCAGAGCATCAGACATGGAGTGGAACTTGTGGAAGCTGCACTGTGCAGAAGACAGATGGCCTCCGCTGTCCAGAAAAAAGGCTAATCTAACATTTACCAATTTCTCCATCAACTTGCACCTGCAAAAGGTTAGAAGATTGGGCAGAAACTGGCCAGAGTAGAGTAATCTCTCCCTGGTTTGCGAAAGGCGAGTACAGAAGCGATTCGCCAGGAATCCGGAGGAGACCCTCTACCCAGATCGTCTGGAGGTAAAGTCCAGGCGGCGGCCTTCCATGAGATCAAAGACGTGTATTGAATGCTGGCAGAGCAGCATCCCAGCTAGAGATTGTGGTCCCATTCTCCTGGAGAAAGGGAGGGGGGGTCCTGCGAGAACTTTCCCATAATCCTTTTGATTCACTTCCACACCTCTGCTAGAAGGGTCTTCCCATTAAGTGAAGACACGTATGCCCGCCAAGAAGAGCGGCGTATGTGCTTTGAAATATACTGGAACCTTGCCCTAACCTGACAAAATTCACCAACAGTGAAATCTTTCGGGCAGCGCTTATAGCGCTTCTGCTTGAGGGCCGTCTCACACTGAGCTGACTACCACGGGAGTGGTTGGCGTGCAAAAAGGCCAGACTTTCTAGGAATAGTAGCTAGGCGTGCAGCGATGAGGTTGCCAGAGAACTCAACAGCCTCATCTACCAACCTAAACTATTCGACCTAGATAGAGCATTCAGTCATTTCCTGAAATGCAGACCACTGCACCCACGCCAAGCACCACTGGGGTGAGCTCTCAGGAGGCAATGACCCAGAAAATGATATTTGAATGGAAAAGTGATCACTAACATGGAGGCCATCGACCAACCCCAATAAAAATCAGGCTGTGCATCAGGAGAGCACAAAGATAGATCGAGGCAGGAAAATGAAGCGGTTCTCGGGCAGTGATGTGTAAACTCATCCACATTTAGGACATCCATCTCAAAATCGTCAAGGACTTGACCCTGGGGATTAATAGAGTAGTCTCCCCAGAAGGTGTGACTCCCACTTAGATCTTCGAGCAAGAGAAAGGGCCTCAGCAACTGTGCCATGACATGGCGGAAATCCCCCGCATCGAAGTCGGCTGATGGTGGAATGAACGCGGTAATAACAGTATACCTCCTATCCAGGTGAAGCTGCACAGCTACTGCCTGAAAGGAGGTATCTAAAGCGAAGAGAAGAACGGACATCATGCCACATGTAAATCGCACATCCTCACACCCGGCCCCCATCCTGTGGTGGTGGGGTCACCCTCATACCCAGGGTGGGTGGGTAGGGGGCATGCGCCCAGCATGGTCTCCTGCAAAAATATAACTAATGGGGAATGGGAGGAAACGAGCCTCTGCAGCTCCTCCCAGTTGACCCGGAGTTGCAGCAATTCCATGAAGGGCTGGATGAACCGATCTTGACTACCTGGTCACTTACCAAAGTGGTTGCAGGGACACCAGCTGTAGGAGGAGTTCCCTCCCCTCCTTGTACTGCCTTGGAGACCCGAGCCTTTTGAGGAGGACCTTGCATAGGGGCATACTTGAGTTCAGTGTTTGGTGCTGAGCCCGGATTCATCCCCATGGAAGTTGCCTCAAGGACCATGTCTATCTCGGGGGGAGGGGGGGGGCTCCATTTGGCTATCCTCCCCAGGACAACAAAGGTCCCATTGGCAGCAGTTTCACTAGTTGAGTATGGGGAGGCACAGGCATTGACCCCCCCCCCACTAGGTTCAATATTTGAGCCAGCAGGTCTTTTGAAGGAAGCAACTGATGGGGCCTGTCTTCCCTCTCCCCCCTTAGGGGGGTTTGCCCTACTGAGTCGCTTAATGGGGAGCGGTCGGCTATGGGCTGCCTGCTGGCTTTCTTGGCAGTCCCCTTGGAAAGTAAAGGGGGACTGCCGCTAGAAAGAGGGAGGCACCCAAAGGCACCTTCAGACAAGGGAGTGAAGGGGAGTCCCCTACACCCGTAGGCAAAGGAAAGGAGTAAACCTCCTCTCCGGTCAAAGAGGTTTGGAGGGTCCCCTGCGAGAGCACAGAGGAGGAGGGGGGCACCATTTTTCAGTGGAGCTGCCCGAAGGCAGCTCCATCGATTGTGAGGGGAAAAGGGGAAGATGTTTTTTTTGTAGGATTTTCATCATCGGGCATGGGGACCCTATTCTTTCTGCGGGGAAGCAAATGATAATCACCCACCCTCGCAGTGGCCTGCTCTGTGAGGGGTGTGTAGAGAGCTGGCAGAGCCAGGTGCCGCCATTTTAGGCCACCACTTCCGCCTGGTGACCTGGCAGTCCCTTGGCATGGCAGCTCCACCTTGGGCACAATGCAAAAAAAAAAGTGAAGTGAGAAGGAAAAGGGATGTGAGGAAAGTAGGGGTGGAGATGAAGCAGGTTGTTAAAAACCCACCATCCCAAACCGGAGCTCCGGGATAGTTGGCTGAGAAGTAGGTCAGCATCAATACTGAGAAAATAGAGGCTGACCAGAGAAAGTTGTGGGAGAGGTTGTAGGGGGCTGTCAGAAAAAAGAAGAGGCTAAGGTGGGGCTGGATGGGGAGCTGAGTCCCGTCAGCATAGCGGCCAGAAAGACAAATCACCACGCCCCTTACAGGGTGTCTGGAGTGAAGAATTGTGACTAATGATAGTTGGTAAATAAATGCATTTGAACCTAATGCTCGGCTTTGGGTTTATATATAAGTTAATTACAAAGAGCAGGAGAGGCGGCAACTCCCACCATTTAAGGGGATATAGGGGGCAAAGCACCACATTTTTAAAAAATAAAATATTTGAATTCATAGCCAATTATCAGACATCATTAGATGCTAAAATGTTTATTATTATTTTTACGTGGTCTGGTAATTCAGAATAAGAGTGGAGCACCCTTTTTTAGACCACTGAAGTCTGTATACTTTGTATTATTGAAATAGTGCTCTAGGAGTAAAATTCTGATTGCAACGAGGGTCTATCGCCATTTATCTTGGGTGAAACTTTAGAAAACTGGTTGCTGTGTTTCTAGTATTAAAAACAGTACTAATGGTATTTTAAGGCCTTGTAGTAGTCATATTTTTAAGATACTCCACCTTGATGGTATCAGAAATTAAAATAAGTCCACCTTGCCTTCTCTTGATGTGTAAAGAAACCCTGATTTCAACCTAATGCTAGGCTTTGAATTTATTACTACTAGGTAATTAAAAATAGCAGGGGTGCAACACCCATAATTAATAATAATAATTACTGCATCAAATTTGAACCCGAAGGGAATTATTTTGGCATGGGTGCAAAGCCCCCCCATACCCCCCCCCTTTAATTGTAGAGGTTTCACCCCCACTATTATTAATAATCTAGTATTATTCCATAGTAGTAACCGCTAAAAAAAATCATGAGCAACTAATCTTAACAATTATCATTGTTTTTCCTTTATGGCCCTCTCTACCAACCATACAAGCACATGCCTTTAATGGATGGACCATCTCTCACTTCTAAAATCAAGGGTCAAATCATTGCCTATATGGAGGCAGACTCCTCAGCTGGTCTGGACCTACCCAGCAGAGACCAACTCACAGTCAGAGGGAGTAGGAAAAATGTAAAAAACACAGATGATGCCCTGAAGAGAATATTTCAAAGTTTGCAGAGTTTGACATTTGGGGCACCATTCGAGAGCTTTCTTCAGATCAGGGCTTGGCTTCCTTTTCTGAGGAGATCATGAACAAGCTTAGGGACAAACATTCACCTGTTCCAGATAACAAATTTTCCTGAATTACCTATAAACAGTGCACCTCCCATAGTGACTTGTGATGAGGTGCAAAAACATTTTTTTTTTCTTTTCCTCAACGCTCATCTGGAGGACCTGATGGGTTAACTAGGAATAGAAAAGCACGATGCAATGAAGATGGGAATAATAAAAAACCTTAAAAATATACTACACAAATGGTCGGAGTATAAGGAATAAGATAGATCTCTTAAGAGCGTTAGCGAGTGAAGAGAATTTTGATATAATTGCGATAACAGAGTCATGGCTTGATTTGGCAGGAAATCACTTTAAACCTGAGGTTGAGATTGAGGGCTTTAACATGCTCCATACAGATAGGAATAGGAAGAGAGGAGGAGGGGTTATTATTTATATTAAAGATAATCTCCAGTGTTGTGTAAACAGTACAATTAAATTAGATGATAACACAGAGTCATTATGGCTAAATGTTAAGGAAGGTAAAAACAAGCTTGTCATAGGATTATTATACAGACCACCAAATCTTAGTAAGGAAGCTTCAAATCTTCTGTGGCAGGAGATTTAACGGGCATGTAGAAGTAAGCATGTGTGTATAATGGGCGATTTTAATCACAGAAATATAGACTGGGAAGCTCTTGTGGGTGATCAGGAGGCTGAGGAATTTTTGAATGTTGTCCAAGATAATTTTCTGAGGCAGATTATTAACGAACCCACTAGAGGTAATAATATACTGGATTTAGTTCTGACAAATATGGAAGAAGTTATTAAGGATACTGAGATTGGAGGAAATTTGGGTAATAGTGACCATTGTGAAATTAGATTCAAGATGAAATGGAATGGTATTGATAGTAGCATGAACAATGTTAAAATTCCTGACTTTAGAAGAGCAAATTATAATGGGCTAAGGACTTACCTGGAGGCAGTTGTACAGAAACCAGGCAATGAAATCAATTCAGGAATAGATTCAATGATATCAGTTAGTGGAGACAATAATCACCAGGAGGAAGAGATTACAATTGAAGAGGAGTATGAAAGAATAATTGAGCAATTAATTACAGGTCAGATGATTAACATTCCTTATAAGGAGATTAGAACTAAAAATAATGACCCAAAATGGATGACAGATAAAATTAAGCATTATATTGGCATTAAAAAGGGCATTTATAGGAAAATAAAAAATGGAGAGGATCACTTAAGGCAGAGATATAATGAACTAGCAAGAGATGTTAAAAAGTTAGTTAGAGTAGCAAGGAGAAATTATGAAATTAAAGTGGCAAATAGGGCAAAGGAAGATCCTAAAAGTTTTTATCAATTATACAAAACTAAGGTTAGAGATAAAATAGGCCCACTTATAGATTCCAATGGAGAATTAGTGAGTGATAGGGACTCAATGGCTGGAATGCTAAATGACTTTTTTCTCTCAGTATTTACACAGGAGGATACTCTAAATATACCCGAGGTGTCAATGATCTTTCGGGGTAATGATGAAGAGAAATTAAAGGATATCTTGATCACAAAGGAGATAGTGACAAAGGAAATTGATAAAATCAAAAGTAGTAAAGCACCCGGTCCTGATGAGGTCTTTCCTAGAATTTTGAAAGAATGTAAGGATGTGTTAAGTAAGCCCCTAGCATGCATCTTTAGAAAATCATTGGAGAGTGGCATTGTGCCAGTGGCATGGAAGAAAGCCAATGTGATACCTATATTTAAGAAAGGGGATAAAACAAATATGTCTAATTACAGACCAGTAAGTTTGACATCAGTGGTAGGGAAAATGATGGAATCTATTATAGCAAGGAATATTAGGGATCACTTGGATAAGCATAAGTTGATAAAAGAATCACAGCATGGCTTTAGTAAGGGTAAATCCTGTCTGACTAATTTGCTGTCTTTTTATAGTAAGGTGTATGAAGCAGCAGATAATGATGAAAACTATGATATTTTATACTTGGACTTTAGTAAGGCTTTTGATCGAGTGCCACACTTACGGCTTCTGAGCAAAGTTAAAGCACACGGGATCGATGGCAGTATATTTAGGTGGATTCAGTCATGGCTTGGTGACAGACAGCAAAGAGTTAGTATAGATGGAGTTAAATCTGAGTGGGGGTGTGTTAGCAGTGGAGTTCCGCAAGGATCTGTTTTGGGTCCCTTGCTATTCTTAATTTATATTAATGATCTTGACATAGGTATAAGTAGTGACCTGAGTAAATTTGCTGATGATACTAAGCTAGGTAGGGCCATTAGGGCTGATTCTGATGCTGTTGTAATGCAGGAGGAATTGACCATTCTGTCCAATTGGGCTGAGAAATGGCAAATGAGTTTACATAGACAAATGTAGTGTACTTAGTATAGGTAGAAATAATCCACTGAATAGTTATAAATTAAATGGGAGAAATTTAGGGAGGACCGATTGTGAGAGGGACTTGGGTATTTTGGTAAGTTCAGACCTTCGTCCTAGAAAGCAATGCCTAAATGCTAAGAATAAAGCTAATAGGATATTGGGATTCATTAGGAGGAGTGTAAGCAATAAGAGTGCTGAAGTCATTCTAAAACTGTATCTGGCGCTAGTTAGGCCTCATCTAGACTATGCAGTACAATTTTGGTCACCATATTATAGGAAGGATATTGATTTGCTTGAGTCTGTGCAGAGAAGGATGACAAAGATGATTGGTGGGCTAAGGAACTTACCTTATGGTGAAAGGCTCAGAAAACTAAATCTACATACATTGGAAAGGAGAAGAGTCAGAGGGGAATTGATTGAAGTCTTCAAATGGGTAAAAGGATATAATAAAGGGGATCTGGGTAAGGTTCTTATACTTAGTGAACATGACAGGACACGTAGCAATGGGTTTAAGCTTGATAAGTATAGGTTTAGGAAGGAGATTGGGAGGAATTGGTTTACAAATCGTGTGGTAGATCAATGGAATAGGCTCACTAGACATGTGATAGAAGCCTCCTCTCTGGGTAGTTTTAAGAATAGATTAGATAAATATATGAATGAAGCTGCTAGATGGGACTGACTTTTTTATGTACATATGTATATATTTTTCTAAGGAGTGGGGAGATTATTTTGCGGTTGCATGAATGGACATAATCCTCTGGATGCATTTTATGTATATTGTAGATTAGATCTGACGAACTCCTGTAAAGGGTGACAATGTTGATGACTTTTCTCTGGTAAGAAATCTTTTGTGTGTTGACTGGAACAGGAGCTGCCAAGTGTAGGCCATGAATGGTCTTTTGCAGTCTCCTTCTTTTCTTATGTTCTTATGTTAACTCTTGGGCATCTTAAGTCCTTGTTGGGTCCTGAAACTGCTGAGGTTTGAATACGACTCTTGTCTAATATGACAAAATTTATGAGTTTGGTCTTGCAGGGTGGGGTGTCTGATGACCTGACACACATTTTTTTATGGCACATCGCTTTGTGCACTGGCTAAGAGGGATGGGGGGGGGGGGCATCTCATTGCTGTGAGGTATACATTCCATCACCTTAAGGGCAAGGTACCTATGCAACATGTCTCAGGCTTTCGGAACTCAACTCAAACCAGTCCAGATGGGATTTGCTACTAAGGGAGGTTGTGAGGTCTACTTGAAGAATGCATTTAATTGCATTCTTAGGGATGTTTTCTTGGGGCTACCTATTAGCAGATCCCTTAAGTAAAATGTTAAATCAAGCATACCCCTGGCCAACCTCACTCTTGTCTGGCAGTGGAGTTTTGAATTCTGCTACTGGCATACAACGGGGAGACCCACTGGGACATGCACGGTTTTTTATATATAGATAAGATCATTAAAAGCCTAAATTTATAGCTTAATATAAAGTACTTGGACGATGGTTCAATTGCTGATACGTCCTCCCCCCCGATTTTTTATAACCTTCAGGTTTCTAAACCAGCTCCCCAAATTACCATTACTCAAAAATCTGGACCTAACATCATCCTTCACTGAGACCTTTAAGGCTTGTGAGAGCCTGAAAAACAATAAAGCACCAGGCTCTGAAGGCATCCTGGGAGAGCTCTTCAAGCTTAGTGGTCAAGTGGTGAAGCAGCACCTCCATTTGATGATTCAGACCTTCTGGGAGGATAGGTACATCCCTCAATCCCTGAATGACCCCCTGGTCATAATGATCTACAAAAGAAAAGGCCAGAAATCTGAATGCAGGAATTATAGAGGGATATCCCTGATCGATGTTGTGGGCAAAGTATTTGCACAAATACTCTTATTCCATCTACTAGACTGCCACAGAGACCATCCTTCCTGAATCCCAGTGTGGCTTCAGAAAAAACAAAGGTACCACTGACATGATTCTTGTGGCTAGGAAACAAATGGAAAAGAGCAGGGAGCAGAACCAAGATCTATTTGTAGCCTTTGTCGACCTTGCAAAAGTTTTTGACACCATCAACAGGGAAATGTTATGGAGGGTGATGGTCAAATGTGGCTGCCCCCCCTAAGTTCCTGGCCATCATCAAGGCTTTCCACGATGGCATGACTACCCATGTCTGTATGGGCAGGAATGTCTCAGACCCAGTTTGCTGTTACCATTGGTATCAAACAAGGTTGTGTCCTTGTACCCACCCTCTTCAACATATATTTAACAGCAGTCACTTTACTTGCAAGGTATGAATTTGATGTGAACGACAACATAGCTGTCAAATACTGTCTTGATTGTAGCCTGTTCAATTTCCAGCGTCTCAAGGCCAAGACAAAAACCTGCACTGCCTATGTCTTTGATATGCAGATGATGCCACCTACCCTACACCTAACCCTCAATCTCTTCAAAGAAATCTTGATGCAGTAAACAGCATCTACTCAGCAGGTCGTCTGGTTATCAATGCTAGCAAAACTGAGGTGCTCCTAATACAATACAACCCCGCCGTTCCAATACACCCTTTACCAATGTGGTGAAGACTTGAAAACTGTTATCTTTAAAGTATCTCAGCAGCATTCTCTCAGCAACCTGTGACAAAGAAAATGAAATCCAGACCAGGATCAGACTGGCATGCTTAAGCTTTGTAAAATTATCCAAACGCGTCTTCCTAAACTGTGATCTAACTGTAGAGACTAAAGTTAAGTTTACCAGGCAATCTGCCAATCCATTTTACTATTTGGCAGCAAAACTTGGACCTTATACAAGACCCAAATCAAAAGACTTGAAGGATTTCACATCTGCTGTCTTCAAACTATCCTTAACATCACATGGCATGACCAAATCCCTCGTGTAACTATTTTATAAAATGCTTCTATCAGTATTGAATCACCATGATAGTACGTTGCCAGCTCCAGTTGATTAGTTTATGCGCCTCTATATAATCTAAAAGTTTTTCGCAATTATACAAACTAAAGCCAAATTTGAATAACGAAGAAACACATGGAGAGCACGAAAACACAATAACAAAAGGAAAACATTTGCAAAATGGGTCCTATTTATAAGCTACGACGTTGCCAGTAAGAAGCTGTTATCGTTCGCAGCAAACAAAAAATACGAAAACAAAACAAAAAACAGTAATACTTCAGATTTGAGGCGCACGGTAGATGCGCTGTTAGTCGGCTACAATTTTGGACTACAGCATATCTCTTATGACATCAGACGGTAGCGTCAGATGTGACAATCACTGCGTTATATTTTTTTGTTATTTTGGGGATTTGTAACTTTTAGTCTATTATTTACTAAATATCTGCGCTCTGCTCGTTTATAGTTTTTTTCTAAGTTAGGTAAGGTTTCTCGATGTCTTTTATTGTTTTGTTTTTGTATTTTTTGCTTACTGCGAACGATAACAGCTTCTTACTGGCAACATCGTAGCTTATAAATAGGACCCGTTTCACAAATGTTTTTCTTTCTTATTGTTTTCGTGCTCTCCATGTGCTTCTTTGTAATTCGAATTCGGCTTTACTTTGTATGATCGCGAAAAACTTTTAGATTATCTAGAGGCACATAAACTAATCAAGAAACCTATAAAAGTAAGAATTGTTTGTTATTAGGTTAGGTTTTTCTGCCAGTAAAAAGCTGTTGGGGATAAAAAAACCCCCAGTAAATTCAAGGGGACTGCTCGTGGGGAAGATATCACTGCAGGGGGACCACCCTGCGATGATCCTGAGTTTCAATCAATTTTGGGGGGGTCTGGGGGGCGCAGCCCTATATACTCATATACAAAAAAAATATTACGCCGATATTATTCACATCTGACGCTACTGTCTGACGTCATAAGAGATATGCTGTAGCCCAAAATTGTAGCAGACTAACAGTGCCATCTACCGTGCGCCCTGAATCTGAAGTGTTACCCAAAAAACAATAAAAGACATCAAGAAACCTTACCTAACTTAGAAAAAACTATAAACGAGCAGAGGTGCAGATATTTAGTAAATAATACAGACTAAAAGTTACAAATCCCCAAAACAATAAAAAAATATAACGCTGTGATTGGTCACATCTGAAGCTACTGTCTGATGTCATAAGAGATATATTGTAGCCCAAAATTGTAGCCTACTAACAGCGCCACCTACCGTGCGCCCCAAATCTGAAGTATCACCAACATGGGAATGCGAGTGGGAAAGCTCATGGGGTATAGATCTTCAGAATTACCTAATCATTTTACAAATTATAATAGGGGTGGGGGGTGGGGTCTGACATCAGACAACTCAAACATGCATGAATATTCCGGCAGGGGTGAACGAAAGGTAAAACATACAAAAATCCCCTTTTTCAGCCGAGCCGCTAATCTACATATTTACCACAATCTGCGCTTGGACCATCCACTGTCTCAGATGGCAAACCACTCCAGCAATCCACCACTCCATTGGCAAAAAACACTTTCCCAAAATCCAACCCGCACCTACGTTTTTCGACTTTTAAATGGCGACCACCAGCACACCCACTAACTTCCAACTCAAACAACTTACCCTAATCCAACCCCTCCATCCCAGAACAGATTGTAAAAAGCTCAATCGCATATGTCGTGACAAATCTTCTCTCAAATGAGAACCAAACTCACCTATAAAGAATTATTAAATGAAAATAAAAAGTAAAAATACAAGTAGGAAGATATACTAACCATTTTGATGCTAACTAAAGACGCAACTTTGAATAATAACTATTTTTAAGTTGTAGATTCAGGTATGCCGGAATCGATGATGACATGAAATGCAAAAATTGTACACAGCGTAGCTATGTTCTTTATAGCTATTTTGGACATCCAAGTGGAAAGATAGGGGATCATTACAATACCATGAGAGAATTTAAAAAAAACAAAACCCCAAAACAGGGAAGCAGAAGACGAAACGAATGAATCTACGATTTTTTTTTTAATTGTATCCCTGAAAATGACTTTCAATTTTAGATTTTTACTCCTTCATTCTATTTTACTTTTTTCTAATTTCCTGCCAGGTTGCTATAGGAAACATACTATGGAATATTTATAAAGAATACTAGGAATTACCCTTAGACTTGAAAAATCTTAAAAATAATGAAAAACATAATATACAGGACTAAATAATACTGTGAGTATAATAAAAGTGACATAACTATTGAAAAAATAAATTATTAAGATAATATTCATATTAAACTTTCAAAGGAGCAAAAAAAAAAACAATAAAAACTATAGTGGCCGGCCAGTCTGGATTTTTAGCACTCTGTCCACCATCCGGCGCCACATCAAGCCGGATGCTATTTTGTCTTCCTTTTCAGGAAAAGTTCACGCCATCCAGTCACTTTCACAAAACTTTACCTCTTTTTGCTTAGAATACATACTCAGTTACGTGTGCTGGATCCGATCTCTGATGAAGTGCTTAAAATTCGGAAAAAAAATAATAATAATAACACAGGCCTGCGTTTAAAAAATCTTTTACGTTCCTCAGGATTTCTTTGTGGTTTCTTAATGAATCAAACCTCCTGAGCTCAAAAATGAATGTATTTTTGTTCAATCAGGCCAGATTATCTCAGTACAGCATACACCATTTTCATTGAGATTACCTCATTTGCCTGAAAAAAATGTAAAAAACCTTTCTCTATCTAATAATGCATATTATTTTTATATCATAGAAACAGGAATAAACGTATGTAAACGATAATCCTTTTAATAAAACAAAAATTAAAGAATGCAACATACGAGTAATAAAGAAAATAATTCTAATTTCCAAGAAAAGACGCCCTCGACGATTTTCGTTTGTGCTTCTCATCTGGTGCATCACGTTTCAAACACCAACAGTAGTCAGCAAGCATGTTTACGTACCATTTACCCTAGTACCTGGATTCCATTGTTTTTATGTCCTGGTAGAATCTTTCCCCCTGTTCTTCACTGTAATTAGCGCAGTTGTCGGGAAAATAATCCAGATGGGACGGTAAAAAAGTGTCTTTATAGACATCCAAGCTCCCGAATGTTTGAGACTTGTTAGGAGCTGATTGACCAGGGCAACATATTCTGGGCTTCTTTTATTGCCTAGAAGATTGTTAACTAGAGCTTTGAAAGCTTTCCAGGCATCTTTTTCTATGTCCGTCATTGATGCTTCAAACTGCTAATCTCTCATCAAATTCCTGATCTGAGGTCCATCAAAAATTCCCGCATGGAGCTTAGAGTCACTGATTTGTGGAAATTTTTGAAGAAGAAATTTAAAAGCTTGGCCTTCTTTATATGCAGTGGAGGAAGCAGTATTTTGTGAGGAGGCAGTATAGGTTCAACTATAACATTGTTTGATCCAATCCAATTCTAAAGGATTCTCGTGGAGGCCAAAGTTTCTTCTCATATTGCATACTATCTGCACAACTTTTCCATAAACATAGAAAACAGGGATGCTTCGTGTAACCTGTTTGCATCCCAAGTATAAGAGACACTACATGAAAAGAAATTTAGCAGGGTATGTAAATTCAGTGTTGTATACCTTCTCAATTAGGATAAGTTCCCCATTAACCCAAATGGATGAATTAACCTATAGGGACACACTTCAACAACAAAAAAAAATGACTCATGACTTCCAGATTTGCATTCTTGCAAAATGTAAGTGACCAATAGGTGTATACAAGTATTAACAAATAAAAATGAAAATGTCAATATCAAAAAGCTTAAAAATGCCCACTGTAAAATGATCTTACCTTTAAGTCACAACATATCCTCTAATTGTGGGTAGAGTAATTTATTGCATCCAGCATTTTTTTCATAACTTTCAGTAAGTTGGATTGAATGGCATATAGGAACGGAAGCTATCTTGTTACCAATATTTAGTAACACAGCTTCTAAACTTCTACTGGAGGAATCTATGAACAGTCTCCATTCTAATGGGTTGTAGGGAATTCCAAGGGCTTCAATAAGTTTTTTAATATTGGCGCAGTATACTAAAGAGCTGGAAGAATGCTGTAAAAATAGCTTTGAAACTCTTGTTTTCTATTTCTGTACCAATAAATGTTGTTTCTTTAGTGAGAAGATTACTTTCACGAAGTCTAGGGCCAAGAAGTTGTGCATTCTCCTTTGAAAGCCCCAGATCCCTGGTATGGTCTTGCGACTATATCATGTGTGGAACTTTGATAAGACTCAGATGTCTCATAATCTTAATCAACTTCTATATTAATCTCTTCATGAACCTCTATATGGGGCAGAGGTTTGATGGGAGAAGGAAAATCCGGATATGCCACACTATGTTTATTCTTCATATTTATACCTGTGGAAAATATAATTGCATATTACATAAAGGAATTGATTTGGAGTTGCAGATAGTACATAAATGTTTAGTAAAAGATATGTTCATGCTGAAGTGAACTATGTTAGTTAATAATATTATGCCAAGGCTATTATGCATAATAATGACATTTTCAGGAGCCAGTATAATACAGAAAGCTTAAATACTTGATACAATGCTCTTCACCTTTTAAGATTTGTCATGCAAAAAGAGCAGTGCGTAGTGTGATCCTTGCCCTCTCTCCACACCATTGGAACACCAAAAGAGAGATACTTCTGTTCGCCCTGACTCCAGCGCCTTAAACTTATGTAGCATTCCTCGCAGGAGATATGTGGTTTAAAACTTTTATCTTGATCTCCTAACCTTACTCCAAAATATGCTTGGAAAAAGTCACTTTGCAGCAAACATAGCAAAATCTGTGAGCTATTCTTACATTTTCTATTAATTTTTAACTCAGCCACTATTTATTATTCTTATTATCATAATGCTAAGCAATTTCAAACCTGCAAAAGTATAAAAAAAGTATGTTTTCATTTATGTATGTATTGGTGCAATGTTTTTTGATGTTGTATTGTGTTTTATCTATGTATATATTGGTGTAATTACTTCTTGTGTGCATAATTTTGTGCTCGGGAACCGACTTTGGGGTGAGACTTTCGCCCGTAGCCTTGCAGGCATATTAAGTCTGCCTCCTGTTTCTTGTAGCTCAGGAATGACACCATACGTTAGACTGGACCAGACCTTTTTCCCAAGTTTTTGGGTGACGACATTGATAGGCTCCAAACGTTTTCTCGTGTGCACATCTCTTTGCCTAAGTTGATCCCGCCTTCTAACTTTGTTGATAAACAGAGAGGCAGTGTTCTGGACACGTTGGAGCCTTTTCATCGAGGTTTTATTGGCCGCTTGAGAAACCACTGCGGGATAGATGAGCTTAGCCCGGACATACTTCAGATATATTTTCCTGATGTTGGTCGAGCTAAGATCCCTAAATCTGTATAGCTTGGAGATTTCTCTCCTTGCCAGGTTCCGCCTCTCCGTGTGGTGTCTCGAGTATCCATGGTCGGTATTTTAAGGCCCAGGACGGTGCCTTCGGCGGAGTAGCCCTATCTCCTCCTATCTATGATGATGGGCCATGTCAACTCGCGGCTCAGCGGGACGATCTTGAATTTGTCTCTGTTGGTCCTGATCTTCCATCGTCTCTCGTACTGGCTGATGTTGTTGATTTTTGCTATTGTGCGAACCGCCTGCGCCCTTGCTTTCCTTTCCGGGCATGGGACAATTTGAGTGACATTATCTGCGAATTGCAGGTACATCGTGTCCCTGTGCACCGGAGTTGGGAGGTCGATTGTGAAGACCAAGTAAAGCAAATGACTCAGGCAGCTTCCCTGAGGAACGCCCGCCTTTAGTTCGAATGCAGGACCTCTGTACCCTCCTATCATGAGACAGGCCCTTTTGTCCATGACGAAGTCACAGAGGATCCTTTCCAGGATTGGGTCTAGCTGGAGGTTCAGGATCTTGTATTGAAGTCCTTTCAGCCTGGCTCTATCGAAGGCCTTTTGCACGTCCCTCAACACAATGTCTACATATAATCTGTTCGCTTGGGAATATGCTACTTTCTTTGTTAGGAGCGCCAGGACGGTATATGTGCCCCCTTTTTGGTGAAACCCATGTTGTTGGGGGTTATGCGCCCCTAACTCGCTCAGTTGAGCTTGTAGCCTATTTGCTAAAATCTTCTCAAATATTTTTCCCTGTATCTCAAGAAGAGAGATCGGGCGATAGTTAGCCACCTGGTCTGGGGGCTTGTTTCCCTTCGGAATAAAGATGATTTTAGCCATCTTGTACCCGTCAGGAAAGTAGCCTGTATTCAGGGCAGCGTTCATTGTGTTCGTCAAGCCCTGAATAATTTGACTTGGGGCATTCACGAGGTTATTCTTCGTAGTCCCAGACCAGCCTGGAGCCCTCTGCTTGAAGAACCTGATGGTATTCAAGGTCTCTTCGACAGTTATTGGGCATCCGTGGTCAACCATCACTCTTTATTGAGATACTTAGGGTGTGGGTGGGTTCTATGTATCACTGTGCCGAGGCCATCGAGCAATTGGTCTTCGAAGTCCTGGTCGAAGTCATCGTTCTCCACAGGTGATATAGCGAAAATCTCTTGCCAGTGAGCTCTGAATTTTCTTTCGAGAGACTCTGGGTCCTCAGTGATGTCGTCTCCATCTTTGATTTGGGTTCTGGGTCTGGGAGGCAATCCCCTAATTCTTCGGATGTTGTTCCAAAACTTTACAGGGTTGCTCTCCCTGCCCAACCTCCCAATGATGTCATTCCAGATTATTCTTTGTTTTTCAATGATTATGTTTTTCAGTTCCTCTCATAGATGCCTCATTCTGGCTGACCTTTCCCTATTGGTTCCTGACCTCCGATCTTTTCATAGATTTCTCTATGTTCCCGGGCGATTTCTCTCATATCGTCCGTCCACCTAGGTTGTGGGAGCATTTTATAGGAGATTCTAAGGACGCATCTCTCGTCAGCTTGTATGAGGAGATTGGTGATCTTGTTTATCTCGTCATCAATCTCTTCGAGATTAGCGTCTCTCAGGTCAGTTGGATGGTATGAACTGAGTATCTCTCTATATAGCTCCCAGTTAGCTTTAGCGTAACTTTTCCTAAGTGGAACGGGCTTGAGTAGGGGAGCAAGCGAGATCGTGGTGAGAATCGGGATATGGTCGCTCGGTACCACTGGTCCGGGCTCATTGAAGATGTTAAAGGGGGAGTTTTTGCTCGTTAACACAATGCTGGTTTTGTTGCCTAACGTTGTGTTACGAAGGTCGGGAAATCTGACCCGATCCTCTGGAGTCTGTCTCTTTCGAGTAGCAGCCTCAAGTTGCTTCCCCTTTCGTCGGTACTTTCGTAGCCTGACGCACCGCATCTGGCATTTAGATCACCACCAAGCAGTGCCAAGTTCCGGTGCCAAAGAGGTTGTAAAAGTTAGGGATCGGCAGGTATTGCGTCGTAGAGGTTTATAGGGAGCCTCCACTGTCAGGTTTCCAACCAGGGTAGGTATTTCTACAGCCACAAATGATTCATCTAGGTTTGGGAGTAATCTGTATGTGATGTTGTTTCAGATCGCGATGGCAGCGCCATCGTATCGTTCCTGCGTGTGGTTTTTGTTTATTACTGTGTAGTTTGGTATCTTTATCCTGTTTGTGTTTGTGTTAATGCCGTGTTCAGTTATGAGGATTAGGTCGGGATCCACTTTACGAAATATGCTTCCCTTCCCATCCATTAACGTTAACTGTGAGAATTCTTAATGTATTGCTAGTGTTTTCCATGTTTGTGTTGTCTGGTGCTTGTGTGTTTGTTTGTGTATGTATGTGTGTGTGTGTTTCTTCTTCTAGTGGTTTTTGTTGCGTGTGTTTTTTCCGTTCCTAATTCTGTTGAATTCTGCCTCGCTTGCGGCGAGGCAGGAGTCCCTATAGAGTTTTATTTTGGCCTCCATGAGCACTGTGTCGATTAGCGCTTCCTGGTCTGGTGAGCCATAAGACCATTTTAATATGCCCGTTTTTCCTCCTTTGATGATTTCCCCTACCTTGAGGTCTTCTGGGAAGCAGGTTTCAGCATTTCTAAAGAATTTGATGTTAATTTCATCGCCATCGTATTCCTTGTTCTGCCTTGAATTCTTCCCTCTGCTCTTGCTCCTCGCTCTCTCTCTCGCTCTCTCCGGGAACTACATCTCTGCCAAGCAATTGTTTTTGAGCATGATGTTTAGCTCTTTAGCGAAGCAGCGGGTGTTTGTTAAGTTGCGGACATGGGCATATAGAATATAAGTGATGATTTTTGTTGAGTTTTTATCCTCCTTGCCTACTTTTATATATGTCCTTTGCGCAGGGTTGTTTTGTTTATTTCCTGAGAGGGTGGCTTTTGCCGCTTGGGCGTAGGAGGTGTTCGCCCTCTTAACTCCTTCTGCCTTCTTCTCTTCCGCTTTTCTTTTTAATATCTCCTTTTTTTCTGGGGCAGGGCATCGCCAATGCCCCATGTCTCTGTCCGCAGTTCGGGCACTTCTCTTCTTTGGCTGGGCATTCGCGCCAGCCGTGGCCTTCATGACTGCATCTGGAACAAGTTGATTCCTGCACCTTGCATTCCTTCGTGGTGTGGTGCTCCAGGTGATAGCATCTGAAGCAGGTCTGCACAGGGGTGAACTCTTCCCGCTCAATCTGCTCACCACTTATCTTCGCGTTGAAGAGAAGTAACCCTCTCTCCTTCGTCTTTGTCACCGTTTCTGTGTCTGTAAATATTATCTTGAAGACATGGTGATAATCTGAGTTATCTCGTTTGTTCTTAAACTTGATAACCTCAGCCACCCTCACCTATTTCTGATTCTTCTCGATCTCCTCCTTGATTTCTTCTTTGTTGTGCTGTCCGATCCATGGGTCCAGCCTTTTGCACACCACACTCATGTGTGCTTGGATTTGGGGAGGCGTGGTTGGTTGGAGGTTTATGTTCTTGAGAGTTTTAATCCCTTCCACCTTTGTGAGCACTTCTACGTATTTCTCGATTTCACATATTGCGACGTATCCCGTAGGCGTGTCTATTAGCCTTAGGACTGCCACACTAAGCTTGCCGAACAGGGTCTCGTAGACCATGCCCTTGTCCGGTTTTTCCTGGCTGCTTATACATCTTAGTGGGACCCCCGCGGCATTTTGGTTCGCTATTATGGTGGTGAACACCCCTGAGGAGGGGGGCGCACTCTTTACTGATTTTTTCATTTTTCTGCTATTAGGAATTCAGTAGTATATATGAGTTTCTGCTATTTATTTTGAAAAAAAATTTGAGTTGCCTTTTGGGAGAAGAGCCCCTCCCCCCACCTCTCGATAAACCGCCGCCTAGATGAAAAGGGGATTTGCCTTTGGTTGAATGATGATAATGGATGATATGAATCCGGTTGGGATCCTCTCAGGGGTGTGATTGCATGGCGGACTTATTGACAACGCCGCTTCCCCGAGGGTGTTTTAATCGCGACCGCATCCCAACATACCATTGAGACGGTTGTATGTCCCTCTATGGTTCTGGAAGGGGCCCCCGCTGTGATGATCAGTGGAAGTAGCAGTCTGTCCCTTATCCGGAATTGTTTCTGACATTGTTATCGACTGTGGGCTACTCCTCAAACCCGCTTCCTCCAATGCCCCCAATTATGGCCGTGCTATTGCCCGGCATAGTTGGGACGAAAAGTGAATGGCAATCCCCTATCACATCCGACGGGAGTTCACTCAGGGGGAGAAGGGCTGGGGACAAGTGAGGCCGCTAAAAGAGAAAGATGAAATTAATAGTGATGATGGATGGTGAAAAATGAGTATCTCTCTTTCGTAAATTGCGGAGGCGAATTTGGGAAATCTTTCCCCAAACTTTCCTTCCTTTGCCGATTTTGAGGTAGTTGTCGGATGATGAAAACTAGGAATTCTGGGCAGTCAAAAATTCGGAAATTGATTGATTGATGAATAATAGTTAGGAAAAAGATTAGCGTGGAAGATGAGATGATAGATTATGGGTGAAGAGAGTTTGTAGGGTTTGCCCTGGTAGTGAGGGCTACGCTTTTCATTTGTTTAATTTTCTTATCCCCATTTTTATGACCTTCAATCCAGTAATTTGTATTTTTGTTTGTATCTTAATTTGTGTTTTAACGCATTCAAGCTTTTCTTTTGTACATAATTTGCAACCTTTTTTTTCCTAATATTATGCTTATTTTATGCTTACTTTAAGAGAGACAAACTTATATATAGTTATATATATATATATTATTTTTTTAATTTTATTTATTTATTTTTTTTCAGAGTAATACTAAATGAAGTTGTTAAAGAGTCTAAATCTACAATAAACATTTAATTATCTTGCATTCTGCACATTCATACATGTTTGTGAGTGTATTTGTTAATGTATTGTGTATGTAATTGTTTGTTCGGTGCGGTTTACTAGGTGAACCACGGTGCCAAGTGCTCCTCAGAGCATTCTCTCGAAATAGGAAATCTCCTCTTTCTGCTCACTTTATCCCTTTTGCTCGCTGGGATTTTTAGATCCTCGGCTAGTTCGGGCGCTGTTTCATTCAAGATCCTCTCCCAAGTTTGGGTCACCAGATTGATAGGTGTCAGAGCGGCTCTCCGGTGGAGTTGTCTTTGGGGAATTCGGTCTCGCTTTCTATTTTTATTTATGTAGAGAGACGCCTTGTTTTGAACTATTTGTAGGCGCTTCAAGCGTTTCCTACTTAGGGTTTGGGCCATCACCGCGGGGTATATGAGTGTTGGTCGGACCTGGATGAGATGTATCTTTCTGATATTGTTAGATCTCATATTCCTGAATCGGTGAACTTTGGATAGTTCTAACCTCGCGAGAATTTCCCGCGTTTTGAAGTGATTCCCGTACCCGTTGGGGTAGACTTTGAGCCCTGAAACGGTCCCTTCTTGGTGATAAGAAAATATCAGTTGCCTTATTGTCACGTCTGCTGTTTTTCTGCGACCGAGGGCGAGAATCTTGAACTTTCTGCTATTCATGCGGATCTTCCACTTACTCTCGTATTCATTTATGTTCCTGATTTCATTAGCAGTCTCTTGAGCCTGAGCCCTGGGATTCCTGTATGTACCAGGGATCACCTGGGTTATATCGCCGCGAACTGGAGATATAATGAGTCCTTCTTTACCAGGGTTGGTAAATCTATTGTGTAGATTAGGTAAAGGAGGAGCACAGACAACTGCCCTGCGGTACTCCGGCCTCTAGGAGGAACTCAGGTCCTTGGTGACCCTCAATCATAATTCTGGCGCGCCGTTCCAAGACGTAGTCGCAGATAATTCGCTCCAGAATGGGGTCTAGCTGAAGGTTCAGTATCTTGTATTGAAGGCCCCTCAGCCAGACCTTGTCGAAGGCCTTTTGTACGTCCATGAGCACGATGTCAGTATACTTTCCTTCCGCCTGGCACTTGGCGATTTTCTCGGTTAGGAGCGCGAGTGCGGTATCTGTTCCACGTTTCTTCCGGAACCCATGCTGTTGTGGGTTGTGGGCCCCTTTCTCCTCGAGTTGTTTCTGAAGCCTGTTGGCTAGAATCTTTTCCAGAATCTCACCGATGATTTCCAGGAGGGAAATGGGCCTGTAGTCCATCGGCTGTTCAGGCACCTTTTACCCTTTTGGTATAAAGATGACTTTTGCCACTTTATATCCATCGGGAAAGTAGCCAGTGTTCAGGGCCGCGTTCATTACGTTTGTAAAGCCTTGTAGCAGGCGCGGGGGAGCATTTACCAGATGGTTTTTGGTAATCCCTGTCCAGCTAGCAGCTCTCTGTTTGAAAGTTTTGAGCGTGCTCAGGTATTCCTCAGTGGTGATTGGTCATCCGTGGCCCATCATTCTCCTTTCTTCGGAAACGTGCGGGTGGGGCTGCGTTCAGCGAATTCGGGTATTGAGTTCGTCTATAATCCGGTGCTCGAACTCTAAGTCGAAATCCTCGTTCTCTTCAAGGGGGATGGAGAATACTTTGTTCCAGTATCTCCTGAACCTTCTTTCGAGTCTTTCCGGTTCTTCAATGATTTCACCATTTTCTCCCAGCGTTATTTTCTCCCTCCAGAATTTTTTTTAGTTCTGTTCGAGTCGAGTTTCTCTATTATTTCGTCCCATATGTCCCGTTGTTGTGCGTTGATCGGGTTTTTGAGCTCCTCTCTAAGTTGTCGGAGTCTTCTAATGTTGTACCTGTTTGGGCCAAATTGCCTGACTTCTTTATAGATCTCTCTATGCTCTAAGGCAATTTATAGCATCTTCTCGGTCCACCTGGGTTGCGGAGGGCTTTTGTGCGTGATGCACGGAATGCACTTTTCGTCCGCTTCATTGATCAGGAGTGTGATGCGGTTAATCTCCTCGTCAATCTCTTCCAGGATAGCTTCGCTTAGGTCGGCTGGTTCAAAGCTGTTGAGCATTCGCTTTATAGCTCCTAGTTTGCTTTTGCAAAGCTCCTCCTGGGTGGGATAGGAATCATGATAGGTGCGAGGGAGATTGTGGTCATGATGGAGATATGGTGGCTTGGAACCGTGTGGCCAGGCATACTGACCAGATTGAAAGGGAAGTTGGTACTTGTTAGTATTATGTCCGGGACTGTTGCACTTATCTCAGTCATGTAGGTCTGAAATTCCGACCCGGCTCTCTCGAGCCTGTCCCGGTCGATGACCAGTTGTAGATTTCTGCCTCTATCGTTAGTTCTGGTGTAGCCAGAGGCCCAAAGACAGGACTGAGGGCGCCCCCAATGAAGACATTCCTGCGGTGGGCAGTTAGGGCTAGGAGGTTGTTGATGGGGTAGATATCGAGAGCGAGTAGGCTGATATGCAGCTGTAATTGTGACTCCCCCAACAAGTGTAGGGACTTAGACATCCACGAAGGACTCATCAAGCTCTGGGAGCCTTTTGGAGGTGATGTTTCTTCTAATGGCGATTGCAGCACCGTCAAATCTATCTTGAGTGGCGTTCTTTACCAGGACGTGGTAATTTGGGATTTTCATCCGTATGCTATTAGTGTTGACACCGTGTTCTGATATTAGGATAATGTCGGGGTTCGCCCTTCTGAATATGTTGCCATATTCATTCGCTTTCCCCAATCATCCGTTTGTGTTTAGTGTTAAGATTTTTAAGGTGGTGTTTATGTTTTTTATGTTTTGTGTCTACTTATAGAGTGTGCTACTTATTCCCTGTGCTTGCGTACCGTTTCTTGTTCCTGGACCTTTCATGCGGGGACAGTTGGTTCAGCTTGGTGTGCAGATGCTAGTTGCAATAACTTCTTCGTTTACCTTTGGGGAGAATTAAAGATGTAGGACATCTCATGATGGAGGGTTCTCTGGGAACCACATCTCACTCAGATTGTTGTTCTTTAGCATCAAATTCAGCTCACTAGAAAACGTGCCCGGATTCGTAAGCTTTCTCACGTGTGCATAAATGATGCAGGTGAGAATCTTCGGCGATTCCTCGTTCTCCAGTTTAATATATGTCTTAGTAGGGGCTTGTGTAGGGTGGGATGTCTTCGTTGCATCCTGTTTTCTCTTAATAATGTTTCTTTTCATTGGGCACGTCATGGCTAGTGCTCTATGGCCCTGCCCGCAATTCACGCACTTCTCATTCTTTATGCCATTTTCCAGCTGTGGCCTTTTTCACTACACCTGGATCATGACTCTACTACTTCTTAACAGTCCTTTGTGGAGTGTTCCTCCATCTTGTAACAACGGAAACACATCTCCACAGGCGTGAACTCCTCACGCTCAATCTGGTCCCCACTGATTTTCCCGTGGAAGAGTAAAAGACCCCTCTCTTTGGACTTCTGGGCCATCTCCGTTTCCGTAAAGATCACTTTGAATACATGGGTGTATTCTTTGTTCTCTCTTCGGTTTCTGAATTTGATGATTTCTGTCACCTTCGCCCAGTTTGGTTGGCCTCAATTTCTTCCGCTAGTTCCTCCTCGTACGATCACCTATCCAGGGATCAAGGCGACGACAAACCACCCTGATGTGTGCCTGTATTTGTGGTGAACTGCGGGCTGGAGGTTTATTTCTTTTAGAACACGAATGCCATCTTCCTTTCTGATTATCTCAATATCCTTTTCCCTTTCGCACATCGCTAAGTAACCGGTTAGGGTGTCAATAAGGCGAATTACTGTGACACTGAGTTTTCCGAAGATGGTCTCAAATACTGTACCTCTCTCTGGTTTGGCCTGGCCGTTGATTACCCTGAGGGGTATTCGTTTGACCAGATAGATCCATTGCCATGTTGTTGGTGGTGTCTCCCTCGTGGTCTTCGTTAGGCAAGCACGTAGGATAAGTTCTTGTGTGTGTAGTTTGATGAGTATTATGTGAGTTTCAGCTGCTTTTTCAGCAGCCTTTGTCACCAGAGGAATCGCCTTGGTGAATGTTGGGATGAGTGTGGTAATGGCGCATTATGATGAGATGATAGATGATTGAGTATGTGTGAGACTGGTTGATATCCTCCCAGGGGAGGAATACTGACGGACTCATTGACAACGCGGCTCCCCGGGTTTTTTTGAATCGCGACTGCTCCCACCATGCACAGAGACGGTTGAGTGTCCCTCTGTGGTCCTGGGATGGGCATCCGCAGTGGTTAGCAACGGAGGTTGCAGTCCGTCCCTTGTCTAGTCGAGCTTCAAGACATTGTTCTCCGCTGTGGGCTAGTCATCAAACCAGCTTACTCCAATGCCCCGAATTATGACTTCTCTAGTGAGCAACATAGTTGGGTGAGGATGTGTAGGGGGGGAATTTCCTCCGTGGGGTTTTTCCCGGTCCTCTTCTTAAAAGCGTAGCCTGAAAAAAGATGGTGAAAAGAGGGTGAAATGGTGTAGAAGTAATAGAGTATTATCTCTCTTGTGGCTTCTATTTCTTCTGCTTCTCTTTGTTGGTAACTTCCAGGCCGACGCGTGGAAGCGAAAAGGGAGACGTTTTGGCAAAAATCTTCCCTAAGCTTTTCCGCCTTTGCCAGTTGCTGACTTCCAGGCCGAGGTGAGGAATTGAAAATGAAGAAAAATAGAGACGTTCTGGCAAACCTCTCCCAAAACTTTTCCGCCTTTGCCAGTTGCTGAATTGGTGGGTGCTGACTTTTTCCCAAGAAATCCGATCAGTCAAAAAATTCGGATAATTTAATTAATTAATGAAAGTGATGAATTGTGTGGTAGGGTTATAAAGGTGAAAAAATGTTTTCTAGTTTGCCCTGGTGTTAGGGCATCACTAGCATACTTCTCATTTTTTCTATTTTATAATGTATTCTTCCTCCATCAGTAATGGTGCTGACTGTCGTTGACAGAGTTTCCTCCATTGTTATATATATATATATATATATATATATATATATATATATATATATATATATATATATATATATATATATCGTAGAATAGACTCTCGACGATATACCATATATAACTATTCGTTGAGGGAATTATTCTAATATTTCGAGTGCGTGGTAATCTGATTGACCGAGGTTATTTATCTTCAATATGCTTAAGAAGTGGAACTGAGCTCAAGGATAATAATATGGCTATCATTAATAAAATAGAGTTTTATTAGTAAACTATCAACAACACACAAAAAGAAAATGTTTACATAAACGGAGAATGGAAAGGGTCGTGGGAATATCTGACTAATCCGAGGATTAAGATTTGGGGAGATTTAAAAAAGGTAAACAAATAAAAATTAAAGAGGTGGGATGGTTTGCTAAACCATTTAAAGGTCAGGGTAGCGTTGATAAAGAGGTTAGATAATTAAAGGTAATGCTCAGCTTACGTAATTACAAAGTTGTTTTGCAGAGGAAGGCGACGCGAAGGAATCTTTGCCCACTAGCGATTTCCAACATAAGGGTTCTTCGGGGGGTTGTCCTTAGCGAAGGGGAAGGACTGTCTTCGAAGAGTGAGAGCAAAGTGGGGCTCGGAGTTACCAACGATCTTTGTGACAGCAAATCGGGGATGTTCTAGATGAAAAATATAGGTTATCGTTGAAACCAATCGTTCTCTTGAAAAACGTTGAAAAGGGGAAATTAAATTATTCTGACGTGATGTCTTGGGAATGAGAACCGTTTCTTGACGAACGGGCTTGAAGAACAATGGCTATTCTAACGTTGTTCTCTTTCTGAACAACAGGGGGGGGGAGAACCGTCTCCTGTCAACGGGCTCAAAGAACAATGGCTGTTCTAGCGTTATTCTCTTTCTGAACAACAGGGGGGGGGGAGGGTGAGAACCGTTTCTTGTCAACGGCCTCAAAGAACAATGGCTGTTCTAACGTTGTTCTCTTTCTGAACAACAGGGAAGGGCCTTATTGACTTGGCGTCTCGAAGGCACGAACCTTGGCACCACTCAAGGGATATTGTCCTCTTCTGGACAATAATGGTGGATCTCGAGGTAGAGGGCCCCTATAGTGCGCAAGGGAGACCGGATCGGCGTGATATCTCGCGAGGATAATCTGGATCTGATTTGATCTTATTGGGAAATGCTATTGTATAAGTACCCGGAGGCATCCCCTTAGCGTAGGGGATAATTGAGTGGGAGGCTCGGGGGAATGCCCCGGTCGCGCCTGGGAAAATACCTTATCTGCCCATAAGCCTAACTCAATCTGGCGAGATCGACGTATGGAGGCGAAACGGGGAAATAACCTCCTTGGTTAAATATTGATCAGGTGGCGATAACGCACCCTGCTTCCTCCCGCAGATGCACGTGGGTAGCATGTGTTTGTTTCTAACATGTGATAGCGGCTGAATTTAAGCGGCCTCAGACCGTTCTATCACACCCCTCCATTCCAAGGGAAGTTGTCACTTTGAAAAAAAAGAGAGATGGGACAACCATAGAGCTCCGTTGTGAAGAACTCGCTATCTTGCACCGACCGTACCTTCATGCACTTAGCTAGTATTACCTCAATACATATGATTATGTTGATCTTTTGATTATAGGGAAAACTAACCTTTAATACAAATTTAACCATAAAAGAGACATGGAACAATGAAATAATATAAAATTAGTACATATGGGACAAAATAATTTATACGTAATTTAATGGATACAAATATATACACATACGAGAAAAAAAATAGACATTGAGCCACAAATAAAATTCAGACATATACATTAACTAATTATATTACAAGAGAATCTAATTTAAGTCGTACAATATGGTATATAAATACATGGAGATCCTAATCCTACGAATTACAATTAATCTACACTATTTGGTAACGCATTCCTACTGAGTGCGTCAGCAACCTGATTATCGACACCTTTTATATAATTTATCTTAAATTGGTACTCTTGCAAGATTAGACTTCAGCGCATAATTCAGCCATTGAAGTGTCGTACATTTCGAATATAGGCCAACGGGCGATGGTCAGTTCCTATCTGAAATTCTTTTCCTATCAAATACATTTTGAACTTGTCAATAACCCATATAATTGCTAGAGCTTCCTTCTCTATAGTGGCATATCTCTTTTCGCGTGGTAATAACTGGCGACTAGCTTATGCAACTGGATGACTCGTTCCGTCATCCTCACATTGAAGGAGTACACCTCCAATGCCCTCGTTGCTCGCGTCGGTCTTAATCCCAAAGGATTTTTCCGGGTTGAACAACTTCAAAATGGGGGCAGAAATGAGCTTACTCTTGAGCTGATTAAAATGAGAAACAGCGACATCATTCCAACGTAAACGGTCGGGGGAATTCTTTTTTAAAAGGGTGCTGAGGGGCGCCGAAATTGCAGCGAAATTCGAGACAAATCGCCGATAGTAAGAAGCTGATCCTAAGAATGATCTTAATTGCTTCTTAGTATTCGGGAGGGGCATGTCGGCGATTGCCTTAATCTTGTCCTCCTGTGGACCTAACTGGCTTTGTCCTATTTTAAAACCCAAGTATTTTATGGATTCGTGGGCAAAATGGCATTTGCTGGGGCCAATGGTGAGGCTATTTTCGCGGAGTCGCTCGAAGAGAGCTAATAGGGTGGTTAAATGATGACTCCATTCACGAGTAGCGACGTAGACGTTATCGAAGTAAAAGGAGATATTCGGAAGTCTATCTAACAACCTTCTCATGAGACGGTTGTAGTTACTACAAGCGGTCACGAGGCCAAAAGGAAGGCGCTTAAATTGCATTAAGCCTTTCTCAGTTGCAAAGGCGGTATATGCTTTCACATTGGGCTGGAGGGGAATTTGGTAATACGCCTTGTACAAATCAAGTTCTGAGATGAACTTGGCGTCTTCAAAAAGGTGGAGGTTTTGGTCTACCAACGGGATGGGCTCGGCGTCGAACACAGTTACCGAATTTAACTTTCGGAAGTCGATGCACATCCGATTAGAGCCATCAGGTTTCTTGACCATGACGATTGGGGAACAATAACTAGAGGTGAAAGGTTCTATTATGTCTAAACTAATCAAATTATAAACTTCGGCGTTAAAAGCTTGGCGTAAATGAATCGGCATGGGATAGGGTTTTGAACGGACAGGTTCTAAGGTCGTTAATTTAATATCATGCTCGAAACTAGTAGCGCATCCAGGCTTCTCTGAAATAACGTCGTCGAACTGACATAATAGTTCTTGTAGCTGACTCTTTTGATGTGGTGTCAGCTGCGCGTCGATATCCAGGTCAGAGGGTTCAAAAGACTCGCCTGGCAGGAAAGGAAGAGGGTAATCGGCATCAGGTTGGATGCACACTGTCTGTATTACATTAAGGGACTCCGCGGGGTAATCCTCTTCAAGCGCCGATGTTTCGTCCAGTGCTACGAACGTATCTCCATGGGCGCGTCGGTGGTACATTTTCAATAAGTTGACGTGGTAGAGCTTATCGCCTGCTAGGGTACCAATGAGGTAATCTACCGGTCCTCGTACCTCGCGGACCGGGTACGGACCTTTCTATTGGCTCAGTAATTTATTACTCGCTGTGGGAAGGAGCAGGAGTACTTCATCACCGGGCTTAAATTTCTGGTCTTCGGACCTAAAGTCCTGGTTAAGGATCTCCGAGAATTCGGACGGTATCGGGGTTCTGAGGTGGACGGGCTCTTGGGCTTCCTTCTTAGCTCGGCCTCGAGGAAGGGCGGCCTGGGACACAGGGTCGGAACTTACTTGGGGGCTCTGTCCTATAAGTACGGAACAAAATTGTATGGGTGCTGAAATGACTTCAGCCCAGCCATCATAATACTGACACTGCAGGTAACATCTAACTACGGGGAATTGGTTCGCCCGCCCAAGGTAGTCATGTACCACCGCAAATTTTTCGTGGTTAGCGTCCACTCTACTTACTCTACTTCTACTCGTCCTTATCAAAAATTCCACCAATCAGGGTTGAGATACATTTAATCGTCATACTTATATTCATTTTTGGAATAACAGACCTCAGCCTTAACAAATTGACCAATCAGCTTTTAGACATAAGCACTGCAATAATTGTTCAATCAGCGCCACGATAGATTTTAAAAGTTAATAACACTCAAACCCTTTGCACATTAACACAGCTGAAATCCATAAAATTAAACAGATGGGATAGAAAAATTGGACAAATTCACCTAACTCAGAAGACGTTTTTCGCCGATAAAGCAACGTGCCTTTATACGTGAATTGTATATTCACGTTTCCCTACGGGGAACCGAAGAAGAAGGAATTTATAGAGCACAAATAAACCTACGAATGTCGGGCTAATTCGCCCTCGCATCCATCCCCCCCTGCCGGAGCAGGGGAGTTGAAGTGAACTGCCATTCATCTAGTCACGTCCCAACTATGCCGTTCATGTGAGAGGCATAATTGGAGGCACCCAGGAAAGCAGGTTTGAGGACTAGCCCACTGTAGAACTCGGCGTCAGTGGCAACCAGGTTACAAGGCGATGCTGAAAGCTTTGGGGAAGAGTTCGCTTTAGTCCCTGAGGGTAATTTCCGGCCAAGACCACAGGGGACACGCAACCGTCCCTGTGTAAGTTGGAAGCAGCATCGATAACCAAACCCCAGACGGGAGGGCACCTCCTGGGTGGTGGTAGTTGATTTAATCACTAACCATCATTGCGACAAGCAGAAAAATATAAGAGTTGTCAAGCAACCAGAAAACCACGAAGAAGGAGCCACCCCACGGTGGTTTATCGCCCCTCGGGGCCCGTACAGAAAAGATGGCCCAAGCTCGTACCCCCCCGGGTCCCGTTGTGCACCATAAGCAGGCACAAAAGACTAACCAAGGAGAAGGTCTTCAAAGCTGTATTGGGAAACCTAAAATAACCATGATAAGGCTACTGGAGATCCCTGCGGGTTACGTCGCTGTCTGTGAGACAGAAAAGGACGTAGAAGCTATGACAAAGGAGACTGCGGTCGAGGTCCTTCGGGAGCTTGGCCTGCCCTAGCAATTCCACCGCAGATCCAATCGCACAGGAGCGTGATCTGCAGAAAACTAGAACCATGGATAGGAGAATTTTCCCGAGAAGAAATACGGGAAGAGATCATGAGGAATCACTAATGGGCGAAAGTCACAGAGGTTGTAAAATTACGAAACAAAAGAGACAACACTGACTACGCCCATGTATTCAAAGTAATATTTGGAGAAACTTTCATGGCCAGAAAGGCGAAGGAGTCTGGGCTCTTGCTTTTCAACGCCAGGATCAGCGGGGAGTAGATTGAGAGGGAGGAATTCCACTCAATCCCGTTCTGCTTCCGCTGTTACAAAATGGAGGCCCACACCACCCGCGAATACCAGGCGCCCGAGGACCTATGCTCCAGATGCAGCGGACCCGGACATCACTAGAAAAGCTGCCGGAGCCCTCGCGAAAAGTTCATCAACTGCGGACAGGGACATCGGACAATGGCCATGGCCTGTCCCATGAAGAAAGACCTGATTAGGAAGAAGCAACAATAGAGCCAAGAAGAGGCGACCAGGAAAGCAAACACCTCATACGCTCAAGTCGCAAAAGCAGCTTATTCGGAGGCTGCAATAAAAAAAACATACTTAAAAATACAAAATAAGGAATCTACCAGAATTCTGACATGTATCCTGTATGCCCATGTCAGAAATCTATCACAGCCTGCATGTTTTGCGAAGGAGTTGAACCTAATGCTAGCCAAAAATGGCTTGAACCAGATGTGGTTCCCGGACGACCCCCCATCAGGGGACGCCCTACAACTGTAAATGGTTCCTAAAACAGCTCAAGAGGCAGAGAAACAAGAAGGGAAGTCCAAAGAAAAGACCAAAAGGCCGGACCCTAGAATAGAAGCCAGAAAAGAAAGGGAGGCTGCTGCCAGGTCTTCGGACAACTTCAAACTTAACAAGGAAATCTCAGAGGATTCGGAAACCAAGGATTCCTCGGACGAAGAAGCCGCGCCAAAAGCTGGGAAAAGTGGAAAGACGAAGCGGGTGACCAAAAGATCTCTCGATGCAGATGAGCTAAACCTCACAATATACGCATTGGAGCAGTTCCCCTTCCCAAAAGATAAGGATACTAATAAGATCCTAGTAGGAATCCGAAAGAGATACTATAAGTGGGGTACGATGCCAGTGCGAAGAAGAGGCACTCAAAGAGAACCTCTTCAACAATAACAGCACCCTCTACAAGAAGACACTGAAAGAAATAACCAAGACGGAGTTCAAAAAGAAAAGGAACAGGAAAAAGTGTCCCATCACCAGAAAACGCTAGGAGTCAGTAAAAGAGAATGGAAAACCCAAACAACAGGTTGAAAATTGTGATACTCAACGTTAATGGATGGGAGGGAAAAGCAACAGCGTATGGAAACATATTGCGTGTGCTAGACCCCGACATCATATTGATTTCGGAGCACGGTATCGATACAACATCTTACCAAATAAAGATACCGGGCTACAGAGTAGTTACAAAAAAAACATTCTCAAGGGTACAAGACTCCTCCACAACCTCGTTGGACCGAGGAGATGAAAGAGATCGCCAGGGAGCACAGGGAGGTGTATGAAGAGATAAGAAGAGCGGGTACAAATCGGGAGCGAAGCTCGCTGCTGCGTCGCCTGCGCGACGAGCTAAAGCTGGCTATTAACCAACAACAGGCTGAGATCTGGAACAGCCTAATAGCCAGGATGGACAGCGAGGTGGCCCCCGATAAATTCTGGCGCCTAGTGAAAAAATTAAAAGGCCTACCAAGTAGAGGAAAGACCCGCATTAAGGAGGGCGAGGACTACTTGGAGGATCCGGCGGTCCTGGAGGAAAGATTGCGCACGTTTTGGAAGGAAATCTTCTCAATAACACCAGAGGACGATGCGGAATTCGATCAGGAATTCGAAGATCATCTGATTGATGAACTCAACCAGATCATACATTGAACGCACCCACAATCCTACGTCGACGAAGAGAGGGAAATGGTGGACCATGGCCGACCAATAACAACGGTAGAGATCATGGAAGTCATAAAAACCTTTAAACAAAAGGCGCCAGGCTGGACGGGCATCACTAAGAACAATCTGGTGCATGCCCCCCGGCAGATCATTCAGGGAATCACTAACATCTTCAACGCTTCCCTGAATACGGGCTACTTCTCCGATGGGTTTCAAAATGGCAAAAATCATTTTTATCCCTAAAGGGAACAAGCCCCCCGATCAACTGGTGGACTACAGGCCAATATCATTCCTTGAGTTTGTAAGCAAAGTCTACGAGAAGCTTCTAGCCAACAGGATACAAGATCAGCTGACCGAGCTGAAAGCTCACAACCCTTAGCAGCACGGGTTCAGCAGGAGGAGGAGGACTGACACAGCCCTTGCCCTCCTAACCAAAAAGCTAGCCCGCTGTAAAGCTGAAGGGAAGTACGTAGACGTGGTGTTGCGAGATGTACAGAAGGCCTTCGACAAGGTTTGGCTAAGAGGTCTACAATTCAAGATCTTAGGCCTCCATCTACACCCTGTCCTGAAAAGGGTCCTCTGTGATTACATCATGGAGATAAAGGCTCAAATCTCGATCGAGGGCAACAGAGGACCCATATTCGAACTAGAAGCGGGGGTTCCACAAGGTAGCTGTCTGAGTCCGCTGTTGTACCTTGTGTACACGTTGGACTTATCTGCTCCAGTCGGGGAGGATGTGACGTATATACAGTTTGCAGATGACATCACTCAAATCATCTCCAGTTTCTATAGGAACGCTAGAATTCAAGCAAGGGAGACAGCTACCGAAATCGATAACATCAACCGATTCGAGAGAAAGTGGAAAATTAAAACCAACTGCCGAAAGTTTCAGATCCTCCCAATGAACCGCCGGAAAAGGGACGACGTCATCGTCAGGGACGAGCTTTACCCGTACTCCAACGAGGGTAAAGTCCTGAGTCTGCTCATCACCTCAACGGGGTATAAGGCGCACATCAACAACCGAATCTCCCTAGCCAAGAGAGAACTGGAAAAATTATACAGTTTCAGAAACTTCAGTGCCAAGAATATCAAAAAATTGTACAATATCCTGGTGCGACCAGTACTGGTGTACCCTGCAGTGGTTATGCAGGCAGCTAGTTCAACCTCCCCCAAATTTATGCAGAGAGTACATAAAAAGGCTACCCTGCTTATAACCGGCGCGAGAAGATTGGACTATATTCGGCAGACGGAACTGCACGCAAGAGTAGGACTTGAGCCACTGAATATAGTCTTCCAGAGGCTAGGAAGAAAGACCTGGGAGAAAGTCGAAAGCGAAATCCTCCCGCAGATAGAAGCGGACCTGGAAATACCGCAGCAAGCAATTAGACGAGCTACAAGGAGAGCACTATTTCCCAGTGGAAGACTGTGCTCCTAGGAAAATAAAGTAGCCTTGTACAGATAATGAAAATTATAATACCCTACCGTACGCACGAAAAGGACGACAATAATTATGACTCCACAAATAGTCTACACGATATAGACTCCATAAATGAACATATAAAAAGAGGCGAAGTGCCCAATGAAAATAAGAGGACAATAACCAATAAATAAAACAAAAGAGGCGAAGTGCCCAAAACTAGACAAGTATAAATATATAAAAAGAGGCGTAGTGCCCAACCAAAAATGTAACAAAATAAATAAAATAATTAAAACAAAATGGGGCGTAATGCCCACAAAAGGCGAAATTAAACAAAAACGAAACAAAAGGAAAATAAAAGCAAGCTAACTAATTAGCAAAAATATATTTGAAAGGCTTGAATGCCTAACGACGGAGGAATTAGATTTAGATAGAGAAATTTATATATATATATATATATATATATATATATATATATATATATATATATATATATATATATATATATATATATATATATAAATATATATATATACATATATATATATATATATATATATATATATATATATATATATATATATATATATATATATATATATATATATATATATATATATATAAAGAACAAGTTAACAAACAAAGGCAAGAGTAGTTAACAACTACAAAAAGGTTAGCTTAACGCTGACACCAACGTAAAGTGGAGGATCAAGAGAGAAGCAGAAAAAAGCAAGATTATTGGGATGCCCTCTGCACCAGGGCAAATACAAATTTTCTTCATAACTATCTACAACTACTACACATTTTCACCAGTTATTTCATCAATCAATCAATCAATCAAAATTAATCAAATGATCTTTGCTGGAGATCTGAATGCAAGGTGTGCAGCGGCGGGGTATACCTCCTACAACAATGCAGGCAGAAACATCGAAGTATTACTTGACAGACAATACGTGACAAAGATCGGACCCGAATTCCAGACATACATAATGGGAAGAGCAGCAACGAAACCTGATATTGTCTTATCCAGTATCAGGTTTCTATACAACTACTACATTGAACCGGGCCCCATCATTCCGAGCGACCACCAGGCTATTAAAATTACAGTTGGAGTAAATCCCATTCAAATAGCAATCCCAGAACGCAAAAGCTATAAGTAGGCGAACTGGGAAAGCTACAGAAATTACCTTCTAAATTATATCCCAGACCCTTTATTCGATGCCAATTTCGAAGAGATAGATAAAGAGCTGGATAGAATCACTGACTTCCTAATTAAAGCCGATGAAAATAATATTTCCCATATAAAATATAAAACCCTTCCAGCTCCCTATTGGACCCCTCCCATGAAAGCCCTGGCCCAAGAATATAAGGACCTGTCCAATGTAGTAGCGCTGATAGGCCTCAACCACATAACCACAGAAGACTAAGACAGATTAAAGACGAACTCCAAGTACTAATTACGGACCAACAGATACTCATATGGGACAGACTGATAGAAAGACTTGACATAGAAAGAGACTCAGACACTTTCTGGCAGACATTTAAACGCTTAAAAGGAAGACCTCCACAAAAAAGTATTACACTTATAAACGACGGTATAGAAATTGACGAGCCTGAGGAGATTGAGGAAATGTTTAGGATTTTCTGGTCCTCAATCTTCAAAATTACCCCAGAAGAAAATGACAATTACTACCTCGAATTCGAGACTGACATGATACAACAGCTTAACACACAAATACACAGAACCTCTCCTCATCATTGTGTGTCGCAGGAAAGAGCGATGGAGGGCTATGGTAGTAAAATAACTGCCTTAGAACTCTCCGTTGCTCCGAAATCCTTTCGTCAAAGAGCACCGGATACCACGGGTCTGACCAGGGGGAATTTCATCAAGGCCCCGCCTAACGTTTGGAGTGGGCTACTTAACATCATGAATGCCGCTCTGAACACGGGCTACTTTCCCGATCAGTGGAAAGTGGCCAAGATGATTTTCATTCCAAAATCGGGAAAGCCCCCGGAATGCCTTGCCAGCTTTCGGCCGATATCGCTCCTAGAATTTTCTGGCAAAGTCTTCGAGAAGATATTGGCTAATAGAGTCAACTCTTTTCTCGACGAAGCCAACTTGCATAACGAGCAACAACACGGCTTCAGAAAGAAAAGAGGGACTGATACAGCACAAGCCGTTATCACCGAAAAGCTTGCCAAGATTAAGGCAGACAAAAGGCCTGCCGACCTGGTGCCCTGCGATGTCAAAAAAGCTTTTGATAAGGTTTGGAAGAGAGGACTACAATTTAAGATCCTTCAAGTAGGCCTCAACCCGTCTTGAAAGGATTCTATGCGACTACATAATTGAGAGGAGAGCATGTATACATATCAGAGGATACAAAGGCCCCGAATTCGAGCTCGAAGCAGGGGTCCCATGAGGGGCTGTCTCAATCCACTTTTATACAACATATACACGCGACCTACCACAACCTCTATCCGAGGGTACGATATACGTTCAGTTCGCTGACGATATATTGCAAATTTGTACAGCCGCTTATGTTCACAGGGAATTTATGGCGAGAAATACGGCTAGGGAGATTTCTAACATCAACTCTTTTGAGAGGAGATGAAAGATATCGACCAATGCCCTAAATTTAAAAATAATTCCCATGTTTCGCGAGACCTTCAATGGCATACGGGTAGAAGGGGAGAGAATCCCCTACTGCCTAGAAGGGACGGTTCTGGGGCTCAAAATTACTACAGGGGGCTACAAGAGTCATATCGAACGAACAGTCGCGAATAGCAAGAGATATTTGAGGGATTTTTATAGGTTCAGTGACCTAAATCGCTCAAATAAACTCAAGATATTCAATGCGTGCATTCGCTCGAGACTCTTGTACCCCCCGGTGCCGTTGAACGCGAGCGCCAAGACCCACATTGCGAAACTACAAGTCATCCAGAATAAAGTGGTTTTGTTTATTACAAACACCCGAAGAAGAGAACATAAACGATAGAGGGAGCTCCACGACTCGGTTGGATTATCTCCGATCAACGTGGCGCTCCATGAGAGAGCTAAGAGGATATGGCAAGCCATTGGTGCCGCTTGACCTCTGAATTCTCTCGTACACACCTAGACATCGAGGTCGACCGACTAATAAGACCATTTAAAAGCAGCAAAATACAGTCTGACGGTGACGTGACTCCCAAATACACATGACAAAATCGACAATAGACAGGAAATGACTAGTGTAATGCGCAAGTTTTTTATTAGTGAAAATTAATTCCAAAATAAATCCATTTTAACTTTGATAAAAATTTCAAACTCAAATTAAAATTATAATAAAATTTGTTCAAATACCCACATCGGGAATAAAAACCCCGTTCCAAATAAAGGCTTGAATGCCAAAAGACCATTAAGATCAAAAACTAAAAATTAAATTAACTATGTTAATTTAATTAAATAAACTATAAATTTATAGTTTATTAAATACCTCCCCCCCCTCAAAAAAATAACAAAATCCATAAAAAACACAAAAACACCAGAGCTACCCTTTCACCAGGGACCTTTTATTCTGTCTCCCACACATCATCTTTTCTTTAAATTCGCCCTTTAACCACTTTACTCTCTTACTATTTTTCTCTCTAACTCTACCTAAATTTCACCACCTATTATGTCCAAAGTCCAAAGTCCAAAAATTAAACAAATAAAAAGCGTAGCCCTCACTACCAGGGCAAACCGTACAAACTCTCTTCACCCCATAACCTATCATCTCATCTTCCACGTTAATCTCTTCCTAACTATTATTCAGCATCATCATATCGTACAAAAGGCCTTCGACAAGGTCTGGCTGAGGAACCTTCAATATAAGATACTGAACCTTCAGCTAGACTCGATTCTGGAGCGCATTATCTGCGACTTCGTCATAAAACGACGCGCCAGAATCATGATTGAGGGTCACCAAGGACCTGAGTTCCTCCTCGAGGCCGGAGTCCTGCAGGGCAGTTGTCTGAGCCCCCTCCTTTACCTAATCTACACAATAGATTTACAACCACGGTAAAGGAGGACTCATTATATCTCCAGTTCGCGGCGATATAACCCAGGTGATCCCTGGTACATACAGGAATCCCAGGGCTCAGGCTCAAGAGACTGCTAATGGAATCAGGAACATAAATGAATACGAGAGTAAGTGGAAGATCCGCACGAATAGCAGAAAGTTCAAGATCCTCGCCCTCAGTTGCAGAAAAACAGCAGACGTGACAATAGGGCAACTGATATTTCCTTATCACCAAGAAGGGGCCGTTTTAGGGCTCAAAATCACCCCCAACGGGTACGGGCATCACTTCAAAAGGCAGGAAATTCTCGCAAGGTTAGAACTATCCAAAGTTCACCGATTCAGGAATATGAGATCTAACAATATCAGAAAGATACATCTCATCCAGGTCCGACCAACACTCATATACCCCGCGGTGATGGCCCAAACCCTAAGTAGGAAACGCTTGAAGCGCCTACAAATAGTTCAAAACAAGGCGTCTCTCTACATAAATAAAAATAGAAAGCGAGACCGAATTTCCCAAAGACAACTCCACCGGAGAGCCGCTCTGACACCTATCAATCTGGTGACCCAAACTTGGGAGAGGATCTTGAATGAAACAGCGCCCGAACTAGCCGAGGATCTAAAAATCCCAGCGAGCAAAAGGGATAAAGTGAGCAGAAAGAGGAGATTTCCTATTTCGAGAGAATGCTCTGAGGAGCACTTGGCACCGTGGTTCACATAATAAACCGCACCGAACAAACAATTACATACACAATACATTATACACTCACAAACATGTATGAATGTGTAGAATACAAGGTAATTAAATGTATATTGTAGACTCTTGAACAACTTCATTTAGTATTACTCTGAAAAAAACCATATATATATATATATATATATATATATATATATATATATATATATATATATATATATATATATAGTACAGGAAAGAGAAATTTTACGGAATGAACAATGAGACAAGAAACAGGAGTTTTTTAGAGGTAAGAGAAAGGGACATTAGAAGAAGACTAGAATCATAGAGAGCAGAGGGCGGCACAATGAAGGCAATCCTTTACCGAGAAGACAGAGATAACGCGAGGGGAAAAAAGTTTGAAATTCCTGGCCGGGACTCGAACCCGGGTCTGCTGATTGCTGGTCAGATGCTCTACCGCTGAGCTACCAGGCACAGTGAGTCTACTTCGCCCAAAGCGTCACCCCATCAAACCCAGTATCTCTCTAAGCTAGGAACCTCCAAGGAATTTTTATACCTCATCTTCTTACCCGCTCACAATTTAAAGGCTCATCCCCAAGTCACATACAAAGAAGAAGGAGCAAATGCAAGTTCTGCGGGTGATAACAACCACCACAGTGCTTTCGCCATATTTATTTTCTGCCTTTCAAAACAATTTTGAAGACACAAATAAAGGGACCTTCTTCTAATGTCCCTTTCTCTTACCTCTAAAAAACTCCTGTTTCTTGTCTCATTGTTCATTCCGTCAAATTTCTCTTTCCTGTACTATATTGTAATATAGTCTGCAATGCAAGGTTTCTGCACCTTTATTTCTGTCTTCAAAATTGTTTTGAAAGGCAGAAAATAAATATGGCGAAAGCACTGTGGTGGTTGTTATCACCCGCAGAACTTGCATTTGCTCCTTCTTCTATATATATATATATATATATATATATATATATATATATATATATATATATATATATATATATATATATATGGTTATCTCTCTTAAAATAAGCATAATATTAAGGGGAAAAAAAGAAAAAAAGAAAGAAAAAAAGGTTGCAAATTATGTACAAAAGAAAAGCCTGAATGCGTTAAAATATAAATTAAGATACACACAAAAATACAAAATACAAGATTGAAGGTCATAAAAAAAAGGGAATAAGAAAATTAAACAAATGAAAAGCGGTAGCCCTCACTACCAGGGCAAACCCTACAAACTCTCTTCACCCATAAACTATCATCTCATCTTCCACGCTAATCTCTTCCTATCTATTATTCATCATCATCATCTTCCCTTGTTTCCATGTTCAAGCACGCATTGAAGACGTTTCTCACTCCCTCCAGTATATTTGGGGGATTTTCGAGGTAATTTTATTCTCTGGTAAAGACAGCTGTTCTTCATGATGCAACTACTTGATTTCTTGGTCTTGTAGTATATAATCAGATTAATATCCGTATTAGGGTCGGTTGGGATCACGTCACGATGGAGAATGGCTTTGAAAGCCCTTTCGTCTTCACGATAGCCGGTGTTCATATTGGCCTTGTAATAAAGGTCGATATTATTCTTATGCGGAGTAGACCTGACGCCAGGACCAGCAGCCAAGTTCTTCTCTTTCATGGTGGCGTCGATGGATTTTTGTGGGTAGCCCTTGTTAACGAGAACTCGGGAAGCCCTCTTAAGTTCGAGATCAACACCCGTCTACGAGGATGAATGAGAAATTGCCCTGTTAACTAAGGCATTGATGACTGATATAGGTTTATAGATGGCTATTGCGTCAATATTCTAGATAGCTCTGATCACAAAACCTATATTTCGTTATTCAAGGAAATGAAGTTAAATGCTAACGTGAAATCTAAATTTTTGCAGACGAAATTTTCTTAGGCCTAAATCTGGGCGACGTTGGGGCAATAAGTGTATCAAAAACAAAGAGTTAATAAAAATATATATTATTGAATAAACAATTATTATTGAAAAGAGAAATTATACATTAACAGTTATGATTGGATTGAATTACGCGTGTGAATTAAATTTGCGTGAGTTAACGGGAATGGATTTACAATTAATAAATATGGTTTGGTAATTAGAATGTAACATATGATGATTGATAATTAGAATATAATTGGTAATTGGATGATGGTTAAATAGATTGTATTAAAGTAATTTGTAAGTAGTAATTGTTAAATAGATTGGATAATCGTTAAATAGTAATTTGTAAATATTGGTAATTTGATTGGTAATTAATAATTGGTAAATTGTTTGATAAATAGTAATTGGTAAATATTTTGATAAATAATAAATAGATTATAATTAAATTGGATCAATAGTTAAATGTGTAAATAGATTATATGGTTAAATTGGATAAATAGTTATATGGTATGATTAAATAGATTATAACGGAGTTGGAAGGGTCTGTAAATGAAAAAGAATCACGCATTAAATCGGGATTCTTTTTGAAAATCTTTAGATAAATAATTAAAATTCATATATATACAGACCTGATTCACCGAGTGGAAGACAACGAATGAACCTCATGGTTAATTTTAAGACGCTTGGGAGAGCGGGTGTACCAATCTCGATTTAAGTCATGGTTACCAACCCTTCTTGAATATATATATATATATATATATATATATATATATATATATATATATATATATATAATACAGTTAGGAATAAATATTTCATTTGTAGGATTATAGACCGCTACACTGATCTCTTGTAACGTTCAGGACACTCAGAAGAACCATTTAAGCAGAAGCTCAATTTCGTGGCCTTAACGTATACTTGGGTCACAAATTTGGTCTCCTAGGCACTTATGAGGATATCAAGGAAGGGAAGGGATCCTTCATCTTCCGCTTCATGGGTGAAATTTAGACACGAGTTGTTCTTGAATGTTTCAACTAGGCCGTTAACTTGTTCGAGGTTATTCATATTCAAAATTATGTCATCGATATAGCGCGCGTCGATGGGAGGCTTGGGTGCTATATTGCTTTTGAAAATCTTGTTCTCAACTGAGCCCATGTAAAAATTGGCAAAGAGGACGCCAAGAGGGAACCTCATCGCGACGCCATCGATCTGCACGTACATTTTCCCATCGGGACCGTAGAATGGGGCTTCTTTTGTGCATGCTTGGATGAGCTGTTGCAATATGTCTTCTGGAATGGTCAAAGGTGTGGAGCCTTTAGTATGGTAAATGGCATTGGTTATCAATTCGATGGTTTCTTCAACGTGAATATTTGTGAATAGAAATTCTACGTCCATAGAAGCTAGTATAGCTGCTGGTTGAGAAGTCTGAAGGATATCTACATAAAACAGTTGAAGAGGAAGGCAGCGTGAGAAATTTTGCTCGGTGATAAGTCACGCTTGATGTTTGACTTATGATGGGGCAAATGGGATTTCCAGGTTTATGCGTTTTTACATTGCCGTAGGTGTAACCCATCATGAAGTCGCCTTCAATTAGGGGAATCTTCATAGAGTTGGTGGTGGTGTTATTTTTTCTAATGAGTTTGTTAAGCTTCGTTTTTAGATCGTTAGTGGGATTCCGCGTTATATTCTTGAATTTGGTGGTGTCGTGCAGTATTGTTTTCATCTTGTTGAGGTATTCTTCTTGGCTCAGGATAACATAGATTGAGGATTTATCGGCTCTCCGGATGACAATATCCTTGTTCTCTCTGAGTTCTTTTGCAACTTGCTTCAGTTGAAGTGTGAAAAGGGAGCTCCGGCTGTGGTTGAAAGACGTCTAGGAATAAAGAATGTCATTCGCGGATGATTTTTCTCGCCTCGAAGACTCCGTTACAAAACTTGTAAGAAATGTTAAGAAAATACAAGTTAAAATTAATAACGTTGCTACAGCTGTGGACTTCAATAGTACCTGCATACAACATGATATTTTACCTAATTATATATATATATATATATATATATATATATATATATATATATATATATATATATATATATATATATATATATATATATATATATATATATATATATGCATCATGGGTAGTTTTATTCAAAGCGATGGCTATTTTCATAATAATAACTTTCTTTTCGAGGCTCACGATTTGTGGTATATTCGCCGAAGAAGTTCATTCGAACCAAATGGTTTTTATCTTGAGAAATGTGAGCAGAAATTTGAAGAAGTTTAGCGCAATATTTTATTAGACTGAAGCATTTCGATGCAACTCGTATCATCGTACTAGTTCCAAACATTCTGTCTACCGTGGCGGCTAATTCTTCTTCCTATATTCATTTATACTCCTCTCATCAAATTTAAGTTGAAAGGTATGTTTTATCTTATAGACTGCTTAAATGGTGGTTGTATTAGGTTGGTGAAGTTGGTAGCGTCAGGTCGTGGTGGCTTGACATGTGTATGTAACCAGTTATGGGGATTACTCTCTAAGGGGAATGTGGTTGGGAGGTTCTCCATGGTTCTGGCGGTTAACCATCCAAGTAATAATCTGACCCGATGTTGCTAAACCGTGACAACCTCGTTATATGGTCACACGGCCCTATTATCTTTGAGGGAAGATAATACTCTGCTTCGGCTTGAAGTTACGAGTAGGTAGGCTGGTTAAGAGGAGCGATATGGACTGGACCAGATTAAGTTCATGTGGGGCCCTGGGCCATCCACTTTAGAGGACCCCCTGTTACCATACCTTCCCAGATAACAATTTGGTTGGGATTTTATTCATGTTAGGTCCAGCCATGGCGATAAAATCAGCATAGAGTGGTAGAGGAAAAATGATGAAACAGTACGATTTACTTTGTATTTTTTATTTGTTTTCATGTAATTATTTTTGCATGTATTTAGAAGAAAACATTTTTGTGATCTCTATCGACGATTATCAATATTTTTTCATAGAATCATATAAATTCATCGAATCATATTTTTTATATAGAAAGTCATATTTTTATAGAATCACTTAGTTCTAAAATGGGATTAGACTGCCTTCCTTCTTGATTTGGACTTTGCAAAAGTGTCAATTATATCCTGAAAGTTAATTTCTTTGGTCAAATCTGATTCAATTGTCATCAAGGCGAGATTAAAAAGTTTATCCTGTAACAGTGTTGAGTGAAGATGGCTCTTCACTCTTTTTAAAACTCAAAATGACCGTTCTGCTCCTGCATTTGCAACTGGCAGTTTTAAATACAAGCGAAATGCTATGTCAACATTGGGAAAATTTCTACAATTCCAACTGTGCGTATATGTCTGAAAGCAGAGAGCAGTGTGCAGCTTTCAAGCAGAGCTTGCTTTATATATGCAGAAAACTGAGCCATCTCATCTGCGAATGTTACCTGAAGGTCCTTAGAGAAATGCTTCTGCAAATTTGTAGCAGCTTCTCTAAGTTTAGGCTCTGACAAAGTAGTGATATCAAATAGGAACCCAAACTTCTCCTGAAACTTTGGAAATACTTTTTTCCTCTTTGTTAATTATAATGCTAATGACTACAAATTGTCAAAGTATATAGATATATAGGTCGCCAGTTATAGGTTTAGCATAAGTAGGCCTTGTTTTGATTGCAAGGCGATCCGAGGGGTATTAACCGCTCAAGGTTCGTAAGTAAAAGGCTCCTTTGTGCAAGGAATGAAGCACTTGTATTTTTATACCACTTTGAAATGTTTACACTTACAGTAAAGATTTAATTTGAGCAACGGAATATTTTAAATCGGGATATAATGGTAAGATCAAGAATAATGGAGATTCGCAGAACGGTGAATTAAGAGTCTAATAATCAATCAATCAATGGGTCAATAATAATCTATAATAATAATTATGATAATGTTCTTTGAATAAAAATGTTCTCTTATTTATACCGGGCATCATTTTGGACTGACGCTTAGCTCCGCCTTCGTCGCATAGGCGGTGCTCAGTTACCTGTCAACCCAAAGGAGCCTGTGATTGGTTGGAGTCTAGCCTGTGATTGGCTGAAATTCTCCACTTCGTATCTTACTTTGGGGCTCTTTTCCCTGCGAGGGTATCACAGAAACTCCGTTTGCTTAAAGCTAAGATGACCTTATCGAATTTTACATTAAGGCAAGGCATCTTTTGTCGCCAATTCTGTTCCCATTCCAGACAGCTCTAATTACTCTGTTTGTATATCTACTCTCACACTCGGATGCGATAGCCTTAAATTGTGGTCGGGTTTCAAACCAGATGTTCTAATCAGATTCCGCTGATCCACAAACTGTCTCCAAACGACCTTATTTTATTGCTCCTACCATTCCATCTTTGATACTTCGACCTGGAAAAATGTGTCTTTGTCCTTTTCTCTCTCTCTCTCTCTCTCTCTCTCTCTCTCTCTCTCTGCAGTTATTTTACATTACAGATATCTTAAAATTATTCCTGGGTGATAGCTCTGCTTCAATGTCTGTCTTTTCAAAATATCGTTTCCTTTTTCTAGAGTTTTGGTGATCAGCACGGTAACTGTGTTCCTTCACTAGTAGTTTAGCCTTTTCTTCAAACTCCTCAAATGTTTCATCATTGCGCAGACAACTGACAAACTGCAACAGGCATTCATACAGACGTGTAGATGTTGCTATGTCAATTTCAACTTTCTGGAGACTCTTGCTTGTGGCGTTCAATCGACCCAAAATACACTCCCAGATTACACAAAGAAGCGAAATTCAAATTTCTCCATTTTTGACACTAGACTTGATGCCTCCCCTCTTATCTGTTTGGTCCTTATCTATTACCAACCGAATCAAAGCTGAGCGTATTTCAACAAAGTTAGCTTTCAAAGCATTTGCTGCATCCGACCTTACCGACCATCTTGTTGTTGATAGTAACTTTATGACATCGCCATGAATGGTTGATTTCAAGTAAGCCTCTTCGAGAGTGGTGTGATTACCAAGAGGTGATTTGTCACCGAATTTTGGTACCACTCTCGGGGCAGCCAATTGTCTTTCATGATTCGGCTAGAAGGCTGCCTAGTTGCTTCTTCAGTGAATGCCTAAGACTCCAAAATAGAAATCTCTCATCTTACTAGGCTGGGTAAATTAGTGATCGGAGACTTCCTCACACGGTAAAAGGAATCTTAGAGGTGAATTCAATAATCTTTATTCGGCGGGAGCTTGTAATAGTCTTCGGATGGTGCTTTCTTGATAAAAGAATTCATCTTTAAATGCAGTCCATTTGCCTTTTTTACATAATAGCTCGAATACATAAATGCGGTCTTTTTAAGAACCATTTATAATAAATTTATAGATTTAATAGGTTCCCATAACATAAAATTGGTTCTCTCAAATTACATTAACATATTTTGTCATCTCTTACATAACTATTAAATCTTATAATTGCTATATAATAAGAATACTAAGTTTTAGCGGTCTACACCCCTACAAGTGAAAATATTTAATTATAACTGTATATATATATATATATATATATATATATATATATATATATATATATATATATATATATATATATATATATATATATATATATATATATATATATATTATTTCAACAAGGGTTGGTAACCATAACTTAAATCGTGTGATTGGTACGCCCGACCTCTCGAGCGTTATCAAATAAAATCACATGCTCATTCATTCACTTTGTTCGGCTCATCGGAATCAGACCCTCCCAACCCGTAGTAATCTATTTATATAATTATTTATATTACCTATTTATATAATCTATTTATTCAATCTATTTAATCCATACAATCTATTTATACATATCATATCAATCTATATTAATATTTACCAAATCCATTCAACTATAATTTAATTAATATTTGTCAATCATCATATATAAGAACATAAGAAAAGAAGGAGACTGCAAAAGACCATTCATGGCCTACACTTGGCAGCTCTAATTCTCATTAACTCGTGCAAAGTTAATTCAACCGCGTAAAATTCAATCCAATCATAAACTATAATTTCACGTTTTAATCATTACTGTTCATTCCATAATATATATTTTTCGTATCTCTTCGTTTCAATACAGTATTCCCACGACGTTGCCGACTTAGGCCTACCGAAATTTCGTCTTCAAATTCGGACTTCCCGTTAGCGATTAACTTCATTCCCCTTGTATAACAAAAATATAGGTTTTGGGGTTTATTGTGACCAGAGCTGTCTAGTGTATTGGCGTAATAAGACCTGACAACCTATAACTAAGCAAGGAATGAATAAAATATTTTCTTTATATCCAGACAAAAGAACGACTTGATTCTCATTTGCTTTGTATTGTTGCCATACCCTCAAAACATATTCCTTTATTTTCGTCATTTAAACTCGAATTATAATAAATATATTAAAAAATAAGATTGTAATTATTTCCTGTAGACTTTTACTCTATTTTTATTTTTATCCACTTAAAAGTATTATATTCCACTGTTTCGTTAATTTTTAAAGTTTTTTTTAAATTCGTCAAATAACGGAGAGAAAAATTGATTTATTTTAGTTAGTGATAGAATAAGAAAGTTATTGAGAGAATGAAACTAATTTAGAAAAAAAAGTAAACATATAGATTGACGGCTCGGCCGAAAAAGTGGATTTTTGTTTGTTTATATTTCGTTCCCCCCTGCCTGAATATTCATGCACGTTTGAGTCCTATTTCAAATATATCCAGCGCTTCCCTATCGGGAAGGAAGCATCTTCCTCAGCTACGCCAACGACCTGGCCCTCGTCATCACCGGGCGCGGCGACAAGCTCGCGCGGGCTCAAGAAGCGCTGCACCTCATCACTGCCAAGTGCGAAGAGCTGGGGCTCAAGATCTCGGCAGAGAAGTTCCAGGCCATAGCCATCAAGACTTCCACACCTGCTGGCCAGCAGCTGCGCGTCCAAAGAGTTGGGTTGGCCTGGACCGACTCCTACCAGTACCTCGGGGTGTGGGTGGACAGGCGGCTGTCCTTCACGCAGCACGTTACGCACCTGAGTGAGCGGACGCAGGCCCGGCTGAATGTGATGAGGGCCATGACGCGGCCAAGCGCTGGTGCAACCTTTCCCGTCCTCCATCTCTACTACCTGCAGGCAGTGCGCTCCCTAGTGGACTACAGTGCACCAGTTCTTGTAGCGCTATCCCGGCAGCAGCAACAGCGCCTGGAGGTGGTGCAAAACACCGACATGAAGACCATGTTGGAGGCACCAAGGTGGTGCAGCGCATGTGTCATGCAAAGCCAGGCCAGCCTGGTGCCCCTCACCGCCAAGGTAGATTGCATTGTGGCCTGTCGGGTGGCCATAGTGCTCCAGCGCAACGTGGAGGGTGTTGCGCACAGGAGACTACGAATGGCCGTGGCGCAGGGTCTTGAGTGCCTGCATAAAAACAGGTGGCTCGTAAACGTTAGCTTAGCAACCAACACCCTCAACCAGGCAGAAAACTGGCTGTGGCGCGACTCCGACACCCCCAACCTCGCCTACGTTCCACCACCACCATGGGAGCCCCCACCGCCGATTCACCGCCACACAGCTGCCCGCCAGCAAAGCGCACTGTCTCACCGAGGAGCTGTGCAGGCACACCCACGCCCACGCCCACACCAGGGACAACATCTACTTCACCACCACCATCCTGTGCACCCTGCAGGACCTGGAAGCTCAGGGCAGGCGTGTCCGGCTCCACTGAATTCCCAGCCACGTTGGCGTGCGCGGCAACGAGGCTGCCAAGCAAGCCGCCCACGGCCCCACCATCACCTGGACCGTGTGCCCCAGCCTGCAGCAGCTCAAGGTGCAGGCCAAACGCAGAGCCGCCCACAACGCCCAGCAGCACCAAGAATGGGAAGCAACTAAGAGGCAAGTGGCGTGGTATGCTGCAGCCACACCCTATCGCCCACTGAAAGCATCCTTCCAGAAGCCCAGAGCGAACGGCGTGCTGCCTCAGCGTGTGAGGCTTGGCTACCCCACGCGGGAAGAGCTGCACGCCGACTTTGTGGCAGGGAGGTGCGAACACTGCAGCGGCCGCTCCCGGCGCCCACTGGTGCACTACCTCCTCTCCTGCCCAGCCACCGCCCGCCTCAGGCCAGAGCTGGCGCCAGCCCCTCACCCTGCAAGAGTCGCCCTACTGAGGGTGCGAGAGGCAAGAGCCGCCCAGGTGGTCCGCCACACCCCAACAAACGCGCTGCTGGAGGTGCCCAGCCAGGCGACGGGTGGTGAGGACCGCCGCCACCCACTTGCAGCAGACAAGACACGCGTGGGACGCTCCGCAGCGTCTTACTGCACACCAACACTGGCGGGCTCCCCGCTTTGTGTAATGTGTACGCTTATATTATGTGTATTTATATATTATTATATCATATTATTATTGTATTTGTATTAGATCATGTATAAATGTACGCTATTGCTCAATAAACCTACACAAACAAAAAAAATACACAGCGCCATTGTTTTAACCAAAATGCCTGAAAACAACCAAACGAAAAACGCTGTTTACTTACTTTATTGCGGTGGGTATACTTCTGAAATAGCAATGAGGAAAGGCTATTTTGTTCACAAAAGTGAATAGCGACCTCTCTGCAGAAACTAAACCAATCAATCAAAGTTTTTGGTGTAACCTTGACTTCATGGGACAGAACTTCTAATGTAAATTGGTTGACTAGAAACCAGTAAATAATTTGCAGAATAGTTTCTACAGAGATCCCGGCGTTTGAGAATACGCGCCATTCAATGCTGATTTTTTTTTTTTAAATGGCGCTCACTTGAGTCACGTTTAGGTCTAACACATCTAAATTCAAAATGCTGGGTAATATCTAATGCCTGGCCACAAACCTCGCAATCGATTTTAATTTTGAGTAAATTTTGAAAGTCTAAAAAGGTTAAAAATTTATCGCGATCCGAAAATAGAGTTAATAGTTCGGGAATATACGACGGATACTCTTGACAAACAGATTCCATTTTCAAACTGCGTAAAAGACGTCTTTACTCCACCCAAATGGCTAAAAAAAAGTAGTTCCTTTAAACGATCTAGCTAAGTAGATTTAAATGTATAAAAATAGGTAATAAAAATAGAAAAATGGGGACAAATATATTGGCAAATAAAAATGACTCTACCCTTATAATTCGCAAAACGATTAAAGGCGCTGAAATGATTTGGTTAAATCATTCACTTCTGTAAACGTTAGAACATTATTCTATAAACAATTAGGATTATATACTGGGGGGCTGTGCCACCCAGACCCCCCAATTGATTGAAACTCAGGATCGTCGTAGGGTGGTTCCCCCATTGTGTTTACCCCCACACGAGCCCTACCCTTAAATTTACTCCCAAAACGTGAAACATTTTGGAACACAGACGAAATAGTACGTCCCATCGTTCGAGCCGCCAATCTACATCCTTTGCCAAAAGTATTAGGCCACCCCAGTGCTTCTGGTTTCTGCTATCTGAATGTTAATGAAACTCTTGGACATGGTGGTTTACGGTATATTTTCACAATATACATTAGTTTTAATATTTGGTTGACCCTCCTTTAGCTCTAATTACCGTTTTTATACGGTTAGGCATAGAATCAACTAGTTTTTTTCAGGTGCTAGACGCAATCTTACTCAATTCTTCTCTAAGTTTTTGGTACAAATGCTCTATATTTTTAATTGTTGTTTTTTTGGTAGCTTTACCAAGAGTTACTCGAGGTGTTCGATCGGATTTAGATCGGGGCTTTGAGCTGGCCAGTCCATGGAAACAATACCTTGTATCTCAAACCATTGACGAGTATTCTTAGCTGCATGATTTGGAGCGTTGTCCTGTTGAAAGATAACACTGTTTTTCGACACTCCTGGATGTAATTTAGCAATTGATGGCTCTTAAACATCCGATAACATGGAAACATAGTTAGCTGAATTCATCCTTTCCTGACATAAAAACATTTCTCCCGGTCCAGTGGCAGACATGGAGGCCCACAACATGATAGAGCCACACCCATATTTTACGGTTGGTACCAGACATTTAGCCTAAAATGCTTCCCCAACTCTGCGACGCACGAAAGTTGCACCAGATGTTCCGAAAGCCTGAGTAAAAAACATTAACGATAATATTATCCTTATGTTGGATATTTCTTATATATTCTGGGCAAAAACCCCCCAGATATTTTGAGTTTATATGTTGATTGAATACTTGTACTATCTTACTTCATAGTTACTTTCATCAGACCATATGACTTTCGACCATTGCTCACTGGTCCAATTTGAGTGGTTTTTGTCCCACTGAAGACGTTTATTCATATTCGCTTCAGAAATCCATGGCCTTACAGCCTTTCAGACCGTACTCTACAAGCTTTCTTCTAACAGGTCTGGTTGATACTTATGATGTACCTGCCTCGTTGAAGTCCGCACAGAGCTCTGACGATGTTTTTCTCCTCCTTCTGAGCGACTGACGGATGATGGATCTGTCATTACGAGGCGTTGTAACCTTTTTTATACATGTTCTTTGTATTGTCTTCACATCTTTTGTCTCCATGAAGCGCTTGAGAGTCGTTTGCACCGCACATCGAGAACATTTCATCTTCTGAGCAATTTGCCTTTGAGACATTCCATCTTTATGATGAGCTACGATTTGACCTCGCTCACACTCACTCAACTCCCTTGTTTTAGGCATTTTACTGTTTATTAACTTTATCTACAACGTATTTTAACATAAAACACTGGAATAATCAAGGAAAAATAAGTTAATTGTCGACGTTAGTTTTACACATAATTGGTTACATACGTACAGTACAGTATAAAAGCGGTAGTTGAAGCTAAAGGAGGGTCAACCAGATATTAAACTAATGTATATTGTGTAATATACCATAAACCACCATGTACATGTGTTTCATTAACATTGAGATAGCACAACTCATAAACACTAGGGTGGCCTAATACTTTTGGCCAAGGCTGTACATATTTACCGAAAAAAACATAACTAGGCTGTTTAATTTTTATTCTAATGCAAAAGAGAATTATTTACAATTTGTAAATAGTGCTCCCTTCACAACACTTATCATTTGTATTCAAATCAGGGCGAAAAAATGATTCCCTTTACATGGATTGTTATTTTGGTTTCCTTGAACCCATTATAAGATTTTATAAGACTCTGAAATGCTCAATTTTTAGGTCTCTTTAATTGTCTCATTCAATCTTGCAATGTGAGTACTCCATAGGTTGACCTGTTTGATTCGGACTTATAATCCATGATATTTGCCGGACATGTTACTTGCATTGTCAAAGCACTGGCCACGACAGTCCTTAATAGAGAGATCATGTAACCACATTCACCAGTGCCTCGCCATCATGACCTGCTAGATGAATAAACTTTAAGAACAGTTCTACAGCTTTTCCACTTGAGTCCACAAACCGAATAATGAATGTCAACTGATCCACATGGAATATATCAGGGGTTAAATCTACACTAATGGCAAAATATTTAGAAACTATTTTTGTGCGAACATTTTTTGCCATCAACACAAGGAATTCGTTACAAGTGGTGGATGACAGGAAAAAAATATTGCCTCGTCCAGGACTTCAAAAACGTAAAAGGTACTCAGCAAGAAACGTATCAAATTGTGCTAACAGTTCCATTATCCCTAGAAAGTTCTTATTGTTGTTAGATCCAAGGACCTCATGTTCACTACGGAACACCAGTCCTCTCATAGCTAAGGATTTTACTCCAGTAACCACTCTTTCAAGAAATTTCCTCCAATAATTCGCTCTCTTTCCAACTGAATTCCTATATGTGTAACTATTTGGCCTTCCTTTTGGATTGTAAACTTTTGCTGACTTTTTAAAAATCTACATCTAGTTCCTCACTAAAGTTTTCTACAATGAATGATTGTCGAAGTGAATCAGAAGCTTCCATAGGCCATATGTTAGTATCCCATATAGTAAAGTCATCATGCGAAATATCCATTATCCATAGTGTCTGAAGTACTGTGTGAGAGCACAGATGATGGTGCACATGTTGTAGGTTATTGTGTTTTTGGAGTATCTTCACTTTTTGACTCGCCTGAGTGTTCAGATTTAGCTACGGGGGTATTAATAAAACAGGTGTAGGTTTTGAAAACATATCAGTGATCTCTCTCCATCCATCTGCATCTTTCTTTTTTTGTTCATCCTCTTGAATTTTTCTTTTTCTCTTTTGTGATCCACTTGCATAGGTACCTCCAATATCACGTTCACGCGAAGCCATACTCAAGTGATAAGATCTGTAAAAAGAACAAACAAAATTAAAATAAATAAATAAATGGTCAAAATAATATATTAGATACCATATATATAAGATCAGTAAGAGACAAACAACCGGCCAAGAACAAACAAAGAGATCCAAAAACTCGTGTTGGCAACAATGAAAATTCTACATGCCCCAAATTCAACATGTCCAAAATTCTAAGATGAAAACTCCCGTAATCAATTAATAATTTACTACCACTTAATAAGTAAAAAACAACCTACTGTCCAATTACTGTCAAAAATACGGTAATACTTCAGTTTAGGCGCGCACGATAGGGGGCGCTGTTTCTGGGCTACAATTTTGGCCTACAATCTAGGCCTTATGACATCAGACGGTAGCTTCAAAGGGGGACAATCACGGCGTTGTATTTGTTTTGTTATTTTGTTTTTGCCTTTCTTCTTTATTATTTAGTAAATGCCTGCTCTTCTACTTAATTATATTATTTAGTAATGCATTGATTTTTTTTATAATTACTAATGTATTAAACTTTGTATGTTTCGTTTAACTATTTTTGTGAAACTAAACCATTGATTTCACACACTGGCAACCTTTAATTCAACCTTATTTCAAACATTGGCAACCCTGAAACCGAGCAGTTAAAAGAGCGTGATACCTGTAAATACAGTTTGTTCGACTTCAATACGACTTGTGTTAATTCCTCGGTCAATTTAATAGACTTTTCTATAGATTGTGGTCTCATTTAAAAGAAGCGCGGCTCAATTATAATAGTGAAAGGTGGAGATAGGGTAAACATGAAGATCTGCGTCACGGGCTCGCCTCCGCTGTTCCCCTGTCCTGGCCGCATAATATTTCGTCCATGTTCCAATATGTGTCACCTTTTTTTGACTATTTTCGAGTTACGGCTCGTGAAGGGGATCGCCCTGAAATGACCCTGAGATTGCAGTATACAATCGTAATTGTTTATAGAATAATGTTCTCACTTTTATTTTTTTTAACAAATCGTTTCTGCGCATCTGAACGACTGATTTGGGCTTGTGTTGTGCCTTAAATCTCATTTTAGGCTGTTGATTTATTTTACGGATTTTTCTACAGTTTTTCACCACAGAATCAGCGAAAGCTAAGTTGCCCTTTTTGTTCTTATTACTACTTAAGTTATTTCTTTGTTTGAATAAGTGATGGAGTTCGGGGATGAAAGTGAGCATGAGTGTCGGAATGTATGCATTGGTTGTGATGTAGTTGGTGAGGGGTATACATGTGTTGTATGTGGGCTGCGTGAATGCATTGCAGATTTAGAGGGGATGAGAATGAAGGATTTAGACAGGATATGTAGGTTGGAGGGGTTAGTTTCTGAGCTCAGGAGGGAACTTAGTGTTAGGCCTAGGGCTGGGAATAGATTAGGTGGTGAGGTAGGCCAGATAGATGTTTCAGGTGAAGGTAGAGGGCCGGTGAAGGAGGTAGGATATGATAGTTCTAGTGATAGTGAAGTTGGCCCCTTAGATTAGTTAGAAATAGGCCTATTGAGGATGGGGGACAGTGGAGAGTGGTTAGGAAACGTGTAGCTAGGAAGGCTTCTCCTACTCTTTGTGAGAATAGGGTTGCCTCTGTTGAGGTGGTTAGCCAGGGGGAGAATAGGTGTGCGAGACAGAGGGACACAGAACCTATTAGCTTGACTAATAGATTCAGTGCCCTAAGAGAGGAAGTAACTGGAAGTGATATGACTGATGGGGGTGGGGGTGGAGGTAGAGTGACTGGTAGTTTGAATGAGAATAGGAGTGGGGATGGAGTTAGGTCTGTGGGGGTTAGGAATAGGAGTCTGACTGAAGTGCTTGTGATGGGTGATTCGCGAGTTAGATATTTAGATAGGAAGTTGAATGCAAGTAGATTGAATGGTTTGAGGGTGTGTTTGCCGGGTGCTGGAGTGAGAGATCTGTCTGATAGGTATGAGGAGCTGGTGTCTGGCTATGCAAGGGATGCGGTTATGATTACACATGTAGGAGTGAATGATGTGAAGAAAGTGGGTGTATGTGAATTACGTGAGAGGTACAAGAGGTTGATTGAAAAGGTGAAAGAAAGTAGAAGGAAAGGTGTTGTGACAGGTGTGCTTCCAAGAATGGATGTTGGGGGTGGAATGGATGTCTCTGGCGATTGGGCTGAATGATTATGTGAGGAGGATGTGTGAGATGGAAGGTGTCATGTTTGTGGATGTGTGGGATAGGTTTGTTGGAATGAAAGAAATGTATGCGATCGATGGACTGCATTTGAGTAGGAGGGGGGTAGATGTGTTGTGGCAGGAGTATGATCGTGTTATTAGGTCTTTGCGGGCGGGGAACTAGATACTAATAGTGGTCAGGGAATTATGAGAGGACATTATAGTACTGAAAGTAGAATGGACTTGGCGGATAACAGAAATAGGTTCCAAGACGATAGAGGTGAGGTCATTCAGGTTGGAAGAGGTGCTTCAGGGATAGGGGGGTTGAATTGTTTCTATACAAATGCTCGTAGTCTTAGAAATAAGAAGGATGAGCTATTTAGTTATATTAGCAATGAGGATATAGATATATTATGCGTTACTGAATCATGGGTTAATGAAATACAATTTAGTGACACTATAAGTGAATTTGATTAACAGGGCTATAATATGTACATTAGTCAAAGGACAGGAAGGATTGGTGGAGGAATAATTATCTATATAAAAAAAACAACATTGTTTAAAGTTTAAATACTTCAATAAAGCAGGATGGAGTTGAGTCACTTTGGATAGATATTAGGTTCAGTAAAAATAGAATGGTGCATTTGGGAGCTTTTTACAGACCACCTGGGCAGACTGATGATATAGATGAACTAATGATAAGGGAAATAAGTAAGGAATGTGAAACAGATGCAGTTATTATTGGGGACTTCAACTTAAACTCTGTGGACTGGGAAAATATGATAGGTCAGGATAGAACAAGTGGCAGGTTCATAGAATGCTTTGAGGATAATTTTTTGAATAAATTTGTTAATGAGCCAACAAACGGGGACAATATATTAGATTTAGTACTTTCTAACAGTGATCATTTAGTTCAAGAATTGACTGTTAGGGAAACATTGGGAAATAGTGACCATCAGATAGTTCGTTTTAACTTGAGAATTAAGAAGGGTAAAATAACCGAGAATGCTGTAAAAGTTCCAAATTTTCATAAGGGAGATTATGTAAAACTTCGAAGCTTGCTAAATTCGGTAGACTGGGATGTAGAATTCAGAGGTAAAAATGCTTATGGGATGTGGCATACTTTCAAGCATATAATAAATGTAGTCCAAGAGCAATGTTTCCCAATGAAGGCTATTAGGAACAAAAGTAGGAAACCATTATAGTGGAATCAGGAGATAGCTAGAAAAATTTCAGAAGAAAAGGGCGTACAAATAATTACAGGTAGAAAATAATATTCAAAATTTAAGTGATTATAGAATGGCTCGGAATAATAATAATAATAATAATAATAATAATAATAATAATAATAATAATAATAATAATAATAATAATAAGTCTTTTGTAATGCGCTCTTCAAGGCCTGATGCCTTCCCAGAGCGCATGTTGTGCTGAGATGAGAATGGAAATTCAATGGAAATTCAAAAGGGGGGAGAAGGCAATACTGAAAAGATGCGTTTTCAGGAGACGCTTAAATGTGGTAGGAGAGGGAGAAGACCTGATTTCAGCAGAAAGAGCATTCCACAACTTAGGGGCGCAGATTGTGGATGAGCAGTCCCCCATTGAGTAGAGGGATGAACGAGGAATATTCAAAAGAGGTGCATGTGATGACCGAAGGGCCCGAGCGACATGGCGTGGCGAGAGGGCAGAAGAGAGGTAAGACGGGGCCTTGTTGTTTAGGGCCTTAAATGTGAAGAGAAGTATCTTGAAGTGAGTACGGGATCTGACAGGGAGCCAGTGCAGTTCATGCAGCAAGGGTTTCGAGAGAGAGAAGAGAGGGCGACAGAGGAGAAGCCGGGTGGCATAGTTCTGTACAAGTTAAAGGGGGCGGAGAGAGGAGGATAGCAGATTCACAAGCAGAGAGTTACAGTAGTCAAGGCGTGAGGTGATGAAGGCCTGAACAGCAGTCTCAAGACTTTGGCGATCAAAGTGAGAGCGAATGCGAGAGAAGTTACGAAGGAAACATAGAGAGGATTTTCTGACATTGCGGATATGAAGATTAAAGGAGAGATGCTCATCAAAATCAACTCCCAGATTCCTAACGCAGTCAGAGAAAATGATAGTATTACCGCCCAGAGAAAGCGAGGGAAAGAGAGATTTAGATTTTTTGACAAGAGCAGGGGTGCTGACGAGGAGCACCTCAGTTTTGGAGTGATTAAGCCTGAGGAAGTTGGTAGAGAGCCAGTCAGAAATGGAGGAGTAGGCAGCCAGGAGGTCAGTGATAGAGTAGGCAAGAGAAGTGGGGGATGAGGAAACGAAAAATTGAGTGTCATCAGCATATAGGTGGAAGGATATACCGAGATTACGGAGAAAGGAACTAAGAGGGAAAAGGTAGATACGAAATAGTAGAGGACCAAGGACAGAGCCTTGTGGCACTCCAAAGCGAATGGGGGTAGAGTCGGATGAAGCGTCGTCAATCACAACGGATTGGGTACGAGACGAGAGATAAGAGCAGAACCAGTCAAGCACGGTGCCTGATATGCCGAGGAAAGAGTGGAGACGATCAAGTTGGATGGTATGGTAAATAGTATCGAAGGCAGAGGAGAGGTCGAGTAGAACGAGGATGGAGGCACAACCCCTGTCCGCGGCTCTTCGTAAGCAATCGGACACATTGAGAAGGGCGGTTTCTGTGGAGTGACCTGACTTGAAACCAGATTGATAAGTTTCATCAATGTTACAGACCACCATGTGACTGTTGATGCGTGAAGCAACCACTCTCTCCATAACCTTAGAGAGGAAAGGAAGTTGCGAAATCAGGCGATTATAAAGAAGAACAAAAGGGTGTCATAAATTAAGTTAGCTCAGGATAGCAACAAAGATCCTAGAAAGTTCTTTAGTTACTATAAAATTAATAATAAGTCTGGCAGAGTTAAAATAGGACCTATCAAATATGAAGGGGTTGTGAGAGAAACTGATGAGGAAATAGTTGAGGTACTAAATGGTCATTTTGCATCAGTATTTACAAAAGAGAAACTAAATAGTCTTATGTATAGTACTCATGGGTCAGGGAAAGAGATGTTTACTACCATTAGTGTGGACTGGAGGACGATAAAAGGACTAATAGGTGAGTTAGATGCTACCAAGGCCTCTGACCCTGATAATATTCATTCTAGGATACTTAAAGAAGGGGTAGAAAGTATCTCAATAGCTCTGGAGAAGTTGTATACTAGGTCACTGGAATATGGAGAAATACCCGATGATTGGAAGAGAGTGAATGTAGTCCCCATTTTCAAGAAGGGTAGTAAAGAGGATCCAAATAACTTTAGACCAGTTAGCTTAACTCCTGTAGTCTGTAAAATTCTTGAGAAAATAGTTAAAAAAGGGATTTGCCAACATCTAGAGAGGGAGGGGTTAATCAGCGATGCTCACCATGGGTTTAGATCAGGTAGATCATGTTTGACTAATTTACTAGACTTTCTGGAGTTCGTAACAAATCAAGTAGATATGGGAGAGAATGTAGATGTAATTTACTTGGATTTTAGTAAAGCATTTGATAAGGTTCCACATATGAGACTAGTTCATAAATTTAAAATGATTGGGATATGTGGAGAGGTTTCAAATTAGATAGCTGAGTGGCTAAAAGACAGGAAGCAAAGGGTAGTGCTAAATGATGTAAACTCAGAGTGGAGGGATGTTATCAGTGGGGTTCCTCAGGAATCAGTTCTCGGTCCATTATTATTTGTCATCTATATAAACGATCTTGGGGAGGCAGTTAATAATAAAGTGTCAATTTTTGCGGATGATACCAAATTAGCAGTTGTAGTTAAAGATATTGATGATAATTTTAAAGTGCAGGGGGATTTAAATAAATTGTTATCCTGGGCACATAAGTGGCAAATGACTTTCAACCTTGATAAGTGCAAAGTTATTAACATGGGACAAGATAATAGAGAATTTAACTATGAAATGGATGAGCATTGGCTGAGCTCAGTAGAGGATGAGAAAGATCTAGGAGTAGTAATTGATAAGTCATTAAGGTTTTCTAAGCAGTGTATTGAAGCAAGAAATAGGGCAAATAGAGTGCTGGGTTTCATTAAAAGAAATGTCAGTTAAAAAAGTAAGGAGGTTATTCTTAAACTCTATAACTCTTATGTTAGGCCACATCTAGAGTACTGTATACAGGCATGGTCCCCACATTTTAGACACGATATTAACCTTCTCGAGTCAGCGCAACGGAGGGCAACAAAGATTATTCCTTCCCTGAGGCACCTTGAATATATAGATAGACTGAGGGTATTAAATATGTTCTCGTTCGAAAGGCGGTGTGTGAGAGGGGATATGATTGAGCTGTTTAAAATTTTTTCTGGGATAGATAAATTGGTGTTAGCAATTTTTTTGAGTTAGATGATGCAAATCGGACTAGAGGTCACCACTTGAAAATTAAAAAGCAAGGGTGTAGGTTAGATTTAAGAAAATATTTTTCACCAATAGAGTGGTAGACTTCTGGAATAAATTGCTGCGGAGGGTAGTAGGTAGTCCAAATTTAAATGTATTTAAGAGTAGGTTGGATGAGTTTATGGGGAGGGAAGGTTGTGATGGTTTCTAAGTTTTGTATATATTAATATTGTTTGTATATATCTATAGCTGCATGATTTAGTTCTTGACAAGCCTTGATTGGTGATACCCTTGTTTGTGGACGCAATCCTCTGGATGTAGTTTTCTTGGGAGTTTGGGTGCCTTAAAAAAGAGGCTGTTTGACTCGGATGACCTATGATGGGCCCTTGTGGTCTTTGTCATCTGTTATATTATATTGTGGGGACTTTGATTTTGTCCTCCCTTGGCCATGGTGCTTTTTGTGGGTGGGTTTTGACGGATGCGATGACCTTTGATAGGCCCTTGTGGCTTTTGTCCTCCGTGAAATTATGTTATGTTATGTTATAAAAGCAACTTGGTCCCGATAGATTTCGGCTGAAATCTTTTTTCAAAGTAACTAAATTTTTTAAAAAATTTAGTGGCAATAGCCTAAATTAGGCGGCGCTATCGTCTTTGTTATTTTGATAAACGTGCGATCGGCTCTGCACGCTTATCGAAATAATAAAGACGATAGTGTCGCCTACCCTAGGCTATTTTCGGCCAAAAAAATAGCATTTTTAGTTACTTTCGAGATAAGGGGCTTTGCTTTTTGACGTCTGACGTCATAAGGCCTAAATTGTAGCCTAAATTTGTAACCCAGAAACAGTGCCCCCTATCGTGCGCCCCTAAACTGAATTATTACCAAAAATACTGTTCAAATTGGAGAAAAAAAATGTTAAAATGATTTTATTCAGGACAAATAGTTGAAAAATTAATTTTTAAATGAAAAACTAAACATCCGGTCTCTAGTCATTTTAAAAGTTGGCAGTAAATTGCCAGTTATTTTAAAATTTGCGGCGGGCCCGTTGAAACGTGGCGCCCGGAGCTATGGCCCATTTGGCCCTATGAGTAATCCGGCCCTGGATATGGATTACGCGTAGAAAAGGAAATCGAAAACGGCGGAATTTCGGACTCTTTATTTTAGGACGTAAACCTCGGGTTGCTTCAGGCGTAAGATGAATTCGAAACGGGTGCGTCGTGGATTCAGGCGAGCCTATTCCTATTTTGGGTTGGTATCTTAACTGTCTGCGACTTCGACTACGACTGTGACTGTAATTGTGAATATGCCCGTGACTCTGCTTGACGGAATTACTGCAAGACTGTCCTTCTCGATCAACCCAAGATGGTATATACGGTGGGGAACACCATGTGCGTCGCGTACCATTACCCAATGATGTTGTTTGGTCGGAGCATCCTTTGGCGAACACCATGCGCGTGGCGTACCATTAACCAATGATGTTGTTTGGGCGGAGCATCCTCAACTCGGTGTTAATTTGTGTTGCCACGTAGATAGAAATTCATTTTATCTCGAATTCCAAAAACACGACTTTCCGTTTCGCAGTTTTCCGATACCAAATAATACTCGTTACCTGCTACTAAGATTGTTTGAACAGCTGACCTTTTAGCGTGACTGTGGGAATCGCTTTATTTCGTTTTACTGTTCATGCATGTACATATGCACAGGTTTGATAACGTGTGAACATCTCGAATTTATTCTTCTCGCCGTAGGCCTTTACAAGCAAAATATATAATATTTACATGGACTATTGTTATAGATGCTTTGTTACAAAAGCATACATGATTATTTTATAGAGATGTTACATATTATTTATACAAGGAGTTATTATTATTTCTGAAAACTGCTATACATATTTTAGATCAATGCATGTGCATAGTAGTAAGCGTGCATGTTACAAGCCTTCATAGGATTTGTAGGGGTGCGAAAATGTATCAGAGAAAAATTCCTTCCAACTCGATAATTTAAATAGACGATAAAATTACCAACTCAAGACGGACTAAGCCCTGGCGTAATGGCTAGAGCATTGGCGTTTAAATCTACCGGTATCGCGTTCGAAACTCAACAGTCCAAAAACCTTTTATGAAGAAATCTCAAGAAGAAAACGGAAATCAAGGAAAACGGAAAGAAAACGCTTCAAGGACCAATTCAACTAGAATCAAGAAGGATGAAGAAATCATCAACTCAAGATAATTGGAAGGAATATGAGAAAACACCAAGAAAGAAAAAAACAAAACAAAACGAAGATTAAGGACCAACCCCGCCAACAAGTTTACGGAAGTCAAGATAAAATGGAAGACAAATGTTTGAAGGGGCAACTTAAAGAAAAAGGAAATTTCAGTCAAGAAAGAAGTAAATAGATTCGATAAAGAGAAAATCAAGATGAAGAATAACATTGATAAATATAATAAAGAGGCACGCCCCCCCCTCCATAGATTCACATTCGACACAAACTTTGTTATCCTATTCATTTCTTAAGTTAGCGAGAAAGTCTTTTTACTGGGTCGCACTTCACCCTCGTTTTAATAAAAAGAATACTCTCGTACTACTTTATAATCCAGTTTTTGCTACTTTCCTTAGCAGAATCAAACCGGCAGCCGACAAGACGAATCAAGAAACTCATTTTGCCACCTCAAGAATGGTAGCTAAACTCGGTGACAAATCACCCTTAGTAATCACGCTACCCCCCAAAAGCTTACACAGCCCCCACCTATACAACGAACACAACAACTCTACCCTACTTGTTCCTCTCAAACCTGAATGCTATATTATACTCTATTTATTAACCCCTAATATAACTTTAATTGTGACAATATGACAATACTACATCTGACTCGTTGCATCATCTATGGTAATTGTTGTAAGGTAATTTCCTGATTTTTTAATATATATATATATATATATATATATATATATATATATATATATATATATATATATATATATATATATATATATATATATATATATATATATATATATATCGTGGTATTCGTGAGCGGATACCTTCGCTGCAGAGAATGCATTCTACTTACGTTGCAGGCGGCCAGATGGATAGACCATCTGCACAGGGCTAATAAGAGGTGAGTGCGTGAAGAGATCATAATGGATGGTTGGCCAAAGGTTATTGAAATATTAAAAACAAAAATAAACTTAATTACACTAATAATGCTAATTATGGAAATGACTACAAAGGCAAAGGAATGTGAGAATAATGTCGCTCCCAATGAAATAATAAATCAAATACTAATCAGTTTAACAATGATCAAAATATGAGACTTGGTGAGAGAGGAAAAATGTTGATAAACGCTGGGGAGTCCAATTAAAGGGTCAGGAGGAGGATATCAGGTGGGAAGGATAAAAGGGGGGGATTGTCCTCGAAAAGGGGTAAAAAGGGTTTTACTTTGACGACTTGACTCTTGGTGAGAGGAGCGATACTTACGAGGTGAGCTAGTCTTGCGGCTCGAGGGGCGTTGTACTCGAGACGGAGGGGTCGGAATTACCTGGGGCACGAGTAAGGTAATTTTCAGGCTGGGTGAGACACTCTCGAATTGGGATGAGTAATCTCAGACGAAGGGCAAATTTCCTTGATGGGATAAGAAAAGTGGTTCGCGCAATTCTCCAAAGAAAAAGTCGTTTCACGAATTTGCCGATTGACTGTGGCCTAACTCACGACAATCTGTCTAGCCAACAAGACCTAACTCCGAGGTTCCCCTCGAGACGAGGGACTGTATCTTGACGAAAGGGTGGGCGGTACTCTCTGACGAGTAACGGTTGACCTTAGGTTAAATACCCTGCTGGCTTCCTGCCTAGAAAGCCTCCAGGCATGGCAGTCTCTTGGGAGTAATCATTGGCGCTAGTCTCTTTAGGCCCAGACGAGATAAGACGACCGAGGAAGCTTCTTCTCGGATCGTCCCTGGCCTCTAGGCGGTGGAGGGTCGGAAAAATGCGTCTCAGCGGGAGATAGGCCGACTGATCAAACACAGGTGTTACCAGCCGCTTTGAAGTTTTCCTACGCGAGAATAGTTCTCTCTCCTTGCGTTTAGATATCTAGATTAGGCCCACGTGGTCTCTGTTTGAAGGAGGAGGGGGGGGGGAGCTCAAGGTGGACCTTAGGGTTCGTTCCCTCACACTCCTCCCTTCCGGAAGATGACCGTCTCTTGAAGCGAAGAGGGAGAGAAAAAGGCATCCGCAAACTTTGGAAAGGGGTCATGCTCGTAGGGTATCATGAGTGGGAGACAGGGAATTCCTAACCTGCTTCAAAAAGGAGTACACATGTATGACTATCCGAACAAACCGATACAAATAATAAAAGAAATCATTACTTATGAAAAAAATAGTTAAACAAACAAACATGCAAATGGTAGTGGAACGGAAACGACAAAACATTATATTATATACAAATACGGAGGATTACAACATACAAAAAAAATAAAAGAAAAAATCCCTAAGCGTCAAATGGTATACATAGAATGGGTAAATATAACAACAAATTTGAGGCTTATAATTCGAGTACGCAGACTCGGCGATAAAATTTTATGTACAAAGTGAGAATAATCTAGGACTAAGTATTCCTACTTTAGCTGGGAGGAGGGGGGGCTCTACGGGGTTTCTACTGAGACTATCTGTGTCGTGGTGTGACATTATATTATATCAATACCATATTATATCTATGGGGAAGGGACTAATAACTTAAAGGCGAACCGACAAAGGGGCGGAACGCCACGAGTTTCGACGCGCGGAGCAGCGAGAATAGTGCAAAACGAGGTCAGGTAAAATTTGGGCAATAGCGCAGCTGAAGGTTATTTAAAGAGGTATGTACAAAAATATAATTTTATTTACATAAAATAAGAGAAACAATGGGTAAAATTATACTGGTAAATGAGGGGGGGAGGGGAATTGCAGAGTTTTGCATCAGACTCTGAAGTTGGAAATTAATGCGTTACAGAAGGAGACTATTCCAATGGGGAGAATGAACTCAAATGGGTTGCTGAAGGGGGGGGCGGGGTTGTCTTACGAAGGATTGCGGGTGAGACGTCAGGGTAAGGTTTTTACGTATGTCTTCTGCAGGCAATAAACGTGAGGGCGAGGGCACTCGGAGCTTCTGAGCAGAAAGTTGACGTGATGACGGTTCTCTAAGAGGGCAGGGGGAGGAACGTCCGGTCCAGGGGAGAGTATTTCGGCCACCCGAAGACGAGGAGGGAACGAGGAGGGCTTTTACAGGAGTTGATGAGTAGAGTCGGAAAAATCGCTCGGTGGCGATCGTCAAATGGAAATACCTCACTGGCTGGACTAATTCCAACGACACAAAAAGTTCAGCCGTCACTTTGCTTCATTGTTAAGCACCTGACTTGGAACTAGGGGGAATGCTTCTTGGATCCTGGCGGGACTCCTCAACTCTATATCTCCCACCTGAAAGACGAGCCCTATATATCCAAGGCTGCCCCCGCAGGGGTGGGGTAAACATGGGATGTTTGGCCAGCGCTACTCTCGAATGGCCTCGAACCTCCACGCCCAGGCGAGCGATTCTAACCCACGAAAAGGTGGTCCGGAGTGGACGCGGTTCAAGGCTACCGCTTGTGGATGGAGAGGGGTTGGGATGCTTACCAATTTAAGCCTAACCAAATTCTAGAATTTTCTTTAACGCATGGAGGTCACTTCCGTGCTGGAAAAGAAATTCCACTGTGGAATTCCTCCACACATCTCCCATCCGAAGGGGGGGGGGGTAACGTCCGGTCCATGGGAGAGTATTTCGGCCACCCGAAGTCGAGGAGGGAACGAGGAGTGCTTCTACAGGAGTTGATGAGTGGAGTCGGAAAAATCGCTCGGTGGCGATCGTCAAATGGAAATACCTGACTGGCTGGACTAATTCCAACGACACAAAAAGTTCAGCCGTCACTTTGCTTCGTTGTTAAGCACCTGACTTGGAACTAAGGGGAATGCTTCTTGGATCCTGGCGGGACTTCTCAACTCTATATCTACCACCTGAAAGACGAGCCCTATATATCCAAGGCTGCCCCCGCAAGGGTAGGAGAAACATGGAGTGTTTGGCCAGCGCTACTCTCGAATGGCCTCGAACCTTCACGCCAAGGCGAGCGATTCTAACCCACGAAAAGGTGGTCCGGAGTGGACGCGGTTCGAGGCTACCTCTTGTGGAGGGAGGGGGGGGGAAGCTTACCAATTTAAGCCTAACCAAATTCTAGAATTTTCTTTAACGCATGGAGGTCACTTCCGTGCTGGAAAAGAAATTCCACTGTGGAATTCCCCCACACATCTCCCATCCGAAAGATGATGCTTTACGGAGCAGTTGCGTAGGAAAGGATCATCCCACCCGTCGAACTAGAATTATCAAGGGTCTAGGGAAATTCTGACCTGCTACGACAGGTGTACACACACAAAAAAACGTGAATCTGAGCCCAGCGAGGAATTTACGGACATAAGCCTTAAACGGGTCAATTCTAGATACAATTTAACTAGCACATTTTTAAACTAAAAAAAATCACAGGAGAACATTAGCGACATTTCAGTGGAACCCCCCAAAAAGGATGCAATTAAATGGAGGCATGAATATGGGACTAATGACTAAAAAACTTAGTGGACCAAAAAAATATCATAATTAAGAACATTAATGAGATAATATATACATAAGGGATTATACTATCGGCAAACTTTTGCCAAGCATTTAACCTCTAGGTTATAGGAGAAATACCATATTTACAGTTATTTAATTTAGTGGCTCGTCGGCTTCTTCTGCCACCGGGTTACGGCTCAAATGGTCTGCAACACAGTTGTCATTGCCGCGTACATACAATATTTCAAACTGATATTGTTGGAGTATCAGCAAACACCTCATGATACGCACATTCTGACTTTTTGTATTTCTCAGGAACGACAAGGGGTGGTGGTCTGTTTCCACTACAAAAAGCTTTCCTATTAAGTACATAATGAACTTGGTAACCACCAGATTATTGCCAAGGCCTCCCGTTCTATTACTGAATAATTTCGCTCGCGTGGTAAAAGCTTTCTACTCGCGTAAGCAACCGGGTGGCTGTCTCCGTTGTCAGCATATTGAAGGAGGACACATCCAATTACTTCATCACTGGCATCGGTCCTAATGCCGAAAGGCTTAGTTGGGTTCGGGAGCCCCAGAATGGGAGTGGACGTTAGCTGGTTCTTTAGCTGATGGAACCTGGCGGAGGTTTCGGGGTCCCACGAGAGGGAATCCGGGGATTTTTTTGAAGCAGGGCAGTTATCGGTGCGGTGATTGACGCGAAGTTGGGAATGAAGCTGCGGTAAAATGAGACCGATCCCATAAATGACCTCAATTGTTTCTTCGTACGGGGGAGGGGCATCTCAACGATAACTCGGACTTTTTATTTCTGGGGGCTCATCTGATTTTTACCGATCTTGAATCCCAGATACTTAATCGTATCATAAGCGAAGTGGCACTCAGTAGGCCCAAGAGTGAGCCCGTGCTCACGAAGCCTATTGAGTAGGTCTCGGAGAGCGATCAGGTGCTGGTCCCACGTAGCGGTCGCTACATACAGGTTGTCAAAATAAAAAGAGACGTGGGGCAGCCCGTCCACGATCCTTCGCATCATTCGTTTATAATTGATGCATGCAGTGACTAGCCCAAAGGAGAGTCGTTTGAACTGCATGAGGGCCTTATATGTGGGAAAGGTGGTATACTTGCGGGCGTTTTGACGAAGGGGAATTTGGAAATACGCCTTACAGAGGTCTAATTCGGAAATGAAGTTCATTTCCTCAAAAAAATAGAGATTTTCATCTATGAGGGGAATGGGTTCTAAAATCGAACACCGTTACCGAATTCAGCTTGCGAAAATCGATCCACATACGGAATGTGTGGTCGGGTTTGCGAACCATAACAATGGGGGAGCAATAATCGGACGCCGAGGGTTCTATTATATCCAACGCTACCAGATTATCCACCGAAGGAAAGCTTTCCTAAGGTGGATGGAGAGGGGATATGGCTTGGAGAGGACGGCTTCTTGGGTAATAAGGACAATGTCGTGCTCAAATTGATTAGAGCAGCCGGGAGTGTTAGAAATGACATCGTCGAATCCGCTCAGCAACTGCTGCAGCTGACTCTTGGAGTAGGGAGTTTGCCGGGGGCAGACGTCGAGTGTGGTAGCCTCCGATGGATTTGGAAATTCAAGTAGTGACGGAAGGAGATATTCATTATATGACTCAATACAAATTACTTGGAAGACGTTGAGGGGACCAGCGGGGTATGCTGCTTCCAACGGGGATTTTTCGTCTGGGGCTACAAAGTTGTGGGTACCTGCGCGCCGGTGGTACCCTTTTAACATATTTACGTGGAAAACCTTCGCTCCCCCGGAGTATGGATGAGGTAATCCACGGGTCCTCTAGCCTCGAGGACGGGGTAGGGTCCCTTCCACTGGCTAAGGAGTTTGTTGCTTTCCGTGAGAAGTAAAACAGCACCTCCGCGCCAGGCTTGAATTTTTGTTCTCGTGACTTAAGGTAAAAGTAGGTCTTATACCTCTCTAAATTCACGTCCGCGTTCTTATAGGCTAGATCAGCACACTCTTCTAACCTTTTTCTCAAATCCAGGAGATAAGGGTAGGAGGTCTGTATTTCCTCGTCCAGTTGGGGATTAGTAAAGAGTTCGTTCAGGATGCTGAGGGGGCCGCGCACGTTCCGTCCGTACAAGAGCTCGAAAGGGGCGAATCCAAGGGTTCTATGCGGGATCTCTCTGCACGCGAAAAGGGCAACCGGCAAGTATCGGTGCCATTCTCGGGGCTGGTCAATGCAGAGCCTTTTGAGGACTGATTTGAGGGTCCCATTCCCAGCCGGATGGTAAGGAGTGGTAAACAAAGGTTTTACCATCAGAAGCTTGCCTACATATTCCATGAGTTCGGAAGTAAACTGTCTCCCTCGATCTGACAGTACCTCCTTGGAAATTCCCACGCGCGAGAATATGGAGATCAGTGCTTGGGCGCACGTGATACTATCAATCTTCTTGAGGGGGACTGCTTCTGGGAAACGGGTAGCAAAGTCTACCAAGGTGAGGACGTAGCAATGTCCTTCGCTGGAAGGGGGGTGAATAGGGCCAATTAGGTCGATAGCCACTCGGGAGAAGGGCTCGTTGATTATGGGGCCTCTCTGAGGGGGGGCTGGCTAAACCCGCCCGTTTGCGGACGTCTTTTGGCAGATATCACATGACCGACAATATTCGGCGATATCTTTGGCTGCACCTGGCCAAAAAAAATACTTGAAAACTCGTTGCGCGGTGTTATTATGGCTAAAATAGCCTGCGAATAAACTGTCATGGGAGAGCTTCAATACTTGCGGGACGTATTCACGGGGAACACACAAGACATGGGTTTCTTGGTCTGTGACTTCCGAACAGGCACGATACAATAAGTCCTTCTTCACGAGATACGACACTCGTTTGTTACTTCGGGTGGACTCACGCTCAAGGGTTTTAGTTTTCTCCCAAAGCGGGAGGATAGTTGCACACTCCTTCTGGGCGCGGGCACTTGGAACTCCGGGTCGATAGGGGTTTCCAGGGGAACGGGTGCATGGGATTCCTGGGCTGCCTGTGTACGGGTAATCACGGGCTGGGCCACGTGATGGTCGTGGATTACGGGGCTCTGGCCGATCAAAACGGAGCAGAACTGGTCATATAGTCACACTCGATGTGACAACGAGTTACTGGGAAAGGACTGGCCCCGCCAAGGTAGTCGTGGACCATCGCAAACTTCTTGTGGTCGGGGTCAACAGGGGGGAGTAGGTCCTCAGACACTATGATGTAGGTGCACCCGGTGTCACGGATGAGGGTGGATACTCGGCGACCGTTCACAGTTCCTTTCTCAAATTTCAATCCAACAGGGTTGTTCTCATTAAAGAGGAAGTTTAACTGATGGTCCGGAACTTTAGCGGGCGAGGGAGGATCGGGGGTCTCCTGAGGCGGTGGAGGAGGAGCAGAGGCGGCCCAGATTTGTTGCACTTGGTGGGACTGAGAGTTTGCGAATAGGGAATTTTGAGAACAGTTCGTGTGGTAATAGCCGGGAATTCCGCAGGTGTAGCAGATGCTCGGGTTCTTTTGGTACGGCACAACCAGGGGAGAAGGAACGAGGGGCTTAGCGTCTCGGTGTTCAGATGGATGGAAGTTTCTTGGCTTCGAGGGACTAGGAACTTTGGTAAATCTTGGGACCAATTTAGGGGGGTCTTAGGACCATAAAATTTCGTTTTAGGAGGCGATTGGGGAGCTTTTTTAACATCCTTAGGGTATAAATCGTGACTACCCGCGTAGACATCGTCCCCTTCCAAGCACTCCTTGAAAGTGGCACAACGTTTATCCTTAATGAAGGCGCGAATTTTGGGAGCCATGGCAGCTAAAAGCTGATCCCTAAGGAAGAAGTCCAGAAGGGACTCGTAGACATGGGGAATCTTGCACGCATCCAGCCAACACTGAAGGTGTCTTTGGAGGATGTACCCGTGTTGCCGAAATGTTTGACCAGGACGGATTCTTTCCTGGCGGAATCGGGAGCGGTAGAATTCGCTATTCATATGAACAGCGGCTAACAATTCGGACTTAAACGTGGAATAGTCCAAAGTTGCTTCCGGGTGAAAGGATACGAAGATATCCCTTAACTTGGCATTTAGGAGGGGAAGTAAGCGAGCGACGCCATCATTTTCGAGATCCTATCTATTGATCTGAAAGATTCTCTCAAAATGGGTCAAAAAGACTCAAAGTCCTCTCCATCATTAAAAGCGAGAAGGTGGACTGAAGGAGTTTGGGGAATTTCAGCCCGGGAACCGATGGACTCAGAATCCATTTGATTTCGGCTCATTTCCAGCTCATGCTGCCTAATTTGTTTACGTTCTTCCATCTCCATCTTCAGTTTGTTCTCCTCCATCTCCATTTTGTTCTTCTCCATCTTCAGTTTGTTCTCCATCTCCGTTTTTCTTAGTTCCTCTTCCCCTCGCTCTGTCAGTTCGTTTCTCTCTTCTTCCTGTATGTAATTTAGCAGGTCTTTGCCCGAAAGACCTAACATTTCACCCTGACTCTTGAATTTTTCGAAGGATGACATTGTTACGCAGTTAACTGAGGGAACAGTGATACGCGAACGAGCTAGGACACTACCCACGCGAAACGAATACTTGAATATTCGTGAAGGCCTTGATCCCCCCCAAAAATTAAGATACAGCTACCTACCTCTGCTGTTTCTAAGCGGAAAAAAATTAAAATGGTCCTACCGGAATTAGGACACCAAAGACCTTAACTCTTTTGGATTAATAACCAGGAGAGTAAATAGTATAACGTTCCACTTCTCTTCAGTTAACTTGAACTTGCCTCATGCCAGTACAATACAAAAATTAAAATAAAAGGGATAGACGTGAATAACGAGTGAACTTCTAATGTCGAAATTAAAATGACACGGGTTCGTGAAAACCCAAACACACTTGACACCAAAATTATACAATAGGTATATTAATAAATATATATGTCGTGGTGTGACATTATATTATATCAATACCATATTACAGTATATATATATGGGGAAGGGACTAATATTTTAAAGGCGAACCGACAAAGGGGCGGAACGCCACGAGTTTCGACGCGCGGAGCGGCGAGAATAGAGTGCAAAACGAGGTCGTGTAAAATTTGGGCAATAGCACAGCTCAAGGTTATTTAAAGAGGTATATACAAAAATATAATTTTATTTACATAAAATAAGAGAAACAATTGGTAAAATTATATTGGTAAATGAGGGGGAAAATTGCAGAGTTTTGCATCAGCCTCTAAAGTTAGAAATTAATGCGTTACAGAAAGAGACTATTGCAATGGGGAGGATTAATTCAAATGGGTTGCTGAAGAGAAAGAGGGGTTGGCTTACAGAGGATTCCGGCTGAGACGTCAGGGTAAGGTTTCACGTATGTCTTTTGCAGGCAATAAACGTAAGGGCGAGGGCACTCGGAACTTCTGAGCGGGAAGTTGACGTGATGATGGTTCTCCAAGGAGGGGGGAGGCGGTGACGTCCGGTATAGGGAAGAGTATTTCGGCCACATGAAGAAGACGATGAGGGGACGAGGAGGGCTTCTCCAGGAGTTGATGAGTGGAGTCGACAAAATCGCTCGGTGGCGATCGTCAAATGGAAATACCTCACTGGCTGGGCTAATTCCAACGACACGAAAAGTTCAGCCGCTACTTTGCTTCGTTGTTAAGCACCTGACTTAGAACTAGGGGAAATGCTTCTTGTATCCTGGCGGGACTCCTCAACTCTGTATCTCCTACCTATATACATATCCGAGGCTGCCCCTGCAGGGGTGGGGGAAACATGTGGTGTTTGGCCAGCGCTACTCTCGAATAGCCTCGAACCTTCACACCCAGGCGCGATCCATTCTAACCCGCGAAAAGGTGGTCCCGGGTGGACGCGGTTCGAGGCTACCGCTTGTGGATGGGGAGGGTGGGGGCAAAGCTTACCAATTTAAGCCTAACCAAATTCTAGAATTTTCTTTAACGCATGGACGTCACTTCCGTGCTCGAAAAGAAATTCCACGTGGAATTTCCCCACAATCTGCTAGGACATTAGCACTTCCTTTAATATAGAGAATTCGAAATTAATATTCTTGGAGGAGCCAGCTCCATCTCATCAAACTACTATTTTGACTTTTAGGAGTTCTTTAGATAGGCTATGGGGCGGTGATCAGTCTGTACAATAAATTCCTTTCCTACTAAATACTTGCGAAACCTATATACACTCCAAACAATCGCGAGAGCTTGACGTTCGATAACCGAGTATTTTTTTTCTCGTGTCAGCAGATTCCGGCTGGCGTAAGCAACAGGGTGACTTTCGCCATTCTCTCCATATTGAAAGGGTACACACTCGATACCATCATTACTGGCGTCGGTTCGAATGCCAAAAGTCTTGTTTGGGTTTGGGAGCCTTAAGATGGGGGCAGACGCGAGCTGGCCTTTCAACTTATAAAAATGGGCGGTAGCTTTGGGGTTCCAGACAAGGGGATTGGGTGACTTCTTCTGAAGTAGGGGCAAAGGGGAGCAGCGAGTAAGGCAAAATTTGGGACGAATCGCCGGTAAAAAGACGTAGATCCCATGAAAGAGCGTAACTGCTTCTTAGTACGCAGGAGGGGCATGCTGACTATGGCCCTTATCTTTTCTTCTTGGGGCGCAATTAGATTCTCTCTGATTTTGAATCCTAAATATCTAATTGTGCCGTTCGCAAAGTGGCACACTTACTGGGGCCACTTTGTTCTAAAGAGTGGTCTATGGGACAGTTTAATTGAGATCAAAGAGGTTGCTCGCTGCCTCAATGTGCACGGTTCGAATCCCACCCCTATCTGGAATTTTGGCGAATTAAGAACTAACGTTTACAAAGAAAAATTGTCCTGTTTTTCTGTTTCTTGCGATTTGCTGGATTCATTTCATCATTCTTTCGCGATCATGAAATATATATATATATATATATATATATATATATATATATATATATATATATATATATATATATATATATATATATATATATATATATATATATGTGTGTGTGTGTGTATGTGTGTGTGTGTGAGAAGATAATGGTAAACCACAATATCTGAATCATTATTATTATTATATTAGGTGTTTTACCACTGTGGAAATCATAGGGTGATTCAACAGTGAATCTCGAGTAGAATTATGTGGCTAAAATTTCCGTAATATAAGAAGCAATCTGGAGTATAAAAAAGAGTACACGAAAATAAGATATATCTATTATAGTGAGATCAGGAGCTTTCAGTAAAGAGTCATAAAAATAAAATTTAAGTCATATTTAAAATCATAAATTTCTATTCTAAATAAAAATATAATAGCAATTTGGATAAAAGCTACACATTATAGGTCTCGAAGGAGACCTTTGTCTGTTAAATATCGATACAGGGGGCCATGTAGATTACTGTACTTGTTCCCCAATAATAATTCCAGTCTATAAGGACCTGGACCAAAATATCGTTGACAATATTCCAGATATGATGGGCACTCGATCAGGATATGGTATATAGTCAAATTGACTAAAAAGTCATCACATAAGGGTCGATAGTGTCGTTCCCTATAGTAGCTGTGCGTGAGTTTTGTGTGGCCAATGCGCAATCTACAAAGAGTGATCCTCAAGGACCTATTTGATGATAGTGCGGAAGCCAGTGGCAAAATAAAACTGCTGACTCGTCGATATTTATTATCAAGGCCAACCTTTTGCCAAGTCACTTTCGGGCAGATTAATTGCTGAAAGCTGTCCAATGGTCGCATAATAGCGAGCCAATGTGTCCACTGCTTCATTACTTGGCTCACCTACATGTGCAGGGACCCAACATAGACCAACTAGACGTTGTAGAGTATATATTCTTCATTGTATTAACTGAACCAGCGGATTCGTAGTAGGATATTGCTGGATAGCCATTATGGCACTTCTAGAGTCAGTATGAATAGTGACAGGTTGTTCATTATGAAGTGATGCATCATAATTAAGGATATAATAGATGGCGTAGAGTTCTGCTGTAAATACGGTAGCATGAGACTGAATGCGTCGTGTATATGTGAAATTCCAATGTTTATATGCAAATGCCACTCCGTCTTCAACTTTCGATCCATTTGTGTATATTATGAGAGACTTATTATGTGCAACACTATGTCTAGTGAATATTGCGCGAAGTACGTGGGGGGCAACTGCAGTCTTTGGGATATTGTTTAACTCTTTGCAAGTCTTCAAGTTTGTTAAGGACCACAAGGGATGCATGGGAGGTGATACTGTCATAATGTGTGCAAATGAGATTCTACACAGACCCTCCAATGATTTCGTCAGTTCAAAGAAACAAGTATCACTAGGATTGGGGATGTGCACATCCTCTTGACTAGACTCATCTTCCTCATCCATCAGAGCTATGCGTTCATGGAGAGGGTGGGTCGGATTGCACTTGATTCGTAGATACGTATTGAGTAGCTTTATGTTTCGGTATGTTTCCCGTGGTTTAATCCCTGATTCAGCATAAAGACTATTTAATGGGAATGATCGAAAAACTACAGTTGCAGTCCTGATGGCTGTAGTATGTATTGCTGTTATTCTGTTTAATTATGTATGAGAAGCCGATGAGTATGCTTCACAACCATAGTCTATTGAGGCTTCAGAAGCATGATGTATATCCGCAGCAGAGATATCTGATCTGGTCTCCAGCTTCTATGTGAGATATGTTTAAGGAGAGTTAGGGTTTTTATGCATTTAACTTCAGATGGGTAATATGTGGTTTGCAAGTTAATTTATCATCCATGTACATCCCAAGAAATTTGTAGACCGGCACATTAGTGATTGGTCTACCATATATGGATAATTTATTTTGCCATCCTAGGGCATCCTCGCTTCTTGCAGATGTGCATAGATGCAGTTTTCGCGGTCTTATTAATCCACTCTTCAAGGTTACGTAGAGAAATCTAAAGACTACGTTCAAGTAGATGGGGGATGTTACCAGATGCATATATTGCCAAGTCATCAACATACAAAGTTGATGCAATACTGTTGGGAAGAGACCTAGTATCGGATGAAGTTTAGACAGGCTATAATTCAGTAGGTCAAACATACAGGCAATTTGGATTTATCCTCAGAAGGCATCTCCAATTCTGGCTAGAGTCAGAACAAGTGGGGAATGATTTCGACTTCATGCTGAGGGACCAATTGCTTTGTACCCTCCCCCAGAGATACGCACATTCGTCAAGGACAGGCGAGCCGCTACATTTAAGGACTGCGTAGAGGAAGCAGATCCGCATGCTTCCAACCATAGATTATATCCTGGAGAGTTCAGAAAGAACTAGCCCATGTCTCCCAAGAAAGGTGGGTATCCCCAGAAACCCTTTTCTCCAAAGAAAGGGGGTATCCCCAGAAACCCCTACAAAATAACCTCCCTAAGTTTGTCAAGAACTCTGGACACCCCCCAAATCCTATAACCTGTTATAATTGTGGCACCCCAGGTCACATTAGCTATAATTGGCCCCAAAATTCGAGGCTTAGGTCACCCTCGAGTCTGCCGATACATAACCTCACTGCAACACTTAACCATGAACAACCTCCTAACCCTGCGCCTCCTTTGACCACATCGAATTTCCCTTACCAACAGGTGAACTTTGTGTTCAACAAAAATTCTCCCCAATGACTAAAGTTCGAGATTGAGTCCGTAAATGGTCTTCCTAGTCTCAACCTTGTTACGCGATACGGGGTGCACCTGTATCGTGTTATCAAATAATTCGCTTCCCCTTGTTAGCCCCCAGCACCAGAAGTTCGTGGTCGTACAGGATTTCCTGAGTAGACCAAACAAGTTCCCCGTCGTCAGATGCCACATGCAGTCGCAGTATTTCACTGGTTGGACCGAGGTAGTGGCAGTGCCTATTAGATTCTGCTCAGTCTTAATAGGCCAGAGCGCGCAGCTCTCCCCAAATCCGGTGGCTCAGTTCGTAGTCACCTGGATGTCTGCAACTAAGAGGTCCACGGCCCCGACCCCTTTATCTCCCCGTGAGAACCACGTAGACGAAGAGCTTAGTTCCCAAGCCTTCGTTACTGCCCCGAAATTAGGTCCGCCCCTCCCACCCCTGGATGGGAAGGCAGCAAAAATTGAAACATAAACCGAAGGAAGGAAAATACTGATGGACATAAAAATAGAAGAAAGAAGAATACAGATAAAAATTGAAGACGAAAAAAGAAGAATACAGATGAAGTGAGAAGTAGAAGAAAGAAGAATACAGATGGAAAGAGAACTAGCACAAGTGGAAAGAGAAGATTGAGTTAGAGATCGACACGAAGAAGTCCGGCGGCAGTGTCCGGCAATCAAAAAAAGGAACAGAGAAGAAGTTCATTCTGAACCAGTTCCTGATGGTCACACCGAAAATTAGCTTTTGTATTGAGTATCACTGTCATATCTCTCGTCAGAGAAACACCCTATATCGGTTTGCAACAAAAACTAGACATATTCCTCGCCATTGAAGAATACCTAAAGTGGACTCACTCAAACCTCCCCCCCTCATTCGCCAAAGGATTCACTTGTTTGCTCATCGCTCGTCAGTGTGAAGCATCCCAAGGTTAACCCGAATATTGGAAAAAGCATACCTTCACGGTCCCGTTGCTTAAGCCATCGGACTAAGACAACGTGCTTAACGCCATCCGTCGCCCTTACTGAAATCAACTGTTGCTTCAAGCCCCTCTCTTCGCCAGCAAAAGGGCTGGGCGTCTGAGAACACGCCCACGCACCTAACCACAAAACCATTTTTTCGTCTACATAAGATCCAAGGCCAAGGTAATTCTTCAGCTGGATTCACGTGCGGTTTTTTTAAAAAGGTAAAGAACTTCAATTATTTTTTGTGTGTCAATTAGCGTCCAATATTAAAGTGAGCTCGGGGGTCAACCATTACTTTATATTCATTTGGTTTAAATTAGTAATCCTAACAGAGACTTGTTTATTCATAGCTGTATAATTTTTTTTTAAGATTTCACTTATGTTGTAATTAAATATATACTCTTTTAGAAGTATTTAATTCAATCCTCGAAAAGCTGCACATGGTACTAGAAATCTTAAAGATTAAATAACGTAAAATAATATAGCCATCTTAGATAAAACGTAATAAAGGAGTTATTCAAGTACGTAACAAACCTACGTACACCACCACTCGGCCCTTACAATACCACGACACCTAGTAATTCCATTAATTGCCAAAAGGAAACAGGTACAAGACAAAACGCTGCCTTGAGGGAGTCCCTGGGTTAACAACTTAGGGGTGGAGGTGGCGCGGCCAATTCACACTTGGATACTTTTATTATTTAAGAAGTTCTTAATGAAGATGGGCAGATTTCCTCTGAACCCAAAGTCATATATTGTCTAAAAAATACCTCTCATCCATGCGGTATCGCAGGCTTTGTGTAAATCAAAGAATATTACTATGGTATGCAAACGAGAGTTGAATGCTGCTATGATATATGTCTGCAATTGAATCAGGTGGACTGTGGTACTGCGTCCATGACGGAAACTTGATTGCGCTTGGGTTAAATGGCCTTCCCGTTCAAGGACAGTCATAAATCGACTGTCAACCATTTTTTCCATCAACTTTCCCGTACAGTTGGTCAGTGTGATGGGTCTGTAATTCCCTCGAATATATAAATCCTTCCCTGGCTTGCGAATGGGCAATACAAATCCCACACCCCAGCTCCGTGGGTAAATTCCATCTGTATATATCCTGTTATATGCTCCCAAGAGCAATTCTTCTAGGGATGGGTGAGCATGTTTGTTGAAGGCATATGTAACACCATCAGGGCCAGGACTACTGCCATGAGTCATTGTCAAAGCAGATGCAAATTCACAATAAGTGAAAGGTATAATTGTAATGTTTTTGAGCAGAAGTTCGTTAATTTTAGTTTCCACTGAGTGGTTCCTTTTCATAGCCCTCTCTGCTATTAGGCGAGCACGACGTGCTTGTTTACATTCATCCGTAAACCATGGCACTGGAGTTCGTCCCTTAAATCCAGACTTAAGAGGGATTACTTGTGTAGCAGCTGAAATGAAGATTGTAACTCTGGTATCCATGAGGACATTTATATCCACAATATCCTCTGCTTTCCGGACTGTATGTGTTGCAGCAAAATATTTATTCCAATTAGCTTTTTCAATATTATAGGGATCAGGGCTGTCAGCTATGTTTACAGAGTCTGTGAGGTTCAATTTAATCGGGTAATGATCACTACCATGCAACGAGGAGATCACTGAGTATTCAAAATCAAGAATACTATCTACTGAACAGATAGCCAGATCTATCATTGAAGAAGTATTGATTTGGATGTGTAAGTGAGTGGGAGTATTAGCATTTAAGAGTGCAATCGGTAGTGTAGTCAGTAGTTGTTCAAATGATCGTCCACGATCATTATAAGTCATTTCACCCCATAAGGGGCTTTTTGCATTCATATCTCCAAGAAGGAGGAAAGGTGCTGGTAATTGGCTTATTAGGTATTCAATGTCAGCTGTAGCAATGTTGACATGCAGTAAGTAGAATTAACAGACAGTATAGGTCTTATTTAGATGAACTTGTACTGCTACTATTTAAGAGTAGTATTCAACACTAGTGGAGCGAATGACAGTCTGTTATGAACCAATATTGCTGCACGAAGTTCATGACCATCATTACGCACCGGAGCCGAAATAACCAACATGTAACCAGATGGCGGATGAATCCGCGCATCTGTAATATGTGTTTCCTGTAGACAAATGCAGGCCGGTTGAGTTTCATGTATAAGCAGTTTTATGTCTTGAAACTTGGTACGAAATGATCTCAGTTCCATTGCAGAATGGTAGATGGAGAGAAGCCTGAAGGCATTATTTTGGTAGGTAGGAGAACCTACCTTTCTGGGAGCGGGACGGAAGTTGAGTCTCTTGAGTGCCAATAACTGGGATCTTTTGCACATTACTCTCTCGTAGACGAGGTGTAGCATGATATTTTTGGAGGGTTGTGGTGGTTTTTGTAGGCGAAGTAAGGAAACGTTTTTATATACTATGAGTAGTAAGAGTATCCAGTTGTAGGGCAGTTTCAAAAGTCTCCCTAGGCTGGTTTTCTTTTAGTGTTTCCAGTCTTGAAGTTGCATGCTGTTGTGTTCTAGGCGAGCTTGGGTCTGTAACTGTCTTAGTTTGCTGTTGTCCTTTGTGTGGAATAGATGTAGTCTTTTGCGATCGTGAAGGCGATCGCGTTTGAGTGTGAGGGTCATTAGACTTACGCAAATGGTCTTTTAATAGCTTTTCTGTCTGTTCTGCTTTCTTCAAAATAGGAGATGCATAAATTTTATTTGCAGATTGTACTTTTGGAGGAGATCCCCTAGTTTTCACAAGAGGAGTAGGTCCTGTTTCACGCTCCACATCCATATCCATGATAGCATCAGAGTGCTGATGCCATCTCTGTGGCGTGGATGTTGAAGGAGCATGTGCAGTAGTTGACGTCGTAAGAAGATTAGGTGTGGTCCTTGCTGAGGCAACTGTACTGTTAATTGCAACATTTCTCTCTTGGGCAGGAGCAGAGTATAAAGTCTTATAGATAGGGTGTTGGTCTGAGATTTTTTGGAGAGCTACATAACGAGGAATTCGCTCTCTCATCTGTTAGTCCAAGACATCTTTCTCATATTTGTATTTTGGACATTGTTTATCATTACTGTAGTGAGGTCCCTTACAATGGAAGCAAGACACCTTAATTGTGCATGAATCCTTGTGATGACCTCCACCACTACATCGGGCAAATGTCTCTACCTCTCTACAGCAATGTTTTGCTACATGGACAAAGCACTGACATTTGTAACACTGCTGCGGGCGGTTAGTGGTACTGGTCCACCTCAACCAATACCCAGAGAGATACACGAAGCACTGGCGGGCAGGAGTGAAGGTTAAAAGTGAGGGTATCAGTGTCAGTTGGTACTAATTGTCCATATCGTCTCTGTTGTACTCTACGGGCATCTCTCACTCCTTGGTCCTTCAGATGTTCATGTATTTCCTCCTCTGGTGACTACCGTAATGTAGGGGTTGCGAATTACATCATTAACAGTGTTATATTGCTGGTGTGCAATAACAGTGATTTGCTTCCATATAGAGACTTTAATGATCTGATCTTGGTAGCCTGCGCACTAGTTTGGGCCTTCACTATTAGAGAACTTTTTGTAGCCTTGACAATTTTTAATGTCTGGCCAACTTTAGACCGGATGTCTTGATCCAGTTTAATGTTATTTACATCCGTAGCTAACTCTAATCTAGGAAATTGGATGCGGAAGTATTTCTCAAAGTAGAGAGTTGAAGCTGTGACTGCACAACTAAAGTCAAAAGTAGCTTGCAGTTGATGCTGTCTCTGTCGTCCCTTTTTACGCCTCACTACGGGAATCCAATGATTCTCAGTTGTGGACCTACCTGGACTATAAGTGGAACGCGGTACGTAAAGTTCCAGTGTTACAACATTTGATTTTCTAGTGTCTTGGGTAGTAGTGGGCGGAGCCACTGCCTAGCATTAGATTGTCGTTTGGGAACCTCCCTAAAGCCTCCATTGTCATTTTAATTTATAGTTTCAACATGGTTGTCTGTATTGTTCTCGTCTGTGTAAACCACGGTAGTGCATTCAGTAGGTTCTGCTGCGATATTCTGCATAGGAGTGTGTAGTGTGAACTTTTTAGGTTTGTCAGCAGCAAGAACAGATGAGCGAGGAGCAACCACCTCATCTGGCTTGTCTGCTGTAATTCCGCTATTAGTACTAGCAGGAGCTGAAGGAGCATCCAAATCAAGATCCTTAAGACGGTCCAGGTTAGTCAGACACTCAGTCCCTGTGCCAAAGAGATTAGGTGTTTAGAGATTTTCATTGGTGGGCATAAGGACCCTCTTGTGGGTGCGAAACGCAAACGCTAATCACCCCCTGCAGTAGCCCGCTCTACAAGGGGTGAAAAGAGGCCGGCTAAGCCAGTTTCCACCATTCGAGGTCACACCTCCCGCCCAGTGACCAGGCAGCCCATCAGCATGGCGGCTCCACCTTGGGTTTGGCGTAAAATTAATAGGCTAGAAAGATGAAGAAAAGGGCTGCGAGGAGGATGAAGGCGGGGGAAGAAGCAGGTAGTTAAAACTCATCGCACCAAACCGGATCTCAGGGGTGAGGGGACAACGTCCCTTCCACCCTCAGCCCCGATCCGGGATGGTTGAGTAAGAGAAAGCTGGTCGGCATCTACCCTGTGAAATTAGAGTCCGGCCAGAGAAAGTTATGGAGAAGATTGTAAGGAAAGTGAGGATGCAGGGTGTCAGAAAGAAGGATAGGAGGCTAGGCTGGGGCTGGATAGGGTGCTAAAGTCCCGTCAGCACGGCGGCCATGAAGGCAAATCACCGCGCCCCTTACTGGGCAATATTTGAATCAAAATTTATTTATAACTACAGAACTAGTTTCGGCAAAATATAATTGCCATTTTCAACTAAGTAATGAAAAAAAGCCAAGCAAGAAATTTAAAACAATCAACCCCTCCGTTCCCTATATGTACGGGCTACCGAAAACCCACAAAAAAAGGTACCCTATTACGCCCAATTATCTCTTGCATTGGCTCCCATAGTTATAGCTATCCAAATGGCTGGCTGGAATTTTATCAAATGCGGTGGGTAGAATCTCTCACTCACATATTATCCACTCATCTGACCATATTTCCAAAAACTTCTATGCCATCTCCACACCGCGAAGGGAAGATTTTAAAAAATGTATTAGTTTCGCATATGCTCCAGCTTTAGCCCCCTTAAAATCGTATGCGAACGGAAATGACAAATATCACATTTAAATATTCTAATACCATACGAAAATCCTTGACTAGACTGCGTCCGATCAATCACGACGCTAGGGTATATCGTATGGCATACCATAATTACAATTTGGAATAAATTGGAGAATCGGCCACTTTAATAAGGGTATAAAAGAACATCAAGCCGATATAAAAAGGTGAACAAGTTCTTCAAGTCTCTGTACGCACATGCAGAAGTACGACCATAGAATCTATTTCAATCAAGCAAAAATCATTTATAAATAAAACAATTATATTAAGGGGAAAATTGCAGTATCTATCATCATTATCAAAGTTGATAATTTCAATTCATCCGAAATGCAATACAATTCAACAAATATAATCGTATTTATAAAACCCCGGAAGCAATTGCTCTCGGAGATTAGTAACTTCCCCTGAGTCCAAACCTTGTGTTTATCCAGATTGTTTCCTGTGTTTTCATTTTGTTTAGTATTTTGTTCGCCTTATATATACAGGATTTTCCAGATTGTTTCGTGCATTTTCATTTTGTTTAGTATTTTGTTTGCCTTATATATACTGGGTTCCTTGCTTGGCTTTTTTCATTACTTAGTTGAAAATGGCAAATATAACTTTGACGAAACTAGTCCTGTGGTTATAAATAAATCTTGATTCAAATATTGTGGTTTACTATTATCTTCTTACTGATATATATCACGCTAATGTGATATCTTCTAATATATACAAGTATATATATATATATATATATATATATATATATATATATATATATATATATATATATATATATATATATATATATATGCTTGGAATATCCAAAAGGAAAATAAAATAATACACAGAATAAGCCCAAGGGCTTTCGTGTTTACATCCTAAGTGGCAGAAGTACAATGAAATAAAGAAATAGTTAATAAACAGTGAAATGTGACGTCATTTAAAGGTACCGACGAACAAAAACAATCGTTTAGGATAAAAAAACAACTGACGAACAAATGAATAGCGCTCACCCGCAGAATTACAATATATAAATCAATTCAACAAATTAAATTTATATTGCAAACAAATATCATTCGTGATACAATTATCTAATTTAAATAGACCCTAACTAAAATTGAAATGAATTTTATCAGAGAATTTGATTATTGCTGATTCCATTAAATTTCTTTCAATAAAATTGAGCACAAAAAAAAATTGATTTCGCATTAGACCAATCTATTTGATGGTTCAAAGTAGATTGATGGATAAATATTTTTTTTTAATTTTAAGAGCTCATCGGCCGACTGCCTATTTGGGCATTAGTTGCTGTATTCAACACTGCCTAGTACTAGGCTACTTTAAAATAAGATGCAAACCCCCCAAAAAAGAACCAACAATAAAAAAAAGAGGAAAAAGGCAACAAGCAGGAAGCAAACTCCGGCGTCCGGGGAGGTCCGCCTCCCCCCGGCGTAGGAACGTTCGACCTACAAAAATAAAAAACAATAAAAAAACAACTAGTTAAATAAAGGGAAGAAGGCCGGCCTCCCACCAAAAGTCTATAAATCCACCAGTCAATGTGCACGAACTTGTCCCGAGGACAAGGGAGAGGCGGTAGCGAGCCCGCCCATCCCGGTACCGGGACGGGTAACGTACACGGAGATCGCCCAGGCTGGGACATTCAACAAGAATGTGCCGAACAGTCTGGGGGACAACGCAGTCTTCACAGTAGGACGCAGGCGAGCGCTCCATCAAATGGCGGTGCGTCCCGCGAGTGTGTCTAATTCGTAGTCGACAAAAAGCAACCTGAAGCCTTCGCAGCATTAGGTGGTTGGTCCATGGGAACAGTAGCCGCGCAATGGCACGCAACTTTAAGTACCCTTAGACCGTCTCCCATCTTCTTCGCCAAGCAGCCCGGAGAGCCGCCCGTATTCCTACCATGTAGTCGGTGTGAGGAAGAGCAAAACGCTGGTCTGGTCGCAGAGTCCTCGCGGACTTATTGGCGCCCTCATCGGCGCGCTCATTCTCCCAAATTCCTACATATCCAGGATCCCAGCAGAAGATAATCTCGACCTCCGTCCGGCTTGCCAAAACCGTGACGTCACAGATATCGTGAACCAGGAGATGCGGAAATTCCAATGCCCCAAGAGCACTCAGGGCGCTTTGTAAGTCGCTATAAATCACAATCCGGTATCCGAACAGGACACGTCGCGTAATCTCCCGTACCGAGTGGTGTATTGCAACCAGTTCGGCAGTAAATACAGACGCAGCGCCTGGCAGAGCCCCGCTGACTTCAAACAGAGGGGATACGGCGTGGAAGCCGAGCCCATCTTGGGACTTGGAGCCATCCCTATACACTGGCACGGTTCAAGCTTGACACGAGGTGTCCACAAAAAAGTTCAACGCAATACTCCCGGCGCTGTAGAGGCTTTGGGAGCAGAGGCGTGGCGACAAATAGCCAAATGTGGTACCCTCCAGAGTGGCCTCCTAGGCAGAACCAGGGGTGCCACCGGCCCGAGAGCTATACCTAGCTCTTGAAGGAGCTTATAGCCCTAAATCCAAATGGCTTAGGGTATGACTGGAGTTTCTCGGAGACATAAGCTCCGTCTAAATCAGCTGCAGATGCAGTGAGAGCTGTTTGCGACTGAGGGAAACGCCGGGCTCGCGCGTACAAATGCACTGTGCACGGCACAGAGCGAGTAGCATCTCCCCAGCATCGACAAGTAGGGTCTCAATAGGGAAAGTGCGGAAGGCACCGGTCGCCAAGCGAAGGCCAGTGTGGTGGATCGAGTCCACCTTCCGCAATACACGCTCAGGTACGGACGCATAAAACTCGCATCTGTAGTTGAGCTTCGAACGAACAAAGGATCGATAAAAAGTAAGGCAGTAGCCCTACAAGGTACGGTCAATAAGTTTTGAAATTCGGATATAAGGAAACGAGATACGAGGGGTCGGTCAATAAGTTTTGCGAATCAGTAGGACAAAACAGAGGAAGGTGGATGGCTGTTTGTGGGGGTGTTGGGACAAGTTATGACAAGTCAGGAGCTGCATCCGCACGCTCCTGCCTCGTCTATTTAAGAAGCAGTAGCTGATCGCAGATCGTCAGGCACAAAATTTTCAACAATGGAGAAGGTTGAGCACCGCACAGTGATCAAATTTTGACCAAAGAAGGCAAGGATGCAAAAGAGATCCATGGAGGCATGGTTGCAGTGTATACCGACAACGCCCCTTCTTATGTAACCAATGCTCGCTGGAATAGGGAGTTCCGCGATGGTCGTGAGTTCCTTGAAGATTACCCCCGTCAGACGTGATCAACGAGGACAATGTGGCCCGTGTGGAGAGGATGATATTCGAAAATCGACGGGTGAAGGTCGAAGAAATCGAGCGAGAACTTGGAATATCACATGGAAGTGTTATCAACATCATCCACGACAATTTGGCCATGACCAAGGTCTCTGCCCGTTGGATCCCTAGAAACTTCACGTCCCATGATCCACTTCAACGTCGTCAAAGTCCAAAAGGCCAGAGTTGCACAAGCTGCCCTGCGTGAGTGAGGATCTGAGGAGCTCAACCATTCCCCCTACAGTCCAGATCTGACTCCTTGCAATTACTTTTTATTTCGCCAGCTCATGGCTGCACTGCGTGGATGCCGGTTTGGGGACGATGAAGATGTCCAGCTCGCCGTCCAGGAGTGGATTGGACAGCAGTCGGGAGATTTCTGGTTGTCGGGAATTCGAAGCCTCAGGGACAAGTGGCGCAAGTGCATTAAAGTCGAGGGTAGTTATATTGAAAAATAATAAAACACTTTTCCTCATATCAAGTTTCCTTATATCCGAATTGCAAAACTTATTGACCGCCCCTCGTATCTGGGTAATCATCTTTCTAAAATCGTTAACATCGACAGCGAAATCAAATATCGCATCAGAATGGCGACGGCTGCCTTCAGTAACCTTTGCAAAAGGGTATTCGAGAGTCACAACATTCGAGTTGAAACCAAGATTGTTGTATACCGAGTAATTATTATCGCCACACCTCTCTTCTCACCGGAGTCTGGATAACATACTGCAAGCATATCAAAGAACTTGAAAGCTTTAATCAAAGAAACTTAAGATCCATTTTGGAAATCAAGTGGCAAGATTTTGAACGAACTTTAAGGTTTTGCAGGAGGCTGGCTGTGCTAGAATATAAATTATGATCGTAAAAAGCCAACTCCGCTGAGCTGGCCACGCTGTGAGAATGGACAACAACCATCTACCAAAAAAGATCTTCCAATCTGAGCTATGCCATGGCTACCGAAACGTCGGAGTGCCCAAAAAGCGTTAGAAATATCGCATAAAGTCTAACTTTAAGAGTTATCAAATGCTTTCCGACAATTAGGATACGGACGCCCAAGATAAGAAAAACTGGCGAACTAAAGACATCGATGAGCGTAGAGAACGGAGATTGCAATGAATTCCGAACCCCGGTCCTCTTCTCTAGAACTTCAGATGCCCGGTTTGCGATCGAGCATGCAGCTTTCGCATTGGGATAGTAAGTCACGAACGCGTTTTCTAAGAAAAAAGAGACCTTTTAATACTCTTTATCCGTTAATCGGTTTGACCTTGCTACCTGGTATAGCTAAATCTTAATGTGAATTTACCTGTCTCTCTCCTACATCCGCATTGGTGATTTCTTGTCTTAGAGGCGGTCCTTCATCTTTTACTAGCTTATATATACCCTTATTATAATTGTGGAGGAATAAATATCACGAGGACAAACAGACGCTAGTTTGTTTATACAGCGTAAATGGTTACGCTCCACATGAGCTAAGACTTTATCCCCCTTCCTCCTCTCCTTTTCCCCGCTGTCCCAAAGACCCGTCGAGCGTTGCTCGCAAAAAAAGGATTTCAGTCAGAAATTTTCGTAGTCCGTTAATATAAACATAGGAGGGTGTGATAGCCTTTAGAATTGAAATCTTGCTGCCTAAGGCTTCGTCGGCAGAAAATCTATGAACAGGATCACTGTCCCCTCCGATTTTTATGTCTATTTTCGCCAATCAGTCTCCTCTTGCCCTCCGTCAATGGGATAATCGACGTATATATAGTCCAATCTTGAGAAATGAGAGGAGAATCCGTGTAGCAATCGAGAGAAGTCGAGTCTCTGAGTCAAACAGGGAATCAAGAAGACAGCTGGAACCGAGCGGGATTTCCCCTCCCGAGGCCGTTCCTTTGGTCGCTTAGAAGAGTAGACCAATGGTATCGAGACCCACTCTCATACCATTCTCGTCCAGAGAAAATCCCTTATCTCAGTTGTCTGAATAAAAACAGAGATACCCCTCACCATTGAGGAATATCAACGTGAAGTCCCACTCGAGAAAAGATTCACCTCTTGGTCAAGTCTCATCATTGAGAAGCTCGAAATTTTTATATCTTCAAGTCAAAAAATCTCGCTGCACGCCCCCCCCCCTCCCTACCCCCTGGGACAAACATCAGCTGTTCTTCCCGAATAAACTCAGCACGCCTCTCTTTCACCCAGTGAGAAGCATCAGCTGTTTTCTCAGCCATCCTCACGGCAGCGAAGAAAGCTCCAGTCCAACGGGCCTCTAATCATCTCATCGAGGAGATTCCGGTTCAAGGTCACTCAACTGCAGAATTCCTCTTAGTTAAAGGTAAAAGGAATCCAAAACTTATTCATGTTTGTTAAGTAACATTCCGTGCGAAAGATATTTTTGAGTCAACCATCGCGTATTACTCATCGGTAGTATTAATTTTTATTAGATCCTCTTATTATAGCGTTAGTTATTTAAAGTTTTAATATTCCATTTTGTATGTAATTAAAAGTTTATTTTTTTCTGAGTTGTTTGATTAGATCCTTGAACGCTGCAAATGGCAATAGATATATAATAATACGAATCTTCCCTGGTTAAAGAATAAAATTAAACTAGAGCACTCTTAGAGAACAGTGAAGTTGAACGGAGTTACTCATGTACGGAGCAAACGTACATACGTACTCGGCCGTAAACCACGACAATAATATTTTCTGTTGAGAATGAACTGAATATAGTTCGAAAGTACTTGGAAGCACCTTTTTTATTTTTCCTGCGGGACATTGCATTCATATGTATATATATATATATATATATATATATATATATATATATATATATATATATATATATATATATATATATTAGCAGAAGTACCCGTCTTGACTGGGTTGAAAAAAGCAGAGATACCCGTCATTACCCTGGTAAAATGTACTTTCGGAAATAAAGTAAGATGGATTTGACCTTTTTCTTTTTTATTCTTTACAAACAATATTCTCATGAACTAAGCAATGTTGTTCAAGCAGCGCTACAGATCTTCTTGGTACACAATATTCTTGTGGATCAAATACAAACAGATAACTTTTGTTTCCAACTCTAGAGCAATCTACATAGAGTTTACCATAAGAAAAACAGGGTTCCTCTAATTACAACTATGCTATAAATAAAATCTCACCTTACGATTTTTTTTTAATTCACATTGCAAAATTTACACGGATTGGGAAATTTAACCTTCTTAATGTTTATGACCATTCTTACCCTGATGGATTTAGGGGTATTCTGTAAATGAAAACATCCTCCCCTTTTCCACTTCAAGTAAGAATGATTGCCTTTATGACATGTAGCATCAAATTCTTTACCATCAGACGTGTGCCATTATAATTTTTTTCGGGGGGGGATCCAAATTGCGCAAAAATATTAGAGTAACGAGCTTCAGTTTAACTTGCTGAAGAGTTATGTCGGGAGGTTCTTAGAGAGCTTAGGAACTCTGTAGAATAAAATTAATTTTTATATTTGTGGAATTCCTGAGAGGGAAAGCAATATATATATATATATATATATATATATATATATATATATATATATATATATATATATATATATATATATATATATATATATATATAATTAAGTCTGTCTGTGTGTCCATTTATAGGAAAAAAGGTTAGACAATCTATGTACATAAAAATTAAAAATCTAGTCTTATGGTAAGTTTATAAGGAAGATAATGGAATTGTTCTCGAGTCTCAAAGTGCCTCCCTAATGGAGATATGGGCCCTTTTCCGAACTTGCCCCGTCTGTTCGACCGAGGGAAGGTTAGCTGGATTTAGACCCCTTCCCCCCCCCCCCAGACAGATTAGTTTTACCCTACTTCGTTGTTCTTGTGTGGGAATGAAAAGCAACCTGTTATTCCATTCACCACAAGAAATAACGAAGAATATTGTCTTCGAAGACGGGTTGTAGTATAGCATTGGTTAAAGAATAATTTGTGATAAATATATGAATTTCAACCTGTATCTTGCTTAGGATTTATTTTTACTTAGGCAACGCCGGGTATCTCATTCAATGGTTCATAAGGGAGCCTTAGAAGCACTAGGCAGGATAATACGAGACATTAGGGATTGTGAGGCTCCTATGGCAGGTGTCACTCTTTTGCTGTAAAGTGATTTCAGGAGACACTTCCAGTGATCGCTAAAGGAACCAGGGCAGATGAGGCCTAGACTTGCCTAAAATCATATTTTTTTGTGTAGGAATATTAGAACACTGTTTCTAAACACAAATATGAGAGCAGAGCTCTTTCGTGATCAACTGTCTTCACAATTTGCTAAAAACATTCTGACACTGGGAAATGGCAAAGTACCCCTTGATACTGATGGTAGAATAGAAATATTTCCTGTCTGCATACTTATTAATATTATTGATAATATCAAGGAAAACGTATTACCCAATCTTCAGAAAAATTTAAAAAAACACAACTGGCTTTATGAAAGAGCTATATTGGTTCCGAATATTAACACTGCCTGCAGAATCAATAAACATCTATTGCTTTCCCTCTCAGGAATTCCACAAATATTAAAAATTAATTGATATATATATATATATATATATATATATATATATATATATATATATATATATATATATATATATATATATATATATATATATATATATAATGGAAGATATCACATTGGCGTGATGTATATCAGTGAAAGATAATGATAAACCACAATATTTGAATCAAGATTTTATTTATAACTATCGGACTAGTTTCAGCAAGATGCCATTTTCAACTAATAATGAAGAAACTAGGCAAGGAACACAGTATATATATAAGGTAAGACACATCCTAAACAAAATGAAACAGCAGGAAACAATCTGGGAGAACTCGAGTTAATCTGGCGCGAATGACAAACTAAACAAAATGAAATGGAACCGGAAGCAATCTAGAGAGTTGTTAATCTCTGAGACGCATTGCATCCGGGGGTTTTTAAATACGATTGGCGACTTTATTCGATATATATTTGTTAAATTTGTATTGCCCTTCAGATAAATTGAAATTATTAACTTTGTTGATGGTGATGGATTCATCAATTCTCCTCTTAATATATTTGTTTGATTTATAAATGATTTTTGCATGGTTAAAATCAATTCTATGGTCGTCCTTTTGCATGTGGGTAAAGAGACTTGAAGAGTTCGTACACCTTCTGATATCAGCTTTTAAATGTTCTTTCATCCTCTTATTAAAGTTGCTTGACTCTCCGATGTATGTTAATTTTGAATTATAGCATGCTATGCTGTATACTCTAGCATCGAGATTGATTGGACAACTCTAGTTAAGGATTTTCAAATGGTATTAGAATATTTGAATGTAATATTTATGTTATTTCCGTTCGCATATGATTTTAGGGGGGCCAAGTCTGAAGCATATGGGAAGCTATGCCATCTCTACACCACGAAGAGACGATTTTAAAAACTTTGGCTGTTTAATCTATTAAAATGTAAGTACGTTTTATATATTTTGAATGCGTTTAAAGTGGATATTTTTTTTAAAGGGGTGGTTTCGGTAAAAATATTAAGTTTCTTATTATTATAGCTAGAGTGATTAAATTTGTATATACTTATAGAGAATTGAAATACAACAAATCGAACTTGTTTATGTGAATTTTTCCTATTTCCCGACAAAAACCGATATATTTCGAAAAATAATCACGAAAACCCCCCAGCATTTTAGGGGGTATTTTAAAATCGCTAAGGATCCGAAGTTTTCTCATATTTTTTATTCTGCAAGTTAGAATATATACACAAGGCTTAAAACAAAAAAAAAATCGTGTTTTTACAAAATTCGTAAAGCTTATTATTTTATGGCTTCTTTTGTAAATTTTTCCCACCAAATCACAAAAAATACGGATTTTTTGTGTTCTAGGTTTTTTATGTAAATAAAACTATGAATGATGTAAAACACCTCAACTGGTTTGCAGAGCTTGAAAATACCAATACTTCCGGATCCTTAACCACTTAAAAATACCGAAATTTCGGGAATAAAAAGGGGGAGAGCCTATCAGTAATGTGCACTGCAGCATTAGGGAAGTTTCCCTTTGTTTACAACTTTTTTTTAAAGTTAAAATGATGAAATTTAGTACACTTTTACAGAAGTGAAAAAATAAATCCGACTTTGTTCTTAGGAATTTTTCCAATTTCGCGATACAAAACGAGATATTCCCCCAAAATAACCGATCCTCCCCGAGTTTTGGGGTATTTTCAAATCGCTACTGCTCTGTCATTTTTTTTATCCTAGAGCATTGATTGAAATTTCATTCGATTCGTCTTTTTAAGTTCTACAAAATGTAACATTTTTACTATATATCATTTATAGTTTTTATTTTATAGTGTTTTTTTATAATTATATGAAAAAAATGACAAAATTACAGTTTTTTGTGATTGATGTTTTTTCTCAAAAACTATAAGTGATATCTTTATTTCCTCTATACAGTTTGTAGAGCTTGAAAAGACGATTCTGAAACATCTTTCTTTATTAGTTATAGCACAAGATTCAGCAGTAAGCTGGGGATAAATTTGTCCATATTGTTCTGCCTATGATATGTATAGCTCTGCTGATTGCCGCATAATAATTCAAACAAAATGATCTTTTATTTCTGTATTTAACAGATCCCAAGAACCAAGATGAAACGGATTCAGTTAAGTGGTGCATAAAGACGAAAACTATCAAACAAGAAACAAGAGAAGACTTTGGAATTAGAACGCAAGACTGCAAAGCTGAATGATTTCTTTACACAAGTTCTACAACATGATATTCAGATTCCGTGTAAAAACCAATCTCCGTCATGAGCAGGGGACACAAATACGGCAAATAACACTTTGATCAAGTGATACCACTTTGAGGTATCACGAGCAGGTTCATCTAGCACATGTCTCATAACTGATCTTACTTTGCCTGTAAATTCTCTTGAAATGGATACCTCTACTGCAAATGTTGATTCGAGAATTTTTTACAATACATCCTAGTGCTCAAAAGTAATGCTGAAAATGGAAGTTTAGTGATCATGGTGGTGAAATTATTCTGTCTGTAAAAGATGAAGAAAATCCCAATTTAACAAAAGATCTAGGGTTGTAGCTTGTTGTCTCCGCTAATGGTGTGACTTATTCGTTCGCTTGTGGACCAAGTAACTGTCAATACTATAACAGCTGACATCTTTGCAAGCTCCTGCAAAGTTCGTAAAGAGGCAGTTGGCAATTTCCCGTCTGAGAAAATGTTACATCTCGCCCCCAATCCATTTTTGTACGACCTTTGATACCAATACGGTTACCTCAAAATCAAATTACGACTCCCCCCAAATACCGACTAATTAAAACCTTATATATATATATATATATATATATATATATATATATATATATATATATATATATATATATATATATATATATAATTAGGTAAAAGGCCATGTTGTATTCAGGTTCTATTGAAGTCCACAACTGTGGCAGCGTTATTAATTTTAACTTGTATTTTCTTAATATCTCTTACAAGTTTTTTAACGGGATCTTCGAGGCGAGAAAAAACATCTGCGAATGACATTCTTTATTCCTAGACGTCTCTCGACCATGTTAGGTCATCTTCAGGGAATGAACAAAACAGAAATGGAATTATTAAAAAAATGCTATATTATATATAGTATTTCTCGTATTTGGCGTACTAGTATGATCCCTAGAAGGAAGTTCTCAGCGCTGTCTAAGCATGTCACCTACGAGTACAACAAGTTCTTGAGTGATAGAGGGAACAAGGATTAATGCTTGGACATGCACACACTCAGATGCACACAATTCCGTGTCCAGTTATTATTGTTTCTTGTTTGTTCTTTTCAACTCTTTTGTACATTGTGTACAATATTGTATTTCTATACACTTTCTATGTATACTTCTTTTAATGCGCAATAAATACTACATACTAAATGTATTGCAGTGTAACCACCTTCTTATTTAGCCTTCTGGTACTCTGTCGAGAAATAGGTCACCTTCCCAGACAATACGTCTATATATACATATATGTATCTATTGGTTGGGAGGAAAGAGATAAAAGCCACGAGAATATGTATATATACAGTTACATACACATATATCATCTAATGTACGTACGCGTCCTTCGCTACGTACAAGTACGTTCACTTCGTAAAAGTAATCCATTGATTACGAGGTATAAGAGTGCGATTTTAATACAGGGGCCGATAGCGTCTAATGGGTCTATATATATTTTAATCACATAATTAAAATATATATAGTTTCATGTAAAAGCAATACCACAATTTAAAATAAGGAATCAATCAAGCGGAGGGACAATCCAGGAAATAATAAAAAAATCAATAATGACAACACGTATATACATGTAATACACCAAAATACGGGCGTACGCACACACGGACAAAAATAAATTTTACATGGGAGACCAACGAGCGCGAATATATACATGAACTTAAAGGATGTATGGAGTTCTACCTTGGGGGAGGAGGGTCATCTGCTGGATTCCTACTAAGACTGTCTGCTACACAGTTTTCACTACCTTGTAAATACAAAATTCGGAATTGATATTCCATTAATAGCAGACTCCAGCGCATAAACCTTCCATTTTGGCTTTTACAATTTCTTAAGTACGCCAAAGGATGGTGCTCCGTTTCGATAATTTCCGGATATCAAAAACTATTTCCAGAACCTCAAGTTCTATTCTTGCATAGTTTCTTTCGCGCGGCAACAGCTTCCGGCTTGCATAAGCGATAGGATAGTTATTCCCATCTTCTCCGTACTGCAGTAACACGCAACCTATGCCATCGTTGCTGGCATCCGTACGGATTTCAAATAATTTGTTCGGGTTCGGGAACCGCAATATGGGGGCGGATCTGCTGGAAGTGGGAAGTTGCCTTGGGGCTCCAAACGAGGGAATCTGGGGAGTTTTTCTTAAGGAGGGAGTTCAGGGGGGATGCTAAGGCAGCAAAGTTGGCGACAAAGCGCCGGTAGAAGGAGGTTGAATCCAGGAAGGAACGTAGCTGCTTCTTAGTACGGGGAAGGCGCATATCTGAAATGGCCATGACTTTTTCTTGCTGGGGCGTGATTTGGTTTTCACTAATTTGAAATCCAAGGTACTTGAAAGTGTCGTAGGCAAAATGACACTTGGAAGTAACTATGGTCAAACCATGCTCTCAGAGCCTATTATAGAGGGAACTAATGGAGATTAGATGTTCATCCCATGTACGTGTAGCTACGTACACATTATCAAAATACAATAAGACATTATTCAGACCATCTAAGATGCGGCGCATCATTATGTTGTAATTACTACAAGCAGTGACTAAACCAAATGGAATGCGCTTAAATTGCATAAGCCCCTTTTCTGTAGGGAAGGCAGTCTATTTCCGAACACTAACTATCCTTGAGGAGAATTTGATAATACGCCTTGCACAAATCTATCTCAGAAATAAATTTGGCGTTATTGAACAAATGTAGACTCTGGTCTATCAATGGGATCGGTTCGGCATCTAAAACCATCACGGCGTTAAGTTTTCGAAAGTCCACACACATTCGAAAGGCATGGTCTGGCTTCCGAACTATAACAATGGGGAAATAGTAATCAGAAGAGGAAGGTTCGATTATTTCTAATTTTAGCAACTTTTCGACCCCCGCATTGAACGCGGACCGCAAATGAATGAGCAAAGGGTACGGCTTGGATCGGATCGGTTATTGCGTGGTCACTACTATGCCATGCTCGAATTGGTTCGAGCAACCAGGCTTCTCGGAAATGACGTCCGGGTAGGCCTTTAACAACCGGGATAACTGGGCTTTCTGAGCGGGCTCCAGGTGGGGATTTAGATCAATCTCGTGAGGGGGGTCTCTGTACGTTTCAGAAAGCAACGGGAGTGGGTAGTCATTATCAGCTTCTACACAAACTGTCTGGATTAGGTTAAGAGGTTCCGGGGGATAAGAGGCTTCCATCACGGTCTCTTCGTCCAGGGCAACAATATTGTTGATGAAGGCGCGGCGGCGGTCGTTTGAGCATGTTGACGTGAAACAATTTGTTACCGAAGGGCGTTTAGATGAGGTAGTCCACGGGGCTACGGGCTTTGAGGACTGAAAAGGGGCCTTTCCATTGGGAAAAAAGTGATTTGTCTCCGTGGGCAGGAGAAGCATGTCCTTGTTTCTGGGCTTGAACCGTCTTTCTTTTGACTTAATGTCAAAATAAGTCCTGTAATTTTCCAGGTTCAGGTCCGCATTTTTGTATGCAATGTCTGCGCATTCCTCTAGACGGTTCCAAAAGTCCAATACGTATGCGTACGAAGACGACATCCTCATCTAGCCGGGGGTTGGAAAACAATTCATTGAGAATGCTCATCGTACTGCGAACATTTCGGCCGTAAAGGAGTTCGAAGGGAGCGAGCCCCGGGGTTCGGTGGGGAATTTCGCTGCAGGCGAAAAGAGCGACCGGCAGGTATCGATGCTATTTCCGAGGCTGGGTATGGCAGAGTTTCCTAAGAACGGCCTTAAAGTCCCATTTAATTTTTCACAGACGCCGTTTGCGGCTGGATGGAACGGGGTTGTGAAAAGGAGCTTGACTAATAGGAGTTTTCACACATACTCCATAAGCTCCGAAGTAATTCTCCTTAGGGATGCCAACGCGGGAGAAGATGGAGATCAGGGCCTCCACGCAAGTCATGCTGTCAATCTTCTTAAGGGGGATATCGTCTGGAAATCTAGGCGCAAAATCCACGAGCATTAGGATATAGGAATTCCCTTCACTAGATGGGAGGGTGTATTGGGCCAATTAGGTCGATGGCCACTCTAAAAAAGGTTCTGGCACAATTGAGTTCTTCTATAGGGGGGCTGGAGGAATTCAGCCTTTCGCCGAAGTCTTTTGACAAATGTCACAGGACCTACAGAAGTCGGCGATTTCTTTGGCAGCACCAGGCCAAAAGAAATGACGAAAGATTCGCTGCCCATCTTATTTTGACTAAAGTGGCCAGCTAACAACCCGTCATGGGCAATTTTGAGCCTTTGTGAGACATAGGATCGGGGGATACATAGCAAGCGCATAGGGGAGTGGTTAGGAACGGAGGTGGAACGAAATAACAGTTTACCCTCCGCGAGGTAGGAGACCTCCTTGCGGCCACGAACGTATTCGCGCTCGTTGGTCCTCGACTTTTCCCACAATGGCTGTAGGGAAGGACACTCATTCTGTTCCTTTAAAAAAGAATCTTTGTTCAGAGTCTCGTACTCGGGGGAAAAAGGGGGTTCTAAAGTCATGGGAGGTGCCGCGTTCTTTATGGCTTGGGCCCTCGTGATGGAGGGCTGAGCAATGGGACTAGGGGAGAGCTGCAGGCTCTGGCTGACTAATATGGTGCAGAATTTAATAGGGGCTGATACGACGTCAGCCTAAACGGGGAAATATCGGTATTCGACGAAACAACGGACCACTGGGAAGCGATTGGCTCGTCCCAAGTAATCCGGGACTACTGCAAATTTATCGTGGTCGGAGCTCACTGGGGGCAGCAGCTTTTCCGATATGACGATGCACGTGCATCCCGTATTTATGACTAGGGTTGAAACCCGGCAACCATTAACCGATCCTGTTTCAAATTCGAGCCCACCGGAGGAACTCTTCTTAAATAAAAAATAACTTGCTGTCCCGGGGGGCTATTCGCTGGTGGAGGAACAGGCGTTTCGGAGCAAGCAGACGGAGGAGAAAGAGAGGCGCTTACTTGGTGACTAGAAGCAGAACAGAACTGAGAATTTGGGGGACAGTTTGTCCTCAAAGGACCGGGGGGCCACAAAAAAAACACACGATGGGTCGTGTGGGATAATCCGACGCAGGGGGATTAAAGACAGCGGGCTTAACATCCCTAGGTTCAGACGGGGGATAATATTTCGGTTTGAGGAACCTGGGACCTTTACGAATTTAGGAGCGTTCTTCGATTGAAATCTAGGGAAGGGGCCTTTACTCTTGGGGGATGGAGGATGACTCTTCTTGGGATCTTTGGCGTAAGGATTATGACTGGCCACGTGCAAATCCGCTTCTTCGATGCATTCTTTGGAGGAAGCAACTCTTCGGTCCTTCATGAAGTCACGGATTTCAGAGGGCAGCGTACCCATAAATTGATCCTGAAAAATGAAGTCGAACAGAGACTCATAGTCGCCGTTTACCTGGGCGGATTCCAACCAAAACTGCAGACTTCTTCTGAGGGTGAATCCGAACTGGCGGTAAGTCTGGCCAGGTTGCAACCTTGCCTGACGAAACTTTGCCCTGTAGAAGTCCGGATTCATGTTGATCGCAGCCAAGAGTTCGGACTTAAGGGTCAAATAGTCGAGAGTAGCCTCGGTGGGTCACGAAATGAATATATCTCGCAGCTACGTATTTAGGAGTGGCAAGAGTCTGGCGACTCCATCAGTTTGGATATCCCAGGGATTTACCTCAACAATCTTTTCGAAGTGAGTGAGGAAAGCACTGAAATCCTCACCGTCCTTAAATGCTGGGAGCTTTAAAGTGGGGATCTGGGGGCTTCATTCCTGGAACTAACTGAGAGAATTTCTAAGTTATTCCTATTTAACTCCCTTTCATGGTGCCTCGCCCTTTCTCTTTCTTCAGCTTCTCTTCTTCTCTATTCAGCTTAAGTTTCTCTTAGTTCTTTCTTCTCTGCTCTTTCGATTCTCTCCTCATCCTGAATATAGGCGACTAGCTCCTTACCGGAGAGAGCAAGCATCTCACCCCGTTGCCTAAATCTCTCCAAGGATGTCATCTTGTTTCCTTACTCGAGCATTAGCCACTCGACGCGTTCAAGAATCTTACTGCAAAGAAAATGGGGCTCTCGCAATAGTTCCCTAAAACTCTAAATAAAATCTTAATTATTGTGATCACACACACGGACAAAAGCAATAAATTATGATAAATATACTAATTCCTATATGAGTACCTGATATAGGACCTCTTAATCCAGCACGGGGATTACAAGGAGGGGAGTTTGAAAGATTTTCTCCCAAAACACACACAAAACAATGGCTTGTAACTAAATATGACCACACGGGCACCACAAAAAGACTGATTACTCAAAATAAAATAAAAACAAATAGAAAAAAAATTTCCTATCTTTAAATAAACTTGACCCAAATTGGTAAATTTTCTTTTAATTCAACTGGAGAAATTGTAAACAAAAGGGGTCCTAAATTAACCCAATAAACCTGATACCAGAATTATATATATATATATATATATATATATATATATATATATATATATATATATATATATATATATATATATATATTGTCGTAGAATTCTTTCTGATAAAAACCCTACTTACCTGACACCACTTTTATTTAGTGTCGTAGAATTCCCCTCCTTTTTTGTTCTATCTCTAAGAGTGCTAAGAGTGTCTAATATATAATGATATTATAGGAATATCTTAAAGAATAGAGCCGTTACCAAACACGTAAGGATATATATAAGAGAAACGAACATTAATCCCAAAATAAACTTATATTTTATCTTTAACCATTGAATACACAACCTTTATACTTTAACTACAGCAATACTCTAAATATTATTATAAACAAGAATTAATTAAATTAGTTTCCCCACAAACTTGGTTAACGTTTTCTCTAGACAAAACAATAATATAAGAATTAGGCTTACGGACTCATGTGGAGTTTAAAGGCCCTCAGAAATATTTACTCTTGACGCGTGTAGATGGGCGGAATTCCTCGGTCGTCTTGGCGAGGGTAGCAGCTGGGGGGTCCACACGTTCTTCCGGGGCGGGGAAGGGTTCTTCAAGGACGAGAACCAATACGGTGCTCTATGCAACACCCAGGCAGTCGTGGTCTCTCTGGCGAGATGAGTCGAACTTGGTTCTTAATTCAAGTTAAATTGGAGTGCGGTGTGATCACCGAGTAACGAGCTCGAGGAGGAGCTTTTCTCCTTCGTTACTAATTTCCTTATGGACGAGGACTGAACTCGGGGAGGGTCTTCTTCACGGGCGAGGATAACGGAGGGGGGTTTCTCTGGCGAGAATAAGTTACTTAAAGTTTGGTGTGGCCACCGAATAACGGGCTCGAGGGGGAGCCTTTTCCTTCTTCTTCTTAATTCCTCAAGGACGAGGAATACCCCTGGTGTTTACGGTGCAACAGGATATGAGGAGTCTCTCTGGCGAGAGTAAGTTGACTTACCCAAAGTTCACTTATCGTTTGGTTTGATAACCAGGGACTTAGCTCCAGGATGAGCTTTTTCTTAGCCCCTTAAGGTAGGTAGCCCTGCCTCTCTTGCAGGGTACTTCTTGGTCTGGCGAGCCAAGTACACTACCTCTCCAGTCTCGGTAGCTCGGTTTTGGATCCGAGGACTTCGTCACCTAGAGACTGACGTATACTACCAATCCAGTCTAGGTAGCTCGGTTTTGGATCCGAGGACTTCGTCACCTGGCCTGACGTATACTACCAATCCAGTCTAGGTAGCTCGGTTTTGGATCCGAGGACTTCGTCACCTGGCCTGACGTATACTACCTTCTTCTTTTCTTAATTCCTCAAGGACGAGGAATATCCCTGGTGTCTAAGGTGCACCAGGATATGAGGAGTCTCTCTGGCGAGAGTAAGTCGAACTTACCAAAGTTCACTTATCGTTTGGTTTGATAACCAGGGACTTAGCTCAAGGATGAGCTTTTTCCTAGCCCCTTAAGGTAGGTAGCCCTGCCTCTCTTGCAGGGTACTTCTTGGTCTGGCGACCCAAGTAAACTACCTCTCTAGTCTCGGTAGCTCGGTTGTGGATCCGAGGACTTCGTCACCTAGAGACTGACGTATACTACCCCGATTTTCCTCAGAGTTCCTCATTTATACCTCGTCACCCCACTGGGGGAGTGGTAAGGGGGAGGGGCTTGAGGACGGCCCCAGGAGAGCTCTTTTTCCAAACGGTCTTTCCCACGAAGTCAAACATCGGCTCCTCGTTAGCCATCGAGATGGGAGAAACCTGTCTCCAATTTCTTGTTCGACGTGAAACTGGATCTCACTCTCCTGGGGGAGATCTTACCTTTTTTACCTTTAGGGTCTTACATGGCACCGAGTTATGCCACACTGTGGTTAAACACTGATCCGCCGATGCCTGGGGCGGATGTCCTTGCGGTAACCACCGCCTTGGGACTGCATCACGAGTGAACGGGGGGGGGGGGGAAGTGACCATTCCCTTACACACCTCCCACCGAAGAATTAAATGGGGAGCGGGGGATGCTCCCGGGAACTCAAAACACCTTACTCAACCTAGTCGAGCTTAGCAAAGTTGTATTTCTTTGAGCCCTCCCTTACATTAAGTTTCCTTACACATGAGCGCCCACGCGCGCGTTTACACCGGCAATGTGTCGAGCTAGACACTCGATTTACAATTTTATATGAACATAACAAAACCTTAATTCATCGATTACCCACAAAAAAAAACCCAACAAAACAAGCTACTTCCTTACATTTCTAAGTTTTTGAGAACTTAAATCCTACCAATAAAATTAACACGAACAACAAATGAAAACATGGTTTCACGCTCATTAGGTACTGAAATAACCCTCCATGGTTTTTCGTCTCCACCTATAGAGCAGCTGTACATTATCGGCTCCTTTGAGGTAGCTGATCCTAAAATGGTGCTCTGTGACCATTATTCTACCGCGCCTGAGTCGGCCGTTCTGGTTATTGAGTCTACCCAAGTATGGTACTAAATGGTAGCGGTATTTCAACCTACTCGAATTACCCTTCTTATGGTACTTGACTACCTTTAAACTGAACATTATGGCTAGAGCGGCCTGTTGTAGCGGGGCATAATTGATGGGAGCGTAGGTCCCATAGCTCTCCTTTAACCAGGTACACGGTAAGATCGTGTCTGGGTTCGATCTTTGGGGATCGCGAAAATTTTTCCCGGCGAGGTCGTTAATGGGCTTGGCGCTCAATACGACTTGGCGATTTAGCGGTAACTCCGTGGACGTTCCGTTCGGGGAGGAGACTACTAGGGGTAGGGGATACTCATCCGCGTCTACCATTTGATTAGTCTTACCTGGGTGTATCGCAATAGCACCTCTTTCCTCCTTCCTTGTCAACTCATTTGACTCGATTCTCTTCGCCGGTAGTTCCTCAGGTACACCTGCTCGTACCTCTACCCTCTCTTCTTCCGTGATAACCCCATTTGGCTGGGTTCTCCTCGTAGGTTCTTCCTTAGGTACTCCTGCTGGTAGCTCATTCCTACTTCCTACTTCTTCCATCGTTACCCCAATTGGCTGGGTTTCCCTCGATGGTCCTTTCTTAGGTCCAGGCCGGGCTACAACTTCCTCGGCCTCTATGAGATTCTCGATAGGTGCTCTTTCGAGTGCGAGCAATCTTTCCTTTTCTTCTCTCTCTTCTCTTTCCGCTTGAGCACGTTCTTTTTCCCTCTTCATTCTCCTTTCATCTATTTCTTTTTTAATCTTTATTCTCCTCTCTTTAGACTTTTTTTCCCTCTTCATTCTCCTTTCCTCGGCTTCTTGTTCTGCTTTCGCTATTTCGTTCTCCCGTCGGGTTCTTCTTTCTTCATCTTCCAGCTTTATCTTTAGTCTTCTTTCTTCATCTTCCATTTCTATCCTTATTCTGAATTCTCGTGCTTCTCTTTTCAACAGTATTATTCTTTCGCTTGTTTTACCTCCTCTCAGCATTCTTCTTTCCTCTGTTTCTATTTTCCGCTGTATTCGGGATTCTTCACTTTCCCGGTTCATCCGTATTTCCATTAATTCACGTTCTCTTTTACCCTCTCTTTTTATATCCTCTGTTTCTCTCTCAAACTTTATTAATTCTTGTTCTTTTTCTATATCCCAAATTCTTTCTTCTTCTACACAATCTATTCTGAGTTCTGCCATGACGTAGTCATGCATTTCTGTGCCTTCAAGTCCCATACTTTGGGCTTGTTGGTAAAATCTTTTTACTGGATCCATTTCGTGTTGGTCCGTCGATTTTTCCTCTCTGTATTTTCAGATAATTATGCCGCCCCTCACCAGGTAGCGCTTAGCATAACTTACCCTTAATCCCACTACTATGCTGATTGAAATATCACTCCCGACCTCAAATTTACCACTTGACCTATCAATTACCTTCAGATTGTTACCACCCCTAACTCTACCAATTTTCCTCTCGTCAATTATTCTCTTATTCCTGATCTGATATTCCTTTACGTGTTGGCTCTTTCTTAATTAGACACTGCTGGGTTCTTTCTAATAACAACCTACAAAACCTGACACCACTTTAATTTTGTCGTAGAATTCTTTCTGATAAAAACCCTACTTACCTGACACCACTTTTATTTAGTGTCGTAGAATTCCCCTCCTTTTTTGTTCTATCTCTAAGAGTGCTAAGAGTGTCTAATATATATTGATATTATAGGAATATCTTAAAGAATAGAGCCGTTACCAAACACGTAAGGATATATATAAGAGAAACGAACATTAATCCCAAAATAAACTTATATTTTATCTTTAACCATTGAATACACAACCTTTATACTTTAACTACAGCAATACTCTAAATATTATTATAAACAAGAATTAATTAAATTAGTTTCCCCACAAAAATTGGTTAACGTTTTCTCTAGACAAAACAATAATATAAGAATTAAGCTTACGGACTCATGTGGAGTTTAAAGGCCCTCAGAAATATTTACTCTTGACGCGTGTAGATGGGCGGAATTCCTCGGTCGTCTTGGCGAGGGTAGCAGCTGGGGGGTCCACACGTTCTTCCGGGGCGGGGGAAGGGTTCTTCAAGGACGAGAACCAATACGGTGCTCTATGCAACACCCAGGCAGTCGTGGTCTCTCTGGCGAGATGAGTCGAACTTGGTTCTTAATTCAAGTTAAATTGGAGTGCGGTGTGGTCACCGAGTAACGAGCTCGAGGAGGAGCTTTTCTCCTTCGTTACTAATTTCCTTATGGACGAGGACTGAACTCGGGGAGGGTCTTCTTCACGGGCGAGGATAACGGAGGGGGGTTTCTCTGGCGAGAATAAGTTACTTAAAGTTTGGTGTGGCCACCGAATAACGGGCTCGAGGGGGAGCCTTTTCCTTCTTCTTCTTAATTCCTCAAGGACGAGGAATACCCCTGGTGTTTACGGTGCACCAGGATATGAGGAGTCTCTCTGGCGAGAGTAAGTTGAACTTACCAAAGTTCACTTATCGTTTGGTTTGATAACCAGGGACTTAGCTCAAGGATGAGCTTTTTCTCAGCCCCTTAAGGTAGGTAGCCCTGCCTCTCTTGCAGGGTACTTCTTGGTCTGGCGAGCCAAGTACACTACCTCTCCAGTCTCGGTAGCTCGGTTTTGGATCCGAGGACTTCGTCACCTAGAGACTGACGTATACTACCAATCCAGTCTAGGTAGCTCGGTTTTGGATCCGAGGACTTCGTCACCTGGCCTGACGTATACTACCAATCCAGTCTAGGTAGCTCGGTTTTGGATCCGAGGACTTCGTCACCTGGCCTGACGTATACTACCTTCTTCTTTTCTTAATTCCTCAAGGACGAGGAATATCCCTGGTGTTTAAGGTGCACCAGGATATGAGGAGTCTCTCTGGCGAGAGTAAGTCGAACTTACCAAAGTTCACTTATCGTTTGGTTTGATAACCAGGGACTTAGCTCAAGGATGAGCTTTTTCTCAGCCCCTTAAGGTAGGTAGCCCTGCCTCTCTTGCAGGGTACTTCTTGGTCTGGCGACCCAAGTAAACTACCTCTCTAGTCTCGGTAGCTCGGTTGTGGATCCGAGGACTTCGTCACCTAGAGACTGACGTATACTACCCTGATTTTCCTCAGAGTTCCTCATTTATACCTCGTCACCCCACTGGGGTAGTGGTAAGGGGGAGGGGCTTGAGGACGGCCCCAGGAGAGCTCTTTTTCCAAACGGTCTTTCCCACGAAGTCAAACATCGGCTCCTCGTTAGCCATCGAGATTGGGAGAAACCCGTCCCAAATTTCTTGTTCGACGTGAAACTGGATCTCACTCTCCTGGGGGAGATCTTACCTTTTTTACCTTTAGGGTCTTACATGGCACCGAGTTATGCCACACTGTGGTTAAACACTGACCCGCCGATGCCTGGGGCGGATGTCCTTGCGGTAACCACCGCCTTGGGACTGCATCACGAGTGAACGGGAGGGGGGGGAAGTGACCATTCCCTTACATATATATATATATATATATATATATATATATATATATATATATATATATATATATATATATATATATATATATATATATATATATATAACTGAATCACGAAAATAAGGAACGGGAGGAATTAATGAATAACGTTACAGCCACGAGGAAAATGAAACAACGGAAAACTGCGAGGCCTTTCGACTAATGGTCCTTTACTAAGCATACTTTATAAAAGACAGGGAAAAAGAGAAATATATTTATACACCTGATTAATGAAAATATGGGATATAAAGATTAAAAGGGGTGGGATTAGCAGATACCTGGAAAAATCCTATTAACGAGATGAGCCGTCAGGGTTAAAAAAAAGTTGCGGGTTACAAAAGAAAGCTCGGTTTTGGATCCGAGGACTTCGTCACCTGGCCTGACGTATACTACCAATCCAGTCTAGGTAGCTCGGTTTTGGATCCGAGGACTTCGTTACCTGGTTATTTTTATATAAATAAGCTAAAATAACATCTAGTTGGTAATCATTAATTCAGAAATTTTATCTTTAAAATCATTCTTAAACATTCTTTTGATACAAGGGTCCAAAAAATACATTCCAGGGCTGAGATTAAAATTCGAAGTCAGTTGTATAAATGCTGATTGTAAAAGATTTCGTGAAAAAAAGTCATTTGATTTGGCAATCAAATGACTTTTTTTCACGAAATCTTTTACAATCAGCATTTATACAACTGACTTCGAATTTTAATCTCAGCCCTGGAATGTATTTTTTGGACCCTTGTATCAAAAGGATGTTTAAGAATGATTTTAAAGATAAAATTTCTGAATTAATGATTACCCCCTAGATGTTATTTTAGCTTATTTATATAAAAAATACTTTCCTCATATTTTTCTTTTGTCATATCTTCTAGTTATCATGTGTAAACTTTTTTTTTTGTTTTAATATTGCATATGTGATTCCTAAACACTGCCCCCCCCCCTTTCTTTTGTAACCCGTAACTTTTTTCTCTTTTTTTTATTAACCCTGACGGCTAATCTCGTTAATAGGTTTTTTCCAGGTATCTGTTAATCCCACCCCTTTTAATCTTTATATCCCATATTTTCATTAATCAGGTGTATAAATATCTTTCTCTTTTTCCCTGTCTTTTATTCTGCTTAGTAAAGGACCATTAGTCGAAAGGCCTCGCAGTTCTCCGTTGTTTCATTTTCCTCGTGGCTGTAACGTTATTCATATATATATATATATATATATATATATATATATATATATATATATATATATATATATATATATATATATATATATCTCGAGGAAATGGTCACCTCCCCAGACAATACTCGTAGGGAAATCGATATCCCACCCTAAAAACAGAGGTTCAGTTCGGTAACCACAACGTCCTGGCATTTGGCGGAGTAACCCGATTACTTAACTCCTCCCCCTTCTCTCTCCCCCCGCCTCGAGTACCACCCGAAAGGCCTTCACACAAGCAAGACCTGCACTTATCATCACATTTCTGGCCCGGCGAACCTAACATTGGTTAAACCGTCAACATTTCTCCTAAGAGTTCGTATTTATTTTCACTTTAATGACGAAATTAGAGGAGCGTCGACCAAAAACCAGAAGGTGCCTTTAGGGCTAATTGAAAGATGCTCGGAGAAGTAGTGTTACAGTTGGATGCTTAATTCCGAAGATCTCCCCCCCCCCCTTCCTTCCCCTACCCCCACTGGGGTGGTGAAGTATATATGCAGGGAACTGCAGAAGAATGGGAGGGAGATCGAGTTAGTCATCGAGACGACGAAGTCCGGCTAGAGTGCCCGGCAACCAACGAAAGGGACATAGAAGAAGCTCATCCTGAGCCAGTTCCTGGTGGTCACACCGAAAATTAGCATCGTGTCTCAGAAAGATCGAGTTAGCAATTGGGACGACGAAGTCCGGCTAGAGTGCCCGGCAACCCAACGAAAGGAGCACAGAAGATGCTCATGCTGATCTAGTTCCTGGTGGTCACACCGAAATTTACTTTAGCTTGTATTGAGAAACAAGCTCAATCATCTCTTATCAGAGAAACGCCCTATCCTAGTTTACAACAAAACCCAGAGATAGTCCTCACCATTGAGGAATACCCCAGAGTGAACTCCCTCAAACACTCTCCATTCGTCAAAGGATTCACTCGTTTGCTCATCGCTCGTCAGTGCGAATCATTCCAAGATTAACCAGAAGATTGGAAGAAGCATACTTTCCCGGCCCTGTGGTTGAAATCATCTTTCCCAGACAACGTGATTGACGCCATCCGTCGCCCGCACCGAAATCACCCGTGGCTTTAAGACTCTCCCCGCGCCAGACAAACATATGGAGTGCCTGTGAATACGTCCACGCGCCTAGCCGTAAACAAACTTCTTGCCTCTACAAAAAAATTGAAGCCAAGGTCACTCTCCAACCAGATTCTCGCGTAGTTGTTTAAAGGTAAATAAATTCCAGTATTTTTTTTGAAGGTCAATTAGCGTCCAACATTAAAGTGAGCTTTGGGTCAACCATTACTTTATATTAATTTATTTAATTCAGTAAGTCTCACTTAAACTCGTTTAATTCATAGCTGTGTAGTTTGTTTGTTTTATTTCACTTGGTTTTATGTTGTAATTCAAAATCTATTTTCTTAGAGGTATTTAATTCAATCCTCGAAACGCTGAGCATGGCACTAGAAATCCTCAAAGATTAAAATAACGTAATAATAATAATAATAATAATAATAATAATAATAATAATAATAATAATAGAGAAAACGTAATCAAGGAGGTTTTTTTAAGTACGTAACAAACCTATACGTACGTACACCACCACTCGGTCCTTGCAATATTGCGACAATACCTCTATATATACATATATGTATCTATTGGTTGGGAGGAAAGAGATAAAAGCCACGAGAATATGTATATATACAGTTACATACACATATATCCTCTAATGTACGTACGCGTCCTTCGCTACGTACAAGTACGTTCACTTCGTAAAAGTAATCCGTTGATTACGAGGTATAAGAGTGCGATTTTAATACAGGGGCCGATATCGTTTAATGAGTTTACCAAGTTGCAGTTCAAGGATATATTTAAAGAGTGAAAACCAAAAAAATAATTTTAATAAGTCACTAGTTAACATATATATACATACGAAAAATATAGGAAATGTAAATAAGGATAATACTGACATACTATAGAAAATTGGCAATCGGGTAACGTTAATTACTTGTTAATTAGCTTTAAAATGGGATACTATATATCAGTTATACAGAAGGAATATTTAAAAGTCGGAAAGCGGGTCGATTAACGGGAGATGCAATCGTTTTACCTTAAAAGAAGTCCTCGAGGAAGGGGACTCCTTTAGCGAGTTGGCGCAGGGAAATAGAGACAGAAAATGGTCGTTATTCTCGGCCGAATATCCTGATGGTGACGAGGATGAAGGAAGGGGGCGGGGGGCAGTAGACGAGTTCACGATCCTCTTTTAAGACGGACGAAGGCACCTTTGTCCAGAGAAGTGCAACCTCCAAAAATCGAGACTCTAACGCGGCTCGGCGCGAAATCTCACAGGGGAACTGAAGATCCTTGAGGCGGGGGGATGGGGGGGTGTCCTGATGAGACGAGAAGAATCTCGGCCAGTCCTTCAGGGACTAAACAATTCGAGGCTTGCTCTGAACAGAGTAAGCCTTCACAAAAGAGATGGATCTGCCCGGTGAGATGGTATACGCGAATACCAGGGACTTGGGGAAACAGACACACGATCTGGACTGAAATCGACGAGATCTCAAAATCCTTGGATACAGAACTCTACTCCACGTGGAGTTATTTTTAGGAGAAATAGGGAGAGAAGGAATTCAAGAAACAAAAGTAGGGGGTATTCTTCTTGGCGTCTCTTTCCCTTACATACTCATTTCAACAATTAAAACTGCTAATTTTTTCATTGTCCTCAATGGCAAACATAATCATTTATTGAATATTAAAGAATAAACATTTTCAGAATAAAGTTCCTTCATCAGGTTTAAAATACAAGCCAAGAAATGACGACAATTTATACGCAAACCTGGCGAAGCAACCTTATTCCTTGGGCCGATACACCAATGGAAAAAATTTCCATATTTTTCACAACCTAATGTTGGCAATTATTTTATATATACATATATATATATATATATATATATATATATATATATATATATATATATATATATATATATATATATATATATTATTGGCCCTTTAACCAACAGTATTGAAAACAAACGACAACTCTCACCAACAAGAAAGATATAGTAGTTCCTAGGTTAAGATGCTGCCGTCGAAACTTTCCTCTTGTTAGATTTTATGAGACGAAAGTATCAATCAATCTGTAGTTAATTGGTAATCGGTAGGTCAGTGCTCGAGCTAATACTGACTTCAACGTATCTCCAGTACTCCTAATAAGGTCCGAGCATCGTTCTTCTGTCTTCACTCTCGGTATAATATTTGAAAGAAATGAGAGTATAAAGAAAGGAATGACGGAAGAGGAAGAAGTCGGTGAGGTGATATATGAATAATTGATATTGTCCAAACACTCCCTCCCCTCAAATATAAATTAATAAACAATGTTTATCAATTTAAAAGTTGAATTATAAAGATATAATATAAATTAGTTAAATTAGAGTACTCTGTCATGGTTAACATTTAAATTATAATTAAAGATATATTTAAGTTATGGTTATGAAACTGATTTAAGTTATTAATCTTATAAGTTATTAAAAGACTAAGTAATTATCCCTTATATAGTTTAGGTTTATACCACACATCAATACACACGATACACTGCCACACATTTATCCATACATGAAATATATATGAAGTTATATAGATTCTGAATCTATTCAGTATTTAAGAGTATTTTTTAATCTTTGTGCCGCTCTGCGAACAGGTCTGCCTAAAGGTTCATCTGCAGCCACTCCACCTGAAGCACCTGGCTGCTCAGAAATTGGGTTAGAAGTTGTAGACATCTCAGTATCCTTTTCAGCTTGAACATACTGCGCTCCTTCACCCATGTTATCTTCCATATTTTCAAAATGAGAATTACTGTCCAATTCCAGTGTAAAGAGGCTAGTAACAGATGTTATTAAAGTACTTTTATCTGATTTTAAAACCTTCACAACCCTTATTAAGTTATCTTCTCTTGGAAGTAGCTCTATAATTTCACCCAAGCTCCAATACGGGCGAGGTATAACAGGATGTTTGGTTAAAACTAAAGAACCAATGTGAAGAAATTTATGCTTATTTAAATGCAGGGAATATATACAATAAGAGTTTCTGTGTTTCTCTCTTAATGACAACAGATTATGACAGCAAATTTATTAATGATGAATTCTCTCAAGTCGATAGAATTAATGAGACTTTCTCTAATTTCTTCATCATCAACATCAGGATGTTCATCAGATATGATGAGGTAAGGGAATGTAGCACCAGAAAATGTTAAATGATTAGGGGTTATTCTAAAGAATTATCAGAGTCCCTATATGTTAGAGGCCTGTTATTTATGGCTAACTGAATGTATACAAGTGATGTAATGAAGTTGGATTCTTTAATACAAGATCTACCAAAGGTTTTATAGATGCACTGTTTAATTGTTTTTATTAGCCTTTCCCAACTAGCACCAAACCATGGACTATAAGCTGGTATGATCTTATGAATTAGATTATATTTATTAAATTTTTGTGGGAAAAAATCAGAAGTCATTAAATTAGATAACAAGGATGCAGTAGAAATAAATGATTTTGCATTGTCAGAGTACAAGACTGTGTAAACCATATCTGGTCTAAAACCTAACAAAGGCCATAACAAATTGCTCTACAGACATATTTTCTAAGCCCCTAAATGAACTGCTCTCGTGTTCATACAAGTAAATATTAAAATGTAATTTTTACATTTATCATTTGAAAAATTTTTAATAAAAAAAAAATGACCAGTATAATCTACTCCTGTGTTTTCAAAGGGTTTCACAAACTGTACTCTTTCTTTAGGCAACACTGTTGCAGGAGGAGCAGTGAATGCTGTAGCATTGTATTTAGTACACAAAATACATTCCTTTATTACCCTTTTAGTGGCTTCTCTAGCCCTTATGATCCAAAAGCCTGCTTGACGTAAATGGTTTAAAGTAGATTCAATCCCTAAATGCCTACAACAGAAATGAGAGTTTCTAATGATCAATTTAGTTAATGATGAGTGTCACTACAAATGACAGGATTAACAGCATCATAGCTCAATGTTAATTTTTTAGACACTCTACCTCTTGATCTTAAAATACCATCAATGTCTATAAACAAATTTAAATCTTGCCCTAATTTAGGTACATTAGCATATGAAGAAAGCTTATGCTCTAAACCTTCTTTTTACAATAGAAAAAGATGTACTCTGCATACATTTTATAGGATATACAAAGGTTTGTTTTTTAATAGCTAACCTGTCTACAATTTCTTTTTTAAATAACACAATGGGCGAGGACTCTTCTTTATCCACTGAAGATTGAAATTTTCTGTGAGGAAATGGTAAGCACCCAAGTTGTACCTTGGGCCACTCTTTCTCAGAAACAGCAATCCAAACAGGACCATTAAGCCACGTATCTATTTGTTTCACAAATTTGGTCATGGAAATAGGTTTAGTAAGTATATGAACGATGTTATGTTCAGATGAAACATATGAGAACTTTACAACAATGTCCCTCTCAGGAAACTTCTCTTTGAAAATATTCAAATCTTTAACTCTATTAGTGACAAAGACATTTTTCTTTACAACCTTATCTGTCAAATCCCAAGAAAGAGCCACTTGACTGTCAGTAAAAAAGTGATTTTGTGTACATCAAGATTATTTTTTTTATTTGAGACAATATTAAGAACACATTGCATTGTCAAGTATATAGCAAGCAATTCTAGAGAAGGCAGGGTTTTGCTAGACGTTGAAGAAAGTTTAAATTTACTAAATAACGATTTAGAACCATTATTCTAAATGCACTAGACAACAAATACATATGCTTCTTTAGACGCATCTGTAAAGACTACTAACAACATTATTCATCTGAATTTGCCAATTTTCTTTAGTTTGGCACTCACTAATAAGGACTAATAATTCCAAGAGGGTCAAATATTGATGAAACAGAACTTACAATTTGTCTCGTAGTTTTACCATTGACATCCAGGACAGAACCCTTTATAGATAAATTATCTCTTTCTGGTTCAAAAACATAACCCAAAACTTTTGTTTCCGATAGAGAGGTTATCTTGCTGTCTGAATCAAGATTATTTAAAACAATTTTATCATTAATACACCACTCTCTAAGAGTGAAGCCAACTTCCTCCATGGTGTCTAACACTTTGTGACTAATGTTAACAATATGGTCCCTATCAAGATCTGTGTAGATCATATTATCTACATAAAATATACTAAATAGAATGTTTCTCACGACCAGCTTTTAGCATGATGGAATATTATATAATTTAGAATGAAGGGGGGGCATAGCAAGCAAAAGATAGTTGTATTATATCTAAAATAATAATATCTATGGTTATGATAAACTATAAAGATAAAGCAATTTTTATCAGACTCTTTGTTGAGTCTAATATTAAGAAAGGTTTTAGCCATATTTGCTAATATAACATACTGTAGATAGCGGGGAGTAGGAAAAGGGGCAAAGAAAAAATAATAGCGTAGGCGAGTTGCGAACAGCTTCCCGCGTCGCTGGACCACTGTTAGCCAGCGGCGAATCCACTCCGCCATCCTGAGTCTTAAAAAAGACTCATTCAAACGAAGCTTTTAAGCCGCTCGCCTCCACTTCTCGTACGCTATACACCCCCCCCCCTTCCTCCCTCCTAGAAGTGGAGCGTATTTTGAAGAAATGAAGAGAGCCCGTTTGGAAATGTTATCCAAGGGCTAACGCTCCCCCTCCCGGGTCTGGGCACCATTGTAGATAAAGGGAGTAGGAAAAGGGGCAAAGAAAAAATAATAGCGTAGGCGAGTTGCGAACAGCTTCCCGCGTCGCTGGACCACTGTTAGCTAGCGGAGAATCCACTCCGCCATCCTGAGTCTCAAAAAAGACTCATTCTAACGAAGCTTTTAAGCCGCTCGCCTCCATTTCTCGTACTCTATAATACTGATGTGTCCAAAAATATAGTAATAAACCTACAAGGTCATTTAACATGTTAGTTCCCTGATATGCTGCTTCATTTAACGAAGGTGATCCTCCCATCTTTAGGGAAGCATTAAACACTGGGCGTATTTTAGTATTATGTACCAACGGATCTGATGGGTCGGTGGGGAATCCACTTGTAATTCTCGTGATGATAGGTTCAGATATAGATTCAATTATGCCCAATTGCTTCTGTTCCTGAAAAACTTTGAAATATTCTTTATTTAAGTTACCATTTTGATGGACTTTATCCAAAATGTGCCTGTGCAAGGTATGTCAACATAGTAATGGCCCTCTCTTAATATCTTCTTTTAAACCTATACTTTCCAAAGAAAACAAATTGTCAACTTTATATTCTACATCAGAGTCCTTAAATACATCTTCCAAAGGATTAAAATAAGTTTGCCTTGGATTTAATACATAGTTTACTGCCCAAGTATATTGCCTCGGAATAAAGACCTCATCATTGTGAACACTGTCCTTTCTTAGGCTTAATTTTAAGCTGTTCATTTCTTTCACTATGTTTAGTTCTACCAAATATTTTACTTTTATGGGCAGTTTGTTCTACAGAGGAGACGTGAGAGGAAGTTACACCAGAGGGAAAGTCAACAGAGCTTACCTTATTTTGACCCAGTTTCTTGGGTATATTTATACAATTCTCAAAGGGTGAAAATTTATTATTTACGGGTAGAGAAACCAAATTATTATTAATTGGAACATTTACATTAGAGTTATCACAAGATATATTATAGTTATTTACAACACCAGAAATAAATTTATTAAAAATTTCTGTTGTAAAATATCATTACCTAAAATTCCTGCAATTTTTACAATATCATTATATATTTTGGTAGATTCTGACTCAGGGGTATACCCATCTTTTGGAGTTTATCCAAAGGTGAAGAAATTCCCACTTACAGACAATTCCAATTGGAAAGATGGTTGACAAAAAAAGGGCACCTTAGATATCTCTGAATTTTGCAAAAAAATATTGGTATCAAAGGTATATAGCTAGCGTGGTCGATTGGTTTAATGACAAACTTGCCTAGATAGCAGCCATTAAACCCTGCCATATGAATTTAAAGATAAAAATGATTGAAAGAGAAATCGTGATTGAGGATAACTAATTCAGCCGGGAAGGTTTCAAAATCACTGATACATAAATTTAACAAGATTCATTGAACAACAAATAATGGAATATGACTAATTATTGAATTTGATAATACGGTTAATGAATATAATGTGTATTTTAATGAAATAAGTATATATATATATATATATATATATATATATATATATATATATATATATATATATATATATATATATATATATATATATATATATATCCATTAACCACATTGAAAGAGAAAACTGAATAATTTTTCCTTGCAGTAATATTTTTATTACCTTCTTAGAAAAATCCGTGCAGGGAAGCGATTTGAACCAGGCACACTGAGGCAGCGAGCACTGCTTTGGACTGTAAGGAAAAATTATTCCGTTTTCTCTTTCAATGTGGTTTAATGGATTCATTTCCATCATTCTCTCGTGCTACTTTGAGAGATATATACATATATATATATATATATATATATATATATATATATATATATATATATATATATATATATATATATATATATATATATATATACGCGGGATGCCCAATGTTTACTTCGCATTTTTAAAAATTAATAACACCAAAACTAATTAAATTATAAGTGGGTCATATATAAAATGAAAGAGGAGATCTTGGATTTTTATTATTTAAATATAATATCTTTCAAATGTTCTCCAATATTGTTAAAACAAAGGCGGATTCTTTGCACCATATTTTCCATGACATTTTCCAAAACATCAGGGGTGATTTTGTCGATTTCTTCAATAATGTTTTGTTTCAATTCTTGAAGATTATTAGGTTTATTTACGTATACCTTTTCTTTAAGGTATCCCCTAAGGAAAAAATCTGGAGGGGTAAAATTAGGTGATCGTGGTGGCCAGAAAACGTCACCTAAACGTGAAATTAACCGATCAGGGAAGGCTGCTATTAGTGTTGTCATGGTTTCTCTCACTGTGTTGGGTGTCGCCCCATCTTGTTGAAACCACACATCGTGCATATCCAAATCTTCCAGTTCTGGCAATAAATAATCTTGTATCATTTCTCTGTAAGTGCCCCCTGTTACTGTCACTGTTTTTTCCGTAATCATCCTCAAAGAAGTAGTGTACCAATGATTCTCGAACTGGTTATGCCGCACAGACCATAACTTTCTGGGCATGAAGAGGCTGCTCATGAATTATCATGGGGTTTTCAGCACACCAGAATCTGCAATTTTGTTTATTAACGTATCCAGTAATGTAAAAATTGGCTTCATCGGACATGATTAGGTGCGAGGTAAAATAAAAGTCGGATCATTTGTTAGTCCGAAAAATGCGCGTGCAAAGTTTATTCTTTTTTGATGGTCTGAAATATTTAATTGTTGGGTTATTTGAATTTTGTATGGATGAAGTTTCACTTCTTTTGCTAGGATGCGTTGCAATGATGTTCGAGAAATTCCTAGTTGACTGGAACGTATCCTAGTTGACGTTTGTGGCTGTTGTTGAACACTGGATAACACACGCTGAATGACACCTGCATTTCGCACAGATCTCGGTCAACCAGAGCGTTCTTTATCACCTGTAGAGACGGAATCTCTGAACCTTGATACCATTGCAAGAATGCAATGCCTCGAGGGACTGTTCCGTTGATTAAATGCTGTTCTAAAGTCTCTCTGTGCAGTAAAAATTGATCCATTGTGTTTTAAATAAGTAGTCACAATTCTTGCTCGCTGTTCTTTGCTGTATCTTGCCATTCTGGGTTAATAATTAGTCGGGTATTATTGTATTATATTCTTAATATACGTATTGGAGATACACAATAAAACCCAAAGATCGCCTCTTCCATGTTATATATCACCCACTTTTATAACTTAATTAGTTTTTGTGTTATTAATTTTTTAAAATGTGAAGTAACTTTTGGGTCCCCAGCTATATATCAATATATATATATATATATATATTTATATATTGTCGAAGTATAGCCAAGTGTACGTGAATATGCGCACACGAGCTCTAAAGAAAGCCAAGCAAGGCGACAATGTTATTGATTCTACGAGTGCGATTTAATAGATAGTGGCAGCCGCGTAACCAAGGAATATAACAAACACAATGACAAAAATAGACTTTTAATATACACAAACTAAAAGGGGACAACAATATATATATATATATATATATATATATATATATATATATATATATATATATATATATATATTGTGATAGAACGGTCTGAGGCCGCTTAATTTCAACCGCTATCACATGTTGTTTAGGAACAAGTTGCTACCCACGTGCATCTTCGCGTCGAAGCAGGGCGTCTTATCGCCACCTGAGTCAATATTTAACCAAGGAGGTTCATCCCCCCCCCCCGTTTCGCCCCATGCGCCGATCTCGCCAGATTGAGTTAGACTTATGGGCAGATAAGGTATGACCTCAGGCGCGGCTGGGCATTCCCTCGAAGCCCCCAGTCCATTGTCCCCTACGCCAAGTGGATGGCTTCGACTACTTATACATTAGAATTTTCTAATAAGAGCAGATCAGATCCAGATTATCTTTGCGAGACATCACGCCGATCCGGTCTCACCTTGTGCACCAGGGGCCCTCTACCTCGAGATCCACTATGTTGTCCAGAAGAGGACAATATCCCTTGAGTGCCAAGGTTCGAGCCTTCGAGACGCCAAGTCCACAAGGCCCCCTCTGTTGTTCAGAAAGAGAATAACGTTAGAACAGCCATTGTTCTTTGAGCCCGTTGACAAGAGACGGTTCTCATCCTCCCCATCTGTTGTTCAGAAAGAGAACAACGTTAGAACAGCCATTGTTCTTTGAGCCCGTTGACAAGAGACGGTTCTCACCCTCTCCCCCTGTTGTTCAGAAAGAGAACAACGTTAGAACAGCCATTGTTCCTTGAGCCCGTAGACAAGAGACGGTTCTCACCCCCCCCCCTGTTGTTCAGAAGAGAACAACGTTAGAACAGCCATTGTTCTTCAAGCCCGTTCGTCAAGAAACGGTTCTCATTCCCAAGACGTCACGTCAGGATAATTTAATCCCCCCCTCCTTCGGCTGGAACTCGCCAGCGGACTGAAGATTCCTTCGCGTCGCCTTCCTCTGCACAACAACTTGTAATTACGTAATCTGAGCACTACCTTTGAGTATCTAACCTTTTCGTCAACCCTACCCTGTGCTTTAAATGGTTTAGCGATCCAACCCATCCCTTTAATTTTTATTTGTTTTACCTTTTTAAATCTCTCCCAAATCTTAATCCTCGGATTAGCCAGATATTCCTACGACCCTTTCCATTCTCTGTCTATGTAAACATTTTCCGTTTTGTGTGTTGTTGATAGTTTATTTAATAAAACTCTATTTTATTAATGATAGCAATATTATTATCCTTGAGCTCAGTTCCACTTCTTAAGCATATTGAAGATAAATAACATCGGTCAACCAGATAACCACGCACTCGAAATATTATTGAATCATTACCACAACGAATAGTTATATATGGTATATCGTCGAGAGTGCATTGTACGACATATATATATATATATATATATATATATATATATATATATATATATATATATATATATATATATAGTTCATAAAATGAGACGGACTTAAGCTCCGAATACTAATTAGATAACCGTGGTTAGGGACTGATTATAATGGGAGATTGAGGGTAATGAATGATTTACTTCCTTTGAAACTAGAGGGTAAGGTGGGGGTAAATCTGGGAAGATCTTGGTCACCTTGATTATTCACGGGGGTTAGCCATATAACCCACAGCCGGTGGGGCTACTCTTCTCAAACTCGCGTTTGCGAGATGCGGGCCTCCTGTCCTCAGGGGGTCACCGAACAAACTTCGAAGGGGGGTGGGGGAGATGACTTCTCCACACTCGGCTTGAGCGAGCTAATGGGACTCTTGTCGTAAGAGGTCACCAGAAAAACTTGGAGGACGGCTTCTCCAATCCTTGATCCGAAGGCGGGTGAGAAAGGCTGACGTTGCGCACGAGACTCTTCTCCCTGCCTCGAAGATACGGGGGTGATGTCCAGCTCTTTCGTGGCTTGCGACCGTCACTCACACTTCTTGGGAGAGAGCTTGTTGATTTGCACTCCTTTCGGGAAAGTCTCGTCTAACCAAATCTATTCGTCAGCCTGGAGCGGGTAACCTTCGTTATTGGGCGCGATGAACCGAGTGCCTCCTTACGAGGAAGTGTCAACGGCTGGGATCAGCCACCAGACGGGCGACAGCGGCGGTACCATAAACGCGGTTCCGGCGAGCCTACAAAGCAGTCTCTCGACCTGAGGGTGGTGGAGAGGTTGAGACGACCGGGAGGAAGCTTTGGTGTGAATTTCATGGGAACCTGGCGGCGGGTCAAACGAGGGAGAGGTCGGAAGGAGATGGCTGATAATTATAATGTTAAGAGAAATAAGCTATATAAGGTGGATATTATAGTGAATAAGATATAAAATATGGGGGAATTATATAAAATATAGTATATTATTGCCCCGACGTTTTTGAAGTTATAAAATCAGGGGAACTCGAATTCAAAGAAAGGAATTACACTTTGAATATTTTTAGACTCTTTGTATACACTGATGATTAATTAGGGAGCTAATTTTTACTGACCTTGATGGAGCGCTGATGAAATAAAAGTGTTCATTAAAATGCGCTGGGGACTCGATGAAAGGGGAAAGTCTATTCTGATTGGTTAATTTCGAATTGGGTTGTACAAAGGTTTTGATTGGTTGGTATTTGGGAGGAGTCGTACTTTGATTTTGAGTAACCGTATTGGTATCAAAGTTTGTACAAAAATGGATTTTGGGGCGAGATGCATAATTTTCTCAGACGTAAAATTGCCAACTGCCTCTTTACGAACTTTGTAGGAACTTGCAAAGATGTCAGCTGCTACAGGTATATCCACTTACTGATTCATTCAATCCTAAGCTTCTAAGCTAATTGGGGGTTCTCAATAGGTGTGCCATTAACTTCATATGTTTTACTGTACTATAATACTATAATCTAAGATGGATATTTGAACTCTACTATCTAGCAAAAATGGTAAATATACATAACCTGATGGCATTTTGCAGTTCAATGACAAGACAGGGTTGGCAATATCTGCTGAAGAGCTAACTGCTAATCATTTTTTGTCTCCTGTTTTTACAGATTTGACAGCGGAAAGGGATAGTTCCATATTAGGACACATGGGAGTTACATGAGCTGAGGCATGGCAGCTCCTACAAGGGAAAATTAGCTTGATTTGAAACCCAGGGCAATCCATTTCAGTATGTTTAAATGACAGACATCTCGTACATAACTGTAATTCGATGGCTCGTCTTTGTCTGGCCTGGTAATCGATATATTTTTTGCAGTGTAAAGAAGAATGATTTAGAAGATAACAAAACTTACACCCTGACTGTTTTTATTACCCTGCAAACTTGCATAATGGGACCTAAGTCCTCCCTGTTTAATATCTAACTTTAAGGTAATACTAACTTCTTTCTTAGACTCCACTTTAGTTGAAGTTACCAGGTTTCGCTTACTGGTCTGATCCTGAAAACCTTCCCTAGGTTGTAGCAATTTATAAACTGCGGTGCAATTTTCAATGATTAGTTTAACTGAGGGATAATTGCTGCCAAGTTTCCGGCATAATTCTTTTAAGAAAGGTAAAAACAATTTAGATCTAACTACATTGCTCATTAGCGGCTCTCTGGCATTATTTGTGAAAAAATCCAAACCAAACTTTTCCAATTCAGCCAATTTTTATTTAAGATACGAAATGAACTCTATATTAGACTCCAAAGTAGAACAAGTTTTACAATTAACTCCTCCTCTAGCAACTTCCATGCCACCCCAAAACTTTCATTTTCTATTAAAGCCAAAGCTCTTCCTTGAACATAAGATTTGAGATACACTAATTTTAAAGAATTTATGACATCTGTCATCTGGATGATGGTTCTTAGTTTTGGTAGTTGGTAACAGTTACCAGAGCGACCAATACACGAGACATACTTTCACACAGACGAAAACAAGGTTAAATATATTTTTATATATATTAAAGACTTTCAGGGGCGAGTGCAAGAAACCTGTTTGTTTCTTCCTTAATACAAGATATAATATATGTATATACATAAAATTTTCGATTAGAATTTAACTTAAAATTATATTAAAAATGTCAGTTTAAATGAAATAGATATGTACAATCTTTCAATTTAAATTGACATTTTTTACTTTGGTTCCCAGTAATATTTAATATTATTTAAAGCAATTCTCTCATACTTGAATTGGATAAAAAATGCACAACCTCTAAAAAAGTGAATTTATAAAAATGCAAGTTATCAGAGCAATGGTTGAGACAATTAATTTTCACCACTGAAAGGAATTAACGACTATTTTCTTAAACTTAGAAAAATAAAAAAATATGACAAAAAATAGAGCTTAGGGGGGATCTTTGTCTTTTCTGTTATGGTAATGCTGCCACCTCCTGTAGTTGGGGCTTGCCTCTTGAATGGTAATTCTTCGTACCAATAAGGGGTTTAGTTGCCCGGTTAGTGGTAACGTTGCCTCTCAAAGGGGTGAGGTTCGTAGAATAGGGATAACGCCTGCCACCGGTAATGGTAACAAGTTAATTGAATGCGCAACGGAAATATCCCTTTAGGTGGCCTTGACTTGATCCAAGAAGATGGTACCAGCTGGGATGAATAAAATAATCCATATATAGTTGTAAACAAGTCTGTATATTTATTTCACCTTGCACCGAATAAGAAATACTACAAATACAATTCCAAGATTCGACTTAACGACAAAGTAATGCGGGAAAATGGTAGAGCGACAGGACGATTATAATAATCGAATTATTAAATTAATGAACGCGTAACAATAATGAATTACTAATAATGAATGCTCTTTCTAGTATCTCTGCACCCGTTTATAAGGGGGAGTAACGTCCATCGAGTAAACCTTACGCCCCGCCTACAAATGACGTTGGCGCACGTGGTTGGCTGCTCATTCCCTTAGCTTGCCTCCCGATTGGTTTAAATTAACCCCTTATTAAATTTTGATTGGATGGCGGCTAAACTGCCGTACCTCGTTATTGGTCAATATTTCTAGAAGGCGGAGCTTTATCATAAGCAATACATTTGTTTAATTTCTGTCTAGCTTTGTTACAGAATGGTGAAATGCTTCATCACACGCCTTTTTATTACCTCCAGAGATTCTCCGTTTCCCAATGTTTATTCTCTGGCGCCCGTCTGACTTGAGCCCAGATACGGAAGCTACCACTTTATTACAGTGAGAAAATCGAGCCTTTACATCGAAATTCCAGACTCGCTTTCTCTCCCAGCCATCGGGTTCCTTTGTGTAGGGTATCTACATGTTCACCATACATGTGTGCCCTACAAGCTAACCATCACAAACTAATTCTACCACCACAGTGCAAGAAAACAAGTTATATTTGTAAAAAGGAAGGGGGGGGATAAGCGATTATATAAAACTAATATGGTTTAATTGTATCCAGACCATAAGTGCATGATGCAGGAAGAAAAGACTTTAGTTCTTATAGGATCAGACTTTTTAAAGTGAGTACAGTTATCAGCTGGGCTACTTTTTGAAAACGTATTTACAGGTTTAAAGACCATGGTCTGAGTGTACTTTGAGAAACGATCTGCCTCGCTTGTTCTGTAAGCTTCTGCTGGTTCTGAGTCTTGCTACAAGCAACCATCTCCCACCTCACGTCCAACTTTTTTGGAGACTATTTAAAGCATTTTCAAAACTGGATTTAAACCTTAAAAAGGCAAACGAATCCTTATTGTTATCACAAAATTGGGTTATTTTAAGTTCATGTAGTTTTAGTTTACAGGGAGAGCCACTTGGTAATTTATCCTGATTAAGAGGGTAAACTTCTTTCTTCCAAAAGGGATGTCAGTGTGGCCATTTCAAAAACTATTTTATCATTATAGTCAGTGTCTTTATTGATTTCAATGGTAAGTTCTTTATCAATGGTATCCTTCCCAACACGTTCCATGTTGCAAATAAGTAGGTAATATGTTTTTTGACACTCTTTTAAATAGGCAAGGGAGGATTTGAAGTCAGAAATAACCTCTTGTAATTAAGGCACAGTTAATAGGGATCTATCTTTCTGGAGAGTATTGTTTACTCTCTTTGTTAGGGATATTTTAATCACTTTAAGTTCCATTCTATTTTTTTGCCAGGGAGGACATTTTGTCATCAAAACACAACAGTTTCACAACACATTATAACGTTAAATAAAGGGTGTTCCATTAAACCGGATCGAAGTTAGCAGTAAATAAAACAGTGTTATTGGTGAAAATTTATTGATTTAACTATTTGATCATGTTATTTGAGTCATGACAATTATGTGTGAAAAAAAATATTGCCTAAATGTCCGCCAAGGCTTCGGCGGCACACCTCCACTCGATGGTCAAAATTTTTGATGATGTCTCTGCATAGTTGCTCCTTGATCTCACCAATATGCCTTATTATCTCATCCTTCAGCTGTTGAATTGTTGTTGCCTTGTTGGCATATACCTTATTTTTGAGATGACCCCAAAGGAAGAAATCTAAAGGCATCAAGTCACACGATCGTGATGGCCAATTGACCTCGCTGTTTCGAGAGATGATGCGACCTGGGAACTTCTCATTCAATAAAGCCATTGTTGCATTGGCTGTCCGGCATGTGGCGGCACCCTGTTGAGACCACACATCTTTGATATCCATAGAATTTAATTCAGGCCATAAAAAGTTGGTTATCATGGCACGGTATCGCTCGCCTGTCACCGTAACAGAATTCCCGGCATCATTTTTAAAAAAATATGTCCCAATGATTCCGCTAGTAAAAAATGCACACCAAACAGTGACCTTTTGTGGATGCAGTGGCTTTTCAACAATCTTCCTGGGATTTTCATCAACCCAAATGCGACAATTCTGTTTATTAACGAATCCACCAAGATGAAAATGGGCTTCATCACTAAAGATGATTTTTTGCGAAAAATCATCAGCGACTTGTCTTTGCTCGTGCACCCAATTGACGAATGTACGGCGCTTCAAATGGTCAGCAGTCTTTAGTTCTTGTGTCAATTGAATTTTATAAGCGTGTAGAGACAAATCTTTTGTCAAAATTCGATGTAACGTTGTTGTGGAGAGGTTCAATTCCTGCGCGCGATGACGAATAGAGGTGTCTGGATCGTCGGTCACATTCTCGCGCACTGCAGCAATGTTTTCAGCTGAACGGCGTAAACGAGCACGCAATGGCGTTTTCATATCTGCCACCGACCCCGTTTGTTTGAATTTACGAACAATTTTCCCAATTACACTCTGGGTTGGTCGATCATGTTGACCAAATAAATCGCAAAGTGACCGAAATGCATTTCTGTTTGAACGTCCATTTTCGTAATAGGCTTCGATAACTTTAACACGTTGTTCGATTGTTAAACTTTCCATTGTTGAAATTGTCAAAGACTGAAGTTGTTAAATCTGAAAAAAAGAACAAAATCATTAGACATTTAAACTTAAATTAAATTTAATATCGGTCCAATTTATTGGAACACCCTTTATAAGAGAATTTGACAAGGGAATGCTTGAACAAAAACACGGAGGCTTAATCTCCCAATATCAGTAGAACTAAGTTCCTCAAATGGAATAAAGTTTCGACTTTATTGGCTCTTTAACCAAGAGAATTGAAAACAAATGACAACTCTCACCTCCAAGAAAGATATAGTAGTTCCTAGGTTAAGATGCTGCCGTCGAAACTTTCCTCTTGTTAGATTTTATGAGACGAAAGTATCAATCAATCTGTAGTTAATTGGTAATCGGTAGGTCAGTGCTCGAGCTAATACTGACTTCAACGTATCCCCGGTACTCCTAATAAGGTCCGAGAATCGTTCTTCTGTCTTCACTCTCGGTATAATATTTGAAAGAAATGAGAGAGTATAAAGAAAGGAATGACTGAAGAGGAAGAAAAAGGTGAGGTGATATATGAATAATTGATATTATACATATATATATATATATATATATATATATATATATATATATATATATATATATATATATATATATATATATATTCCTTGAAAATGAACTTGCAAATATAGTTCGAAAGTGCTTGGATTCATCTTTTTATTTTCCTGTGGGTTAATATATATATATTTATATATATATATATATATATATATATATATATATATATATATATATATATATATATATATATATATATATATATATATATATATATATATATATATATATATGAATATGTACCACGGAAGGAAACGAATAAAAGACGGATTGGAGTTAGTACTTTCGTCTATTCGACATCTTTAAACTCACAATGTGAGTTTGAAAATGTCGAATAGACGAAAGTACTAACTCTAATCCGCCTTTTATTCTGATTTCTTCCGTAGTACATATTCATATTCATAGTTATCACGCGCTAACTTTCGTGATATTTCCCATCTCTCTCTCTCTCTCTCTCTCTTTCTTTCTCTCTCTCTCTCTCTCTCTCTCTCTCTCTCTCTCTCTCTATATATATATATATATATATATATATATATATATATATATATATATATATATATATATATATATATATATATATATATATATATGGGAAAGAAGAGCAAATACAAGTTCTGCGGATGATAACACCCACCACAGGGCTTTCGCCATTTTTATTTTCTGCCTTTCAAAACGATTTTGAAGACAGAAAGAAAGATGCAGAAACCTTGTATTGCAGACTATACAACAATATAGTACAAGAGAGAAATGAGACAAGAAATGGGAGTTTTTTAAAGATAAGAGAATGGGACATTAGAAGAACACTAATATCAAAGAGAGCAGAGGGCGGCACAATGAAAGCAATCCATTACTGAGAGGACAGAAATAACTCTAGGGGAAAACGTTTTAAATTCCTGGCTGGGATTCGAACCCGGGTCTGCTGATTGCCGGTCAGATGCTCTACCGTTAAGCTACTATGCGTTATTTTTATATTCTCAGTAATGGATTGCCTTCATTGTGCCACCCCCTGCCCTCTAGAATCTTAGTATTCTCCTAATGTGTCCTTCTCTTACATTGAAAAAAACTCATGTTTCTTGTTTCATTGCTCATTCGCCTCAAATTTCTCTCTCTTGTACTATATTGTTATATAGTCTGCAATACAAGGTTTCTGCATCTTTCTTTCTGTCTTCAAAATTGTTTTGAAAGGCAGAAAATAAATATGGCGAAAGCCCTTTGGTGGGTGTTATCACCCGCAGAACTTGTATGTGACATGGATAATGAGCCTTTAAATTGTGAGCGGGTAAGAAGATGTGGTATAAAAATTCCTTGGAGGTTCCTAGCTTAGGACGATGTTAGGTTTGATGGGGTAACGCTTTGGGCGAAAATGGGAATAAACCTAAATAACTACCTAAGACCTAAAAATCATGGACAATCAAATCAGACATATCAGTAAGTTGAAAATCTTCTCCCTCACTGTCATCGGATGGACAAACAAAAAAAGAATATATAACGAGATTATAAGGAGCCTGGACCAAGACATCATCCTCATTTCCGAGCATGGCGTCGATTTGCGAACAGAGTATATTATAATATACAATTATGAAGTGCTGATGGCCAACCACTCTAATGAAAGATTTGATGGCGTCGCAATTGGAGTCAGGAAAGGAATAAAATTCCAAGAAATTCAAGGTTTAGAAGAGTCTTACCTGGCTGTGAAGATCAAGAGGATCTATGATGACCTTGTGGTGGCAGTCGGTTATCAACCACCTAGACGCTCATATTTGCCAGTTCCTAATTTCATCCGTCTATTCCGTAGAAACGCCTCAACAATTTTAATTGGAGACCTTAATGCCCGCTGCAGAAAACCAGGATATACTACGGCTTTAAATGAAGCGGAGAATACACTCAGCCTTGTAATTAGGAGGAACATAGTGCAAAGAGTAGGTCCAGATTTTGCCACATTCTTAACAGGAAGATCTTTTACAACACCTGATGTTGTATTGAGTAACGCCAACTTTGCTCTCAACCAAGTGACAGTGCCCGGTGCTTACATACCATCAGATCATATTAGCATGATAACTACGTTGTCAACCTCACCAATACAGGTCCAAATACCCAGACGGAGATGCCTGAACAGGGCTAATTGGAAAGCTTATAAAGACCACTTGAGCACCATACCAGTAAATAGACTGGAAGGCGCCTCGATTGAGGAGGTATACCATCATCTTAACAATAAAATGGTGAAATTCAAAGAGGCCGGCCATCAAGCTATCCCATGGACCGGATTTAAAACTTTCCCAGCCCCGAGGTGGGATAGAGAAATTACCGAAAGAATAGACCGATTAGATCTCTCAATGAGATAAACCTGTACGGTAACACAGCCCAACGCTATAGATAGCTATGAAAACTAAGAGAAATAATCAAACTTCTCATCATAGAGAAATCCAAGGAGACAAGGGAAAATATAATTGGTAACGTATACACTGAAACGGATCGGAAAAAATTCTGGGGTCAAATTAAAGGATTAATAGAAACTCCTCCAAGGGAAAGAATAAATATAATAATCAACGGAGTTGAAATTAACAGAGATGAGGACGTGGAGCGTCACTTCAGAGAATATTGGAAACAAAGATTTAGCATCAGCGAAGCGAAAAATGCAGAATTTGATTGGGATTACGAGGATGAAGTTGAGACAAGGTTGAGAGAGCTGGGTGAAGAACCCACACCTCATCTTCTGGTTGACCGTACTCGCCATGCTCGGGAGGAGGGTAGACCGTTCACATACGAAGAATACGAAACTGCACTAAGGAGTTTCAAACAAAATGCTCCAGGGTTTACCGGAATTATGAAGATTCACCTAATAAAAGCACCCCCCCCCCAACGTAAATCAAGAAATTTTAAACATCTTCAACGCTTCCATGAAATATTGGCCACTTTCCATATTCATTGAAAAAGGCCAAGATGATATTTTTGTTGAAGCCCAGGAAGCCTAAAAAAAGAGATAAGTAGCTACAGACCGATCTCCCTATTGGAGTTCATCGGTAAATTATTCGAAAAGCTCCTGAACACAAGACCTACGAGCTATTTGGAGAATAACAGCCTGTACAACGATCAACAACACGGGTTTAGGAACAAAGTCGGAACCGAAACCACATTAGCCCTCATAACAGAGAAGATCGCTGTTGCAAAGGACAGGGGCAATACTGTTGATGTCGTACTTAGAGACGTGACCTCGGCCTTTGACAAGGTCTGGGTGCCGGGCCTGAAAAATGAAAATCTATGACCTTGGAATGGGGGACAGCATGACAAAGATCTTTTGGAGCTACCTTGATAATCGTAAGGCCATGTTCAGCATTAACGACATTGAAGGAGAGCTCTTTAACCTAGAAGCAGGAGTGCCACAGGGTGGATGTTTGAGCCCCACGTTATACGCGATTTTTACCAGTGACCTCCCACATCGTGCCTACGATTTTGCCCAATACATTCAACTGGCAGACGATGTCACACATATCGTGACGAGTGACTTCCCTAATCCGAGAGATGTGGCAACAGGACAGGAGGAGAAATTGCTATAGTCAACAACTATGAAAGGAGGAACAAAATAAAGACAAACATCGGCAACTTCAAAATGATTCCGATGGAACGCAGACGTACGAGGGAAGTTATGGCAGAGGGTGTACTTTACCAGTACTGCACAGACGGCAAGGCACTAGGCCTAAAAATAACAGCGAGTGGTTATAAATCACATCTTAAAGAGAAGATAGCCGGATCCAAAAAGGCGCTCCGATTTCTCTTCCTTTTTAGATTAATATCACCATCCAACAAAAGGAAATTATATCTAACGCTCGTGAAACCGCTGCTACTGTACCCCATAATCCCAACACACAGCATGAGTGATACAGCGCTAAGGGAAGCGCAGAGAGTACAGCACAAGGCGCTGAGATTCATATCAAATGTTACTCTTTAGGACCGTCTCCCCCCGGAATTGCTACATGAAATAAACAATATAGACCCGATTAATGTAACTTTACCCAAGCAAGCAACCAATCTATGGGATAAAATACGAGGGGCGGTCAATAAGTTTTACAATTCGGATATAAGGAAACGAGATATGAGGAAAAGTGTTTTACTATTTTTCAATATAACTACCGTCGACTTCAATGCACTTGCGCCACTTGTCCCTGCGGCTTCGAATTCCCGACAACCAGAAATCTTCCGACTGCTGTTCAATCCACTCCTGGACGACGAGCTGGACATCTTCATCGTCCCCAAACCGGCGACCACGCCGTGCATTCTTGAGCTGGCGTAATAATAGTAGTCGCTAGGGGCCACATCTGGACTGTAGGGGGGATGGTTGAGCTCCTCGAATCCGCACTCGCGCAGGGCAGCTTGTGCAACTCTGGCCTTGTAGACTTTGACGACGTTGAAGTCGATCATGGGGCGTGAGGTTTCGTGAGGTTTCTAGGGACCCATCGGGCAGAGACCTTGGTCATGGCCAAATTGTCGTGGATGATGTTGATAACACTTCCATGTGATATTCCAAGTTCTCGCTCGATTTCTTCGACCTTCACCCGTCCATTTTCGAGGATCATCCTCTCCACACGGGCCACATTGTCCTCGTTGGTCACGTCTGATGGGCGTTCTGGACGGGGATCATCTTCAAGGGACTCACGACCATGGCGGAACTCCCTATTTCAGCGAGCAAGGGTTGCATAAGAAGAGGCGGTGTTGGTGTACACTGCAACCATGCGTTCATGGATCTCTTTTGCATTCTTGCCTTCCTTGGTCAAAAATTTGATCACGGCGCGGTGCTCAACCTTCTCCATTGTTGAAAAATTTGTGCCTGACGATCTGCGATCAGCTACTGCTTCTTAAATAGACGAGCCAGGAGCGTGCGGCTGCAGGTCCTGATTTGTCATAACTTGTCCTAACACTCCCACAAACAGCCATCCCCCTTCCTCTGTTTTGCCCTACCGATTAGCAAAACTTATTGACCGCCCTTCGTATATCGAATTATATCAGAGGAAATTAGGAACCAATTAAGATTACCTGATGATGAATACCCGAACATGCACTTTAAGCAGGCGTTCAAAAGTAGCCAGCTAAAGATTCTAAAAAATATAATACCAATATATAACTAAGAAATAATAAAAAAGAAGACAAACAAAATTTAACTAGACAAAAATGAAAAACAAAGAACAAGACAGATATAACTAAGAAAAGATCCGAAGTAGACATATTTTAATTTACTAAACAACAAAAAAACTAATTGGACAAAAAACAACAAAAAAAATCCAAACTAAAAAACAAAACAAAGAAAATCTAATACACAATGAATAATTAAAAAGGAATGAACTGCAAGGTTTGAACAATTAAATAAAGTAATATAAAAAGATCCGTAGTGAACACAATAAAAATCTTTTAACATAATAAATAATTAAAAAGAATTAAATTGCAAAGTCGGAACAACTAAATGAAATAATATTAAAAAATCAGAAGTGGACACAATAAGTTATTTAAATATTCGCTAACATAAATATGAAGAATCAAGAGGAATAACTGCATTGGCAAGTATCCAAGATTAATTAAACCACTACATAATAAACGAAAACAAAGGCTTGAACGCTAAAACATTGTCAACGCAAGAATCAATATAAATATTTAGAAATACTGAGTTTGCCAGACGACCTGGAACATATAACCCTCTCTCTTAATTACACATACTTTTATCTTTTCTCTAACTATCCCCATACCAATTTCTCTCTTTAAACATCATTGATCTTGTTCACTCCTTGAAAAGGTCTTTAAGAATATAGACGAAAGCACTCGGAATGGATTATCACTTTTCCTTTGTGGGTGTATCTGCATATATATATATATATATATATATATATATATATATATATATATATATATATATATATATATATATATATATATATATATATGCAATGTCCCGCAGGAAAAAATGAAAAGGTGTTTCCAAGTACTTTCGAACTTTATTAAGTTCCTTATCAAGGATAACTACAAGAAACAATATTATATTAGAGGTATATATACGAAAGAAAAGTATGAAAGACTGCCTCAAAAACAAGAAATCACCAATGAGGAAGACGAAAGGGGAAAGGTAAAAAAACACATTAAGAATTACAAGAAGCAGGTAGTAAGGACAAACTAAGCCGACGGCAAGGGTAACAGTTTCAAAGAAATGGAGATAGCCTAACGAGGGAGATTTTTAGACACGATGAGCAAAAGGGGGGGAAAATACCATGTACAAAACAGAGCAGTGACAATTAAAAAATAAAAAAAATAATAATAAAAATAAAAATAAAATAGGGGCTACATAACTAAAAAATCTATACATATATATATATATATATATATATATATATATATATATATATATATATATATATATATATATATATATATATACATATATATATATATATATATATATATATATATATATATATATATATATATATATATATATATATATATATATGTATGTATATATATATATATATATATATATATATATATATATATATATATATATATATATATATATATATTTATATATATATATATATATATATATATATATATATATATATATATATATATATATATATATATTTATATATATATATATATATATATATATATATATATATATATATATATATATATATATATATATATATATATATATATATATATATATATATATATATAACGACCTGATCCCACAATTCCGTCACGATTCTGCTGGATGAAGGCGGTGAGGGTAGCTTCTTGTTCCAGAATGCCCCACGCTTGTGAACTCCGAGGGATCTTGGGTGCCTCGGTGAGGGGATGGGGGGGGGGGTGACCTATCGACGCGTAGGTTTCACGGAGAAAAGCCGAGATGTAGTTTTCTCGCTTATGGAACCCGAGTGAGGCTGTTTGTAGCTTCGGCTCTTACACGTGAGTAAGAGCTTGGGTCCACATTGACTTGCAGACCAACGGGGTAAGGAGCCTCCCTAACTGAGACCGATCTCCTCTCTGAAGACTTGATGCTTCGACGAACTACCACTACACGGATATACGGCAATTCTTGCCCCGCCAGACGCTGTGTAAGCTCTACTAATTGCTTATGGAACCAGAGTGAGGCTGTTTGTAGCTTGTGCTCCGACTCGTGAGTACGAGCTTGGGTCTGCACTTCCGTCCAGACTAATGGGATAAGGAGCCTCCCTAACTGGGACCGATCTCTTCTCTGAAGACTTGGTGCTTCGACGAAATACCACTACACCGATAGATGTAAATTCCTGCTCCCCCAGACGCTGTGCAAGCTCTACTACTGAGGGTTAAAAGAATTCGTCTTTTATGTTTGAAACTCGGGAGAGATTCTCAGGGCGCCGGAAGTAGATTAGATGTCAAACTACTCCATTTGGTCCTTTATAAACTTCCGGCAACTATAGGAAGCGAAGATGGTCTCCCATTTATCGATAAACAGTCTGGGAAGGAACTCGGTTGTCAGCTGAAATGGCCGGCGGTTTCTTACGGCTGAAGACCACCAGATATTGGGCCGGAAAGGGAAGGGTTGATAAGCGGCCCGCACAAAAGGGAGGTGGGCAAAAGTTGGGAGCATTATGCTATTCTCCTACAATATATATATATATATATATATATATATATATATATATATATATATATATATATATATATATATATATATATATATATATATAATATTGAGGATAAATCCCAGAGCCACGAGAAACGGATGTAGCATCTTTTAATTTTTCGCTACTTTTCGAAAACTCCAAGTTTTCATCTTCAGCCTAGAATAAGTTTACAAAGTAAATATGTATGAAGAAAACTTGAAAAGGCCAACAAGACATTATTTTAAAGTGTTTTATATATAGAGATTCGAGGGTTCTTAGGCAATGTTGTAGTACTTTCTACTGATATTTTGTAATTGGCGGCTAGAACGATGTAACTTACTATTTCGTCCGTGTTCCAAAATGTATCACGTTTTTGGAGTAAATTGAAGGGGACGGCTCGTGTGGGGGTAAACCCAATGAGGTGGACCACCCTACGATGATCCTGAGTTTCACTCAATTGGGGGGTCTGGGGGGCACAACACCCCAGTATATAATCCTAATTTTTATAGAATAATGTTCTAATGTCCATCGAAGTGAATGATATAATCAAAAATGGCGTAAGTAAACAGAGTTTTCCGTTTGTTTAGTTTCGTGCATTTTTTTTTACCCCCCCCAAAAAAAAAATAAATAAATGGCGTCGGCTATATTTCGAATATTACTCAAACGCGCATGAAAATTCAGGCATGGGTGAACAAAATATAAACACCAAAAAATCCACTTTTTTGGCCGAGCTGCTTATTCAAATATTTACCTATATATATATATATATATATATATATATATATATATATATATATATATATATATATATATATATATATATATATATATATATATATATATATTTATTTATTTATTAACAAAAATGTGCCTCACATAATAGGGATAATTAAATTGTAATCAGCAGACGAATATTAGTAATGAATTATTCTATCACAGGAGCTTTTTCACTGATATCCTTGTAAGAGAAGACATCACCAACTAAATTATACGAAAACAACTTAAAGAAGAAAGTAGTCAATACTCAGTCGGCTCTGAGTTTTTTCTTTCGACATTTATTCTTATCACTCGTCCTCTCTTATTTAAACTTACTTTATAATGTCAGCCAAACGAGTCACTGGTTCTACTATTGATTGGATTGCATTTGCAGCACGAGTTCCAAAAAATCAGGTTCAGCAGTTTAATGCTTTTAAAGCAAAATCCGATGCCTACCTACGCAAGTAAGTACCACCGGTTTTAAGTATATATATAGATGTCTTCTGGCGCTAGTACTTTGGTTGGTCCGGTGGTGTGGGTGTCTATTATATTTTCATAGTGATTTTATGATAAACATGTAGATTGGCGGCTCAGCCGAAAAAGTGGATTTTTGTTTGTTTATATTTTGTTCACCCCTGCCTGAATATTCCTGCGTGTTGGAGTCCTATTTGAAATATACTCTGCAACATTTTTTTTTTTAGAAAAATGCCTGAAACTAACCAAATGAAAAATGCGGTAACACTTCAGATTCAGGGTGCACGGTAGATGGCGCTGTTAGTCGGCTACAATTTGGGGCTACAGCATATCTCTTATGACGTCAGACGGTAGCGTCAGATGTGAACAATATCGGCGTAATATTTTTTGTATATGAGTATATACTGGGGGGCTGCGCCCCCCAGACCCCCCCCAATTGATTGAAACTCAGGATCATCACAGGGTGGTCCCTCTGCAGTGATATCTCCCCCACGAGCAGTCCCCTTGAATTTACTGGAAGTTTTTTCTCCCCACCAGCTTTTTACTGGCAGAAAAACCTAACCTAATAACAACCAATTCTTACTTTTATAGGTTTCTTGATTAGTTTATGCGCCTCTAGATAATCTAAAAGTTTTTCGCGATCATACAAAGTAAATCCAAATTCGAATAACAAAGAAGCACATGGAAGCACGAAAACACAATAACGAAAGAAAAACATTTGCAAAACGGGTCCTATTTATAAGCTACAATGTTGCCAGGAAGAAGCTGTTATCGTTCGCAGTAAACAAAAAATATGAAAACAAAACAAAAAACAATAAAATACATCAAGAAACCTTACCTAACTTAGAAAAAAACTATAAATGAGCAGAGCGCGGATATTTAATAAATAATAAACTAAAAGTTACAAATGTCCAAAACAATAAAAAAAATATAACACAGTGATTGTCACATCTGACGCTACCGTCTGATGTCATAAGAGATATGCTGTAGCCCAAAATTGTAGCCGACTAACAGCGCCATCTACCGTGCGCCTCAAATCTGAAGTATTACCAAAAATGCTAGACGAGCGGTCCGGCTGGAAAAATTATTTTGTTTAAATATTATCGTTCACCCGTGTCATTTCTGATGTCCTACCCCACCCCCAACCCCTATTATAATTCGCAAAACGATTAAAGGTGCTGACATGATGTAGTTAAAGCATTCACCTCTGTAAATGTCAGAACATTATAAAAATTAGGATTATATACTGGGGGGCTGTGCCCCCCAGACCCCCCCCCCAATTTAATGAAACTCAGAATCATTGTAGTGTGGTCCACGCATCATGTTTAACCCCCCATGAGCCATCCCCTATAAATGTACTCCAAAAACGTGAAACATTTTGGAATACGGATGAAATAGTACATCTTATCAGCCAGGCTGCTCGTCTACATATTTACCAAACGCTATACTTTCCCAATTGATTGGAACTCAGGATCATCGTAGGGTGGTTGCCCCATTGTGTTTACCCCCAAACAAGCCGTCCCCTTAAATTTACTCCAAGAATGTTAAACATATTGGAACATGGATGAATTAGTTTACATCCCATCATTCGAGCCGCCAATCTATATATTTATCAATTTTATTTTCTTGGCTGATTTGCCCACAACCTCTCCTTTCAAATTGTTCCACTGAAATTTGCATCAGGTAAATATGTAGATTAGCGGCTCGGCTGAAAAAGTGGATTTTTGTGTATTTACCTTGCGTTTACCCCTGCTGGAATATTCATGCATGTTTGAGTTGTCTGATGTCAGACTCCACCCCCACCCTCATTATAATTTGCAAAACGATTAAAGGCGCTGACATGATTTCGTTAAATCATTGACCTCTATAAACGTTAGGAAATTAGTCTATAAACAATTAGGATTATATATTGACCCCCCTACAATTTATTGAAACTCAGGATCATCGTAGTGTGGTCCCCCATTGTGTTTACCCCCGCACGAGCCGTCCCCTTAAATGTTTCTCCCAAAATGTGAAACATTTTAGAACACAGACGAAATAGTACGTCCCATCATTCAAGCCGCTAATATAAATATTTATCTTGCATTAGTTCTGTATTAATTTTAGCTGTCCATTTGATTGATAACAATCTCTACCTTGTCACTCTCTATCTCTCTCCCTCTAATACTTTTTTTGGATAACCGGCTTCTACTTGATTTTATTAATAAATTCTGTCTGAATAAGGAAATTATCCTTGCAGGGCATTTTAACCGGTAATTGTATAGAGTATGGGCAGATCCGAGTCATAGCTTATTTTGGGCTATTTTTCCTAGTTACTTTTTCTGAGCTGAAATCTATGTGGACGAAGTTTATGGCTATTTCTGACCCCCCAAAATGATTGAAATCTCAGGATCATCGTAGGCCCATCCCCCTGACAGGCCGTCCCCAACAACAAGCCGACCCTCAAAATAAGCTAGGATCGCATCCCCCCATACTCGCAACATTTACCTTTTAACCTTCCCTCAATCAAGTGGGCACAGGTGCTTCCTACTACAGGTATATCCTGCACTAATTCCCAATTCATAAATTGTTTTACCTCACTTTGGTCTCACCCAGTCAGTATTGCAACAAACCTTTTATTCCCCAGAAAATACACTGGATCTAATTCTTGTTTCTGAGTCCAATAGACTGAAGTTCTACCCCATTTCCTTAACTGTGGCCACAGTCCAATCGTTACTAACTGCATGTTTCAATTCTTAAATAGTACTGCTCACTCCTCAGCTATTAAATTGTGGCCACAGTTTTAAGTATTTTTCTGAGACAGCATTCAAGTAAAGAAATAAATAAACATTACCTGCATTTTGTAAGAGCGACTGGAATAAAAACATTTTGAAGAAATTATAAGGCAATCAATTACCATCTCAGCTTAGTCGACTGGGATTTTGAACTTGACCACATTAGTCCAGACCAGATGTTCACCTACTTTACTGAAATTTTAGACCCTCTCGTAAATAGGTTTGGCCCGACTAGTCACCTATCATCTGTGACTTAAAAACCCCCCTTGGCCTGTTAGACCACCAGCGACGCTCAAATGACATAGGGCTGACTTATGGAAAATTATAAAAGCAAATGACAGTTATTTGGTAGAGCTTCTCCTGAGGCAGAAACAGCTCTCACTTCCTATCAATGAAAATGATCAATATCTAAATTTTGTCATAACCAGTGAATCCAACTATGAAAAATCGATTACTGACCTTGCTAGCAACAATAAAGTATTCCATGCTTACATCTGCAGAAAAAATGTTGGTTCTCCATCCGTGGGTTATCCATAACCCTATATTTTAAGAACAAGATTTTTTGAAGATTTGAATAAGATTTTTTCATTTAGTTCGGTTGTAACCTAAGTATATTTAATTTTTTTATCATAGTTATTTTTAATAATTCCTTTATAAGAAGAAGATAAAGATGAAGAAGAAGAAAAGGGTGTTCAGGCTGTTAAAATAAAGTCTATAAAGGCGGTTAAGATTAGCAAATAAGGCGGTAGGCCACATCCCACAGGGGTGCCTGTGTAACCGAACTCTTCCTGTTAAGGAAGAGAACAGCGGCTTGTTTAGTTATATTATTGATGAAGATATAGATATAATATGTGTAATAGAATCATGGGTTAATGAAAATAAATTTAATGACGATGTGAGTGAATTTGAACTACACAATTATGATATGTACATTGTCAAAGGAGAGATAGGATGGGTGGTGGGTTGATTATTTATATCAGAAATAGCATTTCTTCAAATCTAAATAATTCCATAAAACAAGAAGAAGTCGTCACTGTAGATAAATATTAGGGTCAGTAAAAATAGGATAATACCCTTGGGAGCCTTTTACAGACCACCCGGACAGACTGACTGTATTGATGAGCTAATGATAACATAACATAATTTCACGGATGACAAAAGCCACAAGGGCCTATCAAAGGTCATCTGCATCTGTCAAAACCCACCCATAAAAAGCACCATCACCAGGGGAAGACAAAATCAAAGTCCCCCACAATATAATATAACAGATGACAAAAGCCACAAGGGCTCATCATAGGTCATCCGAGTCAAACGGCCTCTTTTTAAGGCACCCAAACTCCCAGGAAAACTGCATCCAGAGGATTGCTTCCAGAAACAAGGGTATCACCAATCAAGGCTTGTCAAGAACTAAATCATGCAGCTATAGATATATACAAACTATTAATATATACAAAACTTAGGAACCATCACAACCTTCCCTCCCCATAAACTCATCCAACCTACTCTTAAATACATTTAAATTTGGACTACCTACTACCCTCCGTGGCAATTTGTTCCAGAAGTCTACCTCTCTATTGGTGAAAAAATATTTTCTTAAATCCAACCTACACCCTTGCTTTTTAATTTTCAAGTGGTGACCTCTAGTCTGATTTGCATCATCTAACTCCAAAAACTTGCTAACATCCAATCATATCCCCTCTCACACACCTCCTTTCGAACGAGGTGTTTGTTTTATCGCTGTCAGTTAGAACCAAACCTAGATAGTGGTCTGATAGTGAATACACACCACACACGCTTGCCATTTTGCTAAATCTGACACAATACTCATACATGCACGTATTTATACGAGACATGTGGCTGCTAAGGTAGTGCCAATTTCAAAAGCGATATATCGATTAAGTGTGTTTGTTATAGTGTAAACTTTTTGTAATAATCCAGCCTATACAAAATAAATTGTTTTGCAATGATACTTATTAATTGTAGCGCAAATAATAATTTGTTTAAAAGTAAAAAGAAATACCAAATACAGTAGTACCTTGAGATACAAGTATAATTCGTTCCTGGATCGAGCTTGTAACTCAAAATGCTCTTAATCCGTTCCACCCCTCCCAAAACACTCAAATCAACCCTAATGGAAAAAACATGTTTTTTATTGCTATAAATGCACATATATTTTACTTGTACATAAAATAATATAATAAATGATATTAATAAAATAAAATGTGGTTTTCTAATGAGTTCTTAGCTTGGAAACAGATGACAGTAGCTAACGGAGGTCCATTGCAGATAAGGAGAGAGGGTTGGATGGCAGACAATTATACTCAAATTTAAATTTAACTTAATTAAACTTAGCTTAACTTTTTTTTTTTTTACTTTTATTTTTTTTTTTACTTTTATTTTTTTTTTTTACTTTTTTTTCTAATTGTTATCCCTTTGGCAAGCATTACGCTCTTGATAGCATCCTTCTGTTTGAGTATTGTACAGAGCGTTGATGTACTGCATTCATATTGCCTGGCTAAATTACTCACCACACCTCGCTCATTTTTTTATTTATTTTTTTATTATTATTATTATTTCCCCCGTAAGGGGCGCGGCGATTTGCCATCCTGGCCGCCGTGCTAATGGGACTCAGCACCCCGTCCGACCCCAGCTTAGCCTCTTCTCCTTCCTTCAAAACACTTGTTTCCTCGCTTTTCATACAACCTCTCCCACAACTTTCTCTGGTCAGCCTCTAATTTCACAGGGTAGATTCTGACCTTCCTCTCAGCCAACCGTCCCGCATCGGGGCTGAGGGGGTGGGGGACAATGTTCCCTAACCCCTGAGCTCCGGTCTGGGGTGGCTGGTTTCAACAACCTGCTTCATCCCCACCCATACCTTCCTCACGTCCCTTTTCCTATCCTCTTCACAATCTATATATTTTACGCCGTGTCTAAGGTGGAGCCGCCATGCCGATGGACTGCCAGGCCACCAGGCGGGAGGGGTGGTCCCAAATGGCGGCGCCGGGCTTGTAAGCACCTCTCGCAGTGCGGGCTACTGCGAGAGGTGTGTGCGATTGCATCCCGTGTAAAAAAGAGGGTCACCATGCCCAAGGATGAAGATAAAAAAAAACAACCTCAACCCCCAACTTTCCCTGAAACATCGACGGAGCTGCCCTCGGGCAGCTCTGGCAAAAAAATGGAGGTACATCCCCTTTGCTTGCACAGGGGACCCTCCATATTTCTCTAACCGGAGAGGAGGCTTACTCCTCTCCTTCGCCTACAGGGGCAGGGGACTCCCCCTCACCCCCTTCTCTGGAGGTGCTTTCGGGCACCTCCCTTTTTCCAGCGGCAGTCCCCTCTGTTCTTTCCAAGGGGACTGCCAAGAAAGCCAGCAGGCAGCCCTTAGCCAACTGCTCCCCATTGAAGCGGCTCGGTAGGGCAAACCCCCTTAGGGGGGAGAGGGAAGCCAGGCCCCTTCGGTCGCTTCCCTCAAAAGACCTGCTGGCAAGAATATTAAACCTTGCCGGGGTTAAGGCCTGTGCCTCCCCACAAAAGACTCTTGACGCTGCCAAGGGGACCTGCGATGTCCGGGGAGGGGGTGGCCAACTGGAGGCCCTTCCTGTGATAGACATGGTCCTTGAGGAGACCCAGCCTCAGACAGTAGGGCCTTCCATGGGGGGGAATCCGCCCCTATGCGGGGTCCTCCTGCAATTGGTAGAGAGCCGAAGGTGACCCGTTTCTCGGACCGGAGCCTTCTGGCGAATGCGGCGAATCCCGCCGAGGCGGCCAAGATAAGTGCTCTTCGGACACTTCATGGCACCCCGGTGAGTGTGACGCCGCACTCTACCATGAACTTTGTGAAAGGAGTAGTTTATGCGAGGGAACTCGTTGACTACTCCATTCTTAAACTCTATAACTCTTATGTTAGGCCACATCTAGAGTACTGTATACAGGCATGGTCCCCACATTTTAGACACGATATTAACATTCTCGAGTCAGTGCAATGGAGGGCAACAAAGATTATTCCTTCCCTGAGGCACCTTGAATATATAGATAGACTGAGGGTATTAAATATGTTCTCGTTCGAAAGGTGGTGTGTGAGAGGGGATATGATTGAGCTCTTTAAAAAAATTTCTGGGATAGATAAATTGGATGTTAGCAAGTTTTTTGAGTTAGATGATGAAAATCAGACTAGAGGTCACCCCTTGAAAATTAAAAAGCAAGGGTGTAGGTTGGATTTAAGAAAATATTTTTTCACCAACAGAGTGGTAGACTTCTGGAACAAATTGCCACAGAGGGTAGTAGGTAGTCCAAATTTAAATGTATTTAAGAGTAGGTTGGATGAGTTTATGGGGAGGGAAGGTTGTGATGGTTCCTAAGTTTTATATATATTAATATTGTTTTTATATATCTATAGCTGCATGATTTAGTTCTTGACAAGCCTTGATTGGTGATACCCTTGTTTGTGGACACAATCCTCTCGATGTAGTTTTCCTGGGAGTTTGGGTGCCTTTAAAAAGAGGCCATTTGACTCGGATGACCTATGATAGGCCCTTGTGGCTTTTGTCATCTGTTATATTATATTGTGGGGGACTTTGATTTTGTCTTTTCCTGGCAATGGTGCTTTTTGTGGGTGGGTTTTGATGGGTGCGGATGACCTTTGATAAGCCTTTGTGGCTTTTGTCATCCATGAAATTATGTTATGTTGTTATGTTATGTTTAAGTGAAAAAAATCACATACAGTATAAACACAACATGGGCGATTCGTATCAATTGCTGTGAAAAGGTGAACTGAGCACTCTGTCACCTATCTTTAGCATCTTGAAGCGTGCTTGTATCAATTTTCTTTGAATATTCATATGTTGAGGTATTACTGTATTTTTTAAAAAAAGGAAGCTTTTTATAGTTCAAATCGGCAAAAGGGAAAAGTGATTTTTTTTTTAATAAAACCACCAAAGAAAGCTAACAACATAATTTCATGAATGATAAAAGCTACACCTTCTTTGAGTAACATAGAATGAATGTTGTCTGGGCAAGATGACTTACTAGTATTTAACTCCAAAGGTCATCTGCATTGTTAAAACCCACCCACAAAATGCATCCCTAGGATTGTGTCAGATCATGCATTTGCAATATAGAATTTGAACCATCCATAGGAATGTGTCAAAAACAAAAGCAGCATCATCATCAAGGCTCGTTGAGATCCAAATCAATCATAATATACAATAACAAAAAATTGTATCTACAGGAATGAGTCCAGAATAACCCACCTCTCCCAAGTTAACCCTCCCTCCCTATATAATCATCTAATCTGCATTTGAAAGCATTCTAGTTTGGACTGTCTACTGTCTCAGGTGGCAAACTATTCCAGTAATCTACCACTCTATTGGTAAAAAAATTTTCTTCTAACATCCAACATGTACCTCCATTTTTTAATTTTTAAGTGGTGACCCCTAGTCCTATTACTACCTTCCAACTCAGATAACTTGCTGAAATCCAACATCCATCAATCATATCTCCTCTCATACACGTTCTTTCAAATGAGTACCCTCAGTCTATCTTCATATTCAAGCTGCTTCAGGAAAGGTATTGTTTTTGTTGCCCTCCTTTGTACTGACTAGTAGGCTGATATCATGTCTAAAATTTGGTGACCATGCTTGTATAAAATACTCTAAGTGTAGCCTGATATACGAGTTGTAGAGTTTAAGTATAACCTCCTTACTCTTGTAGCTAACATTCCTCTTAATGTGTCCTAACACCTTATTTGCTCTATTTTTTACCTCAATACACTGCTTCAAACACTTCAGTGACCTATCTACTACTATGCCTGTGTCTTTCTCATCCTCAATTCAATTCAGCCAATGCCCATTCATTTCATAGCTAAATTCCCTATTATCCTTTCCATGTTAATAACTGCATTTTTATGATTAAAAGTCATTTGCCACTTCTGAGCCCAAGCTAATAACTTAAATTTAAATCACTGCACTTTAAAGCTGCCAATTTAGTGTCATCAGCAAAAATTGACACTGCTATTTACAGCCTCCCCAAGATCATTTATATAAACTATGAATAATAAAAGGCCTGGAATAGATCCTTGAGGTACGCCACTGATAACGTCCCTCCATTATGACCTGACCCCATTCAGTACAACTCCGTTTCCTGTCTTTCAGCCATTCAGGTATTCAATTCAAAACTTTACCACATATCCCATGCATTTTTAATTTGTGGACTAATCTCCTATGTGGAACCTTATCAAAAGCTTTGCTAAAATAAGTAAATTACATCAATATTCTCTCCCTTATCTAATTGTTTAGTTACATAATCCATAAAATCCAGTAAATTTTTTAAACACGCTCTACCTCTTCTAAATCCATGCTGACATCATCTATTAACCTACAACTTTCTAGATGGTCAGAAATTCCCTTCTTAACTATCTTCTCAAGAATTTACAAACTATAGAAGTTAACCTTATTAATCTAGAGTTATTCAGGTCTTCTTCACTTCCCTTTTTAAAAAAATTGGCACTACATTTGCTAATTTCCAATCATTAGTTATTTCTCTAAACTCTAGTGATCTCAAGAGCTACTGCAATACTATCTACTCCTTCTTTGAGTAACCTAGAATGAATGTTGTCTGGGCCAGATGACTAACTAGTATTTAACTCCAATGTAAGCCCTTTAATTATTTCCTAGAATTATCATCAATTAATCTATCTTGATTTTCTTGTGTAAATACTGAAGAATAATGATCATTAAGAACCTCTACTATTTCCACATCAGATTCTTTCAAAACCCCTTGATATCTAATAGGCCCTATTTTATCACTGTTAGATTTGTTATTAATTCTATCATAGCTAAAGAATTTTCTTGGATCTTTATTATTATTTTGAGCTAAATTAATTTCTGATGCCCTTTTGCTCTTCTTAATAATCTTCTTTAGCTCATTTCTGGTTGACTTATAATGATTTAAATTGTCAAAAGTACTTTCTCTCTGTAATCTCTGGTATGTCCTTTTCTTCTCAGAAATTTTCCTAGCTATCTCCTGATTCTACCCCCTGTAAGGGGTGTGGCGATTTGCCTTTCTGTCTGCTGTGCTGATGGGACTCAGCGCCCCGTCCAACCCCAGCTTAGCCTCTTCTCCTTCCTTCAGACAGCCTGTGTTTCTCCCCTACTTCCTCACTTTCCCTACAACTTTCTCTGGTCGGCCTCTATTTTCACAGGGTAGATGCTGACCTTCTTCTCAGCTAACTATCCCGGATCGGGGCTCGGGGGGAAGAGGACATGGTTCCTAACCCCTGAGCTGCCGTTTGGGATGGTGGGGTTTTTAATAACCTGTTTCATCTCCACCCATACCTTTCTCACATCCGCCTTAAACGGCGGCACCTGGCTCTGCCAGCCCCGTATGCACCCCTTGCAGATCAGGCTACTGTAAGGGGTGATTAGCTTCTGCATCCCATTAAAAAATAGGGGTCACCATGCCCAATGATGAGAAAAACAAAGATCTCCCCGCAATTTCCCCTCATCTATCATCGGAGCCACCCTCGGGCAGCTCCACATATAATATGGAGGTTCACCTCCCTGTGCTCTCGCAGGGGACCCTCTAAATCTCTTTAACTGGAGAGGAGGCTTAGTCCTCTTTTTCACCTACGGGTGTAGGAGACTCCCCCTCACCTCCTTGTCTGGAGGTGCCTTTGGGTGCCTCCCTCTTTCTAGCTGCAGTCCCCCATTTACTTTCCAAGGGGACTGCCAAGAAAGCCAGCAGGCAGCCCATAGCTGACTGCTCCCCATTGAAGCGGCTCAGTAGGGCAAACCCCCTTAGGGGGGAGAGGGAAGATGGGCCCTATCAGTTGCTTCTCTCAAAAGACCTGCTGACTAGAATATATTAAACCTAGTGGGGGTCAAGGCTTGTGCCTCCCCAGACCTGACTCGTGACACCACTGCCAATGAGACCTGGGATGTCCTGGGGTGGGGGGGGGGGATGGCCAACTTGAGGCCCGCCTGAGATAGACATGGTCCTTGAGGCAACCTAGCTTCACACAGTAGGGCCTTACATGGGAGCAAATCCGGGCTTGGCGCCAAGCACCAAACTCGAATTTGCCCCTATGCAAGGTCCTCCTCAAACAGCTCAGGTCTCCAAGGCAGTACAAGGAGGGGAGGGATCTTGTCTTCCAGCCGGTGCCCCTATGACTGCCAGGACCTGTTGGCCGAAGGGATGGATGGGTCTGCTGCCACTTCAGGAAGCGACGGAGCCAAGATCAGCACATCCGGCCACTCTGTCCCCCCTCCCCCCAGGTACGGAGCCCCTGACTAAGACTAAAAGTGCTAGTGCGCAGAGTAGAGCCTCGATTACATCAGGGCTCCTCATTCAGAGACTACCCGGCATTTTTGAGCCGGCTGGCTTTAAATGCTTCCTGGTTAGCTAAGGGCAACCTGATCCATCAGAGGAAAGCTTTAGCTAGTGTTCTACCTTTCACTGTTCCCAAGTTAAAAGAACCATCTGATGATCAATATTTCCCAATGCTTTCCCGACAGTTAATTCCCTTTTTGGCTTTTTAACAAATTCTATCCCTTCCTATCATATTTTCACAATTCACAGAATTTAAATTAAAGTCACCAAGAATAACTGTATCTACTTCACATCCTTTCCTTATTTTCCTACTCATTAGCTCATCAATACAATCAGACTGTCTCGGTGGTCTGTAAAAGGCTCCCAAGTGTATTATCCTATTTTTACTGACCCTAATATCTATCTTCTCCTTGCTTTTTAGAATTATTTAGTTTTGAAGAAATGCTTTTTCTGATATAAATAATCAAACCACCACCAGTCCTATCTCTCCTTTGACTAATATTCATATCATACCTTGTAGTTCAATTTCACTAACATTGTCATTAAATTTCAGTAATCCATGATTCTACTACACATATTATAAGCTCTGTTCTACCTCCAAAATGTTGATATCGTGTATTTGATGTGGGGACCATACTTGAATATAATATTGATAGTCTAATACCCTATTTGCCTTATATCTAGACTTTAAACACTCTTTTAGAAAACTCCTGTGACCTGCCTGATCTATAACTACTAATCCTTCTCAACTTCAGCGGAATCCAACCATCATCAACCTTCATAACCAAATTTCCTATTATGGTTACCCATGTGAACAGCTTTGCATTTTTTTAGGTTTAATGTCATCTTTCACTGGTGTGCCCATGCAACTAGTTTATTTAAATATCACTGAATGGTGAAATTTCCCTGCATCTCTCTTGCCCTGGTTGCTAAGTTAGTATCATCAGCAAAAGGCCTAAATCATTAGCGGGGCAAAAGTGCAGAACTTCATTAAAGAATTGAGACTACTGCCATTTAATGATGTATTGATTGTTTCGACTATTGTATGAAGTGGTGTATGTACATTATTGTGGCGAACAGCCAAGTATATGTAGAGATAAGCAAAAGTACATATATGTATTATACGTATGTTTGAGTGGAGTTCATTATAATTGGATTGTTGAAAAAAGATGTAGGAAAGAAGGTAATAGGATTGCAGGGGAAAGAAGGTAATAGGATTGCAGGGGAAAGAATAAGGAATGGTATTGTGGAAAATAAGGTTGATGGATGTTGGCAAATGAAATTTTTAGGCTACCAATGGTGTACTATGAGCATGGGGGTCCTGGAATGAAAGTAAGGGAACTTCCCTCTTTTGGGCTGATTGTTACACGGGTGCAGATTTGAGTAAATGTTAGGAGGGTAAGTATGAAGCCTTTTCTTAGATACTGTCGCCTACCTTTATTGGGTTTTATTTTTAATCTTTTTTGTTGCCCCCTAAACAATTTCCTAAAAGAAGAAAACAAAATCCATTCAGACTAAATGAAATAATTACCTGCTAAACCAGACACTCAACCTGGTCCCCCTATTGGTAGATGTAGATAGGAACTAGGTCAGCCAGGTTAAAGCAGTCTGCATCTCACCTACCATTGATTGGACAGAAGAAACATACAACACAACATCTTTATACCATTTCCCATACTACAATCCCCCTCTATCCCCCACCCCATTTTCCCACAAAAGAACCAGTACAATAAAACAATTGTTTTTGTTTATTTTCATTGACTGTGTATGGCAGTAATTGAGGTGTGAATGCTGATGACGGATCTTATGGATTTATTTATCATTATTTTATTGGGCTTTTATCATTAATTATTTAGGATTTTTATGTCAGTATTTGTAAATTCAAAGTTGTATTTACTGCATTTAATGGGTTAATATAATATACAATTTGATGCTCATTGTACATATTATATATTGACTTTATAACTAGTATGGAAGGTTTTTAAATCGACATTCCTGCATTCAGTTTGTCTTCCAAACTAGTAAAAGTTGATAGAATTCTGCCACAACATAAACAGCCTCCTTGTTGACTGGCAAATCTCACATATGCATTAATCAGCATTCAACTTACATTAACGAAGGGTACCTTAAGACTGAACTTCACACACTCTCTTTATGGAGGTATGAGAAAAGCTCATTCTCTTATACCCACAATCCCCATGAGGTAGAAATGGCTGCTTTGGATTTGGTACAGGGTGGACAACTTCCAAATCTGCAACCTTGAGATGACATTCATATCCATGTTAATTTCTATCCAATTTCAATATGTTCTAAATATAATAGATACTCAATTGTTAGCCGCCAGATTAATATCTGACTAATAAGCCCCCCCCCAAAAAAAAATTTTCGAACCTGATTTAATTGTCCAAATTGAAACTATCAATTGAATACTCATCCAGTTTGTACATAGTTCCAAAGTAATCGCATCTTTTTAGAGAATTGGTCCCTCTTCTTACCTCACACATTTTTGCTCTTACCCAACTTTTAATATTTCTAAAATTTCTAAAGGTTTTTGGCAGAGATGCCTTTCTTGGTTTTTGTCCTTTTAACCCATTAGTTGCCTGAGGACCTTCAGAGGTCTTTGATTCAGTGCTACATAATCGCCCGAGGGCCTTTAGTGGACTTTCCCTTTTAGACTTATTCACTATTATGATAATTCATTTTTTTTTTCAAACTCTTATGTTAGTAAGTAATCATTTAATTAGAATACATAAATGGCTTAGGTCAGTCTTTCTTTGTTTGTAAACAGAGATTTATGAATGAGAGTAACTTGACTCAGTTCAAGGCACCATAAAGCAACCACAAAAAAGGGCTGATTTATGGTTCACACATGTCTAAACAGCTGTTTTTTTTTTGAGGACTTCCTTTTTTTTTTTTGTTCAATACTTATGTTTTTTGTTTATCATCCAATTAAAATCAACATGTTATTCAAAGCGGACTAAGGGGTAAAAGCCTAGTCAGCCAAAAAATAGATGCTAATATTTTTTTCCTCCATTTTTCACCAAATTTTAAAAATGATTCCATAAAAAATAAGCAACGTTTTCTATAAAATGGCATTGGCTTAGAAGTGGTAACTCAAATATAACATTTCATTTCTTCAGTTAACAGGAAATAACTTTGAGCAATAAGCAAATATTTCCAATCATAATTCTAAATATGTAGAAGTCTATTAATAATTTTTAGGTTAAATCAATAGAATAATTCTTTGCAATTAAATTGATATATTATTTGATTTATAATAAAGGATTTAAATATTTTATTTTATTATTTTCCATATGAGGTAGCAAGGATAAATTGTTTGGTGATTTCAAAGCAATTCAATCGGTGACTAATAGATTAAAAAAAAAAACCCACTCTCCAAAATTATAGCATTCTTATCATATTTTATATATTTTAAACATGATTGGGATCTTGTAAAGATGAAGTTGAGTTAAGTTAGGCTAGGAAAAGTTAGGTTTACTTGAGGTAAGTTATATTAGGGTAAAAAAACAACCTTGGAATGCCTCATCATTACAAGATCCAACAATTGAACCAATAAATTTTGTATAACATTAGTCTATATATCATAAAACATTAATACTTATCTTTTTTTCAGTGTTGCTTCTTTTCCAGAATCTCTCCCTAAGATTCATTGGGACCAATATGCATCAAGAGTTGCAATTCCAGGCATGGTAGAAGACTTCAAGAAGCAGTATGAATCCTTAAAAATTCCTTACCCTACTGATCAATATACAGCAAAGATCAATGAGGTTGAAAAGGAATCCGTAAGTAGCTATTAACTTTGGCATCTGTTGCTCATCCTTAAGTTGTCTTGCTGATCAGTTCCAACACCCCGAAGAAGGATATGGTCTGTACTATTTTCCCATAGATGCCTCAAGGAGTGATTATGCAGTACAGCGAGTGAAGGGGTTATGGATATGTTCTCAAAGCTAGTTTGAAGATAGAAAGACTTATCTTGTGTAATATAAATAAGTGTTTAATTTTCTGTGTGGAATTGGTTATTCTGTATTTAGTATAGTGTCTTCTCTGGATTTTGGTGGCTGTTGCTAGTAGTATGCCTCTCATGTCAAGGTGATCTTTGCCTTTCAGGACTTATTGGTTTCATTTGTAACTTAGCAGCTTGTGATACTTTTTAGGGCTTTTTATGTTCTGGACTGTTGAATATTTGAGAGTCTTGGACCTAGCAGGGATTGCATAGTTCATTACTGAGTGTATGAATTGTTTATAAACTGTAGCTTTGGTTTCTTTTGGTCTGAATGTTGTGCATATGAGGGATTAGAAGGTGTCAAGTCTTTGTGTACATTTATATTTTTGTGTCATGACTTTTGAATGTCATTGACATAGAGAAACATACAAAAAATAAATATAGTTAATTATTGAAATACCTTTATTTGTAAATTTGAAAAAAATTTAATTTTTGAGCGATGAAAATACATTATTAATACTTTCTTGGCTTCCCTTTAGCAGCTTTTACCTAGGTATATACCTAAATACTTAATAAATTGTAGCCTGGGGTATTTCCAACTATGTTTAGTTTATGACATTCAGCAATTCTCACTTCTTGGTTTTTGTATTTCTTTTGTAGTCTTGTTTCATATTCTATTGGGCTTATGTCTCGGGATTAACCCACCCAAGGAAGTCGAGTATTCTCTTGGGTTCATGTCCGGGGATTGACCCAGCCAAGGAAGTCATTTGCAGTACCAGAGGGAGCCCCATCTTCCATAAATAATTTTTTTTTTGAGCTGATCATTTGAAAACACTGGTAGAAGTCATTTAAGGATGGAAATGTATTTTTCCGAGTTTATATTGCCAATACAGCCAACTCTAACCTTCCATCCCTCCAAATTACTCTCCCTATCCCCACAATAACAGCTTTTCACCATTGGTTCTAATGTTTATATCAAAGCCCTGAGGAGATTAATTCCATACTCATCAACTTTTTGACTGTGCATGGAGGGTAGCCTGTTAAATGGGGTACTTGGAGGAGCTGCATGTCCCCCCAGCCTTAGTGCAAATTAGGGTAGAGTTTTATTTTCTGATGGAGCCTGAGAATGTTGTTGGTGCACTTGGACCTAGTACAAATTAGGAACACAGATGGCTTCAAGTGCCAAGAAGGGGTTGGCTTCCACACTGAATTCCCCCAGGGTTGGCAAATCAAAAATCCCGAGTTTTATTCCATTTGGAGGGTGGGATTAAGTAAAATTTGAAAAACCCCAGGTTTTTTTTTTTTCAAAGTTACTTTTTTTTTCAAGAAATGAATGCTACTTATCATTATTTTAATCAAAATTCATATTTGTTTATAATTTCAACAAATATGTATCAAATTAAGGTTATTTCTCTGATACTGACTCATAATTCATCTCTTTCTACAGGTTATGGCTATCATGGGACATGGGGACCCCAAATTATCGATCAATGATGTTACTGTGATCTATTCTTACTATAATATAATTATTAAACAAAGTAATTATTAATATATAAAAATAGAGATAGCTATTCTTTTTCTATGTTATTCTAATGCTCGTAGCATTTTTAAAAAACCTCCCCGGGTTTTATTGTTGGTTTTTTATCAAAATTTTAATTTTTGCCAACCCTGGTATGCACCCCTTGCATGGTGGGCTACTGCAAGGGGTGATGAGCTATTGCTTCCTGAAAAAAATAGGGTCACCATGCCCAATGATGATATCCCCCTAAATCTCCCCCTCAATTTCCCCTTTCCATCGTTCCAGCTCCCTAGAAAAAATGGAGGTCCTTTCCCCCTGTGCTCTCACAGGGGACCCTCCAAATCCTCTCCCTCACTTATGGGCCCCGTAAGGGGCGCGGCGATTTGCCATCCTAGCCGCCGTGCTGACGGGATCCAGCGCCCCGTCCGGCCCCAGCTTAGCCTCTCTTCCTTCCTTCAGATAGCCTGTATTCCTATCCTACCTCGTCGCTTTTCATACAACCTCTCCCACAACTTTCTCTGGTCAGCCTCTAATTTCACAGGGTAGAAGCTGACCTTCTCAGCCAATCGTCCCGGATCGGGGCTGAGGGGGGAGGGGACAATGTCCCCTAACCCCTGAGCTCCGGTCTGGGGTGGTTGGCTTTTAACAACCTGCTTCATTCCCACCCATACCTTTCTCACATCCCTTTTCCTCTCGTCTTCAAAATCTATCCGTTTTACGCCGTGTTCAAGGTGGAGCCGCCATGCCGAAGGACTGCCAGGCCACCAGGCGGGAGGGGTGGTCCCAAATGGCGGCGCCGGGCCTGTAAGCACCTCTTGCAGTGCGGGCTACTGCAAGAGGTGGTGAGCGATTGCGTCCCGTAAAACAAAGAGGGTCACCATGCCCAATGATGAAACAAAAAAACATCTCCCCTTAATTCCCCCTATAATAACAACGGAGCCGCCCTCGTGCAGCTCCACAGAAAAGATGGAGGTCCTCCCCCCTGTGCTTGCGCAGGGGACCCTCCATACCTCTTTAACCGGAGAGGAGGCTTACTCCTCTCCTACGCCTACGGGTGTAGGGGACTCCCCCTCACCCCCTTCTCTGGAGGTGCTTTCGGGCACCTCCCTATCTCCAGCGGCAGTCCCTCCTATGCTTTCTAAGGGGACTGCCAAGAAAGCCAGCAGGCAGCCCATTGCTGACCGCCCCTCGTACAAGCGGCTCGGTAGGGCAAACCCCCTTAGGGGGGAGAGGGAAGCCAGGCCCCTTCGGTCGCTTCCCTCAAAAGACCTGCTGGCAAAAATATTAAACCTTGCCGGGGTCAAGGCCTGTGCCTCCCCACTAAAGACTTATGACGCTGCCAAGGGGACCTGCGATGTCCTGGGAGGGGATGGCCAACTGGAGGCCCCTCCTGTGATAGACATGGTCCTTGAGGAAAACCAGCCTCAGACGGTAGGGCCTTCCATGGGGGGGAATCCGGGCTTGGCGCCAAGCACCGAACCCGAATCCGCCCCTATGCAAGGTCCTCATCAAACGGCTGTGGATTCTCAGGCAGGACAAGGAGGGGAGGGATCTCCTCCGGATGAATCCCCTGCGCCCACCGGGACCTTCTCCATTTCAGAGAAGGACCTGGCTGAGGCCGGTCCATCTGGCCTGGGGGCTTCTACCGGCGGGGGTGAGAAGCGGGTTCATTCCCCGCCCTCCTCTCGTAAAAAGAAGAAAAAGACAAGAAAGACGAAAAAGACTCGGGGCTCCTCTCCATCCGCGGGGGCTGCGGGGACGGATGGGTCTGCTGCCACTTTGGTAGGCGACCAAGCCAAGATCGTCAAATCCGGCCCCTCTACCCCCTCGTGTGCGGAGCTCCTGACCAAGACTAAGACGAAGAATGCACAGGGCGGAGCCTCGATGACATCGGGGCCCCTCATTCAGAGGTTACCTGGCGTTTTCGAGCCCGCTGGCTTCAAACGCTTCCTCGTTATTCGCTCCACTGATGGCACCATGTTGTCTAAGGGCAACATGATCCATCAGAGGAGAGGATTAGCTAGTGCAATTGGTAGAGAGCCGAAGGTGACCCGTTTCTCGGACGACAGCCTTCTGGCGAATGCGGCGAATCCCGCCGAGGCGGCCAAGATAAGTGCTCTTCGGACACTTCATGGCACCCCGGTGAGTGTGACGCCGCACTCTACCATGAACTTTGTGAAAGGAGTAGTTTATGCGAGGGAACTCGTTGACTACTCCATTGAGGACATCACCCTAGAGCTGGCCGACCATGGGGCGGTCAAGGTCGAACGTGTGATGAGAAAACAGGGAGGGGCTTCGAGACCCACCCCTACACTCTTCGTCACGTTCGACTGTGACAAGCTCCCTGAGTCGGTGCGTGCCGGTTGGTACCGCTACCGCGTGAAGGCATTCGTGCCACTGCCGCGGCGGTGCTATTACTGTCACCGCTTCGGCCATACGAATCGCTCATGTAGACGTGCAAAGTCGGGGTCACCCGAAGTCTGTGTAAATTGCTCCAAGGTCGCACACGATAAGTCCAAATCGTGTGTGGCCAAGTGTGTCAATTGCGGAGAGCCGCACCCTGCTTCTTCGAAGCAATGTGGTGCATATCTCCTGGAGAAAGAAATCCTGGCCGTTCAGGCCCAGGATAGACTCTCATTCCGCGAGGCTAAGGACTTGGTCCTGGCGCGCCCAGCTCTGCCTGGGACGTCATATGCCTCAGTAGTTCGAAAGGCACCCTCTGCTCCTGGCCCATCCAGGCCAACGAGCACGGTTTTTTCCGCGCCCATTCGGAGCCCTTCTGCGGGCTCTACTACACCCGGGCGCTCCCCTGGTAGAGCTGGCGGCAAAAAGGGTTCACACCCAGCCCCGGCTAAAACCAGGGCTCCCCCCTCTTCCCCCAGCGTGACCGTTTCCCGTAAGGCGAAACGGCCACGCGCCTCCACCGAGTCGTTAGACTCACAGGAGGCAACACCCCTGAAGATGGTCGCTAGGCCATCTTCGGGGGTTCCTAAAGCTGTCCCCCGAAAGGAGGACAGCAACAAAGGAGCTTCGGCTCCTTCGCCCACGCCACGAGGTGGAGCGAGTGGCTCGGAGACGGTGGTTCCTCGAAAAGAGGGCCCCCCGCCTCCCAAGCCGCAGCGCCCACCTAAGGTTTCGAGGCGGAGGGAGGAAAAGACTCGCATGGCGAGGTCAACCTTCCCCAATAAGTCCTCGGAGGCGACAGCGCCTCCAGCGCTTTGTCCGGCCAACAGCGCCCGGGGTTCTGCCCCCGGGAAGCGCACGGCCATTCCCGTGAGGGTCTTCAATTCGAGGAGGGCCCCCGCGTCTCTTCCGAGCTAGGCCTGGAGGGCATATTCCTTCAATGGAATTGCCGTGGACTCCGGGCCAACTGGGAGGAGCTGCGGAGGCTCGCCTCGTCCCGTTCCCCGTTAGCTATTTTTTTTGCAGGAGACCATGCTAGGCGCGTGCCCACTGCCTGCCCTCCCGGGGTATAAGGGTCTTGCAACCCCACCACCGCGGGATGGCCGGGCTGGGGGATGCGCGGTTTACACCCGGCATGATGTCTCCGTTCTTCCTTTCTCTTTAGATACCTCCTTACAGGCAGTGGCTGTGCAGCTGCACCTGGATAGGAGGTATACTATCATTTCTGCGTACATTCCACCGTCAGCTGACTTCGACGCGGGGGACTTCCGCCGCGTCGTGGCACGGTTGCCGAGGCCCTATCTCTTGCTTGAAGATCTGAACGGCAGGCATCCTCTCTGGGGAGATTACACCATAAATCCCAGGGGACAAGTCCTTGCCGATCTGATCGAAGAGCTTGAGATGGGTGTCCTAAACGTGGATGAGTTTACGCATCACTGTCCGAGAACCGCTTCATTTTCTTGCCTTGACCTATCTTTGTGCTCTTCGGATGCACAGCTTGATTTTGATTGGGGGGTGGTCGATGACCTCCATGGTAGTGATCACTTTCCCATTCAAATATCATTTTCAGGGCAACTGCCGCCTGAGAGACCACCTCGGTGGTGCTTGGCACGGGCGCGGTGGCCTGCATTTCAGGAAATGACTGAATTCTCTATCTCAGTCGAGGAGTTTAGGTCGGTAGATGAGGCCGTTGAGTTCTTCTCCGGCAACCTTATCGCCGTGGGCCTGACTACTATTCCTAGGACGTCTGGCTGTTTTGCACGCCGACCACTCCCATGGTGGTCGGCCGAGTGTGAGACGGCCCTCAAACAGAAGCGTTATGCCTACATGCGCTATAAGCGCCGCCCGAACGATTTCACTGTCGCTGAATTTCGTCGGGCTAGGGCTAGGTTCCGGTATATTTCGAAGCACGCCCGCCGCTCTTCTTGGCGGGCATACGTGTCTTCACTTAACGGGAAGACCCCTTTAGCTGAGGTGTGGAAGCGAGTCAAAAGGATTCGGGGCAAGTTCTCGCAGGACCCCCCTCCCGTTCTCCAGGAGAATGGGACCGCAATCTCGGACCCCGCGTCCGTGGCGGAATCCTTAGCGACCGCTTTCTCTGCATTCTCTAGCCGTGATGCTGCTCCGCCAGCATTCAATGCACGTCGTGATGTCGCGGAAGGCAGCCGGCTGGACTTTACCTCCAGAGGCGGAGAACCCTTCAACGACAAGTTTACTGTGAGTGAGTTGCGTTCCGCTCTCGCTTCGTGCGCGGACACCGCCCATGGTCCGGACGATGTCCCGTACGCCATGCTTCGACACCTGGGTGAGCGAGGCATGGCCTTTCTGTTAGATCTGTTCAACAGGATCTGGGTGGAAGGTCTTCTCCCAGACTCCTGGCGAATCGCTACTGTGCTCGCCTTTCGCAAGCCGGGGAGAGATCACTCTACTCCGACCGGTTTCCGCCCAATCTCTCTAACCTCTTGCGTGTGCAAGTTGATGGAGAAATTGGTAAATGTTAGATTAGCCTATTTCCTGGACAGCGGAGGCCATCTGTCTTCTGCACAGTGCGGCTTCCGTAAGTTTCACTCCACGTCGGATGCTCTGCTCCGACTGGAAATTGCCGTCTGCGAGGCTTTCCTTCGTAGACAGCACTACGCCACGGTGTTTTTTGATCTGGAGAAGGCCTATGATACCGCATGGCGATACGGTATCATGGAGACTCTCCACACGATGGGGGCGAGGGGACGCCTCCCAATTTTTATATCTGAATTTTTGCGAGATCGTCGATTCCGCGTACGGGTGGGGGGAGCCCTCTCCGGCCCAAAGGAGCAGGAAGAGGGTGTCCCGCAGGGAAGTGTCCTCAGTGTCACACTCTTTGCCCTGAGCATCAACGGCATCACCTCGGTGCTGCCGGAAGATGTTCTCGCTACGCTCTACGTGGACGACCTTTCGATCTCTTTTGGCGCGGCCCAGATGCCAACTCTGGAGCGTCGACTCCAACAGGCATTGAACCGCGTCTCTCGCTATGCCGAAGCGCACAGGTTTCGCTTTTCTTTGGCCAAGACTAAGGTGGTGCACTTCTGCCGCCATCCACGGCTTCACCCCGACCCAGATTTGTTTCTTAATGGGGTGCGCCTGGATGTGGTTGAGTCGCACCGTTTCCTTGGTCTTGTATTCGACCGACGCCTCACCTGGGAGGCTCATATTCGCAGCCTTAGGGTCTCTTGTACCCGCGCCATGGACATTCTCCGTTCCGTGACGTTCAGCGCTTGGGGCGCTGATAGGGCTACCGCCTTACTTTTTTATCGATCCTTTGTTCGCTCGAAGCTCGACTACGGATGCGAGTTTTATGCATCCGCAGCCGAGCGTTTATTGCGGAAGGTGGATTCGATCCACCACACCGGCCTTCGCCTTGCGACCGGTGCCTTCCGCACTTCCCCCATTGAGAGCCTGTTGGTCGATGCTGGGGAGATGCCACTCGCTCTGCGCCGCGTGCAGTGCATCACTCGCCTGTACGCGCGAGCCCGGCGCCTCCCTCAGTCGCCAACAGCTCTCACTGCATCCGCAGCTGATCTCGATGGTGCCTATGCCGCCGAGAGACGCCAGTCATACACTAAGCCCTTTGGGTTTAGGGCCAGGAAACTCCTTCGAGAGGTAGATATAGCTCTCGGGCCGGTGGCGCCCCTGGTTCTGCCCAGGACGCCACCCTGGAGGGTACCACATTTGGCTATTTGTCGCCACGCCTCTGCTCCCAAAGCTTGTACTGCGCCGGGAGTATTGCGTTCGACCTTTTTGGAGCACACATCGTGTCACGCTGGTACCGTGCCAGTGTATACGGATGGCTCCAAGTCCCAAGAGGGGGTCGGCTTCCACGCCGTATCCCCTCTGTTTGAAGTCAGCGGGGCTCTACCAGGCGCTGCGTCTGTCTTCACGGCCGAGCTGGTGGCAATACACCACTCGGTACGGGAGATTACGCGACGTGCCCGGTTCGGAGACCGGATTGTGATCTATAGCGACTCACAAAGCGCCCTGAGTGCTCTCGGGGCATTGGAATCTCCGCATCCCCTGGTTCGCGAAATCCGTGACGCCACGGTTTTGGCGAGCCGGGCAGATGTCGAGATTATCTTCTGCTGGGTTCCTGGACATGTAGGAATTGCGGGGAATGAGCGCGCCGATGAGGGCGCCAAAGAGTCCGCGAGGACTCTGCGCCCGGACCAGCGTTTCGCTCTTCCTCACACCGACTACATGGCATGAATACGGGCAGCTCTTCGGACTGCTTGGCAAAGAAGATGGGAGACGGTCGAAGGGAACTTAAAGTTGCGTGCCATTGCGCCGCGACTGTTCCCATGGACCTATCCCCCAATGCCGCGGCGGCTTCAGGTTGCTTTCTGTCGTCTCCGAATCGGACACACTCGTGTGACGCATCGCTATCTGGTGGAGCGCTCGCCTGCGCCCTATTGCAACGACTGCGTCGTCCCCCAGACTGTTCGGCACATTCTTGTCGAATGTCCCAGTCTGGGTGATCTTCGCGCACGACACCTGTCCCGGTACCGGGATGGGCGGGGTCGCTACCGCCTGTCCCTTGTACTCGGGACGAGTGCGTGCACTTTGACTGGTGGACTTGCTGACTTTTTGGGGGAGGCCGGCCTTCTCCCTATTATTTAAGCAAGGTTTGTGTTTTGTTTTGTTTTGTTTTTTGTTTGTTTTTTTCCTTTAGTTGCACGCTCCTGCGCCGGGGGGACCTCTCCCCGACGCACCAGCTTGCTACCTTTCCCCATTTTGGGGTGTTTTGTTTTTGTTTTTCTTTAATTTTATTTTAAAGTAGCCTAGAACTAGGCCAGTTTTAATACGGCGACTAATACCCAAGTAGGCAGTCGCCAGATGAGCTCTTAAAAAAAAAAAAAAATAAAAAAATATCCCTCACTTATGGGTGTAGGGGACTCACCCTCGCCCCCTTGTCTGGAGGTGCGGGAGTCCCCCCTTTACTTTCCAAGGGGACTGCCAAGAAAGCCAGCAGGCAGCCCATAGCTGACCGCTCCCCATTGAAGCGGCTCGGTAGGGCAAACCTCATTAGGGGTGGGGAGAGAAGCCAGGCCTCATCAGTCGCTTCCCCCAAAAGACCTGCTGGTGAGAATATTGAACACTGCCAGGGTCAAGGCCTGTGTCTCCCCAGACTCGACTTGTGACAGCGCTGCCAATGGGACCTGTGATCTCATAGGAAGGGGAGGGGGGCAACTGGAGGCTCCCCCTGACATAGACATGGTCCTTGAGGCAACCCAACCTCAGACAGTAGTGCCTTCTATAGGAGTGAATCCAGGCTCACTACCAAGCACCAAACCCGAAGCTGCCCCTATGCAAGGTCCTCCTCAAACGGCTAGAGTTTCCAAGGCAGTACAAGGAGAGGAGGGATCTCCTGCGACCGGTGCCCTTGTGACTGCCAGGACCTTGTCCATCTTGGACAAGGGCCTTGCTGAGGCCGGTCCATCTAGCCTGGGGGCTCCTGACGGTGGAGAGGAGAAGCGGGTTCATTCCTTGCCCTCCTGTCCTAAAAAGAAAAAAACAAAAAGACTCAGGGCTACTCCCATCCGCAGGGTAAGTGGGGATGGATGGGTCTGCTGCTACTTCGGTAAGGGACCAAGCCAATATTGGCACATCCGGCCCCTCTGCTTCCCCCCTCCCCCGCCTCATGTGCGGAGCCCCTGATAAGACCAAAAGTGCTAGTGTGCAGAGCGGAGCCTCGATTACATTGGGGACCCTCGATTACATTGGGGACCCTCATTCAAAGATTACCCGGCATTTTTTAGCCTGCTGTCTTCAAACGCTTCCTCGTTATTTGCTCCACTGATGGCACCATGTTGGCTAAGGGACACATGAGCCATCAGGAGATAGCTTTAGCTAGTGTCATTGGTGTAGAGAGCCAGAGGTGACCGTTTCTCGGATGGGAGCCTTTTGGCGAATGCGTCAAATCCTTCCGAGGCGGCCATGATTAGTGCCCTTCGGACACTTGATGGCTGCCTGTGAGTGTGACGCCGCACTCTACCATGAACGTGAAAGGAGTAGTTTATGTGAGGGAACTCGTGGACTACCCCATAAAGGACATCATCTTAGAGCTGGCCGACCATGGGGTGGTCAAGGTCGAATGTGTGATGAGAAAACAGGGAGGGGCCTCGCGATCCACCCCTACACTCTTCGTCACGTTTGACTGTGAAGAGCTTCCTGAGTCGGTGTGTGCCGGTTGGTACCGCTACCGCGTGAAGTAATTCGTGCCACTGCCGCGAAGGTGCTATTACTGTCACCGTTTTGGCTATACAAATTACTCGTGTAGATGTGCCAAGTCGGGGTCACCCGAAGTCTGTGTAAATTGCTCCAAGGTCGCTCACGATAAGTCCAAATCGTGTGTGGCCAAGTGTGTTGATTGCGGACAGCTGCACCCCGCTTCTTCGAAGCAATGTGGTGCATATCTCGTTGAGAAAGAAATCCTGGCCGTTCAGGCCCAGGATCGTCTCTCATTCCGCGAGGCTAAGGACTTGGTCCTGGCGCGCCCGGCTCTGCCTGGGACGTCTTGCACCTAAATTCTAAGAAAGACACCCTCTGCTCCTGGCCCATCCAGGCCAACGAGCATGGTTGTTTCTGCCCCCATTCGGAGTCCTTCTACAGGTTCTACTCAACCCGGGCGCTTCCCTAATAAAGCTAGCAGCACAAAGGGTTCACACCCAGCCCCGGCTAAAACCAAGAACCCCCTTTCGTTAGACTCACAGGAGGCAACACCCCTGAAGTTGGTCGCCAGGCCATCTTCCGGAGTTCGTAGAGCTGCCTCCCGAAAAGAGGATAGCAAGAAATGAGCTTCGGCTTTTTCGCCCACGCCTAGTGTGGGGTGGGATGGATGGCTCGGAGAGGGTGGATCCTCGAAAAGAGCCCCCCCCCCCGCCGCCTCCGAAGCCGCAACGCCCGCCTAAGGTGTCGAGGCGGAGGAAGACTTGCATGGTGAGCTCAACCTCCCCTAATAAGTACTCGAAGGCGACAGCGCATTGAACGGCCATAGGCGCCTGGGGTCCTGCCTACGGGAAGCGTACGGCCATTCCCGTGAGGGTCTTCTCTTCGAAGAGCGCCCCCGCGTCTCCTCCGAGCTAGGCCTGGAGGGCATATTCCTTCAATGAAATTGCCGCGGACTCCAGGCCAACTGGGAGGAGCTGCGGAGACTCGTCTCATCCCGTTCCCCGTTAGCTATTTTTTCTCAGGAGACCATGCTAGGCGCGTGCCCCCTGCCCACCCTCCCGGGGTATAAGGGTTTTGCAACCCAACTACCACGAGATGGGGGGGAAGCGGGTTCATTCCCTGCCCTCCTGTCCTAAAAAGAAAAAAAACAAAAAGACTCGGGGCTACTCCCATCCGTAGGATAAGCGGGGATGGATGGGTCTGCTGCTACTTCGGTAAGTGACCAAGCCAATATTGGCACTTCCGGCCCCTCTGCTTTCCCCCCTCCCCCCCGCCTCATGTGCGGAGCCTCGATTACATTGGGGACCCTCATTCAAAGATTACCCGGCATTTTTTAGCCTGCTGTCTTCAAACGCTTCCTCGTTATTTGCTCCACTGATGGCACCATGTTGGCTAAGGGACGCATGAGCCATCAGCAAATAGCTTTAGCTAGTGTCATTGGTGTAGAGAGCCAGAGGTGACCGTTTCTCGGATGGGAGCCTTTTGGCGAATGCGTCAAATCCTTCCGAGGCGTCCATGATTAGTGCCCTTCGGACACTTGATGGCACGCCTGTGGGTGTGACGCCGTACTCTACCATGAACTACGTGAAAAGAGTAGTTTATGCGAGGGAACTCGTGGACTACCCCATAAAGGACATCATCTTAGAGCTGGCCGACCATGGGGTGGTCAAGGTCGAATGTGTGATGAGAAAACAGGGAGGGGCCTCGCGATCCACCCCTACACTCTTCGTCACGTTTGACTGTTACGAGCTTCCCGAGTCGGTGTGTGCCGGTTGGTACCGCTACCGCGTGAAGTCATTCGTGCCACTGCCGAGGAGGTGCTATTACTGTCACCGTTTTGGCTATACAAATCACTCGTGTAGATGTGTCAAGTCGGGGTCACCCGAAGTCTGTGTAAATTGCTCCAAGGTCGCTCACGATAAGTCCAAATCGTGTGTGGCCAAGTGTGTTGATTGCGGACAGCCGCACCCTGCTTCTTCGAAGCAATGTAGTGCATATCTCGTTAAGAAAGAAATCCTGGCCGTTCAGGCCCATGATCGTCTCTCATTCCGCGAGGTTCAGGACTTGGTCCTGGCGTGCCCGGCTCTGCCTGGGACGTCTTACACCTAAATTCTAAGAAAGACACCCTCTGCTCCTGGCCCATCTAGGCCAACGAGCATGGTTGTTTCTGCCCCCATTCGGAGTCCTCCTCCTGCGGAGACTCGTCTCATCCCGTTCCCCGTTAGCTATTTTTCCTCAGGAGACCATGCTAGGCGCGTGCCCCCTGCCCACCCTCCCGAGGTATAAGGGTTTTGCAACCCAACTACTTCGAGATGGAGGCCGGTCTGGGAGATGCGCGGTTTACACCCGGCATGATGTCTCCGATCTTCTTTTCACTTTAGATACCTCCTTTCAGGCAGTGGCTGTACAGCTTTACCTGGATAGGAGGCATACTGTTATTTCTGCGCACATTCCACCGTCAGCTGACTTCGACGTGGGGAACTTCCGCTGCGTCGTGGCATGGTTGCCGAGGCCCTTTCTCTTGCTTGAAGATCTGAACGGCAGGCATCCTCTCTGGGGAGATTACTCCATAAATCCCAGGGGACAAGTCCTTGCCGATCTGATCGAAGAGCTTGAGATATGTGTCCTAAATGTGGATGAGTTTACGCATCACTGCCCGAGAACCGCTTCATTTTCTTGCCTTGATCTATCTTTGTGCTCTTCGGATGCACAGCCTGATTTTGATTGGGGGGTGGTCGATGACCTCCATGGTAGTGATCACTTTCCCATTCCAATATCATTTTCAGGTCAACTGCCGCCTGAGAGCCCACCTCGGTGGTGCTTGGCGCGGTGGCCTGCATTTCAGGAAATGACTCAATTCTCTATCTCAGTCGACGAGTTTAGGTCGGTAGATGAGGCCGTTGAGTTCTCCGGCAACCTCATCGCCGTGGGCCTGACTACTATTCCTAGGACGTCTGGCTGTTTTGCACGCCGACCACTCCCATGGTGGTCGGTCGAGTGTGAGACGGCCCCCAAACAGAAGCGTTATGCCTACATGCGCTATGAGCGCTGCCCGAACGATTTCTCTGTCGCTGAATTTCGTCGGGCTAGGGCTAGGTTCCGGTATATTTCGAAGCACGCCCGCCGCTCTTCTTGGCGGACATACGTGTCTTCACTTAACGGGAAGACCCCTTTAGCTGAGGTGTGGAAGCGAGTCAAAAGGATTCGGGGCAAGTTCTCGCAGGACCCCCCTCCCGTTCTCCAGGGGAATGGGACCGCAATCTCGGACCCCGCGTCCGTGGCGGAATCCTGAGCGACCGCCTTTTCCGCATTCTCTAGCCGTGATGCTGCTCCGCCAGCATTCAATGCAAGCCGTGATGTCGCGGAAGGCCGCCGGCTGGACTTTACCTCCAGAGGCGGAGAACCCTTCAATGACAGGTTTACTGTGAGTGAGTTGCGCTCCGCTCTTGCTTCGTGCGCAGACACCGCCCATGGTCCGGACGATGTCCCGTACGCCATTCTTCGACACCTGGGTCAGCGAGGCATGGCCTTTCTGTTAGATTTGTTCAACAGGATCTGGGTGAAAGGTCTTCTCCCAGACTCCTGGCGAATCGCTCTTGTGCTCGCCTTTCGCAAACCGGAGAGAGATCACTCTACTCCGACCGGTTTTTGCCCAATCTCCATAACCTCTTGCGTGTGCAAGTTGATGGAGAAATTGGTAAATGTTAGACTAGCCTTTTTCCTGGACAGCGGAGGCCATCTGTCTTCTGCACAGTGCGACTTCCGCAAGTTCCACTCCACGTCAGATGCTCTGCTCCGACTTAGGCTTTTCTTCGTAGACAGCACTACGCCACGGAGGCCATCTACCCCGGGGAATGAGGGCGCCAAAGAGTCCGTGAGGACTCTGCGACCGGACCAGCGTTTCGCTCTTTCTCACACCGACTACATGGCAGGAATACTGGCAGCTCTTCGGACTGCTTGGCAAAGAAGATGGGAGACGGTCGAAGGGAACTTAAAGTTGCGTGCCATTGCGCCGCGACTGTTCCCATGGACCTATCCTCCAATGCCGCGGCGGCTTCAGGTTGCTTTCTGTCGTCTCCGAATCGGACACACTCGTGTGACGCATCGCTATTTGGTGGAGCGCTTGCCTGCGCCGTATTGCAACGACTGCGTCGTCCCCCAGACTGTTCGGCACATTCTTGTCGAATGTCCCAGTCTGGGTGATCTTCGCGCGCGTTATCTGTCCCGATACCGGATGGGCGGGGTCGCTACCGCCTGTCCCTTGTACTCTGGACGAGTGCGTGCGCATTGACTGGTGGACTTGTTCACTTTTGGGGGGAGGCCGGCCTTCTCCCTATTATTTAACGAGTTTTTTTTGGGGGGATGGGCCCTTATAGATCGCACGCTCCTTTGCAGGTTCGACCTCCCGCCGACGCAGAGGCTTCTTTACTACTCGTTTCATTTTGCCTTTTTTTAATTTTTGGTGTTTGGTTTTTTTTTTTGTTATTGCATTCGATTTTAAAGTAGTCTAGTACTAGGCAGTTTTTAATACGGCGACTAATGCCCAAGTAGGCAGTCGCCAGATGCTCTTAAAAAAAAAAATATATATATATATATATATATATATATATATATATATATATATATATATATATATATATATATATATATATATATATATATATATATATATATATATCGATCTTGCATTTTTTATAACTCTGGGGGAAAATTCAAACAAATTGCAGAAGCGTTCAAATGTAAACGTATTAATTAAATTTATCCAGTACTTCTAGTATCAGGTCATCCAGTACTTTATAAATTTTAAAGATAGTTATATTTTAATTCCAGAATAAAGAAGTAGCGGAATTTGTGAGTGCAAGTGAAAAAACAATCGCTGAATATAAAGTAGATCTTATCAGATATGAAGCTATGATGCCTGTTTCTGAAATGACCATGCAAGAATTTTATGAAAACTTCCCTGAACTGGTAAGTTAGCAATTTGTGTATCATTTGCTACCGTTTTGTATCGTACGTTCGGTGCATATCTTAATAAGAGGCCTATATTATAATGTATGCCATTCGCTTGAAAGTGGATGACAATAAGCCTACAATCCGACCCCTTGTGTGAATTCGTTGCTGTTGTTATAGCTCCCCATGACCAGATAAGATATCTTCCTCCGACCGCTTGAGAGATCAAAGGATAAAATTTTGATCCTATAGCGAGTACTGTAGGACCTGTCAGCATTACCCCAATTAAGAGGGGCCGCGCTTTCTGCAAAATTGTCCTGAGGGGAACCAGGTTTGAGCTGATGGCGCCCGTTGCATTCTGTAGGGATTTTATCGCGCCCTCCTCTGCTAGTGACCCATGCGACAGGAAATAGTTCAATTGCAGCTTAACCTCACGTGGAATACATCCAAGTGGGGTGGTCCCACTCCAAGATTACATCCATGCTGGGGAAGGGGGTCCTGTCATATCCACTTGGAAATGGCTGACTACTACTCTTTTTCTCTTGCCCTACAAGGAGGGGGGCTACCAGGGGGTTTAGAGTTGGAACAGGGTCTGCTGACCAAAGTCGCGTGCTCTTAACTTATTCTGATTTATGACGTGCTCTTAACTTATTCTGATTTATGACCTTACGACCTACAAAACTTTCAATAATTCCCGGACTAATCCTTGGATAACCTTGACAATTATATGATTCGAAAGAGAATGTAAAACAACATAAGGGTTTCAAATTTCGTTAGAATCGGCCGAATAGTTATGATGTTATTGCCCCCCCCAAAAAGAAAAACAAAACAGGGACCGACCGGCATAGTGAGAAAACAGCCTGCTGGGCGTTTTTCTTTCGGGCATCAATCATCTTGTCGTACTTTCTGGGTAGTTCTGAAGGTCGAGATGGTGGTTACCATATTGTGAATTTTGCTTTCTAAGGATCCTATTGGTGGCAGAGGTGGAAATGATGGCTAGTCCAATTCATTAACCTTTTGACAAAACCTAACCACTTATCTTTTTGTTTTCAGTCTCACAACCATGACAACCCGACTATGCACCCGCATACACCCGATGCTCAACCAGGATATGTACATGAGGTAGAGGAGGAAGATCACTAATCCAGTGTAGTTCATGTATATAATCGTTATTAATAATTTTGAATAAACTTGTCATTTTATGTATTCATATAAAGTTTAGTTAATTGGAATTTTTTGTTTCAACTTCTCATAAGTACGAAAGTTGCTCCCTAGTTTGTTGCCACAGGGTGGGCTAAACATCTGGCTTGATCCTTCCAGGGCACCAGATAGCCTCCTTGCCGAATTTAGTTCCTACACAGGCCACCTTTTAACTGATGCCTCTTATCGCGTTCCCGCACCACCCTGCAGCGAGTTTTGCTCTAGTGTCGAAAAACGAGTGTGGGATTCTTTAAGAGTTATTTGGGCGATCGTTCAAGTCGAGGGTAGCATGGACACGAGGTTGTACTTTTATCCGTTTGTCTTTTTCAGTAACTCGTTTGTTTCGAGATACTGGTCACCCGATCTGTGAAGCCTTCTAATAGACGGAGTGCTCCTCCTTTAAGTTGGCAGCTATGCGAATTTTGGGGCATTATAATAAAAGTAATGAAAATTAATCTATTGAAGAACGATAAAATTTGGGGGAGGTTAACCTCTTTGGGTGAAGTCGGCGATAACCCGTTTTCTATTCGTTAGCTTATAGATAGATTTGAGGCAATTTTCAGCCTTCGTCATGGTTAATCTAAACTCGATTCACCTCGCAAACGTCTATAATTTCCTTTGCAATGATATCCTCATTATCCTAACCCTCTACAATTTTATCATCTAGCAAAAATATCTTGTGGAAATGATACTTTAAGGATTTAAATCGGTTTTAAGGCAGTCTACATCGGGAGTCCTTTCTTTGGTTAACCAAAATGGAGGCTGCCTTTCTAGGACCACCGCGTACCTTAGCAACCAACATTTTGTTCCGTTTCTGGGCACCAAATGTAATCAAGTTGACTTACGAGTACACACTTTATTGTCCCCGCTAAGGGAACAGATTACTGTTATAAAAGTTATGAATAGCAGCGTTGCGGGTTGAAATTAGAGAGTGTAATCACTATTAATAAATTAAAGTAATGGCAAGGGAACCAATTCGGATAGAAAGCACAGTCTTTACAACGAGAACTATATTACACGGGTAGTGTAATATCGCTTAGGTTCAGCCGTATTTTGTCGGCTAAACCTTAAAAAATTCTATTGACCAACCGATACAAATGAAAGTAACAATTTGGAAAAATAAACTACTCATTTACGAGGGGCGGTCAATAAGTTTTGCAATTCGGATATGAGGAAAAGTTTTATTATTTTTCGATATAACTACCCTTGACTTCAATGCACTTGCGCCACTTGTCCCTGAGGTTTCGAATTCCCGACAACCAGAAATCTCCCGACTGCTGTTCAATCCTCTCCTAGACGGCGAGCTGAATATCTTCATCGTCCCGAAACCGGCGTCCACGCAGTGCAGCCTTGAGCTGGCGGAATAAAAAGTAGTCGCTAGGGGCCAGATCTGGACTGTAGGGGAGATGGTTGAGCTCCTCGAATCCGCACTCCCGCAGGGCAGCGTGAGGTTTCTAGGGACCCAACGGGCAGAGACTGGCCATGGCCAAATTGTCGTGGATGATGTTGATAACACTTCCATGTGATATTCCAAGTTCTCGCTCGATTTCTTTGACCTTCACCCGTCGATTTTCGAGGATCCTCCTCTCCACACGGGCCATATTGACCGCGTTGGTCACGTCTGATCGGCCTCCTGGACGGGGGTCATCTTCAAGGGACTCGCGACCATGGCGGAACTCCCTATTCCAGCGAGTATTGGTTGCATAGGAAGGGGCGGTATCGGTGTACACTGCAACCATGCGTTCATGGATCTCTTGCATTCTTGCCTTCCTTGGTCAAAAATTTGATCACTGCGCGGTGCACAACCTTCTCCATTGTTGAAAAATTTGCGACTGACGATCTGCCATCAGCTACTGCTTCTTAAATAGACGAGGCAGGAGCGTGAGGCTGCAGGTCCTGACTTGTTATAACTTGTCCTAACACCCCCACAAACAGCCATGCCCCTTCCTCTGTTTTGCCCTACCGATTCGCAAAACTTATTGACCGTCCCTCGTATAGTAAGGCGTATTACTAAATGACTTAAATTTATATTATATTCTGTATATCCGAAGGTACATATATTTTCCGAAAGCAAAGTCAGGTGCGTAGATTTCAGACTTGAAGCCACTGGGATGCCTTGGGTATAAGAAATCAGAGGTCTAAACATGACAGCAGTCTGTCATAACGCTTTGCACGCAGGGCCCTAAATAGACACCTGTAGACTGCCGTAGTTTGTCGGTTGAACGCTAAAGAGGTAGCGGAAACACACTATTGTAAAAGGGCATTAGAACACCATTCTTGGCATCGTGACTATTGATAGATGATGTGCGAAAAGCAGCGCTGGATTGCCACACCCTTAAAGTCGAGGAGTGTACTTGTTTTCCATAATCTAATCGAGTTTGGAACATCCATACCGTTTTTGTCACTACATAACATTAAGGTTGCGCAATTGGGTTAGTTGTATCAATTTCGAAGTGATAGTTACATCCAATCATATGAACTGTAACAAATTCAATATTCAAATGAAAATATGGTGAAGGATTATTCTCTCAACCTGTACATACAGGTGCATCATCTTAAGTTTAGTAATTGAGAAACGATACCCTCTCAAAAGAGCTCGCCTAGATACTGCGTCAACAGGCAATTGTAAGCGGTGGGCTGCCCATGGAAGCTCGGGAGGGGAGGGGGGCATAGGAGAGTGCCAGATCACCCACAAATAGTGACTGAAACTCCCTCTGTGAGAAGAGAGTAAATCATTAATATCGATGACGAAACAAGTAACCCTTAAGACGCTTCCCTGTGGAAAATCTTCATCCCGCTGACTTTTGTCAGAGTAGACACCGATGCAAACCTTAAAATTATGAGATGATAAAATTGGGTAAATACCCCAGTCGTACAATTATTGTAAGCTACCATGCCGCCAGGTGATATCATAAGCCTTCTCTTTGCCAAAAAAAAACTCCATCGGAACGTGTTTTTTGAAAGGCCTTCCATATAGAGTTCTTCAAATGAACAAGCATGTCCATGGCGTTACGGAACCCACACTGAAAAGGCGACAGCAGACCATTTTATTCCAGAAACCAATTAAGTCGAACATTTACCATTTTCTCCTAATTGATACAACAACTATACTCGCCGCAGCAAGAAATGGACGATCGGGTGCGGCAAGCACCGTCACAGGTGCCCCCTCCCCTACTTTTGCCATATATCCACACATCAGAACGAAAGACAGAGAGTAAGGTAGGGAAACTGGGTTGGAAAGGAAGGCGGGCAGCTACTACTACTCTCCTTAAGAGCTGTAGATTTGGTGTCCACTGTAGATAGAGGGGAGTAGGAAAGGGGACAAAGAAAAAATAATAGCGTAGGCGAGTTGCGAACAGCTTCCCACGTCACTGGACCACTGTTAGCCAGCGGCGAATCCACTCGGCCATCCTGAGTCTCAAAAAAGACTCATTCAAACGAAGCTTTCAAGCCGCTCGCCTGCACTTCTCGTACGCTATACCACCTTCATGCTGTTAACCATTAAAGGTTGCCTTAATGCAGCAGGTTCAAGCACGTTAACCCTACCTCCCTAGTGACAGTCTCTGGATTGTGGCTATCCGCCTCACCTTCTGTCCGGGAAGCTCTTCACCGATGCTCTCTGTGACGCTGGGAGGGGCTGGTTTAAAAACCGAGCACTTGCTTATATCAATGATTCTTAAGCCGAAAATAATACTCGTCGCCCTCATAGTGGCAATCGCGGTGAGACATTTCACGTACATAATTATTTACTAGAGACTTTCGCTCACTTAAGTACACCTGCGACGAGTAACAAACCACCTAAGGCTAGGCGCAAGAGGAAAGGTTTGTCTTTCAAAGAGTTCCTGGTTGCTAGCAAGCGTGCGGCATATGATGCCGAACACATGGACGATGACTTCCCGGTGGTTGTAGTAAATAACCCTAATGATTCTCTATCGTATGTGAACTCCGTTGTGAGTATCAGCCATCCAGGCATAAAGACTACTGTTCATTATACTGTGGCAGAAATACATGTGCCTAATGATATGCCTGCGACCAATATACTTGCTTCGTAGGAGACAACTAATTTCCTGAGAGCTTACATGATGGTTGTGCCTCGGCTTCTGAATCCACCTTTGGTTCGACTGTTGAACTAAACCACTTTGTCTTGTCTGATAATAAGATATCAGGTATGCTCATACCGATCTTCTTTTCCAAACATGTGCTACAAAGTCAATAGTGGATTTACTATTTCTGCCGGGTTTTGAGTACACTTCTTTAGTTACGAGAACGACAGTACAAACTTCCTCTTTAATCCCCTTTCTTCTTATTTATCCTCTACTGGTACTTTAACTTCTATTAGTTCTTCACGTGGCAGACGGTCATTTTTTCTTGTGCTTGGCTCTATTAGATGATCTGAAACTTCTGTCTCAACTTCTTCCACCTGACTCAGCAGTTTCCACTCGAAAGACAATAGATTATATCCTACGGTGGAATTGTCAGTGTGTTCTTATAAAGCAGGAAGAACTCAAGATTTTATTATGTGATATCCAACCTACTAATGCTTGTCTTCAAGAAAACAAACCTGGAACTCGCCCGCTTACACTTATCCCTGATTTTAGTGTTTTAATTCTCCCGCCGCTGTTGGGGTTACTTTACACGGTGGGGTGCCTATCTTAGTAGCAAAGTCTCGCTATTTTTATCCACTCCCCCCCCCCCCCTGGAGAGCTTTTCAAGCTCTGCGGAGGGGCAGAGCTATTTATCCAAACTTTTAACTGTCTATTACTTGTTTTCCTTGTGTTCTTCAGACTGTTTCTCTGTTTTCCAATGGTCTGTCCAAGACGATTACTTGGGAGTAATATTTTTTTCATTGTTCTATAGCAGTGTGTTACCAGCTTATTGGTGGAAGAGAAGTCACCTATTTGTAGTGCGATGAGGGCCACTAGGTTATAGTAAATAGATGCGAGGTTACCAATTTATGGTGAAGGTGAATTAAGTATCTGACTCCTTAATATGATTTCTTCACGGGTATTCTGATTTACGAGTATGCTAGGTTTCCGAAAGTTTTCGAGTAATGAAGTACTTTGAGAAAGCACGTAGCAAAAATATGCCTTTATTCTAATAAGGGCCTATTAAAGGGGCAAGCGGCACGTCAAAAAGTACTTTGCGGGCGACAAGCAGGTTTTCTATTTAACGCAAAGTACAAAATTCTGGAGCGACAAGACAAGCGAATTAAAGGGGATTCCGTAACGCTAAGATGAGAACGAATTAATTTTAATGTCTTAACTGAATCGAACTTCTCCTTTTCAAAAATAACAATAATATCTCTCTTGCACGACTAGATATACGGTTTCATTTCCAGGGGGGCGTGTCCTAGACTCGTTTGCTGGATAAGCCTCCGTCGTTGGGCTCATTAGTTGGAATTTGTGTCTACCCAGCTGCTTCGTAGACTCCTGTCTTCTGATAACTCTATCCCAAGACGCGAATTGTTTGTTTTATTGTTCCCTCTTATTGACTCAGGTGTCCAATTTGATAGCTTTCGTGTTCGTATATTTCTGCCTACCCTTGCGCTGTTTATCTTATTTTATTCATAAAAATTAATATATATATATATATATATATATATATATATATATATATATATATATATATATATATATATATATATATATATATATATATATATTCTCCATTTCTATACACAAATTAATATACACAAATTGACATATATGTTTTCATCTACCTATTCTCATATTATACATATTATTTCTGTTATTCAAAAGAAAGTCAATTTATTAGGATGTACTAAGTCCATCGAGCTTACATTTTGTGGAGTTTCTCATTGAGTCTATAGTATTTGGTTATTCATGGGATTTATTTTTGGTTAATAAATCAGCCTAAATAACGTTTCGAAAACCATTATCATTTATATTTGTTAATTATTTTATTTAAATACCTAGTTCAGAAGTTCAAAGTTTATTTCGCTTCAGTTTTAGGCCTAAACATTAGCAGACTACTTTCATTTGTTTGATGAAAGTAATCTGCTAAAACTAAAGCGAAATAAATTTTGAACTTCTGAACTAGGTTTTTAAGCAAAACAATTAACAAATATAAATATATTCACAGAATTAACGAATGCACAATGAGATAAATTTGATTAGGAATACAATGTAAGATATGGTAAAATATGATTTAAAGTAACAAGATGTAAATTAAGATGTGAAGTGAAATTAAAGTAAGAGTGAATTAAAATGAAATAAAAGATGATTACGATGGACTGTGAATTGGGGTCTTTATGCGGAGAATGGCGAGAGACGAATGGGAAAGACTAGTGTTCAATTTGGTTGAGCTGAAAGCGTGTGTGCGTGAAATTTTATGAGTAGTACGTTTAATGAATTCAGTTTTTCGTCACAGGCTATTTGAATTATTAAAGGTTACATAAATTAAATGAATTGAAAAAAGTTATGGATAAATTAATTGTATTGACAAAAGTTAAGTAAAAGAATTGAATTTTATGCATAATAAATGATGATATATATATATATATATATATATATATATATATATATATATATATATATATATATATATATATATATATATAAAAGTTTCCCATGAAGATTTTATTATAGGAATGCCCAGAGGGCATTGCTATAAGTCTATTAATCCTGCAATTTGGTGACAGGAGCCTAACTATTATATAACACGCTCGTTACAGTTCTAGCACTTGTTATTTCTAGCTCTCATCTCTCTCGTTTCCCGCAATGGGACTTATGGATGGCTGATTGGGATGTTCTCGAGAAGAATTCTACACTTAGGTATGCCCCATTAGAATATTTTAATGGTTGTGACCCAGCGGCGAGCTTCTAAATGCCCCTTGTCTGTGATGTTGCTGAGCGTACCATACCAAAACAGTCTACTGGAATCCATAGATCATCTGCGCCATGTTGAAACCACGATTTAGGCCTACAAATCTGCTTATACTCACATTGAATTATTTTTATTAGATGTTATGAACTTAATCTGGATAACAGAATCATACTTCTCCAACTGGCGTGGACTCTATGTGCCCTTCCTGTAGTAGTGTAATTTCAGTATCCCGATTGCATTTGGGTCGTCCCACCGTTTCAGCCCCACGCAATTCCTGTTTCCCAAAGCTTTCTTCTGTGCCTCTTCACTTCTGATTTTTTTTTGTCTCGGTCTGGTCAATTAGCTCATTTATAGTTTTATCATTTGATCCATCAACATTAATTTTATTTAAGTTGCTTATTGTTAGTCTCTTATATTCGTGTTATTGTCATTTAATGTTTTTCATTTTGTTATTCTATCCTTGCGTTGCTGAGATATGTCATTAGCATAAATATTGCCCACAGCAGCCTTTAGTTTAGGCTTTTACCCTCTTCTCTGCTATTCCTAACTCTTATTTTGAATAGTGTTTCCGCGTTTTCTTTCTTGTTCATTATTATTTTATAACTTTTTATTGCTTTTTTAAAAAAATCGCTGCCTGTGAAAATCTGTTGGATTGTGCGACATCTCTCGTTTCAGCGACAATGTGATGAATTCACTTGGCACTTAGCTAGGCATCGAATGCCTCGTAAAGTCGGCTTTTCTGGGACGGGATTTGGCTAGAGATGGTCCTCAAGCGGACCTTCTAAGGAAGGGGTTCCATGATCCTTTTAAGTCCTTCTCCTCCGTGTTCTTTCTTTTTTTTTCACCTGTAATTAAATGTGTAATTTTGGGTGGGTTCGTCATTTTTTGTAAAAATTATTTCCTTTAGGTTTCCAATGTAGAAGTTTGCAAATGTAGGGTCCAATTGGGACCCCATCACAATCTAGTTAATTTGACAGTAAAGTTTGCCATATGGGCATCTCCATTCCGAAGTCCAGATGGCTAACTCTTACAGCGCAAGGAAAAATTAAAAGAGCAAAAGTACTAAAGTAAACCCGTATAACACCAGACCCAAACGAAAAATCTCGTCCAAAAGGTCCCCGTAAAGTTGAAAACAATCTCCCTTAAATAAGGAGGCACAGGTGCACCCCCCTTCATAGGGGTTACATTCTGAAAAAGATTGCGTCCTATTTTGCCACAAGAGTCTCTCTGAGGACCATGAGTGGGCATGAAAAGCCGGACCGAGGCAAAATTTTCGAAACTTTGTTCCGAAAATTGAAAGTCACAACTTTGCGAACAATTGACTCGCCGCCGACTGGGCACGTCGCTAGATTTTAGAAGGAGAAAGATTTAGAGACCCTATCGAAGGAGACGGGGACGCGCGCGCTAAGGGAGATAAACCTCCTACCCAGCAATCCCAACAGATACAAGCACATAGAAGTTTTGTCTGCCAGAGGTTGGGCCCCTGGATAGGACAACACTCGAAGGAACAAATTGCGGAGGAAACTAACGCTGAGAGATGGTCGTGTAGGTTGTCGAGTTCCAAAAAAACGGGACAACAGTGATTACAATCACGCCTTCAAAATATTTTCCCGCGAGAACCAAATGGCCTAGAAATCGAAGGAGAACGGGCTGCTGCTCTTCAACGCAAATATCAGCGGGGAACAGATAGAACGGTAGGAGTTCACTTCAGTTTAAGGCTGCTTAAAGTTGGAACAGCATACCACCAAGGACTACAATGAACAGGAAATAACCTGTTGCAAATCCTGGGTCAAGGGTCATGGGTGGCGTGACTGTACTGCCCAGGAAGAAAAGTGCCCGAATTGCGGACTGAACCACGGAGCAATGGCCATATCATGCCCCGGAAAGAATAAAGTCCTGAGACAGAAATTCGAGGAGAAAAAGGCTGAGGAAACTAAGAGGGCAGGTACCTCCTACGCTGAGGCAGCAAGAGCTGCGCCAGTCCTCTCGAACCCCAGCAAAAGTCTATCTTAGGCTGGAAAACGAGAACTCCACCAAGATTCTTCTCACGTGCATCCTGTATGTACACGTGAGAAACTTGACACACCCGGGCTCCTTCTCCAAAGAACTGAATAGGATGCTAGTGAAGAATGGGATGTCAGAAATGTGGTTCCCGGACAACCAGGGGCGGATCCAGGATCAAAATTTAGGGGGCTAACCAAAATTTCCTCATCTGAAAAGTCTGAGGTATGACACTTAACTAAATAAAAGATTTTTCAGATTGATTGATATTGTAAAATAAAGAAATCTAAATATAACTGTATACCAATAGCATTATAAATATAACAATAACATATATGATATTCGCTATTTATTATTTCACACGAGCATCAACCTCCTGTTACTTTGGGTAACTAGGTTGATTACACTGTCTATTTTAACTTCAATTTCGTTGTAAACAGCGAATAGTGCCAGGCCGTTCTGGTGTTCTTGACCTATGGTATTCCTTAATATGTTTTCAAACGCTTCAGGGTTGAAAATGAGCGTTCAGCTTCCGTGTTCGAGATTAAGAGGGTGATCAAAACTTGGAGGAACTTGGCTAGGTTAGGATACATTCGATCTTAGGCGCCAGTAAGGGATCTCTAATGGACTCAAACTTTACTGTTGACGATAACCAGCGCTCCATTTCTGCCTTGACAAGGTTCAAGGCCTCGATATCAGACTCGTATACTTTTGCTACACTCATTAAAGCAGCAAGATCTCCGTTTGTGCCGCTGAGCAGATGTTTGATGTTAACTGCGACCGGAAAAGTATCACCCTCAAATCGGTTCAACAGCTCAGTCAACACCTGGTCAAAAAAAGGAACGTAGACAGAACAGCGATAATATTATTCAGCTCTCTGGAATTGTATATTTGCTCGCTGCGTTTGTTGTTTGCAAATTCGAGGCACCGAAATGGTGTCATCTGATGAGCCAATCTTCTGAAGAAGCTCCTCTGCCTTCTTGAAGACGTCATGGAATCTGATCAGAACAGCTTCCCGGGTATTTCTGTAATACACCACGACTTCATTAATCGTGGCGTACACTGGAATTACGGACGCAAATGAAGGCTTGCTCGTTCATTGAAATGACAGTCGTCTCGTCCATCATGATAGCAAAAACTACAGAGAAGGATGAAACCACCTTCTCTAGCACCAGCTGCCCTTCAAACCAAGATGTAATAATTTAAACTGCCATCCTTACAATCTAATAATCTTTGGGTATGTATTTGTGTATGTCACAGTGTATTTGTGAAGCTAAATGGATAGAACAAAGTTAGGAAGGGATGAAGAAAATAAAAAAAAGAGAAGATGGTAGAGAAGATTAGAGACTGAGGAAACAAATAAGGAAGGGAAGAAGATGGGATTAATATGAAGTTTTATTTCTTTATTTGCGATTACTTTATTCTATGACTGCACAGGCAACATCATCTACAATCATCAGTTATCATTCTTCAATCAAAACAAAACTATCTCCAGGTGAGTAAGCATTATACAATAAAATAATTTAATGTATTCTGATACTTTATTTCGTACTATATGTGTATGAACATGACAAATCATAACTTCTTAAATTAATATGGCGAGCGTATTACGATGTTTGGGAAGGGTTGGGGGTGTTTTGTGGGTAGCGTCAACTATCCGCGGTTTTTCAATATACGTGGGGGTTCGTGGTCAGTATCCCCCGCGAATATGGGGGGGCGACTGTTTATATATATATATATATATATATATATATATATATATATATATATATATATATATATATATATATATATATATATATATATATATATGCTGATGAGAGTGCAGTTCTTGTCTGAGGTTGTGAGGAGCGTCATTAGGTCAGAATCACCTTCCTTGGCACGGTAACGCAACAGGACTTGGGAGACTCTTTCTCCAGTCAAGCTGGGAACAGAGATCCAAAGGGCCGTCATCACGGTGTCCTCGAAGGGAAAGCATGTTGCGATCGCAGAAGAGAACACACTCTCGATTACTGGAACGCGTTTTTGCCGTGGATTAAAAAATGCAATGATTTTTTGAGGTTCACTTGATCGCTTCATTTCACTGTACGTGAGAAACAAAATTAATTAAAAAAATACGGCCTATAAATATAAAACACGTTAAAACAAACAAGTGAGAGCACTGAACTGCTGACACGTTTAAACAAACAACTTTAACCAGAAACCTTAACTTTATACCTAAATAACACGTAATCGTCTTGATGTAAATTCACTTAGCAATACACAGCTATATGCACTTCTTAATTAAACTACTACACACGAAGCGTATTAACTCAGACTTCCTTACCCCGTCTGAATTCCTTTTTTTACACCACTGACAGCATTCGAGAACTTTCCACGATATTCTAAGCGCTCGAACGCCGAGAATCAGCAAAACTTCCAGAATATTCGCGAAAAATCTTAACGCGCACAAACGCGTATAAGTCAAAAGATGAAGATGAATATAGAATTGAATTTTCTCTTTCAGATGGATTATTATTATTGGGAAAATATGGGCAGTAGCAAACTAATTTACGGGGGGCTTCAGTCCCTTCAACCCCCACTCCTGGATCCGCCCCTGCAGACAACTCCACATCGGGGGATATCCCGCGACTGCAGTTCCAGCCTAAAACAACCTTAGAGGAACCTGCGCAACAGCATTTCCAGTCCCAGTACGATTGCCAGCCGAAACAATGACAACCCGGGGGCCACGTCAGGACTCAAGAGGTTAACAAGTAGGGAACCAAAAGTGGAGTCCAGAAGGCTCCGGCAACTCAAGGAAAAAAGAACTGCTAGGAATATAAAGACGAACAGAGGGAAACCTATCAAGTTCCTCATCTTTATCGGAAGCAGAAGAGGAGAAATCCGAGGCCACCAATGCCTCAGAGAGATCGCGAGATAAGAGGAAAACTCCAAAACGCACTTACAACTACGATGGAGAGGACCTTAACCTCTGATTCCTAGCTTCAGAACTGGTACGGTTCCAAGAGAACCTTACTACTAGGGAAGTATACCAGCGAGTACGCTCAGGAAAATTTAAAAGGGTATTCAATGCCCCAGCTCAAGAATCGGAAGTGGAAGAAGTCCTCTTATCGAAAAATATCCAACTATGCAGAGACTCCTGAGTCACCGTAAGTGACTCAGAATAAAAGAAATCAAGCGCCACAAAATACGAAAAGAGAAGTAGGTAGGATGGAGGAAATAAACATATACTAGTAAATAACAACACCAACACAATATATGTAAAACATCAACAATACATTAAAAATGTTAACACTAAACGTGGATAAATGGGAGAGAAATCCACTGCATACAGAAACATATTCCGAACATTGGACACCGAAATCGTCCTTATCACAGAACACGGTATTAACAGGAATACAAGACAAATCAAAATACCCGACTCCACTGTCATAGACAAGAACAACACAGATGAATTATACGATTGCGTAGCCATCGCGATCGGAAAAAAAAACATACAATTCAAAAAGCTACCAGTTTTAGACGAATCATTCGTGGTTATTGAAGTTCCGACCTAGTTCGGGGCCTAACTGCGGCAGTGGCATACCAGCCGTCCCACCGCTACTACCTGCCGATTAACAATTTCCTTACCCTTTGGGGAAACGGGAAACTGGCGTTGCTAAGGTGCGACCTAAACGCCAGATGCAGAGTATCTGGTTACGGTAATACCGCCCAGAGTGGAAGAAACCTGGAACTACTACTTGAAACGCTCCATAGGATCGAACCAGATTTTACGACTTTCCTAACACATTGTTCGGCAACTAAATCTGACATAGTGTTAGCGAGTTCAAACTTCCCCTTCAACATCAGCAACGAACCAGGGCCCGTAATCCCCAGCAATTATATCCCTATCTCACTTACGCCAATGCCTACCCCACTTCGGAAAAGTTATGCGAAAGCAACTTGGGAGCTTTACAAAGAGATGCTCGCGACTACCAGCCAGCTGATCTGAGCGATGCAAATATCGAAGAAATAGATGAGGAGATCAACAAGATTTTCCATCTCTTCACTCTAACCGACGACAGATTTTTCCAATAATCGTTGAGGACAACGAAGATTTTGACCAGAAATTCGAAGACAAATTGCTCGACGACCTCGGCCCGATGGTACATAGGACCCATTCGCGTCCCGAGAAAGAGAGATGATTAACTATGGGAGCCCCATCACGTTTAAAGGGACCATGACCATCATGATTTCTTTTAAATAGAGGGCGCTGGACTGGTCTGGGCTCACAAAGAACAACCTCGTTAACGCCCCAAGGCGAATAATTCAAGGCATCGTCAATACCATGAATACTGTCCTGAATATAGGCTACTTCCCGGACGGGTATAAGATGGCCAAAATCATCTTTATCTCAAAAAGGAATAATCTCCCGTTCAATTTCTTATCTGGAGATACTCGGCAAGAATTAGGAGAATATCGTAATCGAAAGGCTACAAGCCCAACTGACCCAGCTGGTAGCACACAACCCTCAATAACATCGGTTACGAAGGAAGAGGGGCACATATAAGGCCCTGGCGTTCCTAACTAATAAAATCGCATATTACTGAGCGAAGGGATACTATGTGGACATTGTGCTGAGGGACGTGCAGAAGGCCTTCGACAAGGTCTGGCTGAAATGACTCTAATATAAGATTCTGAGCCTCCAGCTAGATCCGATCCTGGAAAGTATCCTCTGCGACTTCGGCATGGGCAGAGGGGCCTGTTTCAAGATCGAGGGATACAGAGGACCCATGTTCGAACTAAAGGCGTGCGTCCCACAGGGGCGCTGTCTGAGTCCGTTGTTTTATCTGGTCTACACCATCGACCATTACGAGAGAAGATGGAAAATCAAAATGAACAGTGATAAGTTTAAGATCATCCCAGTAAGCTGCTAGTCTACTCTGCCCCCATCGTATCAGGTGGAAGGAGATATGGCAAATCCGCTGAAGGCACAGTACTGGGCCTAAGGATCTCCTCCCCACGGATACGGGAAGTATCACACAAAGAGGCAGAGTCTGGCTAAGAAGGAACTCTCAAAGGTTTACAAATTTATAGATCTTAGCTCTCCCATTAGGAAAATAAACCCAATGTTAATCCGATCTAGCCTCATCTATCCTGCAGTGGTGACCAAAGCGGACAACAAATTCTCTATGAGAAAACTAGCGAGTGCAGAAATCCGCCTCCTTCATTATCAAGGCCAGAAGACGCGACAATCGACTGTAAAAGGCTCTACACAGAAGACAATGCTTGGAGTCTATCAACGTCACGATTCAGAAACTAGGTAAAAAGGTCTGGACAACATTGGCCGATGGCATCTTCCGGGAACTGCAGAGAACAGGAGGCCGGATCAAAATCCCTGCCAGACTGCGGGATAAAGTTACCCGCAGAACAAGATTCCCTAGCAGTAAGGTCTGTTCCGTTGAACAAATAATACCGTCATATACATAACCGACACCAGAACAATTATCACACGCAACTTACCGTAAGAAGAAAACTAAAAGAAGCAAATAAATACAACAGAAACAACTTAAATACATGAAAAAACTGTCGAAAGCTCGGAAAAACACAAACAACAATAAGTACACTAAATCATAGAAATACAAAACACAGTAAAGTTAAAAAAACACTAAATCAAACTGCGACACATATCAAAAGCAATACGAGAAGACTGAGTAATAACGACTATGAAAAATAGGCGATGCCCTCGTCAGGCGGAAAAAACTATCCCTTCCCTCTTTTTTCATTATCTATTTTTTCTTCCATTATCAAAATATCTTCCACGACTGGTACATCAACCGAACTTCATTCTTTGCTGCTCACGGCTACCAAACAACTACCTCACCGCTAATGGAGGCAACAGGAATGGAAAACTTTACATATATGCCGCCTCAACAATAGCGAAGACTTCAGCCTAAAGATGCCGGAACGAAGGCGAAAGCTCACGGCCAAAAACTGCATTTGCCAGTTAGGACGCTCCAAATAAAATTGGTAAAGTCAAAATACAACCTTTTTTTCATTTAATGTATGTTATGTTAAATTGTGTATTTAACATAGCATAACGTGTATTAAGCACACAGAGGTTAAAATGCCAAGAATTTGCGAGTATATAAGAAAGCTACAAAGAAAAAATTCAAAAATACAAGAAAAATCGAAGAAGCAGGAAAAGCAAACTGACAAAGATATGTCTATAATCTCGTCACGTCTTCGCCATCGTCATGACTTCGCCATGGTCACATTTAGGCAGTCGTCACGTCTTCGTTTTCCTCACATCACTACAAGATAATCCGAATCAAGTTATCACCAGTGTCAAGCCTTCGGCCCCAACAAACCTTCGCCATTGTTATGTCTTCTCCATCGGCACGTCTTCGCCATCGACACGTCTTCATCATCGTCATTTTGTGATCCTTGTTTTTGTATTGTTTTGTATTTTTTTCTAGATTACCTTTGTGTTTTTTCGTTTAATATGTTGTATGTCACTTGATCTAGACCACAGGGAATGACTATTCTCCTTTTAGTTTTTCATGTAGTAAACTTAAAACTTAGTATTATCATAACTTATCAGCAAAGAAAAAACTATTAAATGACCTACATGTAGTTTTTAGCTCTATTTTTATAGATCTTCATTTTACCTTGTCCATAACCAATGAATGGTCAGTATATATGAGTAAACATTTTTACATCGAATTTAATTTTAGTTTTCCTGCAGTACTCAATTACAGACAAAATAAGGGTAAAAACCTCGGGTTAAGTGTTAATTTAACGCTCATTCGCTGTAAACCTTTACTTTTATTAAAACCAATTATCCAAAGTTACCATTCAAGAGACGATTTCGATTCGGGCTATTAACCATGCAGCAAACGAAAACAGCCGCTTCACTAGTGTATAGAAAGGTACCGTGGTTATATACCTCTTGAAGATCTTATTTTTATAGGATAACTTTCTAAAGAGTAGAGAGCCATACTCGTGTCCTGCGAATAATTGAGGACTTCCAAGTCTTTCTTGCTGTTAAGAGCAGAAAATGAGTCGTCAATAATTTTGAAGAAATCGTCTTCAGATGATGAGTCTGAGTTCCCCGAGTTGTCACAATTATAATTTCTTACAGGACCGAAATTAAGCTGTTCCACATTGATATCCATCTAAGCTTGAAATACGGATTAGATACTGAGGCTAAAACGGCAGCAGTTACCTCGTGGCTTAACGACAAAAGGTCACCAAATTTGGCATTAAAGCCAGAGACGACTGCGCCCAATCTTGCGAAGGCATCTTGAGTCACTAGGAGTGTTGGGAGAAAACAACGGTAGTGGCATTCTTTCTCTGTCTGTAGTTATTTGAGGGCTTCTGCAATTAGTTATAAAACAGACAAATATTCTGAGATAAATTTCAATGTATTATCTTTGAGGATGGTTAGATTCAGTTTTCCAAGTGCTATATGCACGTCGTTCGTATGTTTGTATATTTGGCTCAATGAGTGGTACATTGAGTTCCATCGGGTGACGCATGGGTACTTAAATTGGACCCTAGTCATTTTCTGTATTTTTTTTCTGCTGGATTGGGTTTACCACCAATATTCTACAGTGTCGAACATTTTCCCATTGCAGAATGCTTTATCTTCTTTAGTTCAGGTAAATTCAGTCTTTATCTGCATCAGTTGTTGCTACTAATTGCAATTAGTGGGAGGCACATCGAATAGGGTATAATAGTTTTAATGGCTCCTTTCCACGCTCTCCTGAATGTTCAGGAAAGTTGCTGCTGATAACCTCTTCATCTGAATCGTTTTCATCATCATCTTCATCAATGACGTCCGTACGATTCTGAACACGACCACCGAACTCTTTAATGCATTTCACCATGTTCGATGCAGTCAGTGACTGTAGATACAACTTTTCAATAGGATAAAACATGCTCCGAGTTGAGTTGAGTGCATTATTTCCGCAATTTTGTCAAAGCTGTGTTCCCCAAAGTCTTTGGCATGCCATTGCAGCTGATCCTCGCGACAAGTCATCAGTGACCTGTAAAAAGAATATAAAGTCAATGTTTGGATGAACATTTTTTAAAGCTTAATTTAATAATATTGGTTAGACACACACTAGCTATACTGCGCCAAAATTAAAGAGAACTATGTGATATAAAGGAGGTAATTTACCGATGAGTCGCCTACCATACCACCACATCAATGACCCATCCAATAAGAGAAAAATGTGGAAGAGTCCTTATTCACACCAAAATGAAGATTCACCAAATTAATGACCATTAATGAGGAACAAATGTCAAATAATTGAAAATATTATCTTATAAATCTACCACACTATCATTCGACCACCAATGGTCACTTTATCACTGGTATAAAAATAATACAATGAGTCAATATCATATTCAGTGACTCTCATGAAACTGCAGTGATTAGTTGACCATATGTCGCATGTAACACACATATATTTGCTTGTATATCTTCCTTCATTGTACTAGTTGTGGTTGTTGCAAGATATCTAGGCACGGTGCGTTTAGATCAGACCTGGGCAACCTTTGGCGCGCGTGCCAAACGTGGCACGCCAATGACTTCTACCGGCACGCGAAGCCAAATGCTTAACTTAAGAAAACTAAATAAATGTATCTCCGATTTATTTTATATAGCAACCGCATTGTGTACAACCTGTTATAAATTATGTTATCAGTGAGGCAGCAGCAGAAGTCTCATTGATGGTAAATAAACGAAAAGGTCCACAATTTTTCTTTCTCTAGTTTGGATTTGTTGTTTTCTGCTTGAAATGATAAAAATTCAATTCTGTTTAATATAATTTGATAATATGTATATTTTTAGGTAAAATGACTATCTTTTCCTTGTAATTTTTATGCATCATAAGGGGTTGGAAATGAATAAAAAGAACATCTTTAATTTTATATCCTTTCATTGTGTTTTAGTCAAGTATTGGCACGTGAGAAAATTTTGTAGCAAAAATTTGGCCAATTTTGGCAGACCCACTTAAAAATGATGCCCACCCCTGGTCTAGATGGTACCTAAACAACCGGGTTGACGTCTGAAAAGACAATTTAAAAATTAAAATAAATATCAATGGAAAAATATAAAAATATTTAGCTAGTCTAGCAATAGTCTACTGTTTATACAAATAAGATGAATAAGTATTTGACTTAGATATTAGATATGTAAAAATAGCAAAAGATTCTTTATACTAACATGAAAAATCCTTAAATTCATATAGTTCAACTAGGCTTAATGGTAGGAACCCATTAGCTACAAGCGAGAGAATATTCTTTTCAAGGATATTATTGCATATTGGTAGTCTAGGTTTGGGCTTAGAAATGTGGAACATGTTTAATGTTGAGTGGTTGGCAATTTTGGTAGAACCAGTATTACTTCCGCTGGTATCTTCTTCTTTAGCTGGACGCTTGCGAGATTTCTTCTCCGATTGATATTCACCCTAAAGATTCGAATGCAGTTTATGCACAGAAAAATAAATCATTATCATGCGGAGAGACTTCTTGAATACCCTTTATGATATTTATCATAGTATCAAACTTCTAGTTGAAATTATTACTTAACAAGATTTATTTTTATTTTTAACTAAAATTATTTCTAGCACTATCAGTGAATTTTTATCCTATATTAAATTGAAAGTCTAAGTTCGTGTTTCAGTAACTAAATAGGATAAATTACAGGCATGGAACAGGCAGAAGGAAAGGTAGATACACCTGGTGCTTAGTTATAGTTGATATCGGCAGTTTTTAATGTAGTTACTAGTCCATAATCTATTAATATCTGAAGTACATAATATATTCAAATGGACGTCTAGGTAAATGTAGCATTAGTCTTGTATGGCACCAGTCACTTAAAATATGACGAACCATTATGTTAATGTTGCTACTTACGTAATACTTAGTTACTAAGTAGTACTACCCTAAGGTGCCTCAGGCGATTGTTGAGTTGAGACCAGCAGAAAGAATTGTAGTTTTTTTGTGTGCACTGCATGCAAATAACTTTGAAACTGACTGTTTCCAGTTTTTTTCGACAACTTTAAGATATTTTCCATTCAATAGACAGATTAATCCTTATTACCAACATTGTTATCTATGTAAATAGTGTTCTAGCGACAACCTAGAATATTTAGTTCAATTTAGAGTCGGTGGAGTTGTAAAATTGCATTCAGTATTCAAAAAATCCAATCTGTAAATAAAATATCTTTATAATAAATTTATTATGAATACGGCCGCGCTATAGGTTATATTTTATGCCTATATTATATACCTAATACATGAGCATACTATACCTATTTTGCTAATATATATGAAAAAATAAATAAAAATTAAAATTTTTAGCTAAATTCTTTCATTAATAACGTTAATACTTATAAGTATTATTTGACGCATAATAAATGTTCATCATGTTCTACTATATATTAGTTTAATAAATAATATAAATGTTTGCAAACTATATGCATTAGGAATGTTTATATGAAGTTGTCATAGAGAAAGAGAGAGAGAGAGAGAGAGAGAGAGAGAGAGAGAGAGAGAGAGAGAGAGAGAGAGAGAGAGAGAGAGAGAGAGAGAGAGAATGAGAGAGAGCACCACGCGATCAGGAAAATCTTCAATCTGTCCCCGACGGAAGCGCTTTTTGCGATAAGAGGCCGGAGGGTTGCAACGGAAGCATCACAAGACTGCCTGAACCGAGCCAAGGTTCACTTCTTCCGGTGACGCCTTCCAACGCCCGGGACAAGCCGCTTCCGGCGAGCACGTATAAATTATCAGACACTGGACTTAGGAATTTAATATTAGCCTACCCTGAACGCGACGCGTAACTCGATCGGCTCCCGCACCCCAAGAGCCCGAAGGCAAGATTTCTATTCAGATTAATTGATAGTCTAACAACAAGAGATTATTGTTCTGAATTTCGGCAAGATACTCCCTCTATCCATATTCTCGAGGTTAACCGTCGTGATTGTAATTCCCATTTACAGTCCTCCCCTTCTCTCTCTCTCTCACTAAACCTACTGCTAATTAAGCTTCGCGAAGACTCAATCTCGATTCAAGTCTCCCGTTCTGTTGACAGTTTGTTGGTAGTCGTAGCCGCATCCGAGCGTCCCTTTAAACCATTCCCGTGTACATCTAATCCAATTGGGTACTTATATGAAACACTTTTTATCAATTGTGTATATATTGGTTGTATAGTAGTAAAGTTTTTTTTGTTTTTATTCAGTTTTAAAACCCCAGAATCTCCAAGATAGTTAAATATTTCGGCCAACGTTAAAATCGCACTCTTACGTATTTTTGTCATTACCCACGCACATAGTGGCTTAATACGCTCACACTTTTCTCGCTCTTCTCGCACCAAGGAATCCGAACAAATGTTGGAATCTGACTTGACTTATGACATAGAATATATATATATATATATATATATATATATATATATATATATATATATATATATATATATATATATATATATATATATATATATATGTATAGGTAAACATGTAGACGAGCGGCCCGGCCGGAAAAAAATATTTTGTATAAATATTATCGTTCACCCGTGTCATTTCTGACGTCATACCCCACCCCCAACCCCTATTATAATTCGCAAAACGATTAAAGGCACTGACATGATGTAGTTAAAGCATTCACCTCTGTAAACGTCAGAACATTATAAAAATTAGGATTATATACTGGGGGGGCTGTGCCCCCCAGACCCCCCCCCCCAATTTAATGCAACTCAGGATCATCGTAGTGCGGTCCACGCATCGTGTTTACCCCCCTACGAGCCGTCCCCTATAAATGTACTCCAAAAACGTGAAACATTTTGGAACACGAACGAAATAGTACATCTTATCGGCCGGGCCGCTCGTCTACATATTTACCTATATATATATATATATATATATATATATATATATATATATATATATATATATTCCTCATTATTAACATTACATATTAAATTGGTGTCAGATTTATGGTTAATCTTGGTTCTGGTTCTGGTTATTAGAAACTGCGAAGGAATAATCTTTGCATCGACTACTTGCAAAACAAATTTGTATTTACCGTTCTAATTGTTGTTGTGAATTTATTTTTGCGATTTCTTTGGTGACTGTACATCACTGATATTCCTCCGCGGATTTTCGGTCCTTTCAGGGCTCATATTGTCTGCCATAATTGAAAGATACAGTGAGAATTTTATTGTTTATTTGTATATTTTTTGCCTTATTTGGCGTGCTCAAGGGGTAGACGCCGAGGCTTCATCTCAATCACAGTGAGGGATTTCGTTAAAATCGAGACTCCCCAAAATTTATTCCGAGTGATCGTACGGGATAAAATTCGCATCGTGCGAAATAATTGCGTTTGTTTTTATGTTTTTTTTTGTGTTTGTGTTGGTGATTTCATTTTTTGGTCAAGCAAAACCCATTTTCATTTCCGTTCGTGCATATATTTAATTCAAGCGTTTTACGAGTATTCCGGATTCCTCAAATCCCGCTACATTCTTTTGTTATGTTTTAATTTTTTTCCTTCGCACACAGTTAGTGAACTAGACAGCGTGTCTTCCTTCGAGATCTTTAAAGCCCAAGGTGGATCTCTTGGAGTCAACGGAAAAGACTTAATGGCATTTATTCAATAAGAAGGGATAACAGAAAGAAGAGAAAGAGAAGAAAAAGAAGAGAAGAAAGAGAAAGAGCAGAAAGAAGAGAAAGACAAGTAAAAGAACTAGAAGAAATAGAAATAATTTATTCCTACGAACTTGAAATGAGTCGGGTAAGGAACGAAATGTTTTCCATTAATTCAAGAACAGAAGTACAGTAGACAGTGTCTATAAAATTGCCCGTGTTTAAGGAAGGTGTAGAAGGAAAGTGAGAAATCTTTTGAGGCGAATCACTGGGATATTGAGGCGGACGGCGTAGCCAAGTTATTACCTTTGTTGAATACCCAGCTCAGGAAAAAATTTCCTCTCACTCCCGTCAGAGGCAACTATTGACTATTCAACATTAAAAGCCGAGTTACTTGCCACCTACAATATGACCCCGGACTATTGCCGTGCGAAGTTCCGGCACTGTTGCATCCAGCCGAACCAAACCTTCCGTCAGTTTGGATACATCTTGCAGCGTCATCTAACTTCTGGCTTGACGCATCCAAAAAGTTCCCATGATCACGATGCATTGGTCGACTTCGTCCTGAAGGATCAACTTTTGGCGTCATTTCCTTCAGATATTAGATCCTTTGTCAAAGATCGTAAGTGCCTTACCTTGAAGGATTGCATCGAGAAAGCCGATGTTTACGTGGCTAGCCACAACTGTTATCCGAAAGAAGGAAAGAAGATGGAACCACCATCTCCCAAGTCAAAAGCTGCTAAAAGTAAATTCATTCCACACAACGGAAATAAGTTCATTAAGGTGACTGGTCCTTCCAAACCCAAACCTCTCTTCTCGCCAAACAACCACGAGGTCAAACCTTTCGCTTCTAATCTCCCTGCTTAATTGTTCCAAAGGAGGACTATCGTCTGCTACTCCTGTGGAGTCGAGGGTCACGTGGAGATTAATTGCCCTCAGAACTCGCAATTTAGAAATAGCCCTCTTAATCAGGTGCACCAAATAAGTGCCACGTCTGCCCTCTCACCACCGGAAACAGAAGCTCTTCTCTCTTCCATCTCGCCGAGTCCAGCAGGCCACCAGGTGAACTTTTTGTTCGATAAAAGCCTCCCTGGGGGCCTCCAATTCGAAACTTGAGCGGTGAACGGCTGTCGTATCTCCACTCTCGTGCGCGATACAGGGTGGGGTGCACATGCATCGTGGTTTCGGACAAGCTACTTGCCCCTGTAGCCCCAGATCCTGACAAGTTCGCCATAGTGCACGACTACTTGAGGCGGGCAAATAGATTCCCCATCGTCAAATGTTACATAGAGTGCGCTTATTTCACTGGCTGGTCCGAGGTCGTCTAGCACCCATCATATTTTGTGCTGTCCTAATGGGCCAGTGTCTACGGGTATCCTCCTCCCCACCCCCGTGGCTCAACCGGTTACCAACCGTTCTCAAGCAAAGAAGGAATTAGAAGCAGCTGCACCTTTGAAACCCCGCTGCGCTCCCGACTTCCCGAAGTTAGAAAGATTGCGATTCTCTCCGCCCCCTTTGGACAAAGGCACATAATAAGACGCGTAAAGCCATTAGAGGTAATAAGGTAATCTCTTTCCTGATTAAGGATGATCTCCTTTATCGCGCATGTTTAGAGGGAAATAACACCGAGTCCCAGGCATTATGTGTCCCCATCCCATGTTCATCTCATCCTATAGATCGCTTACGATAGTCTCTTTTCGGGCCATTTTAGTTATACTAAGACCGCTCAAAGGATCTTTAAGTATTTTTATTGGCTAGGTGCAACGGACGAAATTCTGCGCTACTGTCGTTCGTGTGACATCTGCCAGAAGACAACGATTAAAGGGCCAGTTAAGCCTGCCTGGCCCTTTACAGAAGGGCCCTCTAATCTCAGAACCCTTATCCCGAGTGGCAATTGATTTAATCGAGCCGATTCACCTCCCGTCAAGCGAAGGCCACAGTTACGTACTAATTCTGGTCAATTCTGCCACCAGATTCCCCGAGACCGTACCTCTCAAAAAGATTGAGAGCGTCTCCCGCGCAGAAGCTCTCATTACAATTTTCTCCCGTGTTAGCCTCCAAAGGAAATATTGTCAGATCGTGGACGTCAATTTACGTCCGAGTTAATGGAGTATGTAGGCAAGTTGCTGATGGTAAAACATTTACCACTCCGTTTTACCCGGCTAGAAAAGTAATGTGCGAAAAATTAAACGGTAGTCTCAAGGCCATTCGGAAGAAATAGTGTGCTGAACAACCTAAAGAATGGCACCGTTATCTTCCGGTAGCTCTCTTCGCGTACCGGGAAATCCCCCGCCGCACATTGGGGTTTGCTCCGTTCGAATTGATGTACTGAAGGAATGTAAGAGACCCCTTAAGCATTCTAAAGGAGCTATTCACTAACCAGAAATTGGATCAGGAAATCCAGTCTTCCTACACCTATCTGCTTGATTTAACACAAAAGTTGGAAAAATGCGCTGAAATAGTGTACCAAAATGCCGATACTAACATAGATAAGTACAAGACCTACTTCGACTACAAATCCAAGTTGAGAAAATTTAATCCCGGTGAAGAAGTTTTCTTGTTACTCCCGATGGACAACAATAAATTGTTGAGTCAATGGAAGGGCCCCTACCAAGTGGTCGGAAAACGCGGCCCTGTCGACTACGTGATTGAAACTCCATCAGGAAAGAAGCTTTTCCATATAAATATGCTAAAGCGTTACCACCATCACATGGAGTCTAGTTATCCCTTGCCCCCCCCCTCCTTAGTGTAGTACACGTTGCCTGCGTAGAACAAGACAAAGAATATCCTTTACATGTCTTGCCAGACGCAAATGATTCCTCGTCGGCAGAATTGAGAATAAACGACAAGACGCTCCTGGAATAGTATGATGACGTCATAACCGAGATTCTGGGTTGTGCTGCCCACTTCGAGCATAACATCCAGCTGACCACCCAGGAACCTATCCGCTCCAAGCTGTATCCATTGCCCATACACCTGAGAGAGGCGTTTAATAACGAGGTCGATAAATTATTAAATTTAAAAATCATAGAGCCCTCAGAATCAAATTATTGTTTCCCAGTCGTTATGGTCAAGAAGCCAGATGGATCATACGGTATGTGCATTGACTTTAAAAAATTGAATTCGGTCACCGTGTTCGATGCGGAGCCAATCCCCATCATTGACCAAAATCTCCATCTTTTCGAGAAGGCCAAATTTATTACAGAACTGGATTTGTGTAAGGTCTACTACCAACTCCTCTTAAGAAAAGAAGTTAAGAAATTCACGGCTTTCCCCACTGAAAAGGGACTTATGTAATTTCGCCGGGTTCCCTTTGGTCCCGTGACGGCATGTATCAATTAAAATCGAATGATGAGAAGGATTTTACACGGCTAACCTAATGTAACCTTGTACTTCAACAACATCTATGTGGCCACCCAAGACTTGAATCAGCACTTGACTAACCTTCAAGCCCTTTTACATAGACTCCAGGAGCATAATCGGACGATTGACCCCAGCACGTGCTACTTCGCTTTTAATACATTAGATTATTTAGGTTTCCATATTGGGAATGACCGGCAAGCTCCCCAGGAAGAGAAAATTCGGGCTATTGTGGAAATGCCCTTGCCCGCGAATAAGAAACAGTTACGATCTTTCATGGGCCCCGCATCTTTCTATCGGCGACATCCGAAATTTCGTCTTTATTTCCGCTCTTTTGTGCGAATTATTGTAGAAGGAGTCCCCCGAGCGCCTCGAGTGGACACCACTGTCAATCAATAGCTTCACCCAACTTAAAGGAAAATTAGCGTCGGCGCCTATCCTCCACTTGCCCAATCCCGATAAGCCATTTGGCATTCGAGCAGACGCCAGCAATGATGAAATAGACTGTGTCCTGATCCAATACGGGAACAACAGTGAGAGCTTTTCCATCGCATACGCTAGTCGAACATTAAACCATCGCGGAAGGAACTACGCTGTGATTGAGCGAGAAGCCCTCGCAATAGTTTGGGAAATACAAAAATTTACAATATTCCTGATAGGTAAGGAATTTGTCATAGAGACCGATCATAAATCTCTATTTTACCTACGTAATGTGAAAAATTATAATGGACGATTAATGCGTTGTAGTCTGTTCCTCCAGGAATTTCAGTTCAGAATTTTGTATAATTATATTGCAGATAGTTTGAGCATGAACCCATTGGATTCCCCTACAAACTAATCCTGAGCCATTTTTTTCCGTTCTGATTTAGGATTGATTTGGATTTGGATTGCAAATATGCATAGATAATAATGTATTTTGGGAACGTGTATCTTTTTTATTTTTTGTTGGTGTGTATTTTTGATTTCTTTTTCTTTATTTTAATTATTATTGTATAAAATTAGGATGCTATTAACCCAGGGCAGGTGAGCCTCCATTAAAACGTATCAATGATAATTGTGGCTACTGTCAATGATTTTTTTTTTTGCCTTAGTATAATAATCTGTATAAATATTGTACTCTCCTAGTCCCTCTATTTTTGTGTTTTGTTCTAAGTGTTTTGCGGATTTAGGTGCATATATCCTTCATTTTTGTCCGATCAAGATCGTGCCCATCGCTGGGCACCATAGGGAAGTATTCTCAGCCTAATATTCTTTATTGTGAACATCAACGGAATCACTTTGGTGCTGCATGAAAATGTTCTCTCCATATTTTGAGTATACGACTTTTTGATCTCTTTGAGCTGGATTCAGATGACCTCTTTTGGGCGCTGACTCGATCAAACTCTGAACCAAATCTCTTGTTATGCTAAAAATGCACAAGTTTTGTTTTACAGGCTAAGATCAATGTAGTGCACGCTTCTGCACTAATTGTATTAGCCCGATGCTTTGCATAGGTATCGCTTAATTGTAGATATAGTTGTTCTCATATCCACGCCATAGAAATTCTACGCATGTTTTTAGTTGCGTGCGAATCTAGTCACGGGCGACTCTATATCTCACTATGTCGGTCGGTCGGTTCCCGTTTTGCTTATTTTTGTTTCGGGAATAACATCATAACTATTCTGCCGATTCTAACTAATTTGAAACCTTTTTGTTGATATAATTGTCAAGACTCTCCCAAGATTAGGCCAGGAATTATTTTGTTTTAGGAATAACATTGTAACTATTAAGATGATTCTAACAAAATTTGAAACCTTAATGCTGTTTTAGATTCACTTTCGAATGATATAATTGCCAAAGTCCTCCCAAGGTTAGCCGCGGAATTACTTTGCAATAACATCATAACTATTTTGCCCATTCCAACGAAATTTGAAAACCTTATGTTGTTTTACATTCTCTTTTGAATTATATAATTGTCAACGTCTTCTCAAGGATAGTCCGAGAATTATTGAAAGTTTTGAAGGTCGTAAGGTCATAAATCAAAATAAGTGAGAGCACGTGACTTTTAGTTAGCAGACCTTGTTTCTCACAATGGTGCCTTACCGGTGTACACAGAATACTTCAATTTGAAAAGTGGTTGGGATCCATGTTACCACCCTCTAGTTTGAAGTCAGTGGGGTGCTTTCAGCCGTAGCGTTTGTTCTTACGGCTGAGCTGGTATACATATATATGTTGTAGAATAGACTCTCGACGATATACCATATATAACTATTCGTTGAGGGAATTATTCAATATTTCGAGTGCGTGGTAATCTGATTGACCGAGGTTATTTATCTTCAATATGCTTAAGAAGTGGAACTGAGCTCACGGATAATAATATGTCTATCATTAATAAAATAGAGTTTTATTAATTAAACTATCAACAACACACAAAAAGAAAATGCTTAAATAAACGGAGAATGGAAAAGGTCGTGGGAAAATCTTACTAATCCGAGGATTAAGATTTGGAGAGATTTAAAAAGGTAAACAAATAAAAATTAAAAGGGGGGGAATGGTTCGCTAAATCATTTAAAGCACAGGGTAGGGTTGAAAAAAGGTTAGATAATTAAAGGTAATGCTCAGCTTACGTAATTACAAAGTTGTTGTGCAGAGGAAGGTGATGCGAAGGAATCTTCGGTCCACTGGTGATTTCCAGCAGAAGGGTTCTTCGGGGGTTGACCTTAGCGAAGGGGAAGGACTGCCTTCGAAGAGTAAGAGCGAAGTGGGACTCGGAGGTACAAGCGATCTTTGTGACGGCAAATCGGGGATGCTCTAGATGAACAATGGAGGTTATCGTTGAAACCAATCGTTCTCTTGAAGAACGTTAAAAAGGGGGAATTAAATTATCCTGACGTGGCTGTTCTAACGTTGTTCTTTTTCTGAACAACAGGGGGGGGGGGTGAGAACCATCTCTTGTCAACGGGCTCAAAGAACAATGGCTGTTCTAACGTTGTTCTCTTTCTGAACAACAGGGGGTGGAGGGTGAGAACCGTTTCTTGTCAACGGGCTCAAAGAACAAGGGCTGTTCTAACGCTGTTCTCTTTCTGAACAACAGGGAGGGGGGGCTTATTGACTTGGCGTCTCGAAGGCACGAACCTTGGCACTCAAGGGATATTATCCTCTTCTGGACAATAATGGTGGAGCTCCCTGGTGCACAAGGTGAGACCGGATCGGCGTGATGTCTCACGAAGATAATCTGGATCTGATCTGCTCTTATTGGGAAATGCTCTTGTATAAGTACCTGGAGCCATCCCCTTGACGTAGGGAACAATTGAGTAGGAGGCTCGGGGCAATGTCCCGGTCACGCCTGGGAAAATACCTTATCTGCCTATAAGCTTAACTCAATCTTGTGAGATCGCCGTGTGGAGGCGAACGGGGGAATAACCTCCTTGGTTAAATATTGACTCAGGTGGCGATAACGCGCCCTGCTTCCTCCCGCAGATGCACGTGGGTAGCATGTGTTTGTTTTTAACATGTGATAGCGGCTGAATTTAAGCGGCCTCAGACCGTTCTATCACATATATATATATATATATATATATATATATATATATATATATATATATTGAATCAAGATTTTATTTATAACTATCTGACTAGTTTCGGCAAGATGCCATTTTCAACTAATAATGAAGAAGCTAGGGAAGGAGCACAGTTTATATATATATATATATATATATATATATATATATATATATATATATATATATATATATATATATATATATATATATATATAAGGTAAAACACATCCTAAACAAAATGAAATGGAACCGGAAACAATCTAGAGAGTTGCTAATCTCCGAGACGCATTGCATCCGGGATCCGGGTTTTTTTAAATATGATTGGCGACTCTATTCATTATTTATTTGTTAAATTTGTATTGCCCTTCAGATAAATTGAAATTATCAACTTTGTTGATGATAATGGATTCCGCAATTCTCCTCTCAATATAATTTTTTGATTAATAAATGATTTTTGCATGGTTAAAATCAATTCTATGTGCTTTTACATGTGCGTAAAGAGACTTGAAGAGTTCGTACACCTTCTGATATCAGCTAAATGTTCTTTCATCCTCTTATTAAAGTGGCCTGACTCTCCGATGTATGTTAATTTGCGATTATAGCATGGTATACGAGAAACTCCAGCATCGAGATTTATTGGGCGCAGTCTAGTCAAGGATTTTAGAATGGTATTAGAATATTTAAATGTGATCTTTATGTTATTTTCGTTCGCATATGACTTTAGAGGAGCCAAGGCTGGAGCCTATGGAAAACTAATACATTTTTTATAATCATCCCTTTGTGGTGTAAAAGGGGCATAGAAGTTTTTTCGTTCTTTGGAATTGCATCTATTTATGAGGTGAATTGGATATTTTAATTCAATTAAATTGCAGATAAGGTGGTTAATTTCATCCTGAAGAAAGATTGGGTCACACGTTCTATAGGCTCAGAGAAAGAGGGAAGAAATAACAGATATCTTAACAGATTTGTCATGTACTAAGAAAAAAATGTATCTAAGCATTTGAATTGGTAGGCTTTCGATAGACTGAGCACTGAATATAATTATTTAAACGGTGGATATTACGTCTAGAAACGGTAGAGAATTATTCTGTTCCCATGTTACTTTGAATTTTATCAATGGGTGTAACGAATTCAGGTTGTTAAAAAATTCCTATATATATATATATATATATATATATATCAGCGTTTCTCTCTTCTTCACACTAATTCCATGCTAGGTATCAAGTCAGCCTTTTGGGCTGCATGTCAAAGAAGATGGGAAATAGCGCTGCTGAATTTAAAGCTGGTTGTCATTAGGTCTGATATTTTCCGCTACCCACCCCTCAATGCTATGGCAATATCAGGTCATGCTTTCTCTTTTCCAAGTCGTACGTACTCGTCGGACACAGCGCTTCTTTGAACGTTCTCTCGAAGACCGCTTGGTAGCCCTGGCCGTAGGCCAAATTTGGTTGAATATCGCAGTATTGAAGAACTTTGTGGGGAATACTTGGACCAGTTTCGTAACGATCGTGATCACTATCACTTAATTTTGTTGTTAAGGCTGACTCCTTCACAGCAGATTGTGGTCTAGTAGATTTTTGGGAGGAGTGAGCCTCCCCCATATTATTTAAATTATATATTTTTTTATTAGGGCCCTAAGGAAGGCAGCTTTCCGTTTGGTACCTGAACGTTCCTCATTTTTTATGTTGATTTTGGAATTTCATCTTCCTTTTTAGTCGTTTTTGGCATTGTTATTATTACTGTTTTTATATTGTTTCTTTTTTTTTGTAAAATTCTATGCTGGGCCCTCATAGGCGGCAGCCAGATGAGATTACTAAAATTATATAATAAAAAGTACAGTTCCTTGGACAAGTCCAAGGAATTTTGTCCCATGACCAAAATTCTGAACCAAGGAGCTTTTCCCTCCTTTCCAGTGGCCAACATCCACATGGAGTGACATGTACCTTCCATATCATCCAAACATTCATTCCTGGACGAGAAATAATTCTTTCGCCAAACAATTGATGCAAATTCTGATGATACGTGGACAAGCAAGCGAGTATTTTACGGTCAATCTAGGGAAAGCGCGACTCTCCTTCAGACTTCATAGATAGTTTCATAAATAATAAGGAGAAACTATTTGGTGGAACTAAAAGGCTTGGCAAAGTCAATATGATTAAAACCAAACAATTTGATTTAACACAAAAACACATGGGATAATACTACATACATGAAATCCTTGTTTGGTCTTATAAAAATGACGAAATCGCTTGTGTACCATTTTTTCTTATTTCACGTGTTATTGTAATTTCCCTTCCATATATATATATATATATATATATATATATATATATATATATATATATATATATATATATAGTTCACATCCCCCCAAAAGGAAAAGTAGTATCACCATCCGGTAAGACGCTGAAGAATATATTAAGGGAACCATTAAGAGCTTAGGAAAGAAAATGGGAGGTTTAGAAACAGAGAAAATAGGGAAAACTATTTTAACCGCTATATGGAGGTTAAAATAGTTTTCCCTATTTTCTCCGTTTCTAAATCTTCTATTTTCTCTCTTAAGTTTTTAATAGTTCACTTAATATATTCCTCAGCGTTTTACCGGGTTGTGATACCACTTTTTCTTTCCTTGGGCTGTTAACTACATCCATTGTATATCACGTGACATGTGATTTTCACTTTTAATAACATATTCCTTGTATATTTATGTGGCATTTAGCAGGCATTAGTTCATAGTGTAACCGTTGTTCAGTTTTCACTTTACGCGTCATTTCTCTTTGCATAAAATGGATCATCTCTAATGATTGTCAAACAGTCGTATATAAACATCAGGGAACTCCAAAAGTCTGGATACGGTTTCTTTTTAAATTAATTATTTTTATGAAATCGCTTACCGAGATCGCCGCTTTCTTTTCCCCGTTCGATCAAAAGAAATCCAGATGTGAGTGCAGAAAAAAAGTCTTGAATCTCATGTTGGATTTTATGAATTTATATTATTGCTTTACGAAAATTTTCACCACTTCATTCCAGTTATCCGATTTATTTAGTGATTCCAAAAAATCTTTTTGCCATCACCTTCGAGGCTTCACACGCTTTATTCACCTTCGTCATGTTTAGATTTAGTATCTCGAAGTAGTTCACGAATCTGAGGATCAGTGTTATCATACTCTATCTAATCCTAAATCAACGAAAATTTGTACCAAATTTTTTAAAGCCATTTCTTTACCTCCGGCGAAGCGGGTCTATGAGTCGTGCAAATCTCGTGTTGTGTTCATCTTCTGCCCGCAACGAGTCGTCACTGGCTGAATGTAGCCAGATAAAACCAATTCTACCAAAGGTAATTGAAGTCACTGAGTTGAAATATGATATATGTTGACCACCAGGTTGCGCCACCTAGTAGCTAGAGGTGCTAAATTGCCCATTTTCGCAGCAAGTCCACTAGGTCAAGTCCCTCTAGTTTTTATCAAAAGTTTTCAAAGAAACATTCATCACTCCCACTTACAAAAAGCTTGCCCTCATTAACCTTTCTTACTTTAAGAATTTTCTTTATACTCACCTTTTTTTTCTTCTCCACTGCTCTAATTTAAGATGAACCGGTGTTTCTGGCTCCAGTTTTGAACTAGACTGCGTCTTTTGCTCCAATTTCAGACAAACCGGCGGTTTTTTTTTAGACCTAATATGAATCTCTCACTCGAATTTCGTAATAAAATAAAAATGAGAGGCACTTTCTCTACCCGACCTGCAGACCCATCACCAGAGCCCTAACCTTCAGGTCACAACAGAGCTGTCACTGATGATGGCAAGAATTTATGATCCACAAAATTTAATCACCCGTTGTAGAAGAAAATGTTAAGTATATAATTGATTAAATTCCCCCTTTTTAATATTTCCAAAGTGAAACGAACTTCCTGGATGACCAATTATATTTTCATATATGCCTATAAAGAATTAAATAGTTATAGACTTTGCTTAGTCCTAAAATCAATCATAACAATTGCCTTATTATAAGTGCGAGGCTTTACTGTTGAATATAAACTAGTATTATGAGTCATCGTGTATCTTATTTATGAAAATATTACACAAAATGTCTTCCGCTCCGGACTCATTTCCCAAATAATAAGAGCTATAAACTATTAATACCCGTTTCACAGATTTACAAAAGACTATTCTAGAATAGATTAAAAATTTATACCAGATAAAGTTTGTTTTCTCAAAACTTTTTTTTGTCATTTCTTGTAAAAACTTTTGAAACAACTTGTTCCTGTAAGCTTTTAAAATTCTATGGTGAAACCTCCGCTATTAAGTAGCAAGAAAAAGTTACAACCGACGATTAAATTTTGACCAAAGTTTAAACGACTTGAATAGAGGCGGTTAACTTAAATGAAAGGACGATTTCAGAAAGTTGATGATTTTAAAATCGCTCGTGACAACAAAAAGACAAATTTCGGCTTTAAAGATAAGAATCATAAAGTCTATTTTACTTCGATTTTACTTCGTGTATCTTTTTTTGCATTTCATCATGCGTTAACAGTTCAAATTAACCAATCAAAGCTCTCGGATAAATGGACCAATCACAGTGTTGATCTCTTTTAAGACGCCTTTCAAAGTGAAACTTCTTGATCGCCTTTGTCACTTACTCCCAACGAGCTATAAAATCGATGGTAGGAGAGTTTGTATAGCGAGGATAATGGCAGAATCACTCTTTCATTGAAGAGTATTTGTGAGGGGAACATTAAGGGTCATAGTCGCCCAATAAAGAATCATAAAATTGGGCTTATGGAGCAGACGGCCTTACATTCTCGCCTGCGAAACATCATTCCATTCTCTTCCGAGTCTCAAAGGATAACGCCAACGGCCAATTAGGTCTCGGGAGACTGCCCAAAACTCCTTAACGATGCTGTCTGGATGCTTTGTCTAACTTTTAATCTTCCCGAAGAAAATTAAGTTCAAGTTCCAGTTAGTCTATCTCTCAGGGGTTGCCTCAGCGAGCTCTAATCCAGCGAAAATCCAATTGGATGCATTTGGCTCTTACAAGGGACCCAAACGCCTCACGCTAAGTAAAAGTAACTTACGCCATGTAAAGGCGGAAAACGTGAAAGTAACCACACAAAAATAGGTTACTTTGAAAAGCGAGATTGAATTTATTAATAAATAATCCTACAGAGTAAAGTTCCTTGCTGAGCGGAGGAGAAATATATAAATTATTAACATTACTTAATACATAAAAAAATCGCCGCAAACGATGAGTGATATTTATTGATCTCTTCGCCTATTATGATTTGTAAGAGTGTTTTAAGACTTTAATAGTTTAAGCTAGGATAGACTATTTGACTAGAGATCAATAAATACAGAGACCTACCTCAACCTACCTTAAACCCGGACTAAACTAATCAACACGTAAAACACAAACGTCAAAAAATAAGAGTAGGCGAAGATATCCAGAAAGATCCGCAATATATTTTTAGATAGATTTTAAGTAATTTTGATTGAGAAAGAACGCTGGTGCAAAAAAGGAAAATATTATTTATTGATGAAGAGATAATAAGATAAAAGGGAAGAGAGACAGGGGGAACAGATTAATAAAAAGAAAAGGAGGATTGAAAAAGAGTTAACGATAGAAAAGACTCAAGAAGCAAACCTCTTTAATTTTAATTTTGGGGTTTGACGAAGAATAGCACCACCCCCTCGCCCCCCCCCCCAAAAAAAAATGTACAAGGAGCACATAAACTTAAAAGTGTGAACTGGTACCCGCTTGTGAATTACAGGTATAAGGATCAGCCAATTAAACACATATCCTTATAGATTTAAACTTACATAAATTAAGTCTGATATTTGTCGAAAAAGAGATATTAGTGAGAGAAAGGATTAACAGTGATTTAGATCCACATCTTGCCTTATCTCTCTCTCTCTCTCTCTCTCTCTCTCTCTCTCTCTCTCTTCCTCTCTATCTCTCGCTTTCTATCTCTCTCTTTCACTTTTCTCTCTATCTTCCTCTCTCTCACCTTCTCTCTTTAACTTTATCTCTCTCTATCTTTCTCTATCTCACTTTTTTCTCAGGAGAGTGAAGTCCAGCATAAGGGCGGCTAATCGGTGTGAGGAACTCCGAGTGGAGAGACTTTGTAAAGAGAATCCCAAGTTTTTTGAATATATAAACAGCCGTAAACCAATCCGTCGAACGATTGACCCTTTGATGAATGAGGAGGAGACGTTAAAGCACTCAGATGCATAAAATGCTAACCTCCTCAACGACTACTTCTCTTCAGTGTTTACTGAAGAGTGTGGTCCCATCCCCCAGCCAATGGATTCCTACTCGGGGGAAAAGCTGGAGGATATGGACTTCACCGAAGGAGAAATAGAAAAGAAGATCACCGACCTAATGACGAATAAGTCACCTGGCTCGGATGGGTCAGGTTTTACGACACCTGAGCGCAATCTTCAACATGTCAATCCGGACCGAATGCGTTCCTAGAGACTGGCGTGAAGCGGAGGTGACTCCTATCTACAAGAAAGGAGACCGTAGCTAACCGTCGAACTACCAACCTATCAGTCTAACTTCGATAGTCGGTAAACTGATGGAAAGCATCATGGTGGACAAAATGGCGTCGCATTTAGAGTCAAACCTGCTACTGAGGAGTTCCCAGCACGGCTTCCGAAGGCAACGGTCATGCTTGAAAAACCTTGTGGAATTCTTCCACTTCGTCTTCAATGAGCACGAACGGGCCAAGGCTGTGGATGTGGTCTACTTTGACTTTCAGAAAGCTTTTGATAAGGTACCACACCGCCGCCTTCTCCGGACAGTTTGAGCGCTGGGTATAGACAGCAAAGTAGCCGGCTGGATAGAATACTGTCTAAGTGGCAGACCTCAACGGGTGGTATGGAATGGATAGGCTTCTGAGTGGGTTTTCGTTACTAGCAGGGTGCCTCAAGGTTCTGTCCTGGGACCACTGCTATTTATTATCTACGTCAACGATATGGACGGTGACATGGTTGCCAAGATTTTCAAATTTGCCGACGATACCAAGCTTGGTATGAACGTTGTATAGGATAGAAATACTGCCCACCTGCAGGAAGATCTTCGGAAGATTAGCGAGTGGTCGGACACGTGGCAAATGCCTTTTAACGTGAGAAAATGCAAAGTGATGCATATCGGCCACCGAAACCCCCAATCTCAGTATATCCTTAAGGGCACTGCTATTGAATCCACCGACACTGAGTAGGACTTGTGTGTAACAATCACTAGTGACCTCAAGTTCTCGAAAAAGTGCATTGAGGTGGAGAAAAAGGCCCATAGGATGTTAGGGTATATAAAGCGCCAATTTGGATATCAGAACAAGGAGATAGTACTGTGTTTGTACAACTCACTTGTCCGCCTGCACCTGGAGTATGCCGTACAATATTGAGTCCTTCATTTCGAAATGACATCGCGAGATTGGAACGCGTGCAAGCCAGGGCAACCAAACTGATTCCCTCTATCAGACATAATATTTATGAAGATAGATTAAGTGAATTAGATCTGTTCTCGTTGGAAACCCGTAGACTGCGTGGTCAGCTCATCGAAGATTTCAAAATACTTCGAGGGTTCGACAATGTCAACTACAGGGATATTTTCACACTTGTTGAGAGCAGAACGCGCAATCACGGCTTTAAACTTGAACTGAAGCGTTACAACCGCGATCTGTGTGGAAAAGTTCCACCTACAGTATCTGCGGTAAGTGCAACGCACCTTCAGTGGAAGTTGTCAACAGTGAATCTGTTGACCAGTTCAAGTCAAGACTAAACAGGGTCTTGAAAAGTGGCCGTTTAAGGACGTAAAGCATTTGATCAGAGATGTGCCCGCTCAACTGCTAGTCCAAAGGTACCCTCATTGAATGGACCGTAAGGTCTTCTAGGGTACTTATTTTCCTTATAGCTCTTTGTAGCTCTCTCGCCCTCTCGCTCTATATTTCTCTTGCTCTTTCTTTCTTTATCTGTCGCTCGCTTTCGCTCTCTCTCTCTGTCGTCCTCAACCTCTCTTTCTATGTCGCTTTCACTCTCTCTATCGCTCTCGTCCTCTCTCTGTATCTGTCTCTCTCTCACTTTCGCTCTCTCTATCTCTCTCGTCCTCTCCTTATCTTTCTCCCTTCTCTCTGTATCTGTCTCTCTCTCACTTTCGCTCTCTCTATCTCTCTCGTCCTTTCCTTATCTTTCTTCCCTCTCTCTTTCCTTTCTCTCAATATTAATGCTCTCTCTCAATCAATAAATCTCTCTCTCTATCGTTGTCTTGAACTCTCTGACGGTGCCTTTGTTAGTTGGAGCGATTCCCGCTCGTCCCCTCTCAGTGCGCCATAGCAAGGTACCCTATTTTGACCTTAAGTTACAGAGCGTCCTCCCAGCTTTAGTGCCAACAGGGATGGCCTGACCAATGAGGGAACGTCTACTCAGGGTGATGATCGGTACTTTGTGGCCCCTCTCCAATCCAAAATGTTTTTTTTGATGACCCATCTCCACAAGGAAGCTGGGTCCATCGATGTTTAATCTCCACTCCTAAGCTGGGTCTTCTGATGGCCACTCTACACTCCGAAGCTGGATCCTTTGATCGTCCCTCTCCACTCCAAAGCTGGGTCCTTTGATCGTCCGTCTCCACTCTAAAGCTGGAACTTCTGATGGCCTCTCTCCACTCCGAAGCTGGATATTCTGATGGCCACTCTACACTCCGAAGCTAGGTCCTTTGATGGTCCCTCTCCACTTTGAAGCTAGGTCCTTTGATGGTCCCTCTCCACTCCGAAGCTGGGTCCTTTGATCGTCTCTCTCCATTCCGAAGCTGGGTCTCTTGATGGCACCTCTCCACTCCAAAGCTGGGTCCTTTGATCGTCCGTCTCCACTCTAAAGCTGGAACTTCTGATGGCCTCTCTCCACTCCGAAGCTGGGTATTCTGATGGCCACTTTACACTCCGAAGCTGGGTCCTTTGATGGTCCCTCTCCACTCTGAAGCTGGGTCCTTTGATGGTCCCTCTCCACTCCGAAGCTGGGTCCTTTGATCGTCTCTCTCTATTCCGAAGCTGTGTCTCTTGATGGCACCTTTCCACTCCAAAGCTGGGTCCTTTGATCATCCGTCTTCACTCCGAGGCCGGGTCTTTCGATGGCACATCTCCAGTCCGAATCTGGGGCCTTTGATCATCCGTCTTCACTACATAGCTGAGTCCTTTGATGGTCCCTCTCTACTCCAAAGCTGCTTCCTTTGATCATACCTCTCCACTCCAAAGCTGCGTCTTTTGATAGTCCCTCTCCATTCCGAAGCTGCGTCCTTGATGGCACCTCTCCATTCCGTAGATTGGTCACTTGATGGCCCCTCTCCACTCCGAAGCTGGTTCTTTTAAAGGCCCCTCTTCACTCTAAAGCTAGGTCCTTTGATGGCCTCTCTCCACTCCGACTGTCCCTTTCTGTAGCTCGTTCCTTGTCATTATCTCCAACTATCCTTGGGCAGCTCCTACTCCAAGTAGGTGCTCCCTTGTGATGTATGAGGGGTTCTCCCGAGAATAGTCTAGCGTAGAAGGATCTAATCCTCTTCTTTCCCCATTGGTAAAGAGGTTTGCCCTCTACGAGTTCTATAGCGGTCCTCGGGCAGGTTCCCTCTTTTAGGGAGTTACCCGCTTAAGTGTCACATAGCGGGAAGGACGTTTCTCCCTTTAATTTGCCCCTCTACCTTTTATTCCTTTACCACTTTTTCTAGAGTTGCCTCCGGGGAATTCTAGTCTAGTGGCAGGTCTTCCTTTGCTCTACCAGGGTCCCGTCAAAAACACAACAATACTGAGTACGGGCTGCCTCGATTCCATTCCCTTCCCTTTTGTGGCAGGTGAAACACCACAGAACCTGTAGAGGAGTAAGTGGTGGTATCGTCCATTGGACCCTGCCTACACACCTCATTGACCCGACGTTGTTTCATCTCGATGGGTTCTCGGCATACTCGCTCCACTCCTTTTTCTCAATCGAGGTCCGGCAGGCCGTCCCCAATGAGGTTTATGACGGGCCATATACACTTTAAATCCCCGATCGCGATACACACCTTGGAGTGGATTGCGACTTGGAGGCTCCCACTCCCCCTAGCCCTCCTTGAGGTGGATATGGTCCTAGAATTGCCTCCGCCCTGATGGTGGGATCTTACCTGGGTTCGGTGGGAGATAACATCGAACCTGAGTCCAAGGGACACCCGAGGCCGCACTGGCCTTCGAGGAGTAACAAAGAGATCACATCCCCTGGCTTATGCCCCCTTTTTGGCCCCAAACTTCTCCATATCGAAGAAAAAACATGACCAAAGAGCTGAAGGTGCCTTCTTTTCTTGGACGGGAGCCTTCTGGCGAATGCAGCGGACCCTCCCGAGGCTGCAATGATTAGTTCTCTTCGGACACTCAATGGCTCGCCGGTGAATGTAACGCCGCACTCTACCATGAGCTTCGGGACAGAAGAGGCTTTGCAAGAGAACTTGTAGACTACACCTTAGAAGAACATCTTGACAGGGTCATATTTTTAGAAAGGCCTCTTTGCGGGGTCATATTTTACAAACTTCCTTTTAGCTTTCTCATATTGTTAGAACGAACTCTTTGCAAAGTTATATTGTTAGAACTTCCTCTTTACTGGGTTATATATTTCTAACTGCATCTTTGCAGCCTCATATTTTTTAAACTGTCTCTTTAGAGAATAATATTTTTAGAATGGCTTCTTTACGAACACATACATTTAGAAGTTCATCTTTATAGGATCATATTTTAGAACTGCCTATTTGCAGGCTTATAATTATGGAACTCACTCTTTGCAGGGTCATAATGTTATGACTTCCTCTTTACAGGGTCATATTTTTTGAACTGCCTCTTTGCAGGGTTATAATTTAGAACTGAATTTGGGCAGGGCTATATTTTTAGATATTTGCGGGTCCCTATTTTTAAAACTTCTTCTCTGTAGGATTATATTTTAGAACTTTCTTTTATGGGATCATATCTTTAGAACTACCACTTTCTAGGTTTATATTTTTATAGCTGTCTCTTGGAAGAGTCATATTATAGAACCGCTTGTTTGAATAACCAAATATTTAGAATTGCTATAGTTTGAAGGCAAAACGGGTGTATGGGCCCGAAGGGTACAAAATTTGCCTCTCTCCTTATTGTTTTCTGTCACGAAATTCAATTATGACTCAACTTCGAAAGTTGATTGAGTTAGTTTACAAATTAACATCCTCACACCTATGGGAGAGAGGGAATTTATCCTTGGATATATTAAACGGTGGCTATTTAATTTTTTTTTCTCTCTCTCGCTCCTCATCTCTTTCCTTTTCTCTCTCGTTCTCTTTTCCCATCCTTTCTTTCTTTACTCTATGTTTCTCTCCTCTTCTTGCTCTCTCTCTCTCTCTTCTATCTCATTTTTTTTCTCTCTCTCTCTTCTCTCTCTCTCTCTCTCTCTCTCTCTCTCTCTATATATATATATATATATATATATATATATATATATATATACGATATTTGTTCAAAATCAACGGGGGTGGCTGTTTGGTTACGTTTGCGCTGCAGCTTTTTAGCCTTTTGAAAGACTTTCTGTTCAGAAAGCGAAAGGTCGGGAAAAATGCCGGCAAGTGGCATATCTTTATTAGCCGAGGCGTCTTTCAACCCTGTCAAAGGTCATCTTCTGAGCAAACGATAAAAAAACATTTTGTAATTTTTTCCCCGTTTGCCCAGAAAATTTCAACCTTTGACAGGGTTGAAAGACGCCTCGGCTAATAAAGATATGCCACTTGCCGGCATTTTTCCCGACCTTTCGCTTTCTGAACAGAAAGTCTTTCAAAAGGCTAAAAAGCTGCAGCGCAAACGTAACCAAACAGCCACCCCCGTTGATTTTGAACAAATATCGTATATATATATATATATATATATATATATATATATATATATATATATATATATATATATATATATATATATATATATATTTCATAACCTCGTTGGCAGACGTATACGTATTTTCAGGATAAATAATAAGGCTGCATTTAGGATGTTCATTATTATATTTTAACTCCTTGGTACCGACGTTTCGGGTAGGAACACATTTTCAAGGATATAACATTGAGACTTCGGATTGGGAAACTCGAACATCGAGTTAAACTTAAACTTCAACGACTCATCGAAAATATCGTTTGGACAAAGAACTCTCGCGAAGATGCAGTGGTCAACCTTTCATCGCAACAAATAGACACAACTTCACTCTGTGCTCTTGGTTTCGGTTTAAAATTTTCTATTCCTTCTCAACCGTCCAGTGTAACAATTTCTAAGAGCTTTATTAATTTAGAAAAATTCGACAATGTTCTGAGTGAGTATATTTCTATTGCTAAAGGTTCTGTGTACCATTCTATGACTTCCTCCTCGGACTCTAATTATTCCTCACGTTTCCGTCGTGCTATAAATAACCTTAAGAATAATCCTACCCTTCATATCACTAAAGCCGATAGGTCTGGTGCAATAGTTATGTTAGATAAACAAACATATTTAGATAAAATGGGCAAATTATCTACCTATGTGCATTTAAATAAAGACTCTTTAGAACAAGTGAAGAGTAATTTTCATAAAAAGTACGCTTAATTCTTAAACATTATCCAGACTTAATTTCTAAATTTAAATCTTTGAATGCCTCTCTTCCTTATCTTTATGGCGTAATCCTTTACGCCCCATTGTCACTTCTGTAGGCTCTGTCTCATATGTTTTGTCAAAATGGCTAACGTCTTATATTATCCTCTTGTAGGATCATTTCGGATTCCCATATAGTTAATAGTTCCTACCTAATAGAAAAACCTAATACCATCCCTTACCCTTCCGACTTCACCCTTGTTAGCTTTGAAGTTTGCTCCCTTTTCACTAAAGTTCCGGTTGATTATCTATTTCAGTTTCTTAAAGATAAATTGTGTAACGTTTAATTACCTATACCCCTTAATTTATTCTTAGAACTTATCTCCCTCTGTACCAAAGAATGTGCATTTACTTTCAATGGTAAATTCTTTTGCCCAAAATTTGGTTTAGCTATGGGTAATTGTCTATCCTCCCTTTTGTCTAACTTATATATGGAATTTTTCGAAACGGTTTTCCTCCCCTCTATTCTAGATTTTCCTATAATCTGGTTTCGCTATTTTGATGATATCCTTTGCTTGTGGGCCAATTCTGAAAATATTTTTCTTTTTTTGAACAAACTAAATTCCCTTGTACCATCCATCAAATTTACCCTTGAAATTGAACAGAATGGAAGTATTCCTTTCCTTGATTTATTAATACACCGCACACTTTCTGGTTTCAAATTCTCTGTCGGTCGGAAAGCAACTAATTCTTCTTCTTATATTCACTTTTACTCCTCTCACCATATTAAAGTCAAAAGATCAACTATTATTTCAATGTTTCTCCGTGCACTTCGTGTGGTTATTCCTGAATTCTTTGACTCTGAGGTTCCAAAGATTTTTGACATCGGCCATAAACTTTGCTCTCCTTTTCATTTCCTTGATAAATGCCTTCAGTTAGCTAAAAAGTCTTTTTATAGTTTTGAACCTCGCGCGCCTTTTAATAACAAGATTACGTTTGTACTTCCTTTTAATCCATCCTTTGCTTCTCCCTCATATTTTAAAATCTCAAGGCATTTGTGAAGTATTTAACTATAATAATACTATCTCTAAACTATTAATCAAGAACGCCACTTCTCCTATTGGTAATGTATATTGCGTAAAATGTATCGATTGCTCTAAATATTACTTTGGCCAATCAGGTAAATGTTTAAAAAAACGAATTTTAAGCATAAATATAATGTCCGTCGCGGGGAAGAAAGCAGCTCATTTTATGTTCATATGTCATATCTTAATCACAATATTGATTGGAATTCTGCTAAAATCATCTGTCATAATAACGATACAATTTCACGAAATACGAGTAAATTCCCAAATTTTAATTTAAGTCCTGGCTTATATAAACTCGATGGTTATTTTTTAAATTATATTCACAATGCACTGTCGAAACTTTGAATTTAAGACTAAATATTTATATTAATCTTAATAAACTATTTTATTTTATTTTTTGTGCATCTATGTAGACTTATATTTATGTCTGCGTATTTATTTTCGTTTGAGTCAAGTCTTTAGAACATTTGAACTTATTCTAGCTTGGTTTTCCAATCCTGACCTCTGATGTTAATCTCTCGCTCAGAATTTCTCCCTCCCTAATTGCTTAGGTGGTATTTTAATCCTCTTGTCAACCATCTGTCTTTTGAATTTACCTGATTTAATGATCTTAGTTTAATTTATCTTTCTTTTTTCTGTTACTCTTCGCTCTTCTTAATGTTTTCATTTCATATTAATTCATTTTGTTGATTGTTTTTTGGCTTTTTTGTGGGCGTTCTCTCTCCTCTGTATCATCCTTATAAAGATGTGTTCCATTAAGACAGATCGAAGTCAGCAGTAAATAAAACAGTATTATAGGTAAAAATTTATTAATTTCAATATTGGATCATGTTATTTAAGGCATGGCAATTATGTGTGAAAAATAATATCACCTAAATGTCCGCCAAGGCTTCGGCGGCACACCTCCACTCGATGATCAAAATTTATGATGACGTCTCTGCATAGTTTCTCCTCGATCTCACCAATATGCCTTATTATCTCATCCTTCAGCTGTTAAATTGTTGTTGGCTTCTTGGCATAGACCTTATTTTTGAGATGGCCCCAAAGGAAGAAATCTAAAGGAGTCAAGTCACACGATCGTAGTGGCCAATTGACCTCGCTGTTTCGAGAGATGATGCGACCTGGGAACTTCTCATTCAATAAAGCCATTGTTGCATTGGCTGTGTGGCATGTGGCGCCTTCCTGTTGAAACCAAAAATCTTCGACATCCATAGAATTCAATTCAGGCCATAAAAAGTTGGTTATCATGGCACGGTATCACTCGCCTGTCACCGTAACAGAATTCTCGGCATCATTTTCGAAGAAATACGGCCCAATGATTCTGCTAGCAAAAAATGCACACCAAACAGTGACCTTTTATGGATGCAGTAGCTTTTCAACAATCTTCCTGGGATTTTTATCAGCCCAAATGTGACAATTCTGCTTATTAACGAATCCACCAAGATGAAAATAGGCTTCATCACTAAAGATGATTTTTTTTTGTGAAAAATCATCATCGACTTGTCTTTGCTCGTGCACCCAATTGACGAATGTACGGTGCTTCAAATGGTCAGCAGTCTTCAGTTCTTTGTCAAAATTCGATGTTACATTGTTGTGGAGAGGTTCAATTCCTGCGCGCGATGACGAATAGAGGTGTCTGGATCTTCGGTCACATTCTCGCGCACTGCAGCAATTTTGTCAGCTGAACGGCATAAACGAGCACGCAATGGCGTTTTCATAGCTGCCACCGACTCCGTTTGTTTGAATTTACGAACAATTTTCCCAATTGCACTCTCGGTTGGTCGATTATATTGACCAAAAAAATCACGAAGTGCCCGAAATGCGTTGCTGTTTGAACGTCCATTTTCGTAATAGGCTTCAATAACTTTAACACGTTGTTCGATTGTTAATCTTTCCATGGTTGAAATGGCCAAAGACTGAAGTTGTTGAATCTGAAAGAAAAAGAAAAAAATCATGAGACGCTTAAACTTAACTTACATTTAAAATCGGTTCAAGTTATTGGAACACCCTTATATATTACAATTTTTAATACTTTGAGATTCCTTGATAACAGGTGTTCCAATTATATTGTCTAGCCCCTATATATATATATATATATATATATATATATATATATATATATATATATATATATATATATATATATATATATATATATATCGAAGCTAGTCAGAAAGCAAAAGGAGGACCAACTCCATATTATATAAATATTCATTGAATTTAACCTGTGTTCCAATTATATTATCCAGCCCTCATATATATATATATATATATATATATATATATATATATATATATATATATGAAAGATAATAGTAAACTAGAATATTTTGATCAAGATTTTTTTATAACTATCGGACTAATGTCGGCAAGAAGCCATTTTCCACTAATAATAAAGAAAATAGGCAAGGGGCACCGTAGATATATAAGGTAAGACGCATCATAAACAAAATAAAACAGCAGGAAACAATTAGGTGTGAATGACAAGCTAAACAAAATGAAATGAAACCGGAAACAATCGGGAGAGTTGCTAATCCACGAGACACATTGCGTTCGGGGGCTTACAGATACGATTGGCGAATCTATTCGTTATATATTTGAAATTATCAACCTTGTTGATGATGATGGATTCCTCAATTTTCTTCTCAATATAATTGTTTGATTTATAAATGATTTTTGCATGGTTAAAATCAATTCTATGGTCATGCTTTTGCATATGTGTAAAGAGACTTAAAGAGTTCTTACACCTTCTGATATCAGCTAAATCTTCTTATAATTTGCAATTATAACATGTGTCTTATCTTATATATACTGTGTTCCTTGCCTAGTTTCTTCATTATTAGTTGAAAATGACATCTTGCCGAAACTAGTCCGATAGTTATTAATAAAATCTTGATTCAAATATTGTGGTTTACCATTATCTTTCACTGATATACATCACGTTAATGGGATATCTTCCATTATATATATATATATATATATATATATATATATATATATATATATATATATATATATATATATATAACACTATATTTTAAGAACTGTATTTTGGGGATGGTTTGGATAAGATTTTTTTTTCTCTTAGTTTCTATGTGCAAATTGACCAAGAGCAAATGAAGCTAAGAGAAAATATATATGATTATCGATTTTTTTAATATTTTTTCAAAACAAATCGAATTACAAAGGCTAAAGTTCAGAAATCTTATTAAAATTAAGATATGGCTGTTTATTTCCTTTGTTTTTTATATTCGAATCTTTTTTCGAACTTATTTCTAAAATAGATTTTCCATTTCAATCTTTAACAGGAGGAAATAGTATCCTCCACTAAAAACTAGTAAAGCAAAATGAAACTATTAAATATAATTTTGATTGATAAAAAAGGAGATCTGAGGATTCTTTTTCAGTATTTTAAAAGAATTCCGATGTTTTTTCTTGCCTTCAGGAGTAGAAAAAACGATGGATCTGAAAAAAAAGAAGAAAGCGTAAATTATTTGGAGACAAGATGGTTTTTCGCATATTGAATGCTTTTATCCACGATCATTCTAAGAGTTTATTTATAGATCGTAAAAATAGAGGGCAGGGCTCTCCTTTTTAAAAAAATTCAAAGCTTTGATTAAATTTATTTCCAAGAGTTGATTTAGAGTTTGAAAAAAGAACCTTAAGGGTTGGTTTTTCGTATATTCCGAGCTTTTAATATTTTGGAAGAGAGGTATGAAGTTGGCCGATTTGAATTACGCAGATGATATTGTTTTAATTTTAGAGAGCTGTGAAGATGTGCAAAGAGTAATCGCTTATTTAGATAGCAAAGAAAAAATATAGGATTAACAATAAATTGTGCGAAAACTGAAATAATAAACATGAATATGGAAAACCCGATAGTGTACAAAATAAATGATCAGGATGTTAATGAAGTAGAAAATTCAAGTACTTGGGTATGATTATATCAAGGGATGGTTCTTTACAAAAAATGAGTTTCAGGAAAGAATTAGGAAAGCTAACCAAGCAGTGGGCATGTTGAAATATTGGGGATTAATAATAATTTTTCAATACTCACTAAGATTAAAAGTTATAAAAATATGGCCAATCGAATTATTATATTTGGACATGAATCGGGGTATAGTATGGCTATCACAGATGCACATTTTTTTGGCTTTTGAAAATAAAACGGTGAGAAGAATATGAGATATACGATGGCAGGATAAAGTGAAAAATGAGAGAGTTAGAAATTACGAAAGTACAACCGGTAGACGAGTATGTGAGATTGTCTCGATTGAAATGGATGGGGCATATTTACAGACGAGAGGCACGATATGTGCAGTATACACCAAAGTGGGAGGCAGCTGAAAGAAGGGGAAGAGGTAGACCGAAGGAAACATGGATAAGGACGATGAAGAGAGAGGCAGGATATAGTTGTGATGACAAATTGGAAGAGATGGCTCAGGATGAGTACTGGTGGAGAAAAAAAAGAGTTCAGGATTGTTTTTAAGGTATAAGAATTTACTGAAGCGTCATATGGATCCAATCGGAGCTTCTTGTGAACAAAATCCATTTGACGGGATGACACTCCGTCAACTTTCGCAAGATCACGGCTGCTTATAAAGGGTCTTTCAATAGGGTCACTCGATTTCTAAATCTAAATAAAACAATTTGTTTGTGAAATAGGCACTCAATTTATTTTAAATTTGAAAGTTCATTTTATGGCATTAAGTGTGGAATATGACGTCGTTCAATTTTCGATGACTTTGTCGCATAAATCTGTCTGAATTTGTTGGATGGTGTTCGTTATGTTAACTTTGAGGACATCAACTGTTTGCGGATTATTCGCATAGACCTGCGATTTAAGGCATCCCCAAAGAAAGTAGTCTACTGGCGTTAAATCGCATGATCTCGGTGGCCAGTTGACGTCGCCACCGCGCGAGATGACCCTGCCCTGAAATCGCTGGTGCAAAATGTCTATCGTAGCGTGCACAGTGAGACACGTAGCGCCGTCCTGCTGAAACCACATGTCGTTAGTATCCATATCAGGCATATAATCCAGTTGAGGCCACAAGAAGTTGTTTATCATCGATCTGTAGGTCTCGCCGTTGATGGTTATGGCAATCCCATCTTCGTTCTCAAAAAAATACGAACCGATGATTCCATTAAACGAAAATCCGCACCAAACAGTGACTTTGTTGGGCTGCAATTGGTGCTGGTGTATCTCATGTGGATTGTTTTGTCCCAAATCCGACAACTTTGCTTGTTCACAAATCCATTCATCCCAAAATGGGCCTCATCGCTGAAAATGATTTTTTGGGGGGGAGGATTTGGGGCAACTTCCAACTGCTCTAGAGCCCAATCAGCGAACACACGGCGTTGTCTATTATATGGTCGTTTACCTTAAGTTCCTGGGAAGGTGGGTTTTGTACGGGTGCAGACCCAAGTCCAAGTCCCTACGCATAATTCGCCAAACTGAAGTCGCAGAAATGGCAAGTTCCTGTGAACGACGAGAAATTGACTGCCTCGGATTTTGCCGTACACTCTCATTTACGGCAGCGATGTTTTCAGTAGGCCTTGCGTTTTGGTGACGTACAGGTGTTGGCTGATTTTTGGTCGACCCTTTTGCCTCGAATTTGGCCACCAAGTGTCGAACAGTGGACTCGGCAGGACGATTGTGTCGAGGATAGAAATCACGTAATGCGCGGAACTTTTGTCGACACAAGCACCGATTTTGATAATAACATTTGATGATTTGCACACGCTGTTCAACACTATAACCTTCCATTGTGACTTGCCAAGTACTATTGAACAATTCAGGGTGAGGTTGCCAGATGTCGCTTTAACAAGATGACCACTATTGCCTGGCAAAGCTCGAGCGTCCTTGTTAAAAGACCCTTTAGAAGGCCCTACTTTCAATGCTGCCACTAAAGCTTCGCTATCAAAGGTTGATGGTTGGCCGGAACGTGGTTAATCATCAATGGTAAGAGGATCCTCGGAGTTGAAACGTCTGTACCACCTCGAGACCTTCGTCCGACCGACTGTGCCTTCTTTTTCAGTATCGCAAATTCCCTTCACAACAACTCTTGTGGAAAGGTTTCGCTTGTAACAGTAGCAGATCAAAACTAATTCCACTCTCTTCCAAACTCATATCTGTCAGTTGGGGATGACGCAAAGAGAAATAAAATGCGCAGAAGCAACAAACAATAAGAGTCTACTGAGGCTGGTAGTCGAATGAGTAAGGCTATCTAATCTGATGTTGGTGTTGCTAAATAATCTTTTCGCTCCCTACTGGTCAACCATATATATATATATATATATATATATATATATATATATATATATATATATATATATATATATATATATATATATATATATATATATATATATATATATATATATATATATATATATATATATATATATATATATATATATATATATATATATATATATATATATATATATATATATATATATATATATATATATATATATATATATATATATATATATATATATATATATATATATATATATATATATATATATATATATATATATATATATATATATATATATATATATATATATATATATATAGAGAGAGAGAGAGAGAGAGAGAGAGAGAGAGAGAGAGAGAGAGAGAGAGAGAGAGAGAGAGAGAGAGAGAGAGAGAGAGAGAGAGAGAGAGAGAGAGAGAGAGAGAGAGTGTCCAGCCCATGTAGAGCGAAAGGACACAGAATAGAGAAATATTATCAAAGACGGGATTAAATACCGGATAGGAAAGCTAAAGGCATATATATATAGATATCGTCTGTGATTTCGGTTATTTACAAAAATAAGTCCGTGCCCCCTCCTACTAGAAAACACTTGTCTTGTCTCTCACCTGATAAAAAACACTTCGTTATTCAAAAGGCTTCTTGAATCAACCTTTTTTGAAGGTTGAGGATGGTAGCTCAGTCGATGAGTGTCGTGGTTATAATAGCGATGAGCGCTTGAAGACACAGGTTCGAATCCAACTCCTCTATTTATTTTCATATAACAGTGAAAAATATTTTTACGATTTTGTCCGTTTCTATATCTCCAATTTTCTTTCTTAAGCTTTTAATGGTGTCTTCCTTAGTGTTGTGATACCAAGTTTCATTTCTTTGTGCCTATAAATACAAGACAAGTTTATGTAAGACTGATAAATGAGCCTGCAAATCAAGGGAAACCTCTAAAAGGAAAGACCTAGGAATTGCACAAATTGTGAAGAAGGGCAGTTTCAAGACGCCGCAGGAGTTTCTCGATAGATTAAGTTAGATTTTGGCCATCAATCTTTTCAGGCATTCTTTGTAACGTTGGCTAGAGGGAGATAATATTCAGAACGCACACCCGTGGTCAAGACATTGATCTCTCCGAAGTACAAGAACGCTCATCTTCCATTCTCCACTAAGCACGTTTACATGTACGGATGACCAATGGAGCAAAGTGCACATCAGTGACGAATCAAGTTAATTTTTTTCGGATCCGATTGCAGGAGGTTTGTTCGTCAAAGACAGGCGAAAAATTGCCTGTCAATGGCACCAAAAAGATTGTGAAATTTGGCGGTGGAAGTGTGATGGTTTGGGGCTTGATTTCAGTAGAAGGCACTTGACCATTCGTGCGCTTACGCGGTACGGTGAATGCACAAGTGTACAAGGAATTTCTGCGACCTCACGCTTCGTCCCATTTTCGAGTCTCCGAAACTGAACCTGCAATTTTCATGAAGGATAACGCCCCTTGCCACACGGCCAAATCGGTGAAGACCACCCTGGACGACGAGTTCGTCACTGTTATGAACAAGTCTGCACAGAGTACGGACCTAAATTCCAGTGAAGTTGTTTGGAAAACAGTCGGAGGAATCCGCAAACACCCAGAATTATTGGAAATTCTCGAAGATGATTAGAGCAAGACTACTACACAAGAGTCAACAGTTTATTCCTCTTTGTGGAAGGAGATATCAGAGCATCATTCAGAATAAAGGCTTCCACACTAAATACTAATTAATTATAACTTATACAAATGATTTATACAGATAATTTAATCGTTATAATCCATTAGGTATTTGTTTCCGCTGTCGTTTGGTATCTGATGATAACTTTCGTTGTATTCATTTAAATTTGCTTAGCTTCTACGCATACATAGTTTATATGGGTATGCTATCGCACACCTATTTTGGAACTGAACAAGTTCAAAGCACTTGGAATCCGCCTTTCATTTTCCTGTGGGATATTTTTGCATTTATTGCTCTACTCACGCGCTACTTTGTCAGTTTCTGAATGTATATATATATATATATATATATATATATATATATATATATATATATATATATATATATATATATATATTAAAGGCCCAAGGAAATGACAATTGATAACACAACCCAGAAAAAACACTTAGGAGAATATCAGGTGAACCAATCAAAGCGTAAGAAGGAAAATGGGAGACGTAGAGAAGGGAAAGATAGGACAAACTACGTGGGGCGGTCAATAAGTTTTGCGAATCGGTAGGGCAAAACAGAGGAAGAGGAATGGCTGTTTGTGGGGATATTATGGACAAGTTATGACAAGTCAGGACTTGCAGCCGCACGCTCCTGCCTCGTCTATTTAAGAAACAGTAGCTGATCGCAGATCATCAGTCACAAATTTTTCAACAATGGAGAAGGTTGAGCACCGCGCAGTGATCAAATTTTTGACCAAGGAAGGCAAGAATGAAAAGAGATCCATGAACGCATGGTTGCAGTGTACACCGAAACCACCCCTTCCTATGCGACCATTACTCGGTGGAATAGGGAGTTCCACCATGGTCGTGAGTCCCTTGAAGATGACCCCGTCCAGGACGCCTGTCAGACGTAACCAACGAGGACAATGTGGCTCGTGTGGAGAGGATGATCCTCGAAAATCGACGGGTGAAGGTCGAATATCAATGGAAGTGTTATCAACATCATCCACGACAATTTGCCCATGACCAAGGTCTCTGCCCGTTGGGTCCCTAGAAACCTCACGAAACCTCACATCCCATGATCGACTTCAACGTCGTCAAAGTTCGGAGGAGCTGCTGCTCCTGTACAACCAAGACCCGGCGGGATTCGAGTCACGCATAGTGACAGGTGATGAAACGTGGGTCCATCAATGGGATCCCGAGACCAGGCTCGAAAGCATGGCCTGGAAGCACAGGGGCTCTCCGACCCCCGTCAAGTTCCCGACCCAACCCTCAGCCGGGAAGATCATGGCCACCATCTTCTGGGATTCTGAGGGAGTGTTGATGGTGAACTATGCGCCTCGTGGAAGGACCATCACAGACCAATATTACGCCGAGGAACTGGCTGGGTTGAAGAAGTGCATCCGTCAGAAGCGGCGCGGCAGGTTGACACGCGGTGTCCTGCTCCTCCACGACAATGCCCCTGTCCACAAGACCAGAGTTGCACAAGCTGCCCTGCGAGAGTGCGGATTCAAGGAGCTCAACCATTCCCCCAACAGTCCAGATCTGGCCCCTAGCAACTACTTTTTATTCCGCCAGCTCAAGGCTGCACTTCGTGGACGCTGGTTTGGGGACGATGAAGATGTCCAGCTCGCTGTCCAGGAGTGGATTGAAGAGCAGTCGGGAGATTTCTGGTTGTCGGGAATTTGAAGCCTCAGGGACAAGTGGCGCAAGTGCATTGAAGTCGATGGTAGTTATATTGAAAAATAATAAAATACTTTTCCTTATATCTCGTTTCTTTATATCCGAATTGCAAAATTTATTCACCGCCCCTCGTATTTTAATCGTTATATGAAAATAAATAAAGAAGTTGGATTTGAACCTGTATCATTAAGCGCTCATCGCTTATATGACCAAGACGCTGATCCCTAGAGCTACGATCCTCAACCCCAAAAAGGTTGATTCAAGAAGCCTTTTGAACAACGAAGTGTAGGCTTTTATCCAGTGAGAGACAAGACAAGTGTTTTAGTAAGAGGGAGCACGGGCTTATTTTAAAAATTGAAAATAACATGACGCATATAAGCGATGAACGCTTAATGATACAGGTTTAAATCCAACTTCTTTATTTATTTTCATATAACGGTTAAAATAGTTTGTCCTATCTTTCCGTTCTCTACATCTCCCATTTTCCTTCTTAAGCTTTTATTCTCCTAAGTGTTTTTTCCGGGCACCAATTTTCATTTCCTTGAGCCTTTAAAGATACATCTATAAAAAATCACGGGTCATGTGATTTTCAATATATATATATATATATATATATATATATATATATATATATATATATTCAAGTTGAAATGCGTAATTAAATGGCCTTTTTATTTGTATACTCAGGAACTGCACACATACACGTATGTAAAATAACTCACATTTAACTACCACCGGGAAAATTATTGTCCAAGAACGTCAAGGAAAACTCTAAAATATCAAGAACTTTCCTTTTTATTTAGGAAGGAAAAAAAATAAAGAAACATCAAGAGAGGAAGACATGACGCGACCCTTTAGTTCAGAAGACGTTAGGCATGTATTGCAAAGTTTGTACATACGTCCCGCATGCGCGTATATGAATGTGTATGTTTCATGCCGGGATTGTGAAGGTGTGGCGCATATCTGAGGCAGTCATGGGCGCGCGCACAACGACGCTGAGAGCTGTAACATAAACTAAAACTTTGTATCCACCTTGACGCGATCCCGTGTCAAGAAAATGCGCCTTGATGGCAGTTCAGATCGTACGTCTGAAATTTAGCCTCTCTTGGCTCAACTGTTTTTCCCTTATTTCCCTTGAGGTTACGAAACAAGGGTAGAGGTGGGAAAATTCGTCATAAAATGCAAATTATTCTAAGCCAACCACTCCCTTTGTCTAAATAAAATGTTATGGGAGTGAAGTTGAAGACGGAATTAAGGACTCCAATGTAACCACGAAAACTGGCTTCAATCTTTCCCTCTATGCTTTCGGACGCTAAGGGCGAATAGCAGCTCAAACTGATCAGCCTACATCAGCCTTTTGTGTCGACTCGATTTAACAAACGTTGCCTTGTTGGTGTCTGGATTAAATGCAACACCTTGATCGGCGTAATCCTTTAATCTGACGCAAATTTTCAAAACAGTAATGCGGCCTCGTCCATCACAAATAGTCTTATCAAATCTAGCAAATGGGCGGGCGAGGCCGGATCCCAGGTCGGCCATTATGACAATTTTCGGAAGATGTAAACCCTGGCCAATTTTTGTCACCGTGAAATTGAGAATTCAGTTGCGAATCGCTTTCAAATCTTGGCTCGTAGAAAGGCAAAGAGGAGGAGAACCAGGGGGCATGGGGGGAAAGGGGACCGGCAATGTTTATTCTTGCGGGTATTTGTATGGAAACTACGCCCATTTGAGTTTTTAGATCTGATATAGATTCATCAGAGAGGAAGTTACCGGAGGAGGAGGAGGAGGAGGAGGGGGAAATCATTTTCTTCATTTTAATATCTAAATCAAAAGGTTTGTGCGAGCTTAGGGTTCGGGCCATGAGTTTTTGTGCTATTTGTAGGGGGTTTTTTAGGGGGCAAAGGTCGTAAATACAAGGTACGTGATACGAATTCATGTTTTTTTGCCATATTTCTTCTCACTAGTCATTTTTACCATTTTTTATATCATTCACGTCTTTGTACATTTGAATTTGAATTTTGTGGATCAGTTTATTATTTAGGTCTCGCTTAATTATTTGGTTCAAGTAAAGATAACCTATGTTAAAAAGAAAAAGATGGCTCTTTACAAGGTAAACTTAAAGATGGCTTATCTTTACTAGTGGTTAGGTGGACTCGGTTGTTTGTGTTTCAGTGACCTTATAATTGACTTTTGAAAATTAGCTGAGTGAAAATAAGCCCATTTAAGATGACTCGGCAAATATAAGCTCTCTTTAATATAGTTCAGAAGAGATGAGCCATCTTTAAGAGTAGTCAACAAATGTAAGCTCTCTTTCGGATGGTTCAGAAGAGATGAGCCATCTTTAAGACTAGTCAGCAAATATAAACTCTCTTTAAGATGGTTCAGAAGAGATGAGCCATCTTTAAGAGTAGTCAGCAAATATAAGCTCTCATTAAGATAGTTCAGAAGAGATGAGCCATCTTTAAGGGTAGTCAGCAAATATAAGCTCTCTTTAAGATAGTTCAAAAGAGACGAGCCATCTTTAAGAGTAGTCAGCAAATATAAGCTCTCTTTAAGATGGTTCAGAAGAGATGAGCCATCTTTAAAGTAGTCAGCAAATATAAGCTCTCTTAAAGATGGTTCAGAAAAGATTAGCCATTTATAAACTGACAAAGTAAAGATTAACGTGTAAATTAGAAAAAAGAAGCCGAACCCTTCCCCTTTGTAGGTAATTTGTTTTCTTGTTCCTCAATCACATAAAAATATTTACTCGGTCAGTTTATAGATTGCTAAGTTATCTTAAAGATGGTTTATATCTGCTGTGTTATCTTAAATATGGTTTATTTTCCTGAGTCATTCTAAAGATGACTTTTCTCTACTGCGTAATCTTAAAGATGTTTGATCTCATCTGCGCCATCTTAAATATGGCTTATTTTTGCCGTATATTAAAGATGGCTTATTTTCCTGAGTCATCCTAAAGATATCTTATCTCTTCTGCGCCATCTAAAAATATTGCTTATATTTGCCTAGTTATCTTAAATATGGCTTCTTTTCTTCAGTCATCCAAAAGATGACTTATCTCTGCTGCACTATCTTAAAGATGGCTAATCTTTTCCACGCCATCTTAAATATGGCTTATTTTTGCTTAGTTGTCTTAAAGATAGCTCATTTTCCCCAAGTCATTCTAAAGATGACTTATCTCTGCTGCGCTATCTTAAAGATGGCCTATCTCTCTTACACTTTCTTAAAGATGGCCTATCTCTCCTGCTCCATCTTAAGTATGGCTTATTTTGGGCTAGTTATCTTAAAAATGGCTTATTTTCTTCAGTTATCCTAAGGATGGCGTATCTCTGCCACACTATTTTAAAGGTGACTAATCTCCCCTGCGCCATCTTAAATATGGCCTACTTTTGCCTAGTTATCTTAAAGATGGCTTATTTTCACGAGTCATCCTAAAGATGACTTATCTCTACTGAGTCATCTTAAAGACAGCTTATCTTTCTGAACATAAACGCTGAGAGCTCCAGTTGCATGCATCATCATCATCATCATCAACATCATCATCATCATTATCACAGTCAATCACAACACCACGGTCTCTTTCTCTATCTTCTTTCCGGCAACACAACACATTACTCTTTTCCTTCGGAATATACCGAGGGGATTTTCATATCCACCCTCCACTGGTGCGGGACGGGTGGCTCTCTCTCTCTCTCTTGGGCCACAATGGGTTTCGAGATTGATAAAACCTAGTAGTATTGACTAGACTATATATATACATATATATATATATATATATATATATATATATATATATATATATATATATATATATATATATATATATATATATATATATATATATATATATATATCCCTCTCTCTCTCGACTGCTAGTCCAAAGGTACCCTCTCTGAATGGACCGTAAGGTCTTCTAGGGTACTTCTTATCCTTGTAGCTCTCTCTCTCTCTCTCTCTCTCTCTCTCTCTCTCTCTCTATGCACCATAATCTCCAACGAGGTCCAGCGGCTGGTGCATACAGGCTCGCCAGCGATTGTCATTCTGATCTTTATGCGAACTTCAATGTATTGGGCGGAAGGCCTCTTACACGATTATAAGGGGAAATCACTGAGTCAACGGATCCGATTTTTCCGTTGAGGGAGAAGGAGAAGGGGCGGTGGAAGGTGAGGGGAGGGGATTGGGGAGGGCGAGGGGAGGAGGGAAGGGGAGGAGGGAAGGGGAAGAGGGAGTGGAAGGGACGAGAGAGGAGGGGGAGGGGGGTTACCTGCTTTTTACTTAATGATTAAGCAGCCATATCTCTTTTGATTAAAGGCATGATACCCCCCCAAAGTTTCCATATAAGATGAATTACAACCACACCTAGCGAAAAACCCGCTTCCGATAGGACCGAAGTTAAGCGACACGAGGTATGCTGAGTCACCGGATAACGTTCCTCTTTGAAGCAGATGTCGTTTGGTAGTGCAACTCGTAGCTCGGATCCCACGTTAACCTCTACTAGGTCTTCTAAGATACTAGTGTATCCGTGCTGTCAAAAATGGCTGCATTATTTTAAGGTAGGTTATATTTCATTCGTGAAAACTGTTTTTAAATAAAAAAAACCCCGCCGCTTTCTATCTATAATAATTCAATATACATCTATATATCTATTTCAGTGTTTTATCATATCTTTTTTGTTCAACTCATTGCACTGGTCTGCGTCAAAAATGTACCTTAGGTTTTCGGGTGTTTCTTAATAAAATTGACCTCCTAAATCCGAATCTGGCTTCCGTTTTTATCTGTCAGGTCCAGTTTCTGCGATACAGAGGGTGATAATAATTTTATAGTTTATACATGTCCTATATTGTATCAAAATTTCAATAGTTTTTGCACTACTGTATTCGCAGTATGTTTGTGTACATTTTAAGTAATTATGTTAATCATCATCATCATCATCACTAACTCTATAATTTAAAAAGGGGATTTTTTGAGTATTTGAATAATAATTTCATCTTAGTTTGGTTATGACTTATGTTTTTTTTTCAAAGTTATTTCTAATAATTCTTTTATCATATCAAAAAACAAAATGGTGAAGTTCAGAAATAAATATAAGTGTCAAAATTTTGTGAATTTTATTTGAAACCCAAAGAATTAAAAATGGTGAAGTTCAGAAAATTTATTTTTATATACCTTCTTCTTCTATAACTCTATATTTTAGCAACATGATTTTTTGAAAGGGGGAAATTTAGTTTTTAGAGTTCCTTTTTAAAATTATTATAATCGGCGAAGTTCAGAAAATGTATAAAAATTTATCCTAATCTTAATAGCGAAGTGCAAGCCCCCCCCCCTCCCGTAGGGAGGAGTAGCGAAGCCATTGCCTGGTTTATTAAATAATTATCTTATATTAAATAATTAAAAATTTGTAGTTGTTTTATATTATACTTACCAGGCAATGGCTTCGCCACTCCCTGATTCCTTACGGGGGGAGCTTGCGCTTCGCTGCTAAGATTAAAATCTAAAATCTAAAAAAAAGCTGCCATGGTTAAATTTTTATAAATTTTCTGAACTTCGCCAATTATAATAATTTTAAAAAGGAACTTTAAACTGAATTTCCCCCCCCTTTCTAAAAATCACGTGGCTAAAATATAGTTATAGAAGAAGAAGATATATAAAAATAAATTTTCTGAATTTTACCATTTGTAATTCTTTGGGTTTTAAAAATTTCACAAAATTTCGATACTTATATTTATTTCTGAACTTCACCATTTTGTTTATGATATTAGAAAAGAATTATTAGAAATAACTTTGTTAAAAAAACATAAGTCATAACCAAACTAAGATGAAATTTTTATTCAAATACTCAAAAAAATCTCCTTCTTAAATTATAGAGTTAGTGATGATGATGATAAAACAAAGGAAATGGTGAAATAACTTTATTTTGTATATAATACCAAGTCGTTGAAATATAAATTACAATTTTTTTTCAAAATAAGTAGATTCGAGTGTTACCGACAAAAGAAAAATTTAGAAATAAATACACGATGGGTATTATTATTATAGATTAAATGGATGAAACTTAAAAATAATACACTGCGGAAAACAGTTCGCCCTATCAGGTTCCACAAACCCCTCTCCTATTTGTAGCTGCAGCAATGAATATGTAGTGTAAGGTCAAACTCCTTCATATACTCAAAGATGCTTTTTATCCCAAGTGTATTTTTTTAGTTGACATGAAATAACACCCCACTGTAGCCATTTGGCGCCTACAAGCACCTAAAGGGCGAAACTCAAGAACTTCCCCAAAGATTGAAGCTATAAGAGAACCTATAAATACAAAATAAAGAACTATAATAAAAACAAATTAGGAAAATAAATTTAAAAAGTTACGTAACAAACTACTGAGAGGTGACCTTCCGCTAGTCAAAATGTCTTCCAGATTGGATGCAAAAGAACTAACTTCAAAGAACAGTTTAAGGGCGTCTTCGCGGCACAAAAGTTTTCCATGAAAATGGAAAGCGATTTTTTGGCGGAAAATGGCCACAGAAAAGTTTTTAAAACATTCACTGAGGAAAAAATAGATGGCCTAATCAAATTTTCATGGCTAAGGAAACAAATTTCTAAAAACGTATAGGCCTAACATGATTACTTTTTTCTAAATGTCGTTTGAGTATAGGCTTAAAATTCCTATAGACAGACCACCCCAATGAAAAAGGTTAATACCAATATTAGAAGACTTACTCCTGTAGCTCGTTTTCTAAATGAAGAGTGTAATCATTTAGATCCTTGAAGATACTCAAAGAACAACACAAAATTCTCCCTCCTGATGCGTTATTGCCGAATTTGCAACAGAAGAAAAAATATATACATATATTAGAGCCAATATATACTGTAAGTATGGATATAAAAGCTATAAACACCTAAGAAAACCAGTGAGGAGGAATAAAATAAGCCCCTTTCAATAGTTCTGTGGGATGTCGAGGCGAAAAACACAAATTAAATAGATAAATGTGAAATGAACTAATAATGGGAAGAATACAGAATTATAAAATAAACTTCGGTGGGACTCCACCTAAAAGAAAGCTCAGAAAGAGTACAATCCACAGTTTACCTCTTTGAATTACATCGGCATTTGGTTCTTGTAGCAATGTCTCCAATCCAGCGCTACAAACTTGTTTTCCGGCCCCAATATGGGAGTCCAGGAAAGCTAATAACGCACTGCACAATAAATTAATTTCGTTGATTTAAGAAATGAGTATTGAAGCCTAGAATAAAGTGAGAAACCCTAATGCAAAGTTCAAGTCCAATTGGCCACCGTTCTTTGGAGGAAGAAGCAACAGGATGGAAAACTTGTTGGCAGGAAACTCAAAATATTTGCAGGAAAATAAAATCATTAAATCATCACTAAGTGGTTCCTCAGATAGAATACTAATGAATGTGAACACATAAAAAAAATGATCGGAAAATGAAAATGACAAGGCGATATAAATTAAGTTGAAAATTTCGGGTAAGTTCAAAGTTCTGGCAATTGAACATCATACACCAAAATTTTGGGATTGGTTAAATATCATATCCTAACCAAACCTAACCCGCATCTCACTTGTCCTTATTCTAATTTTCTCACTCCAGCAATGCTCAAAGTGAATCTCAATGACTTAATTGAAGGCTTGATTTGCAAAAGATATCCAGTTCTTATAAACTTTGTGCTCTGAAAGCATTTTAAATTTTTGGTTTGGCATTTCAAAGCAAACACATCCTGCTCTTTTTGCCTAAATAGATCAATTAATTTTTTTCAGGACACCTGAGAATAGATCCTTTATGAGAAGAAGAAGAAGAAGAACTACAGAACTACAGAACTACAGAATCTAGGACCAGCAAAGACCCTAAGGTCCGCTCGAGGCTAGTCCGCTACACTAAATCAAAAACTACGATACACCCTTATCTACGAGTGTATCTCTAACATGCTATTTTATTTTTTTTTAATACTATCTACTGTACACACTTATCTACATGTGTACATTATCGTGCAATTTTAACTAATCAAACTAGGGGTCGGGGGAGATAGAAAGTTTTTCTTCTCATCTTCCGCAGCCACTCGACTGCTAGTGGTGAAAAGCTAATTTAGGGATAGAGACTACTTATAGGATAGGCGGAAAAGAAATGGGACATCTAAGCTACACATGCAGAGAATCGCCGGCATCATTTTTAGTCATCATAATTTCATATCCTTAAACCTCCGCTCCAAACTCTCTCTCTGCAAGGACGTTTAAATTCACAGTGCTCAACTACGCGCAGAAGAAGAAGAAGAAGAAGAAGAAGAAGAAGAAGAAGAAGAAGAAGAAGAAGAAGAAGAAAAATAAGAAGAAGAAGAAGAAAAAAAGAAGAAGAAGAAGAAGAAGAAGAAGAAGAAGAAGAAGAAGAAGAAGAAGAAGAAGAAGAGAAAGAAGAAGAACGATAGTCTGGAACGTGTGACACCCATATTAAGAATAGCTAGCTCAAAATTATGTCATGAATCGATAGCCCAAAGGTGTTGGCTTCGATACTCTTGACATTCTTCAATAATTGTAAGTACATAGACTTGATGAACACCGAATTGCATGCCATTCATTATATGAAGTAAAAAGTTAGGGAACACCTGTGAATAATGAATGAATGTAGAATGCAAATAAACAGTGCGGAAGAAATGTTAAATACAAATCTGTAAGGGACTAATGAATGAGGACGTTACTAATTTAATGGGAATCGTAGATTAGCCAGGCTAAAGTCCTGAATTTTAACAGTATCGACTTGAACAATGGAGTCCAAAATAGAAAAAGAGCGGTAAATCACAGATGGCTTCGGCAGATGACAAGCGATTAATATATTGAACTGATAGTAGAAATTAGGTGTGTAAATAAAAAAGATAACATGCCAGAATCTTGTTGACCGAAATTGTGTACGGTTTTGTCGTAGATGATTAAAAAAATTATCGCATCTGCTCTCCAACTTGTTTATAAATTAGCTAAAAGGAGAAAACTGATGGCCGCAATTATTTTTAACAAAACTTAAAATATTATATATATATACGAGGGGCAGTTTTGCAATTCGGATATAAGAAAACGAGATATAAGGAAAAGTGTTTTATTATTTTTCAATATAACTACCCTCGACTTCAATGCACTTGCGCCACTTGTCCCTGAGGCTTCGAATTCCCGACAACCAGAAATCTCCCGACTGCTCTTCAATCCACTCATGGACGGCGAGCTGGACATCTTCATCGTCCCCAAACTGGCGTCCACGCAGTACAGCCTTGAGCTGGCGGAATAAAAAGTAGTCGCTAAGGGCCAGATCTGGTCTGGGGAGATGGTTGAGCTCCTCGAATCCGCACTCGCGCAAGGCAGCTTGTGCAACTCTGGCCTTGTGGACTTTGACGACGTTGAAGTCGATCATAGGGTGTCAGGTTTCTAGGGACCCAACGGGCAGAGACCTTGGTCATGGGCAAATTGTAGTGGATGATGTTGATAACAATTCCATGTGATATTCCAAGTTCTGGCTCGATTTCTTCGAGCATCACCCGTCGATTTTCGAGGATCATCCTCTCCACACGGGCCCCATTGTCCTCGTTAGTCACGTCTGACGGGCGTCCTGGACGTGGGTCATCTTTATGGGACTCACAACCATGGCAGAACTCCCTATTCCAGCGAGCAATGGTTGCCTAGGAAGGGGCAGTGTCGTTGTACACTGCAACCATGCGTTCATGGATCTCTTTTGCATTCTTGCCTTCCTTCGTCAAAAATTTGATCACTGCGCGGTGCTCAACCTTCTCCATTGTTAAAAATTTTGTGACTGACGATCTGCAATCAGCTACTGCTTCTTAATAGACGAGGCAGGAGCGTGCGGCTGCAGGTCCTGAGTTGTCATCACTTGTCCTAACACCCCCATAAACAGCCATCTCCTTTACTCTGTTTTGCCCTACCGATTGGCAAAACCTATTGACCGCCACTCGTAAATATATATATATATATATATATATATATATATATATATATATATATATATATATATATATGCGGTTAAAGGCTATATTAGGCAGACTCAGTCTTCATCAAAGCCCTCGGAAGGAGCTCTTCTCACATACACGAGAAGGTAACACTTAAAATAGGCGTTCTCTCAGATAGCCAAAAAACTATCTTTCGATTGGCCTCTTCAAGAGTCACCCTTGCTTGTCGAAGAGAACGGAAAGTTTATTTTTATTCCTTTTATAGCCTTTTAACCGCAAAATTAATTGTGTTACTGCATTATATATACATATATATATATATATATATATATATATATATATATATATATATATATATATATATATATATATATATACATATATACATGGGGCGGCAGAAGTTGAAGTATTCGGAGAATGGTGAAGATCAAGATAGACGTTTAGAGCTGTGCGAACTTTTTAAGACTAGAGTTAATGAAGATAAAACCTTTCTTCATAAGATATAATGGTTAAATCAAAATTTTAAGGGGAGATGGATAAGACAAGGGGGAGTATTGAGTGTCCGCAACGATCACCAGACCTAACATACCCTGAGGTTGTTTTTTGGGGGGAGACTCATTGAAAGATGAGGTGTAGATCCTCAAACCGAAAACAATTCCTCAATTAGAACAGGTAATTTCTGATCAATTTTCTGCAATTACCATAAAAGTTGTACAATGGTTTGTAAAAGTGATGCTGGTGGAGTTCATCATGTGCATTGAACAAGAAGGGAAGCATTTTGAACATCTGAATTAACATTAAATTATTGTATTGAACTACTGTATTCACTCTCTAACTGCCTAGTACATTTTTTTTTATTTCTTTATCTCCTGAAATCAATTTTGGTTCAGAAATTTTTTTTTTAAAAAAGGGCGTTACTTCTGCCGCACCACTATTGGAACCTATCATTAGAGTCATAGAACTATGCTATAACACCTCTGACTTGCTCTTCTTAACAACCCCTGTATCAATACATAGCATACCTATTTAAAGGAATATTACCGACAGGAAAAGGAAAAACTTCGTGAATTTAAAGCAAAATAACTTTTCATCCTTCGACTCACTGACTTTTGTGAGGTTCATCTCTTTCAAGATATAACACTGTACGAGCTCTATCCGCAGAGTTTATTAAATCAGCGTTATCAATCTACCATTGTTATCATTATTATTATCATTAATATTTGTGTTATTATTATTAATGTTGTCAAAAAAGTTTGGCGGAGGTTATGTGATAATCGTTGTTTGTTTATTTAAGTTCAAAGGATTTTAAAAAAGTTATTGCTGGATTTTGATGAAATTTTGTGGACGGGGGTGGGAGGGGGGCTAGAGAGGAAGACGCTCAACAAGGAACTAGTTGTACTATAGATGCGTAACTCTTCCAAACATGCCCCTTCCTTCCGCGAAAGCAGGTCTGGTTGAGGGACCATAACAAAGAAATGCGTTCCAACCAAACAAGGCCAACAGACCTAGGTCGCGTGCTCTCAATTATTTCAATAAATTTTGAAAATAATATTAACAAAAGTATTATCAATTAAAAAACATATCTGACCTGACGACCTTCAAAAAATTCAAAAACTCATTGAAAAGTAAAATGGTTACCGATCGACTGGCATAGTAACTTATAGAGCTGCGCTGCACGCGACCTAAAACGAGGCCGTTTGAGAAAGAAAGGGCGGGGGATAGAAGAGGATAATCATAAATAACAAGGGAGAGGAAAATGATAAAGAAATATAAAACCTTTGGTAGGAAATTTCTCTAACCCCTAAGGACTGGGTCTGGGGAGGCCTCAAACGCCCTCAGCAACTTGACACCGCGATCTGCCTCTCCCTTGGGGACGTACAATGAACTCGTTGCTTAGCAACTCCCCTTCAATATCTATGATACCAAGATAAATTATTTTGGTTATTAGGCCAATGTATATTTAATGCATTTTCACTTCCCTTACTTCACTGTTTTCTTTGAGTACATTAAAAAAAGGTGGGATTCTCTTGTTGGTTTCGTTTGTTTTTTTATAAATTAAAAAAATTGGGAATCCGCAAGATCGTGTGTATCTAAACCTCATTTTCGCTAATGGAATAAAAGAGCTTTTGCTATATTTTCCCTGACGTTTAGAAGAGAGGAAGTAGACTGGCGATAGACACTGGTATTATTGAATAGTATTAAGCTTTACTTGGTCATAACAGTGGTTTCGTATAGGGCCTGTCTCACAAAAGCATACCATCATATCTGCTGACCAAGTTTTGACTTCTTTAGAATGAATCATAATGCTAACACTCGAAATTTCCACTTGAAAATTCCTTGATTCTAATCCCGACTTTAGATTAACAGCCTTTCTCGGGAGGTACCTTGGCTGTGAACTACACATGTCTGTTTTCCACTCGGAGATGAAGAGAGACCATGAGATGCACCGCGAAAACTCGATTTTCCCACGGTGACAGTCGACCTCAAATGCCGAAAATTGATCTCTCGCGTTCATCTTCTTGTTGAGATTTATTTAACCATTGTGAGTGGATCCAGACACACGGCATTTGGAACTGTGCTTATGACATGCTGTCATTAAGTCTTTAAGAACTACGTCTGGTTGTCTGGTAGTTGCTTTGACCGGTTTTAATGGCTGGTAGTAATCCTGGTGGTCAGAAGGTTCTACGTAATTGGTTCTTTGAAGAGTGAGAACTATAATTTGCTCTATGGATTGGTATAATGCTTCCTCGAACCCGGAACCTCTTATATCGAAGGCCGGAGGTGATAAGCTGAGTTTCTTGAGTGGAAAAGTCTGAAATCTGACCTATATTTAACCTCAGTTGAAGCTTATTTTTTATGATAATATTTTTAATATATGAATAAACAAACATGTTTTCATATGCTTGTAATTATTTTAATAACAAACAAAAAAATTCACGGATGCTCATATCTAAATTAGATCTTACACTAATCTTTAAGGTCTCTTTACCTCTTTACGAATGTGCTTGAATAAAAGAAAATTTACTTTCCTTTGGATAGCAAAGAGTCGATCAATTTTTACATTGAAAACTGAATTAAAGTTCTAAGAGAACTATTTGTAAGCCACAGGAAATATTTCATTTTATGTAAGAAATGTAAAAAAATACCCCTTAAAAGCTAGAATTTATAAGTGAATTAAAACAAGCAAAGAGAAACGAATGGATTATAATGATAACCAAAGAAGGCGGAGGTCATCGACTTGATATCAAAGAAAAAAAAAATCTGCGAGTCCAGTTTTGATCAGAAAAGTAGGGTCAAATTTCCTCGAAAAAGATTGCCAGTAAAATAGAAGTCTCTCGTAAGTCAATTTACTGTATTTTAGAGACTGAATTAAGGTTCAAAAACTTTATGGTAGATAATTTTAAAAAAGTTACCCTAAGAACACTTGGACAAGAGGTTAGAGCTTTCCCGAAGTTCCTTTAATCACTTAAGGCTAACGAAGACGCCTTTATATAGAGAAAAGTAACTAAAAACGAAAAATGGATCCATTGAAACAGTTCAATGGATCTATTCCGAAAGAAACAATTGGGTATGTCAAGTTTAACCTAACCTCCCTATGAAACCTAATGCAATTTTAATAAATTTCTTAGAAGAATAAAGGACCATTAAATATCAATTTGATGCGGATGTTCTGATGAAACTGAATACAAAGGTTGTTGAAAAAATAGGAAAGCTGCATCGTGGTGTAATCTTTTATCACGATAATATATCTATTCATTCTTAAAGACCAGTAGACCTATTTGGCAGGAATTTCGATGGCAAATCTATGGTCATTCAACATATAGTCCTACTTCAACACACAGAGAAACTTGTCTTTTGTCTAACAATTATAAGAACATATTGAAAGATGTTATAAATTAGTAGTTACAGTCAGAAGGGCATCATTAACATTATTAGAATTAAGATACAGGCCTAAAAAGGCGTATACACACTAAATTACTCTAATTTTATATACTTACTTTCTGTTTTTTGTTTTATATAACATTTCCCAAATATCGAACCATTTCCTCAAAAAATTTGTGTACTTTGTTTTAATAATAAATGAGTCATGTTTTTTATCTAATTTTGGAAATTAAACATTCACATCATATTACAAATTTCCTCATTAATATTTTTCAATTTTTTATAAACTATTTGGATTACGTTTATACAGTTATAGCTAAAGGTTTTGACTAATATTATTAAGTCATCATTTCATAAATAATAAAGATCATCTCTGGTTCTGCTCCTGTAGGTGGCGAGTTTCATGCCCTGGTGCTTTGCTATGCGATCAAAAGGATAAAATGATGATAAATATTGTTAAATGAATGTTGTTATATAATTATAATTTATTTCATAATATTTGTTTGTAAAAAATAAGGTTTGAATCTTTTTCAATTCCAGAAATGGTTCTTTCCAAAGAAAAGCGTCAACCATTATTGCTCAGCACCATCTTTAGGATTATTTATGACTTTAAAAAGACTGGTTACATCCCTGTAAAGAAATCTTTTGGACAAACAAGAGCTTTAAATAAACGCCAAGATTGCCTCTTGGTAAGGACGCAGTTCATGGACCGGCTTGCCTCAGTTCCACGCTTGTTCACGATGGCAAAAGGCAGATGTGAACGCTTCAGCGGGCAAAGTGAGGCGGAGATCTTTTGGCAAAAGTCGAGAAAGGCTGCGAAAAAGCCTCATCTCACCGAGAAGAACCTTACTGATAAGGTCCACTTTTTAAAGAAAATATAAAGATGGACGGTTGAAGCTTCTTCCCTCTTGTTTGGAGCTTCTGGAATATTTCTCGTTAGGAGGAAAAAAAGAGAGAAGTTTCATGACTCCTGTGTCGTACCCACGGTAAAGTATCCGGTCACTCTCCAAATCTGGGGCTTCTTCTCATCTAAGGGAATTGTAGCAGTAACAATTTTGCCCATATCACTGCCATTAGCTCAAAATGGTACCAACAAGTGCTTCATTGGCAACTTTTCCCAACAGTTTAGAATCAATTTGGGGATGATAACTGCATTTTCAATCATGATGGTGCCCTTTATCACAAAGCAAAAGCAATAATAATTATGTTTTTGGCTGAAAATAACATCAAACTTTTAGGACTTTGGCTGGGCAAATCGCCAGATTTTTAACTCAATAGAGAAATTGTGGGCGAGAATCAAACTGGCAGTTGATGAGCAGAAACCGTATGATTGTGACCAGTTGCAGGTATATATATATATATATATATATATATATATATATATATATATATATATATATATATATATATATATATATATATATATTAGCAAAGGTGCATGGCGTTGGACGGGCATATAAAAAACTATCTTGAACAAATTAAATTATTTGCTTGAGTTAAATTGCTCAATTAGAAGTTGATAAGTATAAGAATGTAAGGCTTACTTTTTCTTTGAGTAATGGAGTAATGTATCATGAAAGACTAACAGAGAACGATTTTCACATTGCCATAACATTCCAAGTTCAACTTTTTGGTCTTGAACTCTTAGTTCTTTAGGATTTGGGGATAAACCACGTTTCTTGTTCGTTGGTTCGGTGCAAAGATGCTGTTTTTTTTATTCTGTGCTGCCAGTGGGGAAAGTGGCCACATACAGCTGGCCATGAGAGAAGCATGGGGTCGAGAGATCCTCCCAAATTGCTTTGAAAATTTGTCCCTGATCTTTATTGATTGTCATGGCAAAGCTTGCCTTGCATGACATTTCTTGCAAGAAGGTCAGCGTCACAACATCATAGTAATGAGACTGGGCGATCAAGCTGGTGGGGCAGGCGAGCAGGCGAGCAGGCAAGCGGGACTACGCGGGTGGAGGCCACAGACTTGACAGCGCGCTCCAACCAAATGGGGCTGATAATATGCATCATCGTGTTTTTTAACATTGCAGTTGCAGAATTGGTCTGTTTTCATTCTCATAAAAATTGGTCTATTTTCATTCTCATAAAAATACGGCCCAATGATCTTCTGAGGTGTTATCACGCACCACACAGTGGTTTTTGCAGGATGCAGCTCTTTCTGGTGAATAGCTTCTGGGTTGTGATCCAACCATATTCTGTTGATCTGCTTATTATTGTATCCGCTGAGATGAAGGTGCGTTTCGTCAAACATTATCACGGGCGGTACATCAACTTCCTCAAATTTTCGTCTAAATCCTTCTGAATAAGATTTTCTTTTCGCGAAATCGTTGTCTTCTAATTTTTGCACAACCTGAACCTTGTATGGCTTAAGTTTCAGTTTTTTCTTCATTCCATTGCATGTTGCACTTTTTGACAATCCCACTTGTTCTGATCTTCTCTTCAATTATTTCTGCGGCAACCGTTCGCCGTTTAGACACAACTCTTCAATTTTATGTTGTTCTACGCCTTTTCTACCAACACGCCCTTTTCATCAATCTTGTGCACTACCGGTGTCTCGAAATGTTTTAATTAGTTTTCATAGCGCTCATCTTGATGGTACGTCTTCTGCTCCTTCACGTTTCATCCGTCGTTGTGTTGAAACCGCTGAACAGTTGCATCTCAAGAATGTTTCAACAATTTCTTTTTCGTCAAAAAAGAAAAATTTCTTAAAAATGATTTTTGCTAGAAAACTTTCTCCTTTTATAGTCTACGAATGACTATGATGCTAGTAAACTTGTTGCGTGCTTCACAATTTTTGCGAATTGAGCATTCCAAAAAGCACTTTTTTTTTTAACAAACTTTTGACGCTTTCCTTTTCTAGCAAAAAAATGACCGATTTACTAAAACTAGCATAACTTCTAAAATAATGTATGAATCAATTAGCCATTTTAGTACATAGAACTTACAGTGATTAGCAACAACTTCTGAAAGTTTCATTATAATTAAAAAATTATTCTTGATTTTATTCAACTTCAAATGTAGTACATGTAAAAAAAAGACCATATATATATATATATATATATATATATATATATATATATATATATATATATATATATATATATATATATATATATATATATATATATATATATATATATATATATATATAAACGTGTATGTTTCTGCTTCTAGCAAGCCGGATCTTCAGGAGGAAAAGGAGATAAAGGAGAGCAAGTACTGAATATAACATATATTACCAACGTTTCGGGCTCTGGAACCATCTTCTAGGCTAGAATATCAAAGATTTATATAAGAACAATTGCTTAACAATTATGAGAACAATGATAATTAAGGGCTTTAGGCTAACAATGTACAAGGATGTAAAACAAAGAGAAAAAAAATCAAAGTGCATATAAAGGACAAAAATCTGTATATTCAGATAAAAAATAAATAAATTCAAACGAAATTAATAAAGTTACAATTAAAAGAAAAGGAAAACCTCAATAAATACACTAAAATTTGTTACCTGATTCGGAAAAAGCTGGGAACTGAATGAATGAATTTAAAAATTCATACTAACAGGAAAGAGGTGATTTAGGATTAGTTGGTTCTCTGATCTCTCTCTCTCTCTCTCGCTCTCTCTCTCTCTCTCTCTCTCTCTCTCTCTCTCTCTCTCTCTATATATATATATATATATATATATATATATATATATATATATATATATATATATATATATATATATATATATATAAATATATATATATTCTATAAATCTTTGAATAGTTTTGTATGACTGCCAGTAGGCTTTGCTGAGCTGCCATGTAATAATATTTTTCCTAACAGGTTAGGTTGGAAAATTAATTATAGAGATAAAATATTAAAAAAAATAGCCAAATGTTATTGTGAATATTTTTGTGATGTCGATGATTAAAAACTAAATAAATATATACAATTAATTAATCTGGAAAAGAAAAAAGAGGGGAAATTTAGCAAAGCTGTTTTAAAACAAAACCGTTTCAAAATGTTCCAACAGAAATGCTTGAAATAATATGCAAACAAAGAAAATCTTTAAATTTCATTTATTTTATTAGTAAATGTCTTATCTAGTTTATTTATAACTAATTATATCCCAAACACTCTACTTCTAATCGTATAATAATATATTAAATTTTCACTGAACGAAATTTTGCGTAAAATGTGACATAACTATTTGTGGCAACTATACTTCACTACCAACCGGCAAGTAGGGAATATTTCGTGGCCCAAGGAATGGCCACCCGTGCCGCGTCAGAGGAACGTGTGGGTGGAAACTCTATCAGCAAGTTGCAGGACGGAAGAGTGAATCAGCGCACCCCTAATACGTGACTATCTCTCGGCAACGGTAGAATTTCATTCTGTCTGTCTGCTCTCGCTGGGATTCGAGCGCGGTACCGAGACTTGGGACTCCAACGCTTTTCCGACTGAGCGAGGGAGAGCTTTTTTCATAATTATTCGATCTTTTTCATAATTTTTCCAGCTTTTCCATGATTATTCGAGTTTTTCATAATTATTGAGACTTTTCCATGCTTATTCGAGCTTTTCCATCATTATTTCAGCTTTTTCATAATTATTTCAGCTTTTTCATAATTATTGAGACTTTTCCATGATTATTCGAGGTTTTCCATATTATTCGAGCTTTTCCATGATTATTCGAATTTTTAATTCGAGCTTTTCCATGATTATTCGAATTTTTAATTCGAGCTTTTCCTTCATTATTCCAGCTTTTTCATAATTATTCCACTTTTTCATAATTATTCCAGCTTTTCTATAATTATTCGAGTTTTTCATAATTATTGAGACTTTTCCATGCTTATTCGAGGTTTTCCATAATTATTCGAGGTTTTCCATAAATATTCTAGGTGTTTCATAATTATTCGAGCTTTTCCATGATTATTCGAATTTCCATAATTATTCGAGCTTTTCCATCATTATTCCAGCTTTTTCATAATTATTCCATCTTTTTCTTAATTATTCCAGCTTTTTCATAATTATTGAGACTTTTCCCTACTTATTCGAGGTTTTCCATAATTATTCCAGGTTTTTCATAATTATTCGAGTTTTTCATAATTATTGAGACTTTTTTATGCTTATTCGAGGTTTTCCATAATTATTCGAGGTTTTCCATAATTATTCGAGCCTTTCCATGATTATTCGAATTTCCATAATTATTCGAGCTTTTTCATCATTATTCCAGCTTTTCCTTCATTATTCTATCTTTTTCATAATTATTCCAGCTTTTTCATAATTATTGAGACGTTTCCATGTTTATTCGAGGTTTTCCATAATTATTCGAGGTTTTCCATAATTATTCTAGGTTTTTCATAATTATTCGAGCTTTTCCATGATTATTCGAATTTTCAATAATTATTCGAGCTTTTCCTTCATTATTCCAGCTTTTTCATAATTATTCCAGCTTTTTCATAATTATTCCAGCTATTTCATCATAATTATTGAGACTTTTCCCTGATTGTTCGAGGTTTTCCATAATTATTCCAGGTTTTTCAGAATTATTCGAGTTTTTCATAATTATTGAGACTTTTTATGCTTATTCGAGGTTTTCCATAATTATTCGAGGTTTTCCATAATTATTCCAGCTTTTCCTTCATTATTCCATCTTTTTCATAATTATTCAAGCTTTTTCATAATTATTGAGACAGTTCCATGTTTATTCGAGATTTTCCATAATTATTCGAGGTTTTCCATAATTATTCGAGCTTTTCCATCATTATTCCAGCTTTTCCTTCATTATTCCATCTTTTTCATAATTATTCCAGCTTTTTCCTAATTATTGAGACTTTTCCATGATTATTCGAGCTTTTCCATAATTATTCGAGGTTTTCCATCATTATTCCAGCTTTTTCCTAATTATTGAGACTTTTCCATGATTATTCGAGGTTTTCCAAAATTATTCGAGGTGTTTCATAATTATTCGAGCTTTTCCATGATTATTCGAATTTCCATAATTATTCGAGCTTTTCCATCATTATTCCAGCTTTTTCATAATTATTCCATCTTTTTCTTAATTATTCCAGCTTTTTCATAATTATTGAGACTTTTCCCTACTTATTCGAGGTTTTCCATAATTATTCCAGGTTTTTCATAATTATTCGAGTTTTTCATAATTATTGAGACTTTTTTTATGCTTATTCGAGGTTTTCCATAATTATTCGAGGTTTTCCATAATTATTCGAGCCTTTCCATGATTATTCGAATTTCCATAATTATTCGAGCTTTTTCATCATTATTCCAGCTTTTCCTTCATTATTCTATCTTTTTCATAATTATTGAGACGTTTCCATGTTTATTCGAGGTTTTCCATAATTATTCGAGGTTTTCCATCATTATTCCAGGTTTTTCATAATTATTCGAGCTTTTCCATGATTATTCGAATTTTCAATAATTACTCGAGCTTTTCCTTCATTATTCCTCCAGCTTTTTCATAATTATTCCAGCTTTTTCTTAATTATTCTAGCTTTTTCATAATTATTGAGACTTTTCCCTGTTTATTCGAGGTTTTCCATAATTATTCCAGGTTTTTCAGAATTATTCGAGTTTTTCATAATTATTGAGACTTTTTATTCTTATTCGAGGTTTTCCATAATTATTCAAGGTTTTCCATAATTATTCGAGGTTTTCCATCATTATTCCAGGTTTTTCATAATTATTCGAGTTTTTCATAATTATTCCAGCTTTTCCATAATATCTGGTCTGGTGACGTAAATATTTTAAACTCCTCCCTTGTTCCCTTCCACATTTCATCGCTAGTTCAATATTCGTGCATGCATTTTGAAAACAGGGGGCCTTGAATTGATGGGGGCTAAGCAAATGACGTCGGTCAAATTGAGGTTTAGACTAAAAATGTTTGCGTTGCTGCATAATATGATTCAACTCTGTCGATAGTGACCGGATTGCGATAGCAATCGTGACTTAGTTTCAATTGCAAGTCAGATTTAGGTGTGAATTACTTGTAGATTTATGTTACTCCTATGTGAAAATGAATCATGTTTCCTTTTGATAAATTTCGTGCCATGATTTAAAATGACCACAGAAATCCATAGGGTTCAAGTTGATTACCGCCTAATCTTCGCAATCCTGAGAACACTCCGTGTCCAGTCTCTTCCCCCCTCCCCCAACCTCCACCACTTTTCCCGCTGTCTCGACTCTCTTCACACACACAAAACCTTCCTACATAGAGACGGTTCTCAGTTCGTCTTCCTTCTCCCCCTTCTCCCTCTCCACGCTTCATCTATCTCTCCCCCCGTTTCTATCATTCCCCCCCTTATTGCCCGCCCCACTCTCCTCCCGTAATGATAGGTAAGCTCAGGCCTGGCAATGACATCGAATACAGCCTTGTGTCTCTGATACTCTGCGTTCAGCGTTTGAAGCCACACTTTGACGATTACTCTAAAATCCCGGCGATTAGAGAGATCCAGGAGTTTCCCGAAAAGTTTCACTTAGTTTCTATTTTGTTTCGTGCAGCAACTCATAGCGTTCCAGGTGATTTTTGAACGTTACTGGTGGAAAAGTCGAGTTCATTAAGGAAAATCGATTCAAATGCGCACAATAGAACCAGAATTGTTGTTGAATAAATGAAACTCAGATGAACCCAGGTAAAAGTAATAGCAAAGACTTGGGCATGAAAACTTGCGTGTTGTTAAAGTTTAATAAAATAAAATGATAGTTCTAATTATTTAGGTAATTAATCACATATGAATAATAGAGATAAATTATTTAAAACAGATTTAATTATGACAATACCATGAAGACGAGATATCTATTGTGATCTTTTAATTGAAGTAAAATCGATTTACTTGCATATAAAATGTTCAACTATTGATAATTAATATACTATACATTCACCCGAGTCCATAATATCACTGGATAAACTCCTTCATATTTTCCCGAACGACCTGCCCAAGCGAGCTGGGGGTAATCATCATACTTTATAGCAATGATACGTTGGCAAATGAAGGGGCACTAAACGTTTCTTCGAATTCCCAACCTTATCAAAAGCCTTTAAAGTTTCTAATCCCCTCTCCCCCCTTAAGTTTGATTCTAACCGTAAGGTTAATTTTCCGTGTAAATGACCGAAATTTCGACCGTAAAACCCAATTTCAACTTACGTCTTCTTGATAACTAAAAGCCTAATAGCCGATTCTGTGGCCTCACCATAATTAAACTGATGATACGATCAGTGATTTGCCAAACGAATAGCCACAGAGACAGACACCAACCCTAATCATTTGATTATTAACCGTGTCTCTGCTGTAATATTGGTGTCTTTGCCAAGCTTTAGGGTACAGAATGTCAGAATGTGCCGTCTCACTAGGCCTGATCGCGAAACACTCGACGAGGGAAAGTTTGGAGTTGCGTTGCCACAAAATGGTTATAATTGCTTATCAATGGTCACTTTTTACTTCAAAATGGTCTGGCTTTTAGATGAAGATGGCCATTAAAGAAAGATGATGTTCACAAAATTATCTAATGGCACAGGAAGGGAGTTAAATTGCATTATAATGCTCTAGATAGTATAGGTTTCCCTAAACGCTAAAATACAGGGTTCTGCGGGGCAGGGATTACGAGGCCAGTGGTCACAATGTATGATCGTGATATCAATAGTTGGGAATTTTTAAATTATTATATTACAATTCCGAGATCGGTGCATTTTCTTTTACCTTCAAGTCATCTTCAGGTATACAAGATATATTTGCTTATTATAACCGCTGGTGGACATTGAGGGTGTTTCAAAAGACATTATTCTCCGAAATATCAAGAAATTAAAGATTAACGTTTAGTATTTATATTTACGCTTTTATTTAAACAAGAGATATGTATATTAATTTATATATATTTTTTATTTTGAAGAAAAGCGTTAAACATCATCTTAAATATGATAGGAATTTTAAATATGGTTAGTTTTTTTGCACTAATATGCTGGAATTGGACTATTGTTGATTAACAAAGTTTCTAATTTTGTATCTATATGTTTCTGTCGAGTGCCACCATAAATGGCCCTTTCCTTATTTATGGGTTTTCAGGGGGGAGGGGTGAAAAGTGCATGAAACAGCCACTGACCAAAATATAAATGGTTAAGATTAAGCGAGAATTCATCCAAAGGTAGGCAAACTCATCTACACCAAATCATAACGCAAGAATAATGCAACAGCCGTACGGAATTCGCCTTATTAGTCTCATCACAACTTGAGAATGACTAATAAATTTACTAGATTTAACTTGAAGGATTAACGACCGTCAAAAGAACCAAGCTCGTGATTTTGTTGATTGCTCTCTGTTTAGATGACTTGATTGCAGCTTCCCAGTCTCAGTTTTTACGGAATATGAGGATTGCTGAGCGATTTAGTTCTCATCTTTGAACTTTTTCACAATTTTTGCTCTTTCTAGCCATTTGATTTTCTTAGCTTTATATTTAACCCCATGGACCCTTAGTGTGTGAACGAACTCGGGTTGGATCATGTAAATTTGATTTTATTTCTTGATCATCAACGAGAGGGAAGCCATTTGGCCATCTTTGATGCCCCCTTCGTCTATAAGACCTGTTAAAAATCTTGTGAGCAAAGGAATGAAATTTAATGATACAGAAATGCCACGAATGTTGACTAATTTCACTGGACATCTGAAACTTTACAAAATGAATGAATCGCTTTTAAAAGCTTCGATTATATTCTCATTTGCAGCATTTTTATTGTAGTATTTTTTATTCTTAGTTGTATTTTATTTGAATAATCATTTTTTTACTGAAAAGCGAATCAGTCTTATTATTCAGAAAAGAGAGGATGGGAAATCTTTCGAGAAGCGAAATCTGAACCGCTCTTGGAAGTTAATGATATGGAGGGTTTTTATTTAGGGACTCCAGAATACATTGCTGATGCTGTCTTTTGGCAGCTTTCCTCCGATGAGGACCCAGTCAAAATCTTAGTAGGGTACATTTTGGGTAGAATTGGCTGACAGTTTTACATTTTAAGGAAAAAATTAAAATTTTGGAAGCTTAAGCATAAATAACCATTAGTTTAAATATTTGGACTTCAATCCATATTAATGGGTTGAAGAACCTTTTGGATAAGTCTTTACTAGAGTGGTTTTTGTATCCGTTAATCATCCATAATCTTTTTCTATATGAATGTTGATGGCAACTCCCTTTTTATGCTTTGCCATATTATTAAAGCCTATGTATTTTAAAACTAGCAATACCTAAGTTTTTATCAAACTAGATTTAGTTAGAACTCTTCATTAGTGATAACAAGTAAATCACACTTAAGGCATACCATGCCCTATAACTACAAAAAAAAATAAAATAACATTGCAGAAGTGTATGGAAATTTGGAATATTCGCAAATATGAGCATTGGTTAAAAGAATTCCAAGCGATTTTGAATAAAACATTTATATTTATGCCTTTTAGGCCGTTTGAGGTCGAATGCTAGACAGGACATGCGTAAAATGACAAAAATTCTAAACTTCACTCATGAAACTGTCAATAAACATAAACCCCCAAAATATATGTTTATAAAAAATATATTTGCGCCCCATATCAGCCGTCTGAAGGACGACGTGTACAACGTGTAAATATTGCTTCATCTCTATTGGATAGAAAATGCCTCCTACCAAACAAAACCCCATTCCTACTCCTACACTTGATTTTCAACTTCAGAAGGCTATGCACTGCATTTGTTGGAATGTGAAAGAAGGTATTCATTATAGATGTTTAAATCATCAGCAAATATTTACTATTTAACAATTCAAGCATTTAAAAGAAGCTCTCGAACAACGACCTTCACTAGTCTACTTAACGGTTTATCCTCTTTCTCTTTCATGTCAATTACACCGACATGTGGCTTGCTTGACCCAAGAAAACATGAATGTGTTCAGTTGGGAAGTTTTTCCTCTTTCTTCATATTCAGCGAACCTTGCATCATATGAGTGCTATTTATTGATGTTATTACAATTTCACTTAAATGGCCACGTCTACTCTGGTCATCAGCATATCCTGTTTCGCCACCAGTAGGTCCACCGAAGGGCCGAAGGGTTTGATCCTATAGACCTTGGTCGGAGAAACTTGATCCCAAAGATCATCCTCGGAGAATGTGTTCCATACTCTGATGTGGAGGTTGAAAAGGAGATCAAATCAGGGATTTCATCAAAACCGAATGAATTCTTAAGAAAAACATTCACTGTTTTGTTAAACGAGAGAATGGCATTGCCACCAATCCTGAAAACTACTTTGCTAAATGAATTCAATTTATTTTCTATACTAAAAAATATTTTACCTTTCTTTAAAAAAAAGGACAGAAGATCATAATAACGCCCTATACCCTCATCACCCTTGATTAGAAAGGTAAAACAAACCTCAGAGCAAAGAGTTTGATTGAAACAAATAAAAAAATCGTGTCAGTGACTCTATGATGTGTTGTAAGTCAAAGATTTGAAATCGAGAAATAACTGAATTTCCCCCCGTTCAAAAGAGGCAGAATGACCAGAGACTTAATGCTAGAGTCGCCGGAGAAGCGAACATAAAGTAAGGCATACATCAAGGGTCCCCACCGCACAGAGTATCGCCGGCACCATCGACAAGTCCGAGAGGGTCCGTGGACCGCACCAATATATATCTCTGAAAACGACATATTATACAGAACAAAAACTTCAAAGAATTTATTGACGACACTTGGTAACATTTCTCAGCACAAAGCTGATTTAAATCAGAGAGGGTCGCGTCGATGACCCAGGAAATGATTTGGCGGGCCACACGGAATGTGAATTTTGACAAGTCGCCGCGGGCCATGGGTGAGACCCCAGGCCTACATTAACAGGTGAGGAAAAACCACTTATGCGATCTAATGTTGAATGAGACGACGTGAAAACAATGGATTTGAGAATAGTAAGCTCAGTATTTAGATTCTTTTAATATGAATAAAAAAGAGCAGTTTCTAATGGGGGAATGTCTTAACAGCAAAATTTCGTGAATATTCAACTGGGACCTTTTGTAATTGGTCTCCTGCATCAGGACTCCATAAAATACGACCTACTTTATCCTGGCAATGATTAAAGGTTATTGAGGTAGAGTTATGTTTAGAACGGCTCTCAAAGAGGCACTAAATAATGATGAGAGTTCATGTGATAAGTTTGCTTCAAATTAAGGTTAAGTAACGCATGGCTGGGAAATAGTTCAAAGGTTTTTAGCAACCACATCAACTCTGGGAAAACATAGGATCATTATACTTTCTATTGGTTAATTGGCATCATGTCAAGAATAGCGAACCCGATTTTACCACATGAAGAATAGTGAACCTGGTTTTATCATGTCAAGAATAGTGGACCCGATTTTACCATGTCAAGAATAGTGAACCAGATTTTTTTACCATGTGAAGAATATTGGACCTGATTTTACAATGTCAAGAATAGTGAACCCGATTATACCACGTCAAAAATAGTTGAGTCGATTTTACCATGTTCAGAATAGTGAACCCGATTTTATACTGTAAAAAATAGTGAACCCGATTTTACCACGTGAAGAATACTGGACCCGATTTTACCCTGTCAATAATAGTTAATCTGATTTTATCACGTCAAGAATAGTGGAGCCGATTTTACCATATGAAGAATAGTGAACCCGATTTTACAATGTGAAGAATAATGTGCCCGTTTTTATGATGTCAAGAATAGTGAACATGATTTTATCATGTCAAAGATAGTGGAGCCGATGTTACCATGTCAAGAAAAGTGGAGTTGATTTACCATGTTCAGAATAATTAACCCGATTATATCATGTGAAGAATACTGGATACGATTTTACCATGTAAATAATAGTGAACTCAACTTTACCATGTCAAGAATAGTGCAGCTGATTTTACCATATTCAGAATAGTGAACCTGATTTTACCATGTGAAGAATAGTGAATCGGAATTTAGCAGGTCAAGAATATGGAGCCTATTTTACCATGTGAAGAATAGTGGAGCCGATTTTACCATGTTAAGAATAGTGAGCCCGATTTTATTATGTCAAGAATAGTGAACATCGTTTTACAATGTGGAGAATATCGTACCCGATTTTATGGTGTCAAGAATAGTGAACCTGATTTTATCTTGTCAAGTATAGTGGAGCCGTTTTACCATGTCGAGGATAGCGAATCCGATTTTACCCTGTCAAGAATAGTGGAGCTGATTTTACCATGTCGAGAATAGTGGAGACGATTTGATCATGTTCAGAATAGTGAACCCGATCTAACCAGGTTAAGAATAGTCAACCCGATTTTACCATGTCAAGAATAGTGCAGCCGAATTTACCATGTTCGGAACAATGAAACCGATTTTAGCATGTGAAAAATACTAGACCCGATTTTACTATCTCAATGATAGTGAACACGATTTTACCATGTCAAGAATAATGTAGCCGATTTTATCATGTTCATAATGGTAAACCAGAATTTATCCTGTCAAAAATAGTGGACCTGATTTTACCATGTTCAGAATAGTGAATCCGATTTTACCATATGAAGAATAGTGAATCCGATTTTACCAAGTGGAAAATAGTGGAACCGATTTTACCATGTCGAGAATAGTGAGTCTGATTTTAGCATGTCAAGAATAGTGGAGCCGATTTTACTATGTCAAGAATAGTGGACCCGAATTTACCCTGTAAAGAATAGTTAAACCGATTTTACAATTTGAATAATAATAATATACCAGATTTGATGGTGTCAAGAATAGTGAACTTGATTTTATCTTGTCAAGTATAGTGGCTCCAATTTTATCATGTCAAGAATAGTGAACCTGATTTCACCAGTTAAGAATAGTGGAGCCGATTTTACCATGTCAAGAATAGTGGAGCGTTTTTACTATGTTCAGAATAGTGAACCCGATTTTACCATATCAAGAATAACAAATCTGATTTTACCATGTCAAGAATAGTGAATTCGATTATAGCATGTCAATAATAGTGAAGCCGATTTTACCATGTCAAGAATAGTGGAGCCGATTTTACTATGACAAGAATAGTGGAGCCGAGTTTACTATGTCAAGAATAGTGGAGTCCATTTTACCCTGTCAAGAATAATGGAGCCGATTTTACCATGTCAAGAATAGTGGAGCAGATTTTACAATGTCAAGAATATTGGAGCCGATTTTACCATATGAAGAAGAGTGGAGTCCATTTTAAGATGTCAAGAATAGTGGTGCAGATTTAACCATGTCAAGAATGGTTGAGTCCATTTTACCATGTCGAGAATAGTGGCGCCGATTTTACCATGTAAGAATAGTGGAACCGATTTTACTATGTCAAGAATAGTCGAGTCCATTTTACTATGTCAAGAATTGTGGAACCGATTTTACCATGTCGAGGATAAGGAAACCAAATGTATTTGGTTTCCGATTCTTTTCATGACCTCTTAATTGAGCCTCCCATTCCTCACATTTGTGAACGAACTCCTCTTAACTGGATAATGAAATTCACATAAAGATAATAACGATAATCGGTGGAAGCTCGAAAGCCCTAGGGGCTGGACCTCGTTGTTCCTCATTGTGTGGGGAAGGTGCAGGAAGATCAGTAATCCTGTTTGGCCATCAACCAACGAGTAGGGGTCCGTCAATGACGCAAAGGAGAGCCACCCGTACCCCTTTAAAGGAGTGTGGATTTATAACCTCTTTAAGGGGGTCCCGCAGACGGAAGAGTGATGTGTTGTTAGTGCGAAGGAAGAAGGTGAAAAAGAGTATTCTATTTTTTGACTGGCTATGTGTGTGGTAACGTATTCACTGCCGGCGCCCAAGAGTGAGACCCGATGTCCCACCGTGAGAGGTGATATGTGTGTGTCTGGGGATCTAACCGAGTCCCTGGTTATGGAAATTCAGCGCCTTTTCCACTCGGCTAGCGAGAACTGCTGCTTATTTCTATTATTTAAAGCCTAAATAACTACATACATATGTAGCAATAGTAACGTAAAAGTATTTTTGTATGAGACAGGGAGGGGGCGGGGGAAGGCCCCACGGAACAAGGGGCAACTTTCTTGGCTGAGGTCAACATAAATCAACCGAGTTTGCTGGTATTGAGCGTTTGGGAACTTGGTCCTGCCCACGAACGGGGCAAGGGCAGGCCCGTAGCCAGGCCGTGATTTTTTTCGGGGGGCTATTTCTATTTTAGGAGGGGGGGGAATTTTTTACAAATATTTTTTACAAATACCATTTTGATATTAAAGTTTTCGGTTCGCCGTAATTCCATATATGTAACGTTGTTAATGGAGTGATAAGAAAAAGACACTTACCACCATCCAGGTCGTTATTAGGTACCGCGACTACCAGGCCAACAATAGTTCAGAGTCCATAAGTACCATTATTATTGTAGTTTTTTGAGTTGAGATTATAGGATTTTGTTATGATGATACATACAAACACTTGTATTTTTATCATAAAATTGATTTATAAAATGAAATTTAATATAATCAGTTTTGGAAATAGAATTGCAAATGGGATTTGAGGATTGTGAAGATGGTGTTTGCTACAACATTATTGGAATGGACTTCCAGAATGGGCGATGAATTCTTAGAAGGTTTGAATGTATTTCAGCTTATGGAATGGCTAGGGGCAAAATACAATTACAGAGCTTTACTATGCAGTCAGTTCATCCAACTAGTAAGCCAACCAGGCAGTTCACAAAACCAAAGTAGTAATATGAAGATGGAGCCACAGACAAAATAACCTCTTCTAGAAGATATCTGGGAGAAAATGAACAGGCTTGATGTGTAATGTTCCACACAAGGGAGAACCTCTCCCTTGTGTGTAACTAAAATCCTATTATTAGGGGCCTGGGCAATGGTTCGTTTATTTCCTTTCTAACCCTGAAATAAAGGTCAGGGCAGAATGTCTCCCTACTTTATACTGGATCTTCTTAATAAGTGGTACATTTGTATGACCTTGAATTATTAGAGGTGAGGGGGAAGAGAGAGGCATTCCGAATTTGCCTTCGTCCAGTGCCTCAGTAATAAAGCGACGGTTCCAGCAACCTCCATTATTCTTATCATACGAACAACGCCTCGTCGGAGACAAGTGGTCGACCATCTACAGTTTTAAAAGTAAAGTTTACTCTCAAACACCTGCTGATACCCCGAATGATTAGCGTAGCGCCCTCTAGGGCCAAATGTTGAGATTATAGGTGGATAACTCGACGTAGGACTAGGGATTTGTAGAAATGGTACAAGGACTTTATTAACCGTTATCTGGACTCCAGGTTGCAGTTCAGACATCAATGAATGACAAGTTGTGATTTTATTTTGGCTCATTTTATGACCTTACAACTAATTTAAATGACTGGTGTTGTGGAAAATGGTTTCCTGGTATAAATGTCCTTGATATGACCATAGGTTTCATGTTTTGTTTTTATAATATAAATATTATATAAAATGATTGGCCACGAGGAAATTCGCTCTTTTGAGTGTTTGTTTTCTATGTACGAACTTGTTCGTGGAAACTGAAAGTATCTTCACCCCAAATTGAGGTAATGTTTGATATTGCAACAATTTTCATCTCCGATTCTTTTCCTTCTCGTATTTTTTTATATATATTCATTTTCCCTTTTTCCTCGTTTTAGTCGCACATTATTAAATAAATCTCCCGGAACCGACCTTCTTATAGGGGAAAGAGGGCGTTAAGTGGATACCTCATTCATTTTTTCAACTTTATACTACGTTAGATTATCATATATGAAATTAAAGCTCATTAAAAGCCCTTTTATTCCTGCCAAAATCATAATAACTTACCGCGTCGTTTTTGAGATACAGGGGGTTCTTTCAGAACCCACCTTTAAAACCTGATATCATATAAATAAATGGCCATTGATTTAATAAAAATTAAGCATTCGAAATCAATTCACGACCAAAATGGTGAAGTTCAGAAATAAATATAAGTATCGAAATTTTGTGAAATTTTTAAAGCCCAAAGAATTACAAATGGTGAAGTTCAGAAAAATTTATTTTTATATATCTTCTTCTATAACTATATTTTAGCAACGTGATATTTTGAAGGGGGGAGGGGGAATTTAGTTTCGAGTTCCTTTTTAAAATTATTATAATTGGTGAAGTTCAGAAAATTTATAAAAATTTAACCATGGCTGCTTTTTTGGCCTTTTAAATTTTAATCTTAGTAACGAAGCACAAGCTCCCCCGTAGGGGGGAGGGGCGAAGCCATTGACTGGTAATTATATATATTCGTTATGAAAATTATTATTCAGTACATTTTGAACTTTTAAAAATTTATATTTAAGTAACGGTGTGTTCCGGTGAATATAATTAAATTTCTAATTTCGTTCATTGGGAAAAGACGTGAGAGAACCCTGGGTTAGAGGTACGTAGTAGAGACATGGTAGGGACGAGGTAGGAACCATTTCTCTTAAGGCAAGTTCACAATTGGTAACAAAAGGTGAATTTAGGGCAAAAAACTGCGAAAGGAGAAATGGAAATGGTCTTGAGCTTGAGGAAGAACTCCGAAGCTCTTGATCGGCTCGACATTTAGAGGGTGGGTACGAATAAGGGGAAATAGAAAGAATAGAATAAAAAAGTGGAATAAAAGGAGTAGTGAAGATCAGTGCTTAAAGGGCTTGTTACCACTTACAACACTTAAATGCTCTAGGACCGGGAAACGGTACTGAAACTTCCAGGAACAAATTCAGTGAGGAAAAGTAATTGTAGCATTAACTCCCCCACCCCTTCTTATAGCGCTTTAAACGGAGGTGAATTCCCCCGTTTAACGCTTTCGAATACTTCGTACGAAAGCTCGAAGAAACCCCAAATGCGAGAAGCGAATTATAGTAAACGAAATTAACGAGATCTTGTCGGCTTCTAGAGTCGGCTCTATTAAAGGGACCCCCTCGGCAAAGATCCATTAATAATAAAGGATTTTTTGGAAGCAGGGAATAAAGGCACGTGAGGAAGACACCATTTTGTTCTGGTTAGTTTAACGCCCTCCATCCCCGTGTGTTGAAAAACAAGAGATCCGATAATTTATGGTAACTTTGCGCTTGTTTAAATCATTGTTTATAATTATGGAGTTATTGTTTTTGAAATGATTGTGCGTTGATATTCAAATGGTAAGCCGAAGGAAATTAAAAAAAATGGAAATAAATCATAATAGATTAAGACTAAATCGAGTAAAAAAAACAAAATAACATGGAATTCACAGGAGTAAATTTCGAGTATATTTGTAAAATACCATTTTATGGTATTTAGTGGTTAAAGTTTTCTTTAAAAAAAAATATTGATAATTGTTGTACTTACTGGTTTAAGGACTTTTGTAGACTTTTGTTTAAGGACAATTGTAGATAAAATGGATTTGTTGATAAAATTAAGAATCTTCGATACAAAAGCATCGATCTTCCAGAATCCATTTCAATTCTTCATGCATGCATGCAATCTTCAGAGCCTATTGATCTAGTATTTATGAGCATTTGTGCTTCTACCGGTTATAGTAGATCCCCTATTTCGCGGGCCTCATTGTGAATCTTCCTCGTCCCAAAAGGATTTCATCATCACACCCTCTATTGACGGTGGGAAGAATCTTCAGCCCGTCGTCCGTCGAGTCATTTCCGAGTCCCTGACTCTAATTTTTACTCGTCCCGACTTTCCAAAGCGACTTCGGGTTTACAACCGCGATGTATGCCGCTCTGAGATCATAAAGGTCATCGATCAAAGTCAGCTGAATCGGAAAATCACCCTTATTTATATACGATATTTGGTTCCTTTTGCGAGTTGTGGACGAGACTAACAACTGTAGAGTTACTTTCTTTTATTGTCCTTCTTGATAACAGATATTAGCGTAAAGGTCCCATCTCAAAATTACCTTCGGTCAATTTTTACGCCATTTATCTATCCCATATTCCCCTCAGATATATCTGCGGGGATGTGTGTTTGTTCGGTATATATTTATATATGGGCATGTGTATATGTATGTGTGCATTACTTGGGAAAATTACCCAAAGATTCGGGCAGAATGTCGAGGCAATTTCTTGGCGTAATTCGGAATATTCTTGGCCATTCTTCATTCATCAGTATTGATCTTGGTATAATTTTGTACCTACCACTTTATAGATGTATCAGATCGTGAAAAGAAATATTTTTTTGTGGTACTGAAAATAAATAGACAATAGAATTGTGTTTCGCAGAAAGAAAACACCCAGAACAATAAAGGAAGAGATGACCTTGAAGAACCCCGAGGAAAATTGGGCATGACCATCCCAAACGCCAATTTTAAATTCGAAAAAATGGACGCTTTGCGTCCTTTATAAAATTCTTGGCTAGAGTCCGTTCAAACTTTCGAGTCATACTCAAGCCAAATTTCAATTTGGAAATTTCTTGCTTTCTAGATCTTACTAGTCAATAGAACAAGTGTAAATCATAAATTGTGTTACCAACAGTCTTTAATTATAAGTTTGCAATTTAATTTTATTATAAGTAAATTATATTTATTTAATCACGAAATACAGGTTGTTCCTAAAGTCTAGAGACAGGAAATATCATAATGTTCTCCTCGATCATCTGACTTTACCCACTTTGATTTCTATTTTTTGGGGAGGGGGGATGCTAAGGGAGAAGATTCACTCGAAATAAGTCATTTGTCATACAGGGTGTCTATAAAGTCTGGATATATAGGAAATATCACAATGGTCTTTTCGTTCACCCTTAACCCCCCCCCCCCCTTTGACCTTTTTTTGTTTCTGGGGTATGCTAAAGGAGGTGAACTCAATGGCCTCGTCGTTCACCAGACCTTACACTCTTTGACCCTGGGGTATGTATGTTAAAGGGGTGGGCTCATTGTAAATTAAAGATAGGAGACGCCTGAGGGGACAGCAGATCATAAATGAATGCGCTCAATCGACGGAAATTGGGAGTTAATGCATCGAGTTTATCGTGTGTATCTCGCCAAGCGCATCGAACTTTGCATCACAAATGGTCAAAATCACATTCAAGATGTTATTTATTAATATTTAAATTATATAAAATGCAGTTTAAATTAAATATAATGTAGTTCAATTTTTTTTATTAAAAATATGCATTTTGCCTGTGTCCAGAATTTAGGGACACCCTGTATATTAATTCTGTTGTCGATTGTAATTTATGAAAATGGTATAATCATGTTTCAGCCATGTCTAAATATGACGTACTTTTATTTTGCAGTTGTTTTTTTTTTAAATATTGAAACTTTAGTACGAATAAAAACGAAATATAAATGGACCTTTTATTAATAAATTAAAAATTCACTGAAGCCGTTTAATAAAATTGATACGATAAAATATAGAATATCTTTCCACTTTTGCGCGTTTTTTCGGGCATGTTTGTCTATGTTTTTGAACATCATATAAGTTTTGATTCAGTTGTACTGACAGAAATGTGGGAAGATAAAGGTGACAGGTTAAGCCTATCACATCAAACCACGAATCAACGAAACTTAGATTACCCCAAAACAATGATCTGCAAATACCCATAAATCTCCATTAATTGTTTACGTCCTTCTTAATGATTATGCTGCTCTTCCAATAAACAGCTCCTGTCTTGGCGCAACGACCCGGGTGAACAGAGGTACGAAATGAAACAAAAAGGATAAATCGCATCTCTATTTTAACACAAGATTTGACTACAAAAGACACGTCAAATCAACATACATACAGAAGGATGGGGGGATAAGACAAAACTTAATCAAGTATGGCACTTCGAGAGGGTGAGTCGGTGCTACGGCGTGTGAAGCCCCTTCAAGGAGGATTTGGAAGATGTCTCGTGGGATCAAATTGTGATCTATAAACGTCACCGCTGCGTGATCAATCTCATATCCTCTCTTTTGGCAGTGACGTGAGAACGTGGAGTTGGCGTTATGAAATAAGAAAGAAATGATGAATGCAACGATGCATGAATGTACAGGGTGATCGGGCTAAATTTGACGGTTTGCATAGACCCTCCCTCCCCCACAATATCTCAACCAAAAATAAATGTATTTTAATTATTTTTAAATATCAACTAGATTATGGGTGGGAGGTAACGGTTTTCTTAAAGTAGCCACATTCAGCTTCAACCACAGCCTCAAGACGGCTCTGGAATCTGGCGCAAGCCTCCCTCATTTTGTCCCTGGAAAGATCTTCTTCGAACACCTCCTTGATCTTGGCCAGCAATTCGGCCTTGGGGTTGCAGGTAGAGCGGTTGGTGTCTTTCTCAACGGAAATCTATAGAGAGAGATTAAAATCGATGGATCTAGGAGGCCACAAAGTGGGACTGTTGAAATCGTAGAAACTCTCCAACAATCACTTCTGAGTCTCTCCCGATGTATGGCCTTCCAGCAGCAACTCCCTCAAGTCAGGGTTTGACAACAATCTCCAGCAGCTCTACATAGCCGTCTGAATTGAGCTTACTTAATACCCTGCTCAAAGATGTGGGGTGGCATGGCGTCACCCTCACTGGAGACACCTACAGACCATCATAGTTTAGGGTAACTTGGTCTTCATGATACGTGGATTATAGGCAAGACACTTGCTGATCTGGGTGTTCTTTAACTGGTTCTGGCCGAATGTCTTTTCATTTGAGAAGAACCAGATAGCTCCCGGCTCAACAGGATACTTCACCTTGTTCAGGATCTTCTTTGTCTTCCTCAAGCAGTTTTCCTTGCCATTGGGTGTCAGTGTTTTCCCCTTGCTCCTCTTTGTACGAGTGATAGCGATGCTCCTTATTCAGCGTTCTAGCTTCATGGTGGTGACTCCGACACTCATCTCTCTCCAAAGTTCGGATTCCCTTGATTGGGTCTTCCATCACCTTGTCCTGCAGTTTTTGGATGGATTCCGATGTGTGGACGCAGTGAGAACGTCTCTTGTGTTCCTATATGGTGGCTAGGGCATCGCAGTCTCTATTTCAGCTACACATATCACGTGTTACAGCCCTTACAGCGTTAAAAAAGCATTGAGCACCAGTCATGATGTCGACATTTTGATACCAATCGCGAACTATCATGATAACTGATACTTGTTTTCAGTATTCAGATGTCTTACAGACCTCATTGTGAGTTAACATTGTCTCAAATAAGACTTCATTCTGAATGCTCTCCAACTCGGTTAACTGTTCACCGATAAATCAAATTGTTCATGAAAAGAGAAATTAAAATCTTCAAATTTAGTCCGACCATCCTGTGCACACTGCACATGTCATAGCGCCCTGACGAACAAAGAAATTAGTGTCCGTTGAAGTTTATTGGAAAGACACCTGTTCGGTGTCCATCTCCTTTTGTAGCATTTTCACGTGCGTCAGTGATGCTGTATGGACTCCATGATGCAAATTACATTATTTGGTCATCTTTTAATTTTTATTGTTACCTTTGCATACTGCTTACATATTTTATCTCTAATCCTGAGTGGTGACATCTGCCATCAGTATTCACCTTTCTTTACAATTCCTTAGAGTTGTTTCTCTTTCATTGTCCTCGTTTGGTACACCAGTTTTCTTTCTTGTGTTTTCAAGTTCATTAAAAGGAAGAATGGAACAAGCAAGGACCTCTGGTTACCGGAGAACCCTCCCATCCAAGGAGATCCTCGCAAAAAATCTGATACACAGGAGGAACAAACAGAGATAAGAGAAACCAAGAAAATGTAAGAAAGTTCCGAACAAAAGGAAGAGGAAGAGAAGAAAGGAGAAGAGGGAAAAGAGGAAGAGGAAGAAGTAGAAAAGAAAGAAAAAAAGACACGGGGGAGAACAACACGGAAAGTATAACGAATAATGCAAGCTACGAAAAATCACACAAAAAATAAAACATAGTGTGACCATGGCCCCCCAAAAAGACTAAAAAGCAACAAGATAACAAGGAAAAGAAAAAAACAACAATACCGACAGCGGAAGAAATCGATGAAGATCTACACCACGAGAAAATAAATTTCCAAAAGACTGAGACAACGAACATCTCCTCGACGGAATCGAAGGTGACGCATACAAATGCAATTAATTACTCAGCCAACAACGATTTCGACACAATCGAAAACGTGCTATACGAAAGATCCCTAAATATCTCCAGTAATCGCACCATCATAGTAAGAACAGAGAAATTTAAGAAGCAAAGGAATGAATCACAAAAAACAAGACCTAGAACAATCAAAGCAACAAAGAAAATTGTAAAACATAAGAGCAAGAAAAAGAAAAAAACGAAGAATAAGCAGAGATTTTTTAACCCCAAAAAGGTTGAAGAAAAAACAAGGAAGTATAATAGAAGAAGAGAAAAATAACGTCAACAACTCTAATATTAACTTTCTTCCATTTCGCCGATATTTTCAAATCTATCTCTACGTACTTAATCTATTATAACGTATCTCACCACTTCAAACAATTGAATTGATGCAGTTCCTTAGGAAATCTTTATCCGGGAGACTAGTTTCGGAAGTGCTTAGTTTCCTCCATCAGTCCGAGACTAAGGATAGCAAAGGTTGAAAGGTTCGGTTTTTAAATAGTGAGATATAAAAATAGGTTTACAAAAAAACTCCTTCACTCACCCGGACGCTCGATATTGAGTATAAGGCCTTCATGAAAAGGTTTCTATAAGATTGTATACCAAATTTTCTTTTATAAGCAACATTTATTTAAGAAAAGCAAAGCTAATTAAACTAAATAAGCGCATGTATGCAGTGTCTGGCCTACGGATAGCGTTAAATATTAGGCTGAAAAGAAATTACTATCGTTTTAAGAAGAATTATAATGCTTATGCTTATGTCATTTTAAGATATAGTAATGCCTACATCTTTTTTTTAAGCTACATTTTTTGTTAGTGATGGCAAGTAAAACACACATTATGCTTTATGAATGCAGGAAAAGGTGACACATTAAATGGAAAATACAATACAGACGTGTTAAATATTCCTAAATGTCAGCGTTATTTAAAAATAATTCTTTTCAGACGAATTTATATTGAAAAATTCCGAATGTAGAGGTCGCCATGGTACAATTTATATTGATGCTTTCAAGCTCGTTTGGGAGACCAATCCTGGATACAAGAACTGTCTGAAGGAACCATTTATGGACAACATTGTTACGAGAGACGAAAATTGGGTTCTTTGTTGCGATATTAAGCGCAATAAAAAATGCATCCTACCAAACAAAACCCCCTTCCTACTCCCACACTTGATCTTCAACTCGGAACACTATGCATTGCATTTGTTGGGATGTGAAAGGCGTTATTCATTATAGCTGCTTCAATCATCAGCAAACGTTTACTGTTTAACAATTCAAGAGTTTAAAACCCTCAAACAACAACGGCCTTCCCTAGTCGGCTTAACGGGTTCTCCTCTTCTCCTTCATGTCAATTACACCGACACGTGGCTTGCTTGACCCAAGAAAACATGAATGTGTTCAGTTGGGAAGTTTTCCCTCTTCTTCATATTCAGCGAACCTTGCATCATATGAGTGCCATTTATTCATGTTATTACAACTTCACTTAAATGGCCACGTCTACTCTGGTCATCAGCATATCCTGTTTCGCCACCAGTAGGTCCACCGAAGGGCCGAAGGGTTTGCTTCCTATAGGTCTTGATCGGAGAAACTTGATCCCAAAGATCATCCTCGGAAAATGTGTTCCATACTCTGATGTGGTGGTCGAAAAGGAGATCAAATCAGGGAATTCTTCAAAACCGAAGAAACGCAAACGAAAATCAAAATCTGAAAGTGGCAAATTTATCGTAAAACCAGAAAACGATGCAAGAGTTGAGTAAATCTTAAAATAAACGAATTAATGAAGAAGCAGGAGGACATACAATCAATTAGGAAGCTTAATAGCGAACAGCCGCAAAATGGACAAAGCGCTGGACTTCTAACGCATAGATATCGGGTTCGTTCCAAACCAGACCGGACACGAAACTTCAGGGGATATGCGAGGAAGCTGGCTGCTTATTGATTGCCGCGCTGGACCTACCCCCACGAGGGAAATTAGCTCTTTACATATCTCATCGCGTACAACACCGCTGCCTTTCCTTCATCTGTATTCACATACATATTGATATCCACCCCAGAGACTTGGTAAGGGTGACCCCCTACCCTACCCTTACTTGGGCACGTACGGGTCTCTAAAACACTATTACCCGGCACCTCCCCCACACCGAGCACCGGCCACGGGTTCCCTCGGTCATATCAGCGATGGTCAGTCTGATCTTTATGCGTATTTCATATTTCAGTCGGGGCATCTATGGTTGAAAAAGGGACGGATAGCTGGGGAAAGCTTTGGGAATTTGATGATAACTGGGCACCCGATACTTAAAAGGAAGAAAAATTAAAGGTTGTCAATCGTCCAGCCGCTTAATTGGGCAATTAAATTTGACCATAGGTGAGAGGGATTTTCTGCGGTAAGTCTCTTAAGTTTAGAGGACTCGTGGGGACTGTTAGGGAACTGGTCCTAAAAGGAAAACAAGGACGTCTGGGTCTCAATCTGGTCTACGGAAATTGAACAAATTATGGAACAATAAATGAGGAAAAATATAGCCCTGTTTACGATGACGAAAGGGAATTATAAAGAAAGGTCGGCTGAGACATGGATTTTCTTCGGACCTGAACAAAGTTCGCTAAGTGAACTAGTAACAACCAGAAGACCTAGAAATACCTAAATCAATAAATATAACTACCTAATCACGTAAACTACTTACAAAATTAAGAGGTTTTGAAGAATAGCGGTCCCAATTGACACAGAGAGAGTTATTCTTCAAATGGGCATCACTGGGGTCTATATTGTTCAAATGGGGAAATTTGAAAATACTCCTATTAAAATAGCTGGATCGAGTGTCGCGAATACTCTCTTTAGAAATAATACCAAAGATATTACAGTATTAGAGTGGTTGGTTGAACATCTTTTGTTTAGAAGTTAGGTATTGTATTTATTTATATAAATGTTGGCTTAACCTAACATAACCTTGCAAACGTCGCTAATACTGAAAAACAATTATCATCATTCATGAAGTGTATTAGCTACATGAAACCCACCTATTTTAATCGGAATTTGTATAAATTGAACTATTTGAACAATATGTTTGTAACTAGTATTTATTATTTTTATCTTACCTTTTTCACTAACTATAATTTAAGAAGGGGGATTTTTTTTAGTATTTGAATAATAATTTCATCTTAGTTTGGTTATGACTTATGTTTTTTTATCAAAGTTATTTCTAATAATTCTTTTATAATATCAAAAAACAAAATGGTGAAGTTCAGAAATAAATATAAGTGTCAAAATTTTGTGAATTTTTTAAAACCCAAAGAATTACAAATGGTGAAGTTCAGAAAATTTATTTTTATATACTTTCTTCTATAACTATATTTTAGCAACGTGACATTTTGAAAGGGCAAAATAGTTTAGAGTTCCTTTTTAAAATTATTATAATTGGCGAAGTTCAGAAAATTTAGAAAAATTTAACCATGGCTGCTTTTTTTAGATTTTAATCTTAGTAGCGAAGCGCAAGCTCGCGTAGGGGGGAGTGGCGAAGCCATTGCCTGGTATTACTGATAAATAAATAATTTTATATTTTCATCTTTTATTTAAATAATTCCGGTTTAAAAGATATTCTTCAAATGGGTAAAAATGGGAACCCTAATGTTCAAATGGGCATAAGTGGGCAAACTATTTAGATGGGTCAGTTGAGACAACGATCGTTCAAAGGATCACAAATTGTCTAACCACAGGACTCAGAACCACCTGCACATAAACTCACAATTTCCAAATGTAGACGAACAGGTGTCATAAAAAATTGACGATCACTAATTAATTATCGATGCGATCGACTACGAGATCAGGAATGTGAACATCGGTTCTCGACTGGAGTCGGAGGACAAATCTTTGTTTTGAGGAATTTCCCTTTATTTTTTTTTTATCAGATTCGAATCTGAGACGATCTCTTCATACAGTAACCTCAACATCTGAGAGGATCACTTAATACAGTCTCTAAGTTATTCATTTTATTGATCAGCTTCGAATCTGAGAAGATTTCTTCATACAGTAACCTCAACATCTGAGAGGATCACTTGATACAGTCCATAAGTTTTTCATTTTATTGATCAGCTTCGAATATGGAAGGATTTCTTCCTACAGTAACCTCAACATCTGAGAAAGTCACTTAATACAGTTTCTGAGTTATTTATTTTATTGATCAGCTTTGAATGTGAGAGGATTTCCTCTTACAGTAGCCTCAACATTTGAGAGGATCACTTAATACAGTCTCTAAGTTATTCATTTTATTGATCTGCTTCGTAACTGAGAGGATCTCTTCATACTGGCAAGCAACATTCATTTTCTTGTTCAGTTTCCTATCTGAAAGGATCTCTTCCTAGAGTCACGTCAAAATTTAAGATGATCACTTCATACCGGCTCCTCAACATGCATTTTATGATGAACTTATTAAAAGACAGGATCTCTCCTTACCGTCTCCTCAACATCTCATATGATATATTTATGCAATCTGTCCAACATTCTTTTGCGTAATCTGATCGCATGTGAGAGGATCTCTTACTCCCCTCAACACACAATATGATCTTTTCTTACCTTCTCATCAACATCTGATAGGATCGCTTCATACACTCTCCTCAACACCCGAGATGATCTTTTCTTACCCCTCATCAACGTCATAAGAAGATCAATATATACCGTCTCTTCAAAAACAAAGACGATCTCATTATTCCATATTCTCAACATTTTTTTTATCAGATTCAAATCTCAGAGAATCTCTTCGTCCATGTACTCCACATTCATTTTCTTGATTAGCTCCCGTCTGAGACGATTTTTTCCTATCGTCTCTTCATCCCCTCAGATGATATCTTTGTAGTCTCTCCTCATTATCCGAGAGGATCTCTCTATACCGCTTCCTTAACACCTGAGAGAATCTCTTCGTACGGGATCATCAACCTTAATTTTCTTGATCAGCTTCGCACCTCACAGGATATTTCATACCGGTTCTTTAACATCTGAGAGTATCGCTTCGTAGCTTCTCTTCCAACACCTGAGGCGAGATATTAATACCCTATCCTTAACATTCATTTTATTGATCATTATTCTTCTCTTCAACATATGAGAGGATATCTTCATAGTGTCTCCACACACTCTGAGCGTTCTCTCCATAGAGTCTCTTTAACATATGAGAGGATCTCATCTTACCGTTACTTTACATTGACTTTCTTGATCGGCTTCGCATCTAGGAAGATCTCTACCTATCGTTTCCAAAACATCAGAGAGGATCTGTTCATAGCTTCTCCTCAATATCTAAGAGGCGATATTCATACCATCATCTCAACATTCGTTTTTTTATCAGCTTCAGATCTAAGAGTATCTATTCATATCTTCCCCTAAACATCTGAGAGGATCTCTTCATACCGAAATCGAATCCTAAAAGTATGGAAGGATCTCTACATACCGCCTCATCAACATTTTATAGGATGTCTTTATGACGTCTTTTCAACATTTTTATTCTTGATTAACTCGCCTCTGAGATCATCTCTTCATAACGTTTCCCCAACATTTGATAGGATCTCTTCGTCCTGTCTCCTCAAACTTGAGATGATCTCTTCATAGCGTCTCCTCAGCACCTGAGAGGATCCCTTCATTTTCTATATTAGCTTTGCATCTGAGATGATCTCTTCATATAGCCACCTCAACATCTGAGAGGATTTTTCATTCCATCTCCTCAACATCTGAGAGGATATCTTCAACTTCTGAGATGATATCTTCAACTTCTGAGATGATATCTTCATACCGTCTTCCTAATATTCATTTTCTTGATCATCTTCGCTTTTGCGAGGATCTCTTCATACCGTCTCTTAAACATTATTTTTCTTGATGAGCTTCGCATCTTAGGCGATCTCTTCATACCGCCTCCTCAACATCTGAGATGATCTCTTTATACCATCTACTCAACATTCATTTTCCTGATCAGCTTCGCATCTGAGGGGATCTCTTCATATAGTCATCTCAACATCTTAGAGCATCTCTTCATAACTAATGACCCTCATAAAGTCCACATCTCAACGTAATGGATTTTACCATGTGGGGTTTACTGTTGCATCAACTTAAATTACAGAGGAGAAAGATCACAGACATACAAGATTGAGGCTTGGAACAATACCCGCTTGAACTAATCACAAGGGCGTTGTACCGTTGCTCACGGAAAACTTTCTGAACACCACATCTAACATTTGTGTTTTTTCTTCTGTTTTGACAATGTTTCTGTTAACAACAACTGTTAACCACAACAAGTAAATATACTGTTATAAATTTCCTGTTTTTTTTTTTTTGGGGGGGGTTACCCTGTATTAAAAACTTGTCACATATGTACGATCATTCATAGTCATTCACACTAACGTACGCACGAACACAGTTGTCGTGGTTCTTGTTTGTATGTGTAAACCCTGAGTTTTTGACAGGCCTTGATTGGGTATGCTTTAGAAGAAGTATTTTAGATGCAATCCTATGGATGCAGTATTTAGGGATGATGGGTGATTCTTGCAGAGTTTTGATGGACTAGGATTATCTCTGATAGGCCCATGAGGCTTTTATTATCCGTTAAAATATGTTTTGTTATGTTAAGGCTTTTCTTTCACTTCATTCCAGCTTCCTCCACCCTCAAGAGGCAAGCAGTCGTAGCATGGGCAGCAATGCTGCAGCTGAAATCTGGAGAAATTCATGCCCTTTAGGCACGCCTCTCTTCTTACACACTTCCTGGCGGCGATGCTCTTGTTAGTTTTAGTTTCTTAGTTTTAGGGAAGTACCAGTTAACTCGAATTCGGCTTCCTCCTAGGTGGCTTATAATATTTATTTTCACTAGAGATATTTCTATCTTTTTCATCCTCGATTGCCATTACAATAATACTATTTTTATAGGTCGCAAGATACTCGCCGCAGTGAGAAATGGACACCGTCACAGGTGTCCCTCCACCTTTACCATATCTCCACAGATCAGCTGCCCGCCTTCTATCTCTCTCTCTTTCATCGTCCATTTCTCGCTAGGGCGAGTATAGTCATCTACACCGTCGTTGAACATCCTCAACAATTAGACTGGGTGCCATTGAGAATCTAAGGCACTGACACGAAACGGTTGCGCTGACTTTTATAAGGGAATTCGTGAACTCGGAGGGACCTCGGCTTTTCGCCGTATGAGTTAATCTTCGCTCACAGACACGCGCGGCTTCAGGAAGGGGGGGGGGGGTAACTCCCCCCTAAATTTCAGACCTGTTTATGTTTATACTCCTTTTTAAACTATTCTTGTATTCTGTTATTCAGAAAGAGTTATGTAATAATATAGAATATATATATATATATATATATATATATATATATATATATATATATATATATATATATATATATATATATATATATATATATATATATATATATATGTGTGTGTACAATGAAACAACTTTTTGAGGCCAAAGTTTATTGAACCGGAACTAGTTTCGGTATGAAGCTTTCCATGCCATCATTAGCCGTTAACTGAGAGAAATTGACAAAGAAAACAGAAATAGTAAAATATACAGAAACCGGCAACTGACTTTGTGCTCAAAAAGGTGGTTTCATTGTACATTAATTTACTCGCTATTGGGGAAAACAGTGTCTTCATTATTTCACCACGATGGAGCAGAGAAACTGGCTTTTTACTCCAGTCATGCGGAAATATATAAGAAACTTGATCAGTGCACACGAATCAGAATTAAAAGTAAAATTCTTAAAAGAGTGTATTATGGAAAAAGGTCCCCCTCAGATCTCTCAACATATAAAAAACAATACTACAGCTCGTGAAACTCCCTTTTCAAAAATTGACGAAATCACTCAGTGAAAATATAAAAATTGTTAAACGTGAATGTGATCTCCGTTTTAAAGTTCAACGTGAAACTTTGCGTTCCCTTAAATCGCAGATACCCACCAAGTGCCCAGATACTAAGACATTGTCAGCAAACTCTTCAACAAACGCCAGAGAAGTGTCAATGTTAGATGGAGAAGAAATTAGAACGGCTCTTCAAAAAAGTCTGTCGAATACATCCTCCAACCCAAACAAGAACGTGCTCAATCTCTCTTCTTATGTTCTTACACCTGACCAAAAAACCATACGTGGGTATGGCCTCTCATTTGCGTCTACATTCTGTAATTCATTTGCTCTTGATCACTTAGTCTCCATTAATAAGTTTTTGCGACAGGAATAATTCCTATGCAGAGTTCATTAATAGCTTCGTTGCGGGAGCCTTATCCAATAGTGATAACCTAAAACATTTGGATATTCCCAGGCCCCCCTAAAAGTTGCCCTTAAACATCACAAATCAAACACAAATATCATAATCACAAAATCAGACAAAACTAACCAGGTCGTTATTCTCGAAAAAAAATTCGTATTCACAAAAGTTAACTGGTTTACTTAGTGACTCAAACACATATGAAAAATTAACTTCAAACCCGTTAAGTGGACAAACGAGTTCTTTTAACAAATCTTTATCACTTATTCTAATAAGAACAAATCCTGATTTCCTTCATCGGTTTCAACCAATTAACTCATCCCTCCCTCGGATATATGGATTGCCAAAAACCCACAAACCTGGAAACCCCCTCCGCCCTATTATAGCATTGGCTCACACGACTACAAACTCTCCAAATTTTCGGCGTCCATCCTCTCTGACGCGGTTGGGTTAACGCCCCCTTCCCATATACTTCATTCTTCTGATTTTATCGAAAGTTTAGGAAAATCAATATAAAAACTAGTCGCCTCCTCAGTTTTGATGTCGATAACCTTTTTACCAATGTCCCCATTGATGAAGCTCTTCCAGTGTTAGCGAATGTATTAGATAACCCCAAATTAAACCTTCCATTACCCCAAATAATTTTTTTTAAACTTGTTAAACTGTGTTACCAACAATGTATTCAACAGCGAAATATTTTTTTCCAACAAAAATATGGCTTTAGTATGGGGAATCCGTTATCCCCCATTATTTGCAACTTGTTCATGGAACACTTCGAAACTTTTACCCTCACCACTATCAAACCACCAAACTTGGTATGGTATAGATAGGTAGATGACGTGATTTCCACATGGCCATATTCTGAACTAGACTTCTTTGATAATTTTTTGACAAAGTTGAATAACCTCCACCCAACCATAAAATTTAAGGTTGAATCGGAAAATGACAATTATCTTCCTTTCATTGACGTTAAAGTCCTAATAATTAATAATAAATTGTCTTTTACTGTATATCGCAAACCCACCAATTCTGATTCCTATATACATTTTTTTTAATATCATCATCTTAATATAAATCTATGTTTTTAAGAGCTCTCCCAATTTGTGACCCCTGTTTCTTACAAGATGAGATCACCTTTATTACATGCTTGTTCATTGAATTAAAATACCCCCTCTACCATATAGATGAAACCCTATCTAAAGCTAGGGCAATATTCTACCGTTCTCAAAAGAAAAATCCTACATGTAAAAAGAATTGCTTAGCTCTTCCATATTCCCCCTTGCTCAAAGGATTAAACCCCATACTATCCCCCAACTTAACCACCTTCAAATATCCCTCAGCTATTAAAAAACCATTTCGGTCCACTAAACCTGAAGCGCCTAATATAGATACAGGCATTTACCTGACCCCCTGTAAAACTCCAAATTGCCCCTCCTTCTATGTGGGAGAGATCGGGAGGTCATTAAATAAACGTATTTGTGAACATAAGGGGAATATTCGTAGAGCAAGCGATGTTTCTAGTATTTTCATCCATGTGAAAAACACCAACCACATAAATGATTTCCATAGTTTCCAAATAATTTAAAAATGTAACGATTTTAATTAAAGAAAAATGATCGAATCTAAATTAATCCAAGAAATCCCAAACTTTAATCTGTCAGGTCAACACAAATGTAGCCGCTATGTATCAAACCTCATTTTAAAAAATATTGTTAATCACCTAAAACTGACGCCTCCTGATTAATGTCAGTTGCCGGTTTCTGTATATTTTAGTATTTCTGTTTTTTTTTTGTCAATTTCTCTTAGTTAACGGCTGAAGATGGTATGGAAAACTTCATACCGAAACTAGTTCCGGTTCAATAAACTTTGTGCTCAAAAAGTGGTTTCATTGTACATTAATTTACTCACTATTGGAGAAAACAGTGTCTTCATATATATATATATATATATATATATATATATATATATATATATATATATATATATATATATATATATATATATATATATGAAATGAATAACTTACAAAGTAGCACGTGAGATTCGCAAGCAGAAAAAATAAAAAGGTGCTTCCAAGTACTTTCGAACTTTATTCAGTTCATTCTCAAGGATAGCTACAAGAGAAAATAATATAATAAGGGAATATATAAGCTAGTAAAGGATAAAGGAGCGCCTTTAAGACAAAAAAGCACCAATAAGGAAGTAGGAGAGGGATGGGTAAATTAACATTAAGATTTAGCAATAACAGGTAGCAAGGTCAAACCGAGAGGCAAGAAAGAGTCAAGAACAGACCCCCAAAAGTTAAAACGATTAACGGATAAAGCGATGGTCTAAAGAGGAAGATTAGGAGAGACGCAAGGAGTAAATTGAAACGAAGGAGAGAGGAAGATAAATAAAATAATGTAAATACAAAATCAATGCAAAAATTTAATTGACACATCGGGTTGCCATAAAAATGAAAATTGCAAAAAAAAAGGAATATAAGTCAAAGCTAATTTCTTTAATAATGAGTTTTTTGGTAACAACATCAATTTTAAAAAGGCCAGGGGAAATGTTAAAGTTATTAAATTGGATCATACATGAACATTCAACAAAGTTTCTTGTAATTGAGTCATTTGAGCGTAAAATAAATTTTGATGAATTCCAATTAATTAAGTGGTTATTTTTGGACAAAAAACGCACTATTACAGCTCTCCTAACATTGAAATTCAGCAAAATTTATTTTTCGCTCAAATGACTCAATTAAAAGAAACCTTGTTGAATGTTCATGTATAAGCAAATTTAATAACTTTCACATTTTCCCTGGCCTTTTTAAAATTGATGTTGTTGTGAAAAAACTCATTCTTAAAGAAATTAACTTTGACTTATATTCCTAATTTTTTTTTAAGGAGAATATTAGTGAGGTTAACTATACCATTAAGACTCTTGATCGGAGAAAGAAACCTTAAGGCGTATTATGAACGGCGCACTATCGCTGCAGTGGCAGCAGAGGCGTTGGTCGGCAAGGCGAATATTGGTCCTCTGACAGGGCAAGCGACTACAGTAACACGACGGAAAAGGCAACCAGCGGGACGAGTGGTAAGAGAGGTTAGGGCTGAAGTTGGATGGAGAGACTTTTGAGGATATTTGGAATATCGAAGAGAAAATTGGGCATTTAACTGACCAGCATCGGCAAGGGGTAGAAGGTTTTTAGTCTTGCACGCGCCTCTATGAGTTACTATGTCGGTCCTTAGGTCGGTCAGTCAGATGGTACCATTTTACTTTCCAATGGATTTTATTTGGCAATAACACCGTAACTATTCGGCCTATTCTAACAAAATTTGAAACCCTCATATTGTTTAGCATTCTCTGTCGAATGATAAAATTGCCAAAGTTCTCCCAAGTTAGTTCAGAAATTAATAAAAGAAAATTAACTATGAATCGGATTGCCCCACTTGTTGAAAGTTTTGAAGGTCGTAAGGTCATATGGTCATAAGTCAGAATAAATGAGAGCACGCGACTTGGTTCTGTTTACCTTGTTAGAGAGATTTCTAACCCTTTTCATACAATTCCCAAATCTGTGCAGTGTGCTCTCGCATGGCATCGAGCTTGCTTAGGAGGTCCTACCTATTAGACAGGCGCCATATTGAGCCATCTCACGAAGTGAAGTTCCTCATAGAGAACGGCCTCGCGGATCCTTCGTCAAGGGCCTGTGCAAACCTCTGCCTGCTAGTTCCCAAGCCGGGAACTGAAGGAAAAGTTCGCATGTTGACATATTTCAGGGACTTGAATCGGCATTGTAAACACTCTTCTTATCCCACCTCCAGAATACAAAATTTAATCGGCGAAGTAGCGAGCCGAAGTTTATATCGAAGTTGACCTTCTACAGGGTTATTAGAGTAACTCCCTAACGAAAAATGACAAAATATTAGCGGCGTTTATGACCCCAGATGGATTGTACTGGTACAATCGAATGCCTATGGGAGTAAACAAATGGGGAGACAATGATTAATCAGGTGAATGGCAGTCTCGATAGGGTGTGAGCCTACTTGGACGATTTGGTAATGTTCACGGATAGCTGAGATGATCATATCCATCGAATGGCCAATTATTTGAACAAATAGTTGAAGCTAGGTTGACAGTAAATCTGGTTACTAGTCCCACTTGCTAATTTAATCGTGGCTGACGGGTAAGTGAGGAGAAATAAGGGCTGCAAAATATTTTGGTGAAAGAATAAAATTTACTACAAAAGAAAGGAAAAAACTGTCAGAAAGATAAATAGTTTGAGAAAGGCAAATAGTTTAGGAGAGACAAATATTTCAGGAAAGACAAATTTCTTAAGACAGGTAAATAGACATCGCTCTATCCACTTTACGAAAGACTACAATTAACAATTAAAGAGACTGCTTGCGCCACTCCTTGTTCACCATACGAAACATTACACTTTGGGTAATACTTTCGATGGACGGGCTTAAGGCTCTGGGTGGATGTGTGAGGGCACTGATTAGAGAGAGATTTCCTTAAGGGCGATAAATTTACATCTTTTCGAAAGTTTTTCAGAAGAAATTCCCCAGTTTAATTAAGGCTTAGAAGCGCCTCATATCCGCTCCTAGGTCAAGTCTTCCCAATAAGGGCTCCCAAGATTCTTTGAATGGGTTAGGGTACTTGGTGCACGATAGAGCCTGCTTGCCTCTTCTACCGGAACGCCTCTTCCCTATGTCTCACGGTAAACCACAAACCTTGAGCTTGTCTCTACCATAACATCTAATAAAGAGGCTTTATTTCGAACTATTCATCACAATAAACCAATGTGCTAAAAGCCTTCAAGTGGGAAAGTCACAGGGATAAAATTAACATTTTTGAACCCACAGAGGCAATGTGAAAAGCCCCTGAAAATAAAAATGACTTGCTCCTTGTTGAATGAAAATGACTTGCTTCTTTTCGAGTGAAAATGTAAATTACTTGCTCCCTGTCGAATGAAAGTGACTCGCTCCTTGTAGAATGCAAATGACTTGCTCCTTGTCGAATGAAAATGACTTACTCCTTGTTGAATGAAGATAAAAATGACTAGCTTCTTGTAGAATGAAAAATAAAATGACTTTCTCCATATCGAATGAATATAAAAATGACTTGCTCCTTATCGAATGGAAATCAAAATGACTTGCTACTTGTTGAATGAAAATGAAAATGACTTGCTCCTTGTCGAATGAAAATAAAAAAAGGACTTGCTACTTGCCGAATGAAAATAAAAATGACTTGCTCCTTGTCGAATGAAAATAAAAATGACTTGCCTCTTGTCGAATAAAAATGACTTGCTCGTTGTCGAATAAAAATAAAAATGACTTGCTCGTTGTCGAATAAAAATAAAAATGACTTGCTCGTTGTCGAAAAAAAATAAAAATGACTTTCTTGTTGTCGAATGAAAATAAATATGACTTGTTCCTTGTCAAATGAAAATAAATATGACTTGCTCCTTATCGAATGAAAATAAAAAGGACTTGCCTCTTGTCGAATGAAAATGACTTGCTCGTTGTCGAATATAAATGAAAATGACTTGCTTATTGTCGAATGAAAATGAAAATGACGCTTGTTTTCGAATGAAAATAAAAATGACTTGCTCCTTGTCGAATGAAAATGACTCGATTCTGAAAAAATAAAGAAGTGTTAGAAGAAGCGAATTTAGGATAACTGCCATTTTAGATGCGATATAAGACCGATATTCAGTTCGTGTCTAAAGAGGAGGCAATGCTCTTTGTATTTGTTCATGGATATTTTGAAAGGGGTTTCCTTGACCCAGAATTTGGGGTTAGTATCCTTTTTGTCCTTGAATATCCTTCTCCTTCTCTCTTTTTTTGTTCATTTGTTTTTTCCTTTTATTTCCTCTAATTTGTCCTCCCAGGATCGATCTGGGGGTGACCCAGCCCTTTGGGCGAGGTATTCTTCGGACTGTGAACTCACAGAAAACCTGAATCCGTTATGAGAAAGGCGCTAAAACAGGCCTAAATAACGGTGGCATTTTTTTATCTTAGGCATGGGGTAGAGGACAGACAGATGGAGGGAAAGATGCGTAAAAAGAAAGACGAGGAAAAGGGGAAAATAAGAGCATGAAAGTACAGGAATAAACAGCGTTGATCCCAATTACCGTGCAGAGGGTTACTCAAAACACGTTACTCAAAAATTACCCTCTTAAAGGACCTTGATGGTGGGTGGTGGGAAAGGGGGGGGGCATTAAAAAGGAGGTTAAATCTCAAGAGAGTTGCCTATCCTTTTATCTCCTCACTCACTTCTTGGATGGTGGACGTTTCAAACAATTTCCTTTACTCTAATGTTTACCCTTTTTTACCACCTCCCTTTCAGTAATTTTGGCTGATGCCCTCGTTGTTTTTCACTTTGGTTTTCACTTTTTTACCATCTCCTTTTCAGTAATTTTGGCTGATGCCCTCGTTGTTTTTCACTTTGGTTTTCAGTTTTTTACCATCTCCCTTTCAGTAAGTTTGGCTGATGCCCTCGTTGTTTTTCATTTTGGTTTGCACTTTTTTACCATCTCCCTTTCAGTAATTTTGGCTGATGCCCTCGTTGTTTTTCACTTTGTTTTTTTTTTTGCATATAAACAACACAAACGTGACGTGGATTTAAATTCTAAGAATAAAAACTTAAATCAAATCGTTAGAAAAATATTTTCGACCGATTGTTTTTTCCCCCTTCCTCCTTCGTCTGTCCACCACTCTTTGTCCGTCTATTTTTTACGTATCTGGGTATCTCTTTTATATTTAAACATCTGGGGTCGGTGCTTAGAATAGTGTTATTGAAACACGATAGTTAGGTGCTCGGTAGAGAGGGTCAGCGCCCCCACATTTTCTCATTTTCCATCCACTCACCTAAAAGACTCAATGAGGTTACGCCTCCCGCTCATTACTTGGGGTCGAAGAACACTTAAGAAGTGTGGGATCAGGAGGATTGTTCCCTTATTCCTATTACTTTCAAATTTTAAAAAGCAGAGAGCCTCAAAAACCATCGTTGGGAGGCCCCAAGCGTTTTATATTAGCTGGCACAATCTTTCCCGCAGAAAATGAAAAGAACTGTGGGATCCGTTTCTTTAGCTATCCCTTTTATTCTTTTCCAATTAACTTTTCTCCTTTAAAGTAAAATCTTCGTAAAGTCTTTGTGAATTAACGGTAAGTTAATCTAGGCCCTTTACGGAGATAAAGTAAGTGCTTAGCTCTATTATTTTGTAGTGGTATAACTTTATACTCTCAAATGAATTACGTTGCAAGAAACAATGGCTCCCTTGCACGTACTGTCTAATCAATCAAATCCCATTCAGACTGCAATGTGCAGCTGCTTTTCAAATTCATTCTTCACATCAAATTTTAACACTTTATTTTGAAATATTCAATTCATCTTTCATTCCTTTCTTTAACTAATAACCTAATAACGAGAGAGTTTTTAAAATAACTTAACCAGAATGTGTAGCATAACATAAAGCCCTTTATTGATCAGTACAGATTAACTCCCTCCCTTACATCGAGAGAGGTCAATAATAACAAAACATGACATGTTCAAGTGTTAACAATCGTTCAGAAAGCCTTCAAAGAATCGTCTGTGTGTAAATCTGTGAGTCCATTGTGTAGATATGACAAACCTCGACATACCCAAGCAACCATTTGGAGGAAATTTACCCATGTTTCAAGACCAAATAGAGATTATGTTTCTGTATCTCCATCAGGAAAATGAGGATAAGCCACACTCCGTCTTCCGCCTCCTTGCTTCAGAGTTCTATTAGCGCCGAAGCCGACTAATTTCGCCTATCTTTTTTGGAATTTAGTCTCATTATAAATCCATTAGTTTCAGCTTCGAATTTCAGTCCCGTTAATGGCAGCGTTTAGCATCTAGAAGTACTTCTTTAGCCATCAATTTAACGCAATGGAAGCGTATTATACGCTCATGTAAGTCGCCGTTGGTATACATCTTGACATATTAGGTGTCGATCAAAACATTCCCAGGACTTCATCGCATTTAAACCATTGATCCGAGTCTGACAGCAAGACCGCTTCTGCACAAGGGGAGATCAAATAGTAATGATCGGTTACAACATGTTTGATTTTTTTTCCCTTGCGGTTTTAAATAATCAGTTTTCTCCATAACATTTAAGGTTATTGTTATGGTAATTCTTTCGCTCTTAATCTTTATTAAAAATGTTTTTTTTATTTCTACTGTTGTCTGTTTCTGCTCATTCTTTTCGCATATGGATAGATAACTTTACGTACGAAATAGGGTCATAAATTACTTAAATTAAGGCTTTTCCTCTTTGGGGGGGATTTTTTTTCAGGAGGGGTTTCATGTCAAATTTTCCCTGTAATTCGATACATGTAAACATGAAAGAGAAGTGAAGAAGAAAGAAAAATGAAGAGAAAACATCCAGGAAAAAGTACCAATCAAAAGGTAAACAAAGATCAGTGTAAAATTTAAGATGAAACATAAAAAAAAGTAAACTATAAAATTGAAGATGAAATATCACATCTTCTCAGCACAACACACATACACATACACACGCACACACATAAACACGCACACGCACACACACACACACCTACGCACTCTCTGTTCCAAGGAATCCTGCCGATGGGTATCTATATCCACATACCTCTGACGCGGAATAGGTCCCTCTACCCCGGGGCGATGAAGGTTCCACCTGAACGCTGTTTAGTGTCAAAACAATACTTTCTGGCACCTCTCCTCAAAGAGGACCGGCCCCTCGTGACCTCGAGCTCACCAGCGATTGTCATACTGACCTTTATGTTTATTTCATCATCCGGTCAGGATCCGCTTGGATAAAGGTGGGTTGGCGAACCACTACTGCTACTACTACTACAACCCTATCTACCGAGGCTAGGCGAACGAACCCCTTGTCTGGTCTTGACTGCCATAGAACTCCCTTTTCCCGCTACCTCGTCGTTCTATGGGAATTAAAGGAGGCCTCGGCAACATTAAGCAGAAGCATAAGCGCACCGAAAGGAAACAACTATGTTAATTATTGAGAAGGAAAACGGAACCTGTATAATCCAACGCAGGCTTGTGTATTTAGTGGGGGAAAGGGGGATGGGGGGGAGGCAGATGAGCCAAAATAAGGAGAAACAGTAGAAAAAATGGCAGAGGTCAAGAATACCCAAACCCGCCTGAACAAAGTTCATTAACAACAAATGTTGGGGCAGGAAGGGCGCTTTCAAAGCTTACTGGAACAAGTTCGAGCAAACAACCCTGAAAGGTTCGAATGTGAACCCTTTTGTGAATTCGCCGGGGAGGGGGGTATAGAGACAAAGCAAGAAGACCCTTTCATAGAAGGGGGGGAACAAGGAACCCTTAGGTCCCTTAGATCATGACGAGGAGACGCGAGTCGGAGAAATTTTTTTCTCTTTTTTACCATCGTTTCTAATTCTCTCCATTTATATGCAGAATATTAGGGGGAAATGAGAATATTAGGGGGAAATGAGAATATTAGGGGGAAATGAGAATATTAGGGGGAAATGAGAATATTAGGGGGAAATGAGAATATTGATGGGAAATGAGAATATTAGGGGGAAATGAGAATATTAGGGGGAAATGAGAATATTAGGGCGAAATGAGAATATTAGGGGGAAATGAGAATATTAGGAGGAAATGAGAATATTAGGGGGAAATGAGAATATTAGGGGGAAATGAGAATATTGATGGGAAATGAGAATATTAGGGGAAAATGAGAATATTAGGGGGAAATGAGAATATTAGGGCGAAATGAGAATATTAGGGGGAAATGAGAATATTAGGGGGAAATGAGAATATTAGGGGGAAATGAGAATATTAGGGGGAAATGAGAATATTAGGGCGAAATGAGAATATTAGGGGGAAATGAGAATATTAGGGGGAAATGAGAATATTAGGGGGAAATGAGAATATTAGGGGGAAATGAAAATATTAGGGGGAAATGAGAATATTAGGGGAAAGTGAAAATAGTACGAGGAAATGAAAATGTGAGGGAAAAATAAAAATATTCGGAGGAAATTAGAATATTAAGGGGAAAATGAAAATATTAAGGAAAATGAAAATAGTGGGGGGAAATGAGAATATTAAGGAGAAAATAAAAATCTTAGGGAAAATGAAAATATTAAGGGAAAATAAAAATATCAGGGGGAAATAACAATATCAGGTAAAAATAAAAATGTTAAGGAGAAATTAAAATATTAGGGGAAAATGAAAATATTAGGTGAGAAATGAAAATATTAAGGGGGAAATAAAAAAAAATAAGGGAAAATATTCTTAAATTTGCGAAAAAAAAAAATCCATTAAAATATTTATTAATTAGTAATGCAAAATGAGTGGGCATCAATAGAAAATTAAATTATTTCCCTTTAAATCTATTAAATAATATAAAGTTGCAGCAGGGCAACAATGATCACATGTAGTAAATTTTTTTCCTATGAGATAAATTTAGCAACAGATTATTCCCATATTAGATGCATTAGGCGCGACTTAATTAGGAAAGCTAATTAATATCAAAATAAAAAGGCAGATTCAAAGCCCTTCGCCCCTTTTTGAAAATGAAATAAAAAAATTAAATAACCACACAATTAAAGTTAATATACCAAAAAAGAATAGGATAAAAAATAAATACTGCAAAATTGAAGGTCAAAGGAAATTTCATTTAATAGTTGCTCTGAGGAAATACTCTTTTAAAAGGAATATTTTATATTAATATGCCTACCAGTGCCATCGATCAAGACGCAAAAGAAGCAATTATGCTGAAAGAATTTACAATAAAATTATAAGAAAATACATTATGAAAGGCGGAAAAAATATAATAGTGATGAAAGTGGAGAATGACTACAATATTTCATTTCATGTTTCAGAAAAATTTGACGCCAAACCTGGCATTAGGGTGTCATAAGTTCCAATACTTCATCTTGAAGGCATTTCCGCCCTCCCCCCAGGAATACCTTGTCTCTAAAGCATACTTTCCCCGCACAGTGCCAATATCACGTATCAAAAGCATAACTTCCACCGAATAGGGCCAACGTATCGTCTCCAAGGCATAACTTACCTAAACAATGCCAATATCAAGTAACAAAAGCATACGTCCCTTGAATAGGGCCAAGCATACTTAACCCGAACAGTGACAATACCTCGTATCAAAACAGACTTCACGAACAGTGCCAATAGTTCGCACCGAAAGCATGCTCTCCCCCAAGTAGTGCCACTACCTCGAGTCCAAAGCATAATTCCGTTGAAAAATAGTATGGTATTAATTTATTTTTAATTATCAGCGCCATTCACTCATGTCTGAGCGAAGTCTTGCAACCGGATAATGAAACTCACACAACAATCAGAATGGCAATAACTGGCAAACCCGTGGGCATCAAGGCCCTGATCTCATTTGTGCTGTAGGCCTGCATTTTGCTATCAAACAGCGAGCGTTTTGGATCTTTTGTGGCTCTTCGGAGTGCCACCCGTTTCATGTCAGGGGAGTGTGGACTAAATCCCTTTTCGACAGATTCCGTATAGGGATGAGTAATGCGATGTGTTTTCTGAACCTTGAAACCTTAATTTGTACTACATTATTAATCAAAATAGCGACGTATGTAATATTTTACTTATAGGACTATTAGAGTAGTGTCCATCCTTCCCCTTCCGCCCACAACTGGAATGGTGGTGACCCATGGACGGCCCAGATTACATCGCAATAATGGGGATCCAGATTACACTGGAATGGTCCTAGGATTAAAATGGAGGAACGGTGATGGGAATCAAATTAAAGAACTGAAACAATTTTCGTGGTCCAGTCTCCCCCCCCCCCCTCCCCGGTCACAAAGTCTGCAGGAAGATTACGGCAATAAATCTTCTTCACATATTCACTATCTTCTGCACTTTTCCGAGCTCTTCTTCTAAACTTCTTAGCGGAGTTGTGGTCGCTTTAATGGCGCTGCCTCGTCTCGGGGTCGTCATCGTCTCGATCGGTTCTTCGCGGGATTCGACCTCGCTCTGCCCAGCGGCCACAAGGGACACACAGACGACAAAACATAAATTAAAAGAAAGAAGAATTACGTGAAGAAAAAAATGGAGAAAATTATGCGTGAAAATCACTCATAAATAACCTATTATTATTCTCAAACGGCTCGAGTCGTGGGCGACAATAATTTAAATATTATTATTATTATTATTATTATTATTACCACCATCATTATTATTACCATCATTATCATTATGATTATTATGATTATTATTATCATTATTATAATTACTATCATCAACATTATTATTATTATTATTATTTCTTAGTTTCCATCTTGTTGAGGTGTAGGTGTTAGGGAGGGAGGGAGGGAGGCTTAGGTCGGATTTATTTCAGAATTTGTGTCAGAATCTTAATTTTTACTTCTCCTTTTCTATTTTCTTAGTATTTTCCGTGTCTGTTTTCCACTTTCTCCCATCTCATTTATTTTGCGAGCACACCGGCTCTCGTTGGCTTACATCCGTTTTCAATGCCTTGATAACCAAGATGTCGTCATTCAGACCCCCCTCCCCCCCAAAAGGTTTGAATAATACGATTTAATCCAGAAAGGAAAAGCAACCATTACTAACTACTACTAACATAATCTCTCACCTTTAAGGATGCCTTTGTGAATTTCTCTTCTTGCGTTACAAAGTTTCCTTTTCGTTTATTCGAAAAGGGGGATTAAAACCGGCCTTGAGGTGAAGTTAAATGGACAGGCTCATCACACCTCTTTAGCCTTTTGAGGTTCAATAATCGGCCTTTTTTTTATATCTCCGAATCCCGGATACGCCTTTTTTTTGCTCTCCTTACCCCCTTCTGATAGATTCTAAGATCTTATGCCGCCTATGTTTCCTAATGACGTTTGAGCCTACCTTTTCGTGTATCCTTTTCCAAGGATCTGTATGCATGGATATACGTCCATGTATATATGACGGCACGGGCGCTTGTGTGCGTGTATCTATAAAACAACGTCTCCCGTGCACGGATATATTTTTTGCTGACTTCACTCCATTGTTTTATCAGTCGTATTATGAAACCAAGTGTCTACTTAAGATTTTTAGCTTTTTTGTGGTCAAATCCATTAAAACGGAAAAAGAAGAAGATAAATGAATATCTTTAATGTTCCAGAACCACTTAACAGCCCATCTTAAATTCTTACATAGAAATTTTATCTAAATGCGCGCTCATAAATATGGCCTTTCGCATGTGTTCATTTTTTCTCAAATTTAGAATTAATGTGGTAGATATTTTTTATTCGGGAAAGGGGGAGGGGGGTGAGAGTTGAGGAAAGATTAATTTGAGATAATAACATTATTTAAGTTTGGTTAATGATGCTTGTTTTAAGGCAATCCCAAACCACCCAGTACGATAAAAGAGGGGGGCGGGGGTACGTAGGCTTGAAAAGATGAATTACATTAAGTTAACTGTCTTGATCTTTGTTTTGTGTGGTGAGGTGTATTCGAACTTACATGTAAAAGACAATTTGTAGTGGATGCCTCAAAACAAGCACTATTAACCGTACTTAAATTATGTTATTAATTCAAATTAATCTTTTTTCAACTCTCACATATTCCGTCCTTCCCGAAAAATCACAAACAAACGGACAAAACGCCGGACCTATTAAAAGTTCAGAATTCTCATTTGCTCTTTATCTTCCTTCTTTATATATATATATATATATATATATATATATATATATATATATATATATATATATATATATATATATATATATATATATATATATATATATATATATATATATATTGTACAAGGTAAAAGAGATGAAGCGAAATAAACAAAAACTTCCCTAGTTACGATTACCAACCGTTCCACTACGAGCAATCTTGTTCGCCCATTCAGGGCTGCCAATTATCGCCCTTCATTGTTTTAGGTGGAGTCAACCTGTCTCTTTGTGTTAATGGAAGCCTCGTTGAGACAGATACCATCCAGATACGAAGTAAATTTTCGCTCTCGCCTTCCATTAGGTCGAAATAGCTTCGTTTATGGGCACGTAACGTCATAACAGATACAGGCGCCTTTATGTAGGAAAATTTGTTTCATTAAAACAATGGCGTCACATTAGATTATAGTTTGTGTGCATTAGTCAGATAGATGATTAAGATACACATGATTATAAGAAGAGGCCTTATTATTTAATATAACACATACGGGCAAAGTAGATGATTAAGAAATATATATATATATATATATATATATATATATATATATATATATATATATATATATATATATATATATATATATATATATATATATATATATATATATATATTGTGTATGTGTTTGGAGGTTGATTATTTATATATGAGCTGGTGACAGGTTAAAATGGTTATTAGGTGATTAGATCCACTTTAAAAATGTGTGTCCGCAGGTATTAAATCGGTGTAAGCGAGAAGAGCTTTTACTCGCTGATTCTATCTGTCAAGTGGGTCCCGAAGTGGTTGGACCAAGATGCTAAAAGCATTCCAACCCCCTTCGTCCGGCAGCCACCACGATCCCCCCTCCTCCCCCTCCCCTCCCTCACCCTTCCCATATGGAACGAGTCGTCCCTCATCTCCGCTTGACGAGCGGTTCTTAAGGGTCGTCCGCCGCCCAATGCGTCGCTCCGTCTTATACCCGGCTGATGGGCGCTGGGTCGCGTACCCCCGTTCTCAGTTTGGGGTGGGGCGAGGTTCCTGGTTTGTAAGTTTGAATAAGGTTGCTCTCTTGTCCGCATTATTTGCTTTTGGAGGTTTTGGAAATGCCCTTCTTGCCCCAGCAGCTTGAGTTGAAGAGTCTTGATGACGTAGCTCTTTTTTATCTTCAAACCTCGTCATTTCCTTTCTTTTTCTGTCAGTCCTCCCCTTATTTATGTTTCATTAACTTCGTGCCCCTCCCCCTCCGAATTTAGAGCGCAATAGCAACGAGGCCGCGAAGATATGAAAGGAAAGTGGTGAAAAATAAAGATGTGAAAGTGTGCAGAAGATATATAGGCGCACTCCAACAAGTATTGAAGTCGGGATGCCGGGTAGAGGGATTGGGACCTTGGGGTATGCGCCCCCCTCCTAGGCAGGCCCTGGTTATCTCAGTAATCTCCTCTTTATACTACTCGGGCTATGCGTTTTCCACACATTTTCATACCGTCTAACCTCACCGCTTTCATCGCGAGCCTATTTACGCCAACTAATATTTTCTCGACATCTGTTGGGGGTTCGAACCCCCTTGAATCTTATCAATTTTATTTATTAGATGAGGGAAGAGGATAAATATTCGGAAGGTAGGCTCAAAAAGAAGTGAAGATAGCGGAGGTAAATATGCATAGGAAGTGCAAAAATCGAGTAATCAAAGGAGGAGACTACCTGTGGCGTCAGACATGGAGAGGGTCTATAACACAAGTCTATTTCTTCCTATCATTCATATCAATCCACATCATTCAAAACCCCACCCTCCATAATAAAATCAATTTGCGAAGAAAACATCCTTGTGTAATCCAATGAAGTCTTGTATAGAATAAACAAGCAGGAGTCGACAGACTCGGACCACTGAGATAGACTCAAGCCACCAGGAACAAATACTTGTGAGACTGAGACTTGGACTTGGACTTGGACTTGGAAATAAAAGTGGTGAAAATTTAGAGAGAGAAAGAGAGATATAGTAACAGAGGAAAGTGGTGAAATAGGGTGAATTTAAAGAATAGAGAATGTGTGGGAGACAGAATAAAAAGGTCCCTGGTGAAAGGGTAACTCTGTTTGTTTAAGTCTTTCATTTTAGATGTATTTTGTGTTTGTTTGTTGTTGTTTTTTGTTTGTTTTTGTCTTTTTATAAACTATAAACTCTATAGTTTATTCTAATTAAATTAAAAATGTTAATTTAATTATTATTTATATATGATCTTATTGGGATTCAAGCCTTTATTTGGGGCGGGGGTTTTGTTCCCGCTGTGGGTTTTTTAAAAGGTTTTTCTAATTGAATTTTTGATTTTGATATGTCTTCGCACAATTTTGTAAAAATAGGTAATCTTAGTAATGGTATGTGAATTTATACTAAAGAAACCTGAGCATTACACTTGTCGTTTGTTGTGATTTGTCGATTTTATCATGTGTATTTTGGAGTCACGTCGCCGTCAGTCTGTGCCTTACTACTTTTAAATGGTCTTATTTGTCGAGCGACCTCGATGTCTAGGTGTGTACGAGAGAACTCCAGGGACAGGCGGGTGTCAATGGCTCGTCAGGTCCTCTTAGCCCTCTCGTGGAGTGCCACGTTGATCGGAGATAATCCAACCGAGTCGTAGAGCTCCCTTTGTCGTTTGTATTCTCTTCTTCGGGTGTTTGTGATGATAAGCACCGTTTTGTTCTCGATCGTTTGTAGTTTCGCAATGTGGATCTTGGCGGTCGCGTTCAGCGGCACCCGGGGGTACAGGAGTCTCGAGAGAACGCACGCATTGAATATCTTGAGTTTATTTGAGGGATTTAGGTCACGGAACCTACAAAATTCCCTCAAATTTCTCTTGCCATTCGCGACTGTTCGCTCAATATGACTAGTGTAGCCCCTGGTGGTGATTTTAAGCCCCAGAACCATCCCTTCCATGCAGTAGGGGATTCGCTACCCGTCTACACGTATATCATTGAAGGTCTTGTGAAACATGAGAATTATTTTGAATTTGGGGGCATTGGTTGATATCTTCACTCTCTTCTCGAAAGAGTCGATGCTAGCTATCTCCCTAGCCGTATTTCTTGCCATAAATTCCCCGTGAACATAAGCCGTGGTACAAATTTGCGATATATCGTCAGCGAACTGTACGTATATCGTACCCTCGGAGAGAGGTTGTCGTAGGTCGCGTGTATAAATGTTGTATAAAAGGGGACTGAGACAGCCCCCTTGAGGGACTCCTGCTTCGAGTTCGAATTCAGGGCCTTTATGTTCTCTGATTTGTATGTATGCTCTCCTCTCCACTATTTAGTCACACAAAATCCTCTTAAGAATGGGGTTGAGGCTTACTTGAAGGATCTTAAATTGTAGACCTCTCTTCCAAACCTTGTCAAAAGCTTTTTTGACATTGCGGAGCACCAGGTCGGGACCCTTTTGTCTGCCTTGATCTAAGCAAACTTTTCGGTGACAACGGCTAGTGCCGTGTGATTCCCTCTTTTCCTTCTGAAGCCGTGTTGCTGCTCATTATGCAAGTTGGCTTTATCGAGAAAAGAGTTGACTGTGTTAGCCAATATCTTCTCGAATACTTTTCCAGCTTCCCCAGTTTAAGGATGAAAATCATCTTGGTCGCTTTTCACTGGGCAGGGAAAAATAGCCCGTGTTGAAAGCGGTGTTCATGATGTTGAGAAGGCCAATCCAAACGTAAGGTGGGGCTTAGATGAAATTCTCGCGAGTCAGCCTCGTAATACCCGGGGCTCTTTGACGAAAGGATTTTAGAGTAACGGAGAGTTCTAGTGCAGTTATTTTACTGCCATAGCCCTCTATCAATCTTTTCTGCTACACACAGTGGCGAGGAGAGTTTTTTTGTGTTTAACTGCTGGATTACGTCAGTTTTGAATTCGAGGTAGTAATTGTCATTTTCTTTCGGGGTAATTTTGAAGATTGAAGACAAGAAAATTCTAAACTTTTCTTCAATTTCTTCAGTCTCAGTAATTTTTTGGCCTTTGTGAGTAATTATCATATTTGGAGGGAGGTTTTCCTTTAAGACGTTTAACCGTATGACAGAACGTGTGTGAGTCATTTTCTATATCGAGTCTGTCTATTAGTCTTTCCCATAGTAGCATTTGCTGGTCCGTAATTAATGTCTGGAGTTGGTCTATAATTTGTCTTAGTCTTCTGTAGGCATTGTAGTTGTGGCCTATCAGCGCTACTACATTGAACAGGTCCTTATATTCTTGGGCAAAATTCTGGTCCGATCCTTGTCATGTATTGTCTATCGAGTAGTAGTTCGATGTTTCTATCTGCATTGTTGTAGGAAGTATATCCTGCTGCTGCGCATCTTGCGTTTAAATCTCCAGCGAAGATAACGTTTTTTCGATGGCTAAATACCTGCAAGAGTTTGTGCATGAGAACATAGCCGCGTCTTGGAGGTTGGTACCCCGTGGCCACGGCCAGTCCCCCTAGGGCAATACCCACTTCAATGGCAAGGCAGGATTCATCTAAGTCCTCCAGGGTCCTGTATTTTAGTCCTTTTTTGACGGCTAATGCGTAGCCGTCATACCCTTCCTGACTGTGATTTTCGTTAATAACATCGTACTGAAATTTTTTTAAATGTTTTTGCGCGGTCAGTCCGTGTTCCGAAATAAGTATTATGTTAGGGTCACTCTGTCGCAGAATATTGCCATAGATGGAACCTTTTTCGTCCCACCCATTGACATTCATATGTATAATCGTAAGTCTGTCTGCCATTTTGTGTAGTGTTGGTTCTTTAGTGTGTGGGATTAAGTAGACGTTTATTCGCGTTATACCTTAGCCTCGTGTGGTGTACTGGGCGGGGTGCGCTCCCCGCTGTTTCTTATTTTTATATTCTGTGTCCGTGATCGTGTGGAAGCAGTCCGGCGTCAGTTTAACCATGTTTTGAGAGAGAGCATCTTCAATCTGCCGCTCGAAAACCTCATATAAACATTCACACTTGTACCTTCTGGTCCTAAGACCTTCAGCTACTTCGCGGGAATCGAGCTCCTTTGGGAAGGGAGCTGATTTGGGGGCAAATATTTTGAGGTTAAATTCCCTCGCGTTGTATTTGAGCTGGTGCTCTCTACGTCACGATGGGAAAGCGGTTGACCTTAGGTGGCGGGTTTCGGAGGTTTTCCTTGATCGTAGAAACCTGGCCTTCTTGGGTCACACTTCTTCCTTGTTGGGTGTGTGCGTGTGTGTGTCTTTTGTTTGGGCGGTCTTATTCTCAGATGTTTCGGACACTTGTTTTGGTGTCTGTGAGTTTAATTATCTATTTAGACGCGGGTCACATGCACTGGCTGTGTTTAGGGGCGTGGGAATTTTTTTACACGAATTTTCGCACTGAGTGGCTACACTAATGCGCATAACCTCTTCTGATGGCGGGTTTTCCGGAAACCACATCTCTTGTAAGCCGTTTTTATCCAGGATGCGGTTGACTTCCGTGGCGAAGGTACCAGGACGTGTAATGTTTGCAATATGTGCATAATAAATGCCACACATTATTTTTGTAGACTGTTTATTTTCAATGTGTAAGTATGTTCGTTGGGTATTAATTTCGGTGATAGTGGCTTTTGCAACTTTGGCATAATTCGTATTGGCCTTATTCTCCTCGTTCTCGTGCTTTGTTTGTGTCTGTTTTGGTATTTCTTGTTTTTTAACGGGACATGCCATATACATAGTCCAGTGATTTCCTTCGCAGTTACTGCATTTTGGGGTGCTGCTTTTGCAATCGCGCCAAAAATGATCGCGGCTGGCGCAGATAGAACACAATGTAAGTTTATTTTCTGGTCAGGTTGCCGTGGTGTGTTTGTCGTACTTATAGCATCAGAAACACATATGTAAGTCGAGAAACTCCTCACATTACATCTGCTCAGGGTGACTCTTACGCTAAAGAGAAGCAGGCTATTTTCTTTTGTTTTCTGTGTTATTGCCGTATCTTCGAAAATAACCTAGAAGATGTGCGTGTAATTTTTAAATTTAATTATCTCCGCTACCTTCGCCTATGGATGGTTTCTTTCGATCTCTTTTTGTTTTTCGTCTGCCGAGTGGCATCCAACACAGGAGTCAAGAAGCCTGCAGATTAAGTAAGCTACGGTGGGATCGTATTTGTGGGGGTGTTTTAGGTTTTAGCTTAATCGATTTCAGGCATTCAACGGCCTTGCTTGAGGTCAAGGCTTCGCAGTCAGCCTCCCTCGCACAGATGGCCGAGTAACCGTTGTGTATATCTGTGAGTTTGACCAGTGCAATGCTCAATGTACCAAAGACCTTTTTAAAGACCTAACCACGATCCGGTTTAGGCCCTCCGAGAGGGCCCGGAGAGTGATAAGGAGGGTCTCTCTCATTTCACTTGCATGTTATCCTAAGATATTTGCATGAGATAGGAGAGAAGCCTCTTAATAGTGAGGTGATGAGGAAAAAATGTATGAGTTCACCGGGATTTTGTTTGAAAATAAGTATAAAGGGGAAAGGAGTGAGAGAATGAGGGGCCAAAGTCCCAGTATTTCTATTCGACTTTACCTCAACCTTTCTTAGTGCTTTCGAATAGGCCTGATGGGGCTCCGCTCCTTATATCTAACAAAGGTGCGAAGATTTCACCCTTCACTTTCCTGAATCGAAATATATTGGTCCACTTTTCCAACGAAATCGCACTTTTTTCACTTTACCAATTTTTATTTTCGCTACTCTAAGCGAGTCAAACAAATCCACTTTTACTAAAGTTCACTTTAGAAAACTCCGAAAAATGGGCACAATCCACAATGCTGTACACAAGCGGGAAAGCAGACTAGCGTCGGCAACCAGAGCAGTCAGACTGAGATAAGCAGACTCAAGTCTCCAGGAATAAATACTTGGGCCACTGAGATTGTAAGATTCAAGCCTCCAGGAACAAACATTTGGGTTACTGAGTTAGGTAAACTCCCCCTTCGTGGAACAAATACTTGAAACACTGAGATTGGCAGATTCAAGACTCCAAGAACAAATACTTGGCTCACTAGGTTAGGTAGGATCAAGGCAAGGCTCCAGGAACAAGCAATTAGGAAACTTAAATAGGTAGGGTAAAGAATCCAGGGTCAAATAATTGCGACACTGAGATAGGTAGACAAAATCCTCCAGGAATAAATACCTGTGCCACTTGAAATAAGTATATTCAAATCTCCAGGAGCAAATAATTGGGACACTGAGATAGCCTCAGTGTTGCAAATGTACTGGTACACTTGTTAATACGCTCTCGACAAAGGACAATGCTAGTTTTTATGCAGTTAGACAAGTTTTTATTGTTTTAACATCAATATCAGTTTAAATTATAATATTAATCAATGTGGTTCTCTTCAGTGGCGAGCACATGATTTAGACGAGACCTGAAGACCGCGCACATGTTGTGGACGAAATCCGTCCTCATGCTCACCCATACGCGGTTGACGGAAAACTTCAGCTCGTCGACGTTGTTGTGGCGGACCTTGAAGGCCTCACCCTCGACATACGCCCACACGCTATAGTCCAGGGGTTTGATGTCGGGAGACTGTGGCGCCAAAAAACCTTTGACCAGAGGTTCATGTTCGATCCCAATCACTCTTTCACGGTCTTGGCCTTGTGGACCAGGCCACCGTCTTGCTGAAAGAAGTAGTCCGCCTTCTTGGTGATCTTTCTCACCCAGGACAGGACTTTCGTGGCCATATTGTCCGGTTAATCGGCCATGGTGAAACTTTAACCGTTCGGAAATCACACCCGCAGCATCTTCTCCCCATTGAAGCCACGACAACGAGCATCGTCAGGGAGGCCGGGTACTTGGTCGTGGAGAGTGATCGGACCTTGGAGACGTCCTAGCCGAAGATTACTACGCGGTGGTTCTGTTTGTTGATGACCGGATTGACCGTGAGTGTTTTTTTTCATCAGAAAAAAAAATGAAAATTCGATTGTCATGACTCTTCAAGTCATAGAGAAGGCGACGACAGCGCTACTAATTTGTTGTTCTCGCATACGGACGGTTAGCAGAGGCATTTCCTCGGACCTCAAGATATTGCCGCCCGCCTTCTTGACGGCCATTGACACCATTACCACCATTACCACCGAGATGTTATTCTTGTTCGCGACTGCAATCCTTTTGAGATTCGGAGCACTTTCTATGGGCTTTCTCATAGGCAAACGATTAAAACATGCGGTCCGCCTGAAGGAGGTTGATCTTTCAGGGCTTCCTGTTCTTGAGTCTCCTCGCAAATCTGTGGGCGATCATCTGAATGACGTCGAGCCGCTTGGCGATGTAGAATTTGTTGTGACCGGCGCGCAGGAGAGCAGAGAACTGGATTCTTTTCACTTCTATCTCGGCACACAATGGAAATGATATTTTAATGACACGTATTGGAAAAATATAACTTTAAGTTTGTTTGACGGAACTTTTTTTATCACACACCTAAACCTCTCGATTGATAAAAAAAAACGAGGGTAACAAAGCTTTTGCCAAAATCCGGTAGGATTTTTTCCCCTTCCATTGATCAAGGCAGCGGATTATAGTAAACTTAGATAATGTCTGCATTTAACTCTTCGTAGGAGTCGAATGGGCTGTTGTTACATGCGTTGTCCCTTGCATTCTTTTGTATTTCCCCCTCTCTCTCCCCATCACTCTTCCCTTTCCTTACCATCTCACTCACTTTCTCTAACGCTCTCTCCATCCCTCTCCCCACCTCCTCTCCTTCTACATTTTCACCTCTCATCTTCTTCCCCCTCTATGCCCATCCAGCATCTTTGCCCCCTTTCCCCTCTCCCACACCGGTTCTCTACGCCCCTTCTCCTACCATATATTCCCCTCCCCTTCCATCTCTCTCCTTCTTCCTTCTCTCTCATTTCTTCTCTCTTTCTCACTCCCTTCTCCCCCTACCTCTCTCTCTTCATATATATATATATATATATATATATATATATATATATATATATATATATATATATATATATATATATATATATATAGGGGTTGGACAAAATAAATGGAACACGTATTGAATTCAATGAATTTGTCCTCTTTTTGCTTTCTGAACAGCGTCGATGCGTCTTGGAATTGATTAAAACAGCTTCCTGACTTCATTGACAGGAATCTTGAGCCATTCTTCCCTCAATACCTGCTACAGCTGTTTCAGACACAACTGTGGATGGTAACAACTTTTAACTTGTCCCTCCAAGACGCGCCGCAAATGCTCCATAATATTAAGATCTGGAGATTGTGGGGGGCACTCCATGTGCTGTAACTCACTCCTATGCTCTTAATACCAATTCTTAACCACATGAGGGGTGTGTATTGGGGCAGTTTCATCTTGGAAAATGCACTCACCATGAGGGAATGATGTCTGGACCATGGGTTGGATTTGATATTCCAAAATATTCAGATATTCGTTGCTGTTGATTCTACCATGCGGGGCAACGATTGGCCTAAGAGAATTCCAAGATATGGCTGCACAGACCATCACTGACCCTCCTCCGTGTTTCACTGTAGGTATAAGGCAGTCAGGATTGAAAGCTTCTCGGGCTGCATCTACACATAGACACCCCCTGCAGTGGTGAAAAAAGAAAAACTGGACTCGTCGGAGAATATTACTTGCTTCCATTAGTCTGTCTACCAGCCCCTGTGATCTCTACACCAGTTCAGCCTTTTTTGAATGTTTTGAAGGAGAAGGCAAAGGTTTATTGATGTCAATTCATCCATGATATTCGGCTGAATTGAGCTCACCGCGTAGACTTTTGGTTGAAACTGGGCTAGTGAGATGTTGATTCAACTCTGCAGTCACTCGAGGGGCAGTTATCAGGGGATTTTTTATCACAATGCGTTCCAGCACTCGTCCGTCTCTTTCAGCGAGCTTCGAAGTCCTGCTGGAATTACTCTTACTGCTGGAGGTTTGGCCCTGCTTCTTGAATCGGTCATGGTCCTTGATATGGTAGCTCTCGAAAAAACAAGAGGTCTAGCTGTACTGGTGACGGAATCTCCTGCAATTCAAGCTCCAACAATTTGCCCTATTTCGAACTCAGTGAGGTCATGCATCTTAGTATCTATTATACCACGATCTGAAAAGGAAATAAAAAATATATATAATCATTAAAGTTGACAAATAATAATAAAAACAAAACACTTACAATGAAATTTGGATGGATGTTCGTAATATAATGGCTCATTGAAATATTGGTGTTAAATTTCTATTGTTCTAAATATTTTGTCCAACCCTTGTCTCTCTCTCTCTCTCTCTTTCTCCCTCTCTCTCTCTCTCTCTCTCTTTCTCTCTCTCTCTCTCTCTCTCTCTCTCTATATATATATATATATATATATATATATATATTCGAAATACATTAGAAAGTACTTGGTCTGTTTCATTTTCCTTGTGGGTTTTATTGCTTACTTACACGATACTTTGTTAGTTTTCCACATTATATATATATATATATATATATATATATATATATATATATATATATATATATATATATATATATATATATCATATTTCTAATTGTACGCTTCGTGGGAGAAAATTGGCCATTTATTAGTATTAAACCTTATTAGCTGTTCCAGGAACGTCTCATCCCGTACCTTAATCGGGAAAGAACCTTGTGACTGGGATCTTTATATCAAGCCCTTCCTTGATGGGGAATTTTGAGTGTCACTGTGGCACAACATAAGATCAATGCCCTCGGGTGCCAAGAGTGGGTGCTTCTTGGTACTCAGGCACTTCCTGACACGAGTTTCTGCCCCTCTGACAATCAATCACCCATCGATTCCCTAGAAATCCTTCCGGACGTCCTTGCTAAACCTACCAGAATCAGCTGGGATCTCGAGGGGGAGGATAGGCACTCTTTCACCAGGATTCCTTTGTAAACTTCCTTGCTCGAAAAGAGGGGGCATCCCCACCCTTCTTCTACCTAATCCGTACACATTCTCTTTTCGCTTTACTCATTTCGTTATTCTTTTTACCTTTACGTGAAACGACTATAGACACGCTAATGGTCGCCCAACTCTTCCCGTATCCCTCTTGTGTGTGTGGGTATGTTTCTATGGATGTATGGTGTGTGTTCATTCTAGTAATCACGAGGCGACGAGTGTCTGGTTATCGGTGGGCATCGTGAGCGTTGCGGAACACCAGCGCGTCGCGTCCTGAACCAGACGCCTACAAACGCCTGAAATCACTGCCATCATCGCCGCCCAACCTGCCATTACCACCACTCGGCTACAACAGAACACTATCCTACTCGATCCCGCCCCATACTCACACGCACACATTATACCCTTGTTCTCCCTACATGATTTCTTGTATGGTCATCTCCCCAGTACGGAACGAACACGAACGAGTATCGAACATGTTGCGCCCATAATCGGGGGAGAAGGTTTATTCCATATAACCTTTGAAGGAGGTACAGTGGGGTAGGGGGGTTAGGGGTCATCGAAGACGTGACATTAATCAGACATTTATATCGCACACCCATACACAAGCAAACCCATGTTCATCTGTTAGCTACTCGCATTGCGGTGTGTGAATGTATGTATGCGTGGATTAGAGATAAGTTTTACGGTAAAGATGTTTCCATGGAAGACATGAACCATGTGTGGCCAATGACTATGTTTCCGAAATGTGAGTGGTGTAATTATGTTGGGTGATTTTCCTCCCACGGGGCAGGCATCATCTCTCTTTCTCCTTTGATTTGGCCGCCGATGTCGCCCATTCTTTCAACCAACATCGACTCACTCAACGTCATAATCGCTACCCCCTCCTCCTCCTTCTTTTCTCCCTTCTCTCTATCTCTCCTTTTCCCTTCCTTTACCCCTTCATCTCTCCGAATGCCAACACTGAAAGAATAAACTTGTTTATGGATCTTTAAATACGTTCACTTCAGTATTTGCGATAGATGGGATTTGCTAGTTCGGTTCAAATCCTCTTTCACAACTACAGAAATTCAGCAAGACAACTCTCAGGTAAAAGAACTGCTTGGAAGGCTGAAAGCAACGCAGCAAGGACCAATTAAACAAGAAAACAGCATTAATTTAGAGTTAGATATAATCGTTGGTAAGAAAATGTTAAAAATTTGCAGCACAATCTAAGTTGAGCTCCTAAGTAAACATTGGGCGGTTATGGCCGTTTCTCATCATTATGCTAAATCCTTTCCAAAATTAGATAAAGGTCGGTTGTGGTCGAGATATGGAAGATTCATGACTGGAAACCAAATTGAATCAGAACTGAGAAATATTTATTCAAGTACAAAAAATTACAATGATAACATAATTATTATTATTATCATCATCATCATCATCATCATCATCATCAATAACTCTATATTTTAAGAACGTGATTTTTTTGAGTATTTAGATAATAGTTTCATCTTAGTTTGGTTATGACTTATGTATTTTATCAAAGTTCAGAAATAAATATAAGTACCGAAATTTTGTGACTTTTTTAAAACCAAAAGAATTACAAATGGTCAAGTTCAGAAACTTTATTTTTATTCTATAACTCTATATTGTGGCAACGTGATTATTGAAAGGGGGGAAATTTAGTTTAGAGTTCCTTTTCAAAATAATTATAATTGGCGAAGTTCAGAAAATGTGTAAAAATTTAACCATGGCTGCTTTTTTTTAGATTTAAAATTTTAATCTTAGTAGCGAAGCGCAAGCTCCCCCCCTCCCGTAAGGGGAAGTGGCGAAGCCATTGCCTAGTATTATTAAAGGCTAATAATCGGAATGAAAATTAAATTTTCAATCAAGAATGAATATGCTGAAGAAAGAACAATTCAAATTGCTGTTCAGATTTTAAAACAGCCCCAAATTAGCTGCTCTTAGGCTTAAAACGAAAAATATTTAACGAATCAACTCAAATATACATAAATTGGAGGTATGTGAGGAAAAAATCGCTTAAATTATAACAACTCTAGTAAGAAAGCAAAAAAAAGTTAGCAAATGAAGACAGGTTGGACAGTGGTACATTTTGCCTAAATAAATAAAGTTATTATTTCGTAAACCATAATCGCTTAGAAACAAATTTAATCACCCCATTTGTGTCAAACACATTTTTGCAAATCCATCTTTATATAATTTATTGAACGGTTGATGTTACTATTAATATAATAACAGTTTGAATTTTAATATTATTTTCTCTTCCTTAATTGTGCTAACGTCACAGTGAGGTATTTTTTCCTAAAAAAATGGCACAGTGCCATCACAATGTCTACATAATTTCGACTGAACATACTTCATCACATTTTCCCATTTGCGTCTGTTTTGGAATGGATAACTTTGCGTTGACTTATAGTGGATGTGAATTATATTTCAAACACCTCGTAGAAGAGGTTTACAATGACCCTAATCGTGCATTAAATAGTTTTCTTGATGTTATTTATCCAAATCGGCCTCTTCATTTTTGGTGGTTGAACAACCATCCATTTAACATCGTTCCACTCTAAAAGTTCCAAACAAACTCCCAAACGTCTCCGTTTGCCCAAATATAACTCCTTTTCAGCTTGAAGATGATCGGGAGCGATCACAACAAACTAAATCACTGGTTCGTGCGGTACCCTACCACGTAAAGACAGTCTTCCCCGTATTAGGCAATCCGAACAGCCCGTGCACCTTAGAGACCCCCAAGGGTGCCATTTTAGAGCGTGCCATGCTCCCCATTGTTATTCAGAAAATTTATATGCTGCCCTGGACCAGGCAACCTCCTCCCTTACACCCAGTAGACCTATTCAAGAAATTCCTGGACACAATAGGAGATAACATTATCCAGGATTTCCTCCATCAATTTATCGTACCACAACTTCCCTCCCACATCCAGAGATCTTATCGCCTGATACTTCCTTCGACCAGTTCGTCACAGCAGCAGCACATGCTCTGGAAAGAACGAGCCAGGGTGTGGTCGCCCCAATCGAGGACAACTCATTTCATAAGGTGTGCCGGGATTACAGGTTTCAAATGGCTCCCCTCCCCGGGTGAAAATGCCAGCAACCAGCAGGGAAACTCCAGCACAGGACAGTAATGGGAAAAGTGCCCTATAGCGTCCTTGTGAATACCTGCTTGCACATTAATGATCCCATAGCAGGCAATAACTCATCGTCACGAGATTAATTACTTCGATAATCTTGACATCAGCTAAAGAACTGAGGAGATCTGCATTACCCCCCATCAAGACCTTCAGAGGGTAACTTGTGATTGCAAGCTATTAAATTCAAGTACCGTAAAAGATTGCTACCCCCTGCATTATTTAATTAACTATTTAGCAAACTTGAAAAATTTCAGTGTTCTCGAAAGATAATCTTAAGTACGCTTTCAGTAAAATCTTAAGGGATGTAGCAGAAGCTCCCCTTTTGGTGCGCCTTAGAAGGGACTGTCTCCTCGTTACAGATGCTTCAAACGTAGGTGCAGGAGCAATCCAGGAGCAAATCCACGATGGGAATTTGAAACCCTGGGTTAATAAGATATACGTTTAAGGGTGCTAAACTTAACTATTCCATATTTAACAAGAAATCGTTAATTATATTTTTTAACTATAAGACATTTCAAATACATGCTAGGGAACAGTGAATTTTACGAGCGTACTAATTATAGCACCTCCTTTAGAACGTTCTGCTCTCATTCCACAAAACACTACATCTGAGAATCTTTGCCTCGTCTTGTTTATCTGCCAATACACCAAATAGATCCGCCACTTTTCAGACAGCCAGTATCCGAGCGAAGCTGATACGCAAGCGCCATGCCACGGATGGCGCACCGCTCTTTTGCCCCCTGAGTTCTTCTGCTTACATCAAAGACCCAAGTGGGCGAGCATGATGACGGATTTCGTCTACTACGTGTGCTTAGATCGCGTGCTCGCCGCCGAGGGCGGCCACATTAATTAATATTACAATTTAAACTTACAATTTAATATTACAATTTAAAAGAGTATGGAGGGGCCCAGCCTCTCCCAAAACTCCCTTATAATACACCAAAATCGTGCGTGTAGGGGCCAACGCTCAACACCCGGGACAAGCTAAAGTGAACCTGCTCGTCACCGTATCGGAACAGGTACCGAACCCATAACATTAAGCAGAAGGGTTTCGTCAGAAAAGCGAAAGACCTCCCCCCCCCCAACCCACGCCGTTTCCCAGCCCTGCCTCTACCGATCGCGGATGTCGAAGTAACCTCCTCCCGGTTTTTCCTGGAAGCGGGGGCCCTGAGAGAGCATAGGTAGGGCCTGCAACGCATCATACGTCAATTACAAGAGAAACGCTCACCCAAAAAACCTCCATCATCTTGCGTGATCCTGACCACTGAAGACTCCGAATAGCCGAGGCAGTTATGATCTCATAACAGACTTTCACTCACTATGTAACTCCAGCCAGAGATTATCTTCTCAACGACTCGCCGCCAATATCTGCAACGCCCCCGCATGGAACCAGAATTTCCCTAAACCTTTTTCTTCTTTTGTTTATACCCAGTATCAATTTTTTGTTCTAGAACATATTTTTAAACATATCCATGTATTTTCATGTTCGGTGATTGGTGATGAGGTGAGAGAAGTGAGGGAAATGACAGTGATAACATGAATTTTGTTTTAGGAAATATAATTGGGGAGGGGGAGAATGTGTGTGAGAATGTAAATTGCCAGGATGCTAGCTGATCTCTTCTCTTCGTTGTGTTTCTTGGTTTGTTTATTCTTTCTAAGTTTGATTTGTGGTTACTTCTATTCATTATTCCTGAACATTCTAATTCAGTTTGTGGTTTTCAATAGGGTACCCTTTTGGGTAGCGTTTCTATTAATTAATTATTTATTTTTGTATATATATATATATATATATATATATATATATATATATATATATATATATATATATATATATATATATATATATAAGGGTGTTCTAATAACTTGGACCGATTTTAAATGCGAGTTAAGTTTAAGCGTCTAAGGATTTTTTTTCTTTTCTTTCAGATTTAACAACTTCAGTCTTTGGCAATTTCAAGCATGGAAAGATTAACAATGGAACAACGTATTAAAGTTATCGAAGCCTATTACGAAAATAGACGTTCAAACAGCAACGCATTTCGGGCACATCGCGATTTTTTTGGTCAACATAATCGACCGACCGAGAGTGCAATTGGGAAAATTGTTCGTAAATTCAAACAAACGGGGTCGGTGGCAGATATGAAGACACCATTGCGTGCTCGTTTACGCCGTTCAGCTGAAAACATTGCTGCAGTGCGCGAGAATGTGGCCGAAGATCCAGACACCTCTATTCGTCATCGCGCGCAGGAATTGAACCTCTCCACAACAACGTTACATCGAATTTTGACAAAAGATTTTTCTCTACACGCTTACAAAATTCAATTGACACAAGAACTGAAGACTGCTGACCATTTGAAGCACGGACATTCGTCAACTGGGTGCACGAGCAAAGACAAGTCGATGATGATTTTTCACAAAAAATCATCTTTAGTGATGAAGCCCATTTTCATCTTGGTGGATTCGTTAATAAGCAGAATTGTCGCATTTGGGCTGATGAAAATCTCAGGTATGATTGTTGAAAAGCCACTGCCTCCACAAAAGGTCACTGTTTGGTGTGCATTTTTTGCTAGCGGAATCATTGGGACGTATTTCTTCGAAAATGATGCCGGGAATTTTGTTTCGGTGACAGGCGAGCCATACCGTACCATGATAACCAACTTTTTATGGCCTGAATTGAATTCTACGGATGTCGAATATTTGTAGTTTCAACAGGACGGCGCCACATGACACACGGCCAATGCAACAATGGCTTTATTGAATGAGAAGTTCCCAGGTCGCATCATCTCTTGAAACAGCGAGGTCAATTGGCCACCACGATTGTGTGACTTGATGCCTTTAGATTTCTTCCTTTGGGGTCATCTCAAAAGTAAGGGCTGTGCCAACAAGCCAACAACAATTCCACAGCTGAAGTATGAGATAATAAGTCATATTGGTGAGATCGAGGAGCAACTATGCAGAGACGTCATCAAAGATTTTCACCATCGAGTGGAGGTGTGCCGCCGAAGCCTTACCAGACATTCAAGTGATATTATTTTTCAAATATAATTGCCATTACCATGATCCAATAGTGAAATCAATAAATTTTCCCCAATAACACTGTTTTATTTACTGCTAACTTCGATCCGTCTTAATGGAACACCCGTTATCTCTCTCTCTCTCTCTCTCATATATATATATATATATATTAATAAAGGCATTCATGCCTTTGTCTTTTAGGTATGCATGGGTTGTTCTTTGTTCTTCTTGGTTTTTGTTTGTTCACGTTAGGATCGGGATTTCCTCCTGTAGTAGACAGTGCCTGCTACTCGGGAATTTTTTCCGGACTCGGTTTCTTTGTGGTATTGTTTACTCTTCGCTCGTATCTGCGAGCTTTTCCTCGATTTTTGAACATATATTCTTTGCCCGCTTTCCAGAGTTTGTTTAGTGGGTCGATATTGGCCCTTTCTATTATTTCTGGGATTCTTTTTCCATCCATTCTTCTTGTATCTGTGATCAAGTAAGCCGCCTTATTTTGAATTCGTTGTAGCTTTTTTTTGCAAGATTTCGAGGTGGTGTGCAATGGTATCGGTAGATATACTAGGGTGCATCCAACAAACGCTTTGTATAGCGTCCTCTTTCTTTTTAAACTTAAATTATTAAGGTTGTAAATCAGTCTTAGGCCTGATTTTGCCTTGGCTGTCCTGGTTTGTATATGGTTGTGGTATCCTCTTGTACTTATGTGTAGGCCTAACACATTTCCTTGGTTGAGTATTGGTACTCGAACCGTCGACGTTAATTTGATTTTTTTCTCGTTCTTAGGATTGATATAATCTTGAACTTTGTGACATTGGTCTTAATCTTCCAATTTTTCTCATTTTTTCACGTTCGGTAGTTCTTGCTTGCCATCTGGGGTTCGTGGAGCGTGAGGAGATCACCTGGCTGATATCATCTGCGTACTAAATATTCATACAGTCTGGTGAAATCGGAGGTGGGAGGTGTGCTGTCAAGATGGAGTCGAGAGTGGGGCTCCGGTGCGCCCCCTGTGAGATCCCCGTTTGGAGATGAAGGATGGGTCTTTCTTGTCCCTCAATACTTATATATGTCTTCCTGTTAGTTAGATAATGAGCCAGGAGTCTTTCCATCCTGATGCCGAGATTGAGCTTAAAGAGTATATATTTCAGTCTTTCGACCCATACCTTGTCAAAGGCCTTCTCGACATCGCGGATGACCACGTTCACGTAACCCTTTTCGGCAGGGCTTGTGCAGACGTGTATTCAGGTCTCTCAGTAAGATGGTAGGATTATTTCTGTTGAATATCTTCATCACTGAGTGCACTGTAATATGTGAGCGGCGGGAAGGTTGGTAGACCGCTGCAACTGTGATTCGAGTAAACTACATCTCCAATGCCAACGCGTTTTTGAGTGTATCGAATTTTCTTCTTTATTGTGATGGCTGTGCCAGTATATATTTCTCCAGTAGGGTTTTTATGACGCCGTAATTGGTGATTTTCATGTGTTCTGTGTCCATAATACCGTGTTCTGAGATACAAATTATATCTGCATCCAGATTCCTGAATATGTTGCCATATTGGATAGCTTTATTCTTCCACCCGTCGTTAATAAGATGTAAGATTTTAAGTTTGCTGTTTGTGTTATTCATTGTAAAGGGTCTTTCAACAAGGACGCTCCAGCTTTGTCAGTCGATAGTGGCCATGTTGTTAAAACGACATCTGGCGATCTCACTGTGAACTGTTTAGTCGTACTTGGCAAGTCACGATGGAAGGTTATAACGTTGAACAGCGTGTGCAAATCATCAAATGGTATTATAAAAATCAGTGCTCCGTTCGACAAACGTTCCGCGCATTACGTGATTTCTATCATCGCCACAATCGTCCTACCGAGTCCACTGTTCGACGCTTGGTGGCCAAATTCAAGGCAAAGGGTCGATCAACAATCAGCCAACACGCGTATGTCGCCGAATCGCAAGGTCTGCTAAAAACATCGCTGCCGTAAATGAGAGTGTACGGGGAAATCCGAGGCGGTCAATTTCTCGTCGTTCACAAGAACTTGACCTTTCTGCGACTTCAGTTTGGTAAATTATGCGTAGGGACTTGGGTCTGCACCCGTACAAAATCTAACTTACCCAGGAACTTAAGGTAAACGACCATAGACAACGCCGTGTGTTCGCTGCTTGGGCTCTAGAGCAGTTGGAAGTTGCCCCAAATTTCCCCCAAAAAATCATCTTCGGCGATGAGACCCCTTTTTGGATGAATGGATTTGTGAACAAGCAAAATTGTCGGATTTGGGACGAAAAAAATCCACATAAGATACCCCAGCACCAATTGCAATCCAACAAAGTCACTGTTTGGTGTGGATTTTTGTTTAACGGAATCATCGGTCCGTATTTTTTTTAGAACGAAGATGGGATTGCCACAACCGTCAACGGTGAGACCTACAGATCGATGATAAACAACTTCTTGTTGTCTCAAATGGATTATATGCCTGATATGGATACTGACGACATGTGCTTTGAGCAGGAAGGCACTACGTGCCACACTGCGCACGCCACGATAGACATTTTGCACCAGCGATTTCAGGGCAGGGTCATCTCATGCGGTGGCGACGTCAACTGGCCACCGAGATCATGCGATTTAACGCCATTAAACTACTTTCTTTTGGGGCTACCTTCAATCGCAGGTCTATGCGAATAATCCGAAAACAGTTGATGTCCTCAAAGTCAACATAACGAACACCATCCAGCAAATTCAGCCAGGTTTATGCGACAAAGTCTTTGAAAATTGGGTCTCCCGAATACGTTCCACCAAGCGAAGCTGCGGCGCACATTTGAACGACCTCATATTCCACACTCAATGCCATAAAATGTACTTTCAAATTTAAAATAAATTGAGTGCCTATGTCACACATAACTTGTTTTATTTACATTTAAAATTCGAGCGACCTTATTGAAAGACCCTATATTAGTTTTGTTTCTTTACTTTTTCCATGTGTGTTTTTATCTGCCGTTTACCAGATTGTCGAAAGTTTCTTTTTTGATTTATTTGATATCATTGGGATAGAACCTGATGCGGTCTTCCATGTCAGTTTTTTAATTGAGTTTTCTCCGTGTTCGGTTACATAGGTCCATTTGCATGTGCCTTTTTCCAGTTTTTTCCTAATGTCGGCTGATCGCCTGCTTCTTTTTCTTCTTCGCTGGATTCTTCTGTTTTGTCTACTGTTTCATTGTCTTCCATTGTAGCCCCTATCTCTAACATATCCTTAACCTGGAGGGTTTTCCTCTCAGTAACCACGAAGACGAGGGCTGAGGGGGGGGGGGGGAACCACATTTTTCTTATTTCATTTTTTTCAGCAGAAGATTCAATGTATCTGCGAATGTCTCCGGCTGAGCAATGTTCTGCAAATGCGCATACATTATATGTACATGTGAGCATAGGTGGTCGTTATCGCGATAACGATGTCGGGTTATCCGTATTTTTTTCCGTGTTATCGATTAATCGGTATCGCCGATACTTTTGGTTCCAAACTAGCGATAATCGATAATTTTAGTTTAGTTTTTGGTTCCAGTTTAGCACAAGGGCGCCCCGAGCTGCGCTTGCCTTGGAGGCAGAATTATGTAGGTCCGAGCTGTGAGGAGGATCCTCAAAGCCTATGAGGAGATGAAGGAGAGCCTCACCAGGTAAGAAACTAAGAAACAGTATTCAAATATTATTACTATTGTATTATAAAATAACGCTATATATATAGTCGATAATCAATATTGTATTATAATTTTGGATTAATCGATTATAATCGATTAATCCAAAATTATAAATCGATAATTATCGATTTATCAGTTATCGCGTCCACCTATGCAGGCGAGTATGTCTAGGCCTATTCCTTCGTTTACAATGATGTTTATTTTGGGTTCTTGAGCCTCTTTAATTTACTTAAGCGTAGCCTACGCTCGCGTATATTTTATTCATCTTTACTTCTTTTTCTTTTTTTGTTCTTGTTCTTTCCTGTTAATAATGTCTTTTTCTTTTTTGAACAGTTAATTTGCATAGTCCTATGTAGATCTTGGCCATTTATACACTTCTTTGTGTTTTTCTTACATTCTCGGAAGGTATGTCCCATTATTTCCGCACTCGGAACATATTATTTGGTCTTTGTGGGGGCAGTTCGTTGTTACATGATCTTAAATGGCGTAGCATTGGAGGCATGTTTGAACGTTGGTGAATTTTTCTTTCTTGATATTTTCCGTCGGGATCCTCATGCCAAAGGCCAGAATTCCATTGCTGATAGCTTCGTTTGCCATATCTGCCGTGGCACAGACTACCTTAAACACATGAGTGTGTTCTCCGAATTTTGTAATCTCTGTGATTTTTAAGTGCTGATTCTCCTTTTCTATTTCTTCCTTTTTTCTTTCTTCGTGTGTCATCCCACGTAGAGATCGACATTTCGGCAGATGAATGAATGATTGGCCAGATGTTGTGGAGGCAGGTTTGGGGCCAGCCGATTTTATTCAGTGCTTTTAGCCCGTCCGGTGCCACCAAAGGTTCTACATCAGCTTGCTTGTGGCATAGAGCGAATTAACCATTAGGCACCTCGATCAATTTGGTGAGGGCTATTTTTAGCTCTTTCTATAGAGTCCTGATCAGTATTTCTCTTTCTAGTTTTGGGCTTCCTTATTCGGTCACCAGTGGGAGTCTCCTGTACTCCAAATTGTCTTCCATGTGGATGCAATGTTTGCTCCCTCCCCCCACTCTATGTTCCGCGTCTACTAATTTAGCTGACAAAAATGAAATGGTGATGGTTGAATGAATGAATGAAATGTGACGGACTTTTCATTGGCTAGCGCGGAATCAACCATGGCTAACCGGGAATGCCGCCGCCTCGAGGGAATTATATACCGTGTTTGCTTCCTCCCATACACTGAGACGGTTGTATGTCCCTCAGTGGTCTTGGGGCCCCTCACAGGCGGAGTGGTTAGAATCCCCTGCGAAGCTTGCAACCCGGCCCATTGTCCAGGGGCTCCTCTGGTACTGGTATCTGGCAGTGGGCTAATCCTCAAACCTCCCTCCTCCCGTACCCCCAATTATACATTTGCTACTGCATTGCATAGTTGGGACGAGGTTGATTAATCAGCGTTCATTGGCTAAAGCATTGGGCCCAGGGGGATGGGGATTAGTATGTCATGACTATGATGTTGAGAACCTTGAAAAGAATTTATTATCTCTTTTCGGAGCCTCCCTATAGGGGAGGATCTTTGGGGTGGGAGAAGAAAAGATGAGGGTGACTATAGATGAAAATGAATAAAATGAATAAAAAAGTGAGAATTTTAGACAGGGGAATCTTCTTTCTTCTGTTCTTCCTTCTGAAATTAAAGGTGAGAATTTCTTCCGAAATTGTACGGGAATATAGTTGCCGTATTATTCCTTCCGCGATTCGGGATGTGAAATATCATCATCGGGTAAACGTAGAAAAAAGTATCGGGCGTTTGCTTTGCCAAGCTTAATGAGAGCGGTCTGTTAGCTGTCCAAGCGGCGAATTCAGTTGATTGGTTTTCGATTGATGTAAGTGTGTGTGTGTATGAGGGGACAAAAGGGTGTAAGGTAGACAGAAGAAGATAGGTAAGTGGTGAAGAGAAAGAAGTGTGGGAGAGTTGCAAAGTGATGCAAGAGCCTGGTGATCAGGCCTATCGCTTTCAATAATTTTAATTGTCGTGTGTTTACTTTGTTGTTTTCGTTATTAAGTATGATTTATTATGGCGTTCATGGGCTATGGCGTTCAGGCTATTTTTCTTAAAAACTTAATTTTATTGGGTATGTTAAGTGCATTGCTGATGTGTTTAATTATTTTTAACTTATGTGCTGATTTTATTTGTTTTTAGGTTTGCTTAGTAGTGAGTGTATTTTGTCTTTTGCCTCTTCTTTCTTGAAGTCTTGTTCGCTGTTTCTTTGTTCTTCATCGGTGAATTCCTTGTCGTTAATTGGTGATTATTTGTTAATCGGGGTTTGGTTCTTATGATCGGTTTGCGTCGTTATCAGTTTGGTAAATAAAATTCTTTTTTATGCGTAGAACGGCACTTCAGCCCCGCCGTCCAGAAGTCTAGCGGTGCTCGGAAATCTGGCGTGGCTTGGAGCTCTTCTGTTCTAGTTAATGATTGAACAATTTCCTCGTTCAATTCCTGATTAACCAGTGTGTGCATATTCCGTGTCCGTTCTTCGATGACAACGTTAATAGGAGTTATTCCCGCTTTCCTGATTAGCTCATCTTGCCGTCTTCTTTCTCGCCTGCATGTACTCGTAATTAGGTACACGCATTTATTCTGCACAGTTTGCAGTCTCCTCTTTTGCACCTTCAAGACACAAGAGAGGGCGGAAGCGGGATATAGCAACGTAGATTATACAATTGCATTGTAGATATTTTTATTGTTGCTTTCACGGAGATTTATAAACATTCGTAGAGTCCGGGCTGCAGCTGAGGCTTTAAGAAATTCGTTCTGCGACGTGCTTTCTGTACCCAGAAGAAGTGATTATCATTCCGAGTACATTGCACTCTATGGTGTAGAGATAGCTCCTATCCCCCATCCTGACATCAGAAAGTAGTCTCCTGCCGATAGGGCCTATTTTGAATTTCTCCTGGTTAGTTCCTATTTTTCATTGGGTCTCGTAGATGTATATTCTTCCAATCTCTGCTGCTGTCATTCGAGCTTGCATAGGTGCATTCCTCCAAGGACGTATTGTTATCTGGCTGAAATCATCGGCGTATTGAATGTTTGAGCAAGTGGGGTTCATAGGTACTGGGACATCTGCGGTGTAAATCGAGGAGAAAGTGGGGGGCAGACACCTCCTCTGCTGGCGGCCCACAGTGAGCGGAAACTTCGGTCAGTCCGTGCACCCTAAACTGACATACGCTGCCCTCTCCATGACATAGTCACAGAGAGTTCTCTCTAAATTTTTACTTAGGCCCAGCCGTAAAATCTTGTACTGCATTTCCCGTTGCCACACTTTATCTAATGCCTTTGATACATCCCGAGAAACAATGTCCACGTAACTTCTTTCCCGTTTGGCTTGGGCAAGCTTTTCCGTGATGAGATTTATCACCATCTCCCTACTTCGCCATCTTCTAAACCCAAATGGGTATGGGCTGTAGAGGGAGTTATCCTCCAGATGCGACACTAATCTTCGGTTGAGAGTCTTCTCCCAGAGCTTCCCGCTAAATTATAGCATGAAATTGGCCGGTAATTCTCTTTCTCAACCTCGGGTCTTTCCCATGCTTCGGCAAAATCATTTTTGTCGTTTTGTAAGGATCTGGAAAGTATCCCGTGTTTAGACAGGCGTTGGGGATTCTCTTCATTCCTTCGATGATGTTCGAAGTTCAGCTTCGTAAGCCCCGATTGTCCTGGGGCTTTCTGACCGAATGAGCAGAGCACGCCCAGTAGTTCGTCATTGGTGATCTCGGCATATCCGTCGCGCTGTCTATCCACCTGGTGGTGAGGGTGCGTCCTATGTATCTGGTCGTTAAGCTTGTCTATGAGGTTGCCTTCAAACTCTATATAGTAATCTTCGTTTTCCTTTTCGGTGATACTGAAGATTTTTTCCGAATAACTTCGGAATATTTCTTCCACTTTTTCGTCTTCTGTTTCGATGTTTCCATCTTCTTTGAATATTTCTATCTTCTTCTTCTTCTCAGTCGATCCTTGAGACATCTGATTTTGTTCCAGAAATCTTCGAGAGATTCCTCATGATCGAGACTCTCGATCGCATCGATCCATCTTCACAGTTGTTGCTTGAGGATCAACTCGTTGAGCTCTTCCTTGATCTTCTTTCTTCGTTGTAATGAGTCATATGATGAATTCCTGATGTTAATCTCATACAATAATTTCAGTTCACGGTAAAATCCTTTATGTACTCAGTCCACCTATAGGTTGAGGTGATTTTGTACTTGGTCATACGGATAGAAGCTCTATCCGCGTTAATAAGATGGATATTAAGGTCGTCGAGTACCTCATCGATCTCCTGAAGCATTGCCTGATCCAGGTTGAGCGGATGATAGGCCTTGAGAAGGTGTGCGCCCCGTTCCCAGTCTGCAATTCTGTAGTTCTTCTTTACCACAGTTGGGACTTGAATAAGGTACCTGTTGATGGTAAGTAGGATCCCAATGTGATCACTACATAGTACCTGAACTGATTCTATGTAGTAATAAAACGGCAGCTGAGGGTTAACCAAACATATGTCTGGTTTTGTAGCACTCCCTCCTCTGACAAAGGTGGGGAAGTCTGGGCCTATGCGCTAGACTATATCCCTTTCCAGTAGGATGTCTAGGCTTCTTCCAATTCCTTGAAAGGTCATGTAGCCGGATTCACGGCATCTGAAGTTCAGATCCTCCATAAATATAGTCGGGGTTCTTATGCCAAATATGCCATTGAGAGAGTGTATAGGTAAAACATCTATCCTTGGCGGTTGATACCCGGCTGCGATGACCACATTGCCTATGTCGAGTTTGACCTCAATCGCAAGATAGGATTCTTCGAATTTTCCTATTTGCTTGTATTTAATCCCTTTCTTTATCGCTATAACGCCACCGTCGTAGTGCTCCTGTAATAATTCGTGATCAACACGTCGTAATTCCAAATCTTCTTTTTCGAATTACGCGTGTCGACTCCGTGTTCCGAAATTAATATGATGTCTGCATCAATTTCTCTGAGTACATTACCGCAAAGAGCCCTTTTCATAGTCCAGCCGTTGGTGTCGATTTCCAATATTTTCAGTGCGATCCGTAGCACGGCAAATTGTTTTACCGGTGTTTTTTCTTGTTTTTTCTTTTTCTTTGGTGCTGTCTGGGCGGCTTTACTGTGCCCGGGGTTTTCCTTCTTCGGGGGAGGGGGAGACTTGGGGTTTTGGACCTGCTCTTAGTAGCTCGTGTACGGGTGCAGGAGACCTCGTCGTTGTCTGAAGAGGAGGATCCCTCCTCATTTTCAGCTTTTTCTTCTTCTTCTTCGTGATCTTCGGAATTCTCCGATGAGCGAACTTCGATGATCTTCTCCAGTCCAGATTTAACAGTGTTATTTCTTATAACTGATTCCTTGAATGCCTTGGAGCATTCAGGGTCCTCGGGCATGATCACTGAAGAAAGATCGTTTCCCTTTAAGAGTGCATTGAGGACCTGGTTGTAACCAGGCTTCAATGCATTAGCCACATTTTCGTGAGTAATGCAGACCGGAATCTTTGCCCTCAGATCTCCTGTGATGCTCATCTGTGTAGGTGTTATCTTCACTTCCTCATTCTTCTTGGCGACGCTCGCGTATGTCATCTTCTTAGATTTCTTCTATTCTTCTTCCTTCTTTTTGATTATTTCTCGGCCCTTTGGTCAGTTCAGGGCCATGTTCCTGTGTTCCCCTTTGTATTTCAGACATTTCTTCTTAGTGCTCTCGCACTTATCAAACCGATGTCCTTCTGTGGCGCATTCACTGCACCACAGTTTGTTCTTGTCCGGGCAGGTCGTGGTTGTGTGTTTTTCTAGTTTATAGCATACAAAGAGCATATGTATGCCATTAAACCTCTCCTGCTGAATGTTTTCTCTTGGGATTCTCATATTAAAGACCAAGATCCCGTCCGTTGGTAGTAGAGAAGATTATTTTGAACACGTCGGTGTGTTCGCGGAATTTGATTATTTCCCGAACTTTCACCCACGGGTTGCTCCTAATAATCTTGTCTTTTAGTTCTTCGGTTGTGTTTTCGCCAACCCAACTCTCCACTTTGCGTCAAATGACACTGCAGTTCGTTGCCACTTGTGGGGGTGGGGGTGGGGATGGGCTTGCTTCCAGTCCGATGCTTTTCAATGTGGTAGCTACTTCTTTAGAAAGGAGCCGGTCCACATCTTTGGTCTCCCCGCAGATGCCTGTGAAACCTGTTGAAACTTCCATCAATTTCACCAGGGCCTCCATGAATTCGAGGTGGAGGGTTTCGCATAACTTCCTTTTTCCCGGGGCCTTTTCTCCTTGGATGGTCCTGAGGGGGACCCTCTTAGTGAGGGTCTCCATGGTCTTCTTGTTCCTTACTATGTCCTCTTCTTTTCTTCTTATCCTCTGAAACCAAAGTGTAATTATTTTTGTATTTTGTGAGTGAAAATGAATGTGAGATGAGTGGTAAAAGTGGTAGTGGTTTGTGAAAGCGAGTTCAGAAATGTCGCTGAGAGCTCTCCCGTCCATTCTCAAGTTGATTCCCCGCTCAGCAGCTGCCAGGATGATGGATGATGATGGATGGGATAGGTCTCGAGTGGCAACATCAGAAGGGATGAATCATGGTGGACTTGATGCATTAGCGGCTGAATCAACGACCGCTAAAGTTTTGCCACCTTATTCAGGGTACATACGCCATAACCGCTTTCAACTACATAGATACGGGTGCTACATACCTCCCTCTATGATGCTGGCTGGGTCCACGGATGATAAGGATCACTCCTCCGTCCGAAACTTGCAGTTAAGTCTAAGTTTCGAGAAAATTTCTGACTTATGCTTCCACTGTGGGCTAGTCCTCAAACCAGATTTCACATAAGCTCTTAATTATGTCAGTCCAAGTGGCCGGCATAGTTAAGACGAAATTAATGAAGGGCAGGCCCCTGAGGCATGTTCCCACGTCCTTTACGCCCAGGTGCTAGTTGACGAAAGGATTTTAAGGTTTCCGAGAGTTCTTCGACAGTAATTCTACCACCGAGTCCCTCCATATACCTTTCCTGCAATACACAATGGATGGACCCGGGTGGGCTTCTCTCGAGGGGTGAAAAGTGACGGACTTTTTCCTGGTGTAGGGGAGTCTAACCACTCCACCTGCGAGGTGGCTCCGAGGCCACTAAGGGAAATACAACCGGGAGGGTCCAGACAAAGTACATATATACTAACCATGGAATATCGAAGACTCCCGTTGAGAAATGAGCCCGGGAAGCCAAAAACCGAACGAGGGGTTTTGATAAGGGTTTTCTAAACGGAGCTAAATATAGCCATTACAAAGCTTATCGATGTACCGAACGGGTACATGGCATTATGTCATAAACAAGAAGATGTAGAACGGCTAGTAGCACCGGAAGGCACTAGAATTCTAGGTAACTTTGTACTAGCACCAAAACTACCACCACAACTGGTACAGAAAAGTAGACCTGTACGTGGGATTTCACACGAAAGAGGAACTCAAAATGGAACTGGAAAGAGAAAACCCGCACTTAAACATAACGGAAATAATAAAATTCGGCCATCACACTCACGTATTTAAAGTATTGTGCCCATCGACAGATATGGCCAACAGGGTGTTGCAGAACAGCTATCTGGCATTCGTAATGAGAATCCCAGCGGGGAACATAACTATAGAAAAATTCACAAACGTACAGACATGTTTCCAAAAACTGTTTCCACAAATACAGAAAAATGTGTTCCGAATGCGGGAAAAATGGCCACTACTTCCGAGAATGGACAGAAACAACCACACAGGACTATGGTCGTCAATTGTTCCAAAAGAAAAGAACTAATAATAAGAAAGGAACAAGAAGAGAGGCAAGAATATGAGAGGAAGACGAATCAAACTTACGCAAGTGTTGCTAAGACGAAATAGCGGAGCCAGGAACATTCGCAGACATCCTGAACCTGCTCCTCGAAAAGAACGGGATAAGGAAAATGTGGTTTCCGCCCAACCCCCCATCGGCACTGATATACGGAGTCACGGTAGGCAAAACACTCCAAGTTAAAGACTTGCGGGAAGTAGGCGCTAAATTAGAAGAAAAAGAAGAAGAGACCGAACAAAAAACAGAAGAAGAGAAAAAAACAGACAGCTCCAACAAAGAAACAGAAAATAGGAAAGAAAATGAGGACCCCCCCCCTAAAAGGAAAATAAAAGACAAAACGAAGAAGAAATTACCGATTCAGAAACATCATCAGAAGCAGAAAATGAAAAAGGTTTCAGATACGAAGATAAATATTTCAAATTACGTATCTTTGTACATGAAGCCTACCCCCTGCCAAAAGGGGCCAGACCAGCCGACATAAGCAAAGGACTGGAAAAGGGCACATGTAAATGGACCGACGTAACCGAAAAACGAAGAAAACTCAATTAAAAAACAGATATTGGAAGACCGCATCAGGTTCTATCACAATGATATCAAATTAATCCAAAAAGAAACTTTCGACAAACTCGTTAACGGCAGATTTAAAAACACAAAAGATAAAGTTAAGAAACAAAACTAATACAATGGATAACACAAACAGCAAACTTAAAATCTTACATCTTATTAACGACGGGTGGAAGAATAAAGCTATCCAATATGGCAACATATTCAGGAATCTGGATGCAGATATAATTTGTATCTCAGAACACGACATTAAGGACACCAAACACATGAAAATCACCAATTACGACGTCATAAAAACCCTACTGGAGAAAGATATGATGACACAGCCATCGCAATAAAGAAGAACATTCGATACACTCAAGAATGCGATGGCATTGGAGATGTAGTTTACTCGAATCACAGTTGCAGCGGCCTACCAACCTTCCCGCTGCTCGTATATTCCGGTTCACTCAGTGATAAAGATATTTAAGAAAAATAATCCTACCATCTTACTGAGAGACCTGAATACACGTCTGCAAGAATCAGGCTACCCCAGCAAAAATAACGCCGGCCGCAACCTGAAACTCCTAATGGACAGGAATATACTCATAAGAGTAGGCCCTGACTTCCCGACCTATATAACTGGGCGAGCCTCCACCCACCCGGACATACTAATGACGTGACTAAATTTTCCATATAGCATCTATATGGAACAGGTCCTCATCTCTTTGTAGTGACCACATTGGAATTCTGGTAACCATTAACCAGAATCCAATAATGGTCCCCATAAGTCCCAGGAAGTCGTATAAGAGGGCGGACTGGTCAAAATTCACATCAATATTGGAAGAAAACTCCCAACCGAACCTGCACGGAAACACCCGGAAAAGAACTAGACGATATGACAGAGAGTCTGATTAGAAAATTAATAGAGGCCGACGAAAAGGCCGTACCGAAAACCAAATTCAAACCTTGCCATACCCAAAGTGGACAACGGAAATGAAAAGGAAGGCAAAGAAAATCAGAGAGAGATACCAAGGAATAAGAGACCATGGCACAAATCGGCAGAGAAATATAGAACTCAGACAAATGAAAGGTGAAATGGTTTTTCTAATTGAAGAACAACAAGAAAAAATGTGGAAAGAAATGGTAAGGAAAACGGAAACAACAAAAGATGCAAATGAGGCATGGAGGCTAATAAAAATAATCAAAGGCAGACCACGAAGGAAACCAATTAAATTCCCCGATAATAATAACGATATCTGAGGAGTAATGAAGAAATAGAAAGAAAATTCAGAAACCACTGGAGCAAATTTTACTCAATAGAAGAGACAGATAAGGAAATATTCGATAGGGAGACAGTGAGTAGAGTCGCCGAATTCAAAGGAACCAATATTCACATACTTACACAAGAAGAAGGAATAGATAACAGAATAGAAGAACAACTAAGGCTAGGAGCCACCATAACGACGGAGGAAATTAAATGAACCATTAAACAAAAGGAATGTAGGTCAACAGGCCTAACCAAGTAAAACTACGAGAAGGCCCCCAGAAACATACTTAATTGCATTAAAAGACCTATTGAATGCCTATTTGAATATATGAGCCTTCCCGGACAAGTTCAAAATAGCGAAGATGGTTTTCATGCCAAAACCAGGGAAGCCATCAAATCTAGTCTCGAGCTATAGGCCGATTTCGCTGCTGAACTTCCTATAGGGAAGGTTTTCGAAAAGGTCGTGAACGGGAGACTAGACACTTTCCTCGAAGAAACAAAAAAATATAATAAATATTAGTATTGATTCAGGAAAGAAAGAGACTCTACCATGGCTCTAGCACTTATTACAGAAAAGTTGGCACAAGCCCTGCCGAAAAGGGTTTGGACGTGGTCCTCCGCGATGTCGAGAAGACCTTTGACAAGGTATGGGTCGAAGGACTAAAATATAAACTCTTTAAGCTCAATCTCGGCATCAGGATGGAAATACTCCTGGCTGATAACCTAACTAACAGGAAGGCATATATAAGTATTGAGGGACTAGAAAGACCCATCCTTCATCTCCAAACGGTGATCTCACAGGGGACGCACCGGAGTCCCACTCTCGACTCCATCTTGACAGCACACCTTCCACCTCCGATTTCACCAGACTGTATGAATATTTAGTACGCAGATGATATCAGCCAGGTGATCTCATCACGCTCCACGAACCCCAGATGGCAAGCAAGAACTACCGAACGTGAAATTTAATATATAAACGACTTTGAGAAAAATTGGAAGATTAAGACCAATGTCACAAAGTTCAAGATTATATCAATCCTAAGAAGGAGAAAAAGATCAAATTAACGTCGACGGAATCGAGTACCAATACTCAACCAAGGAACTGTGTTAGGCCTACACATAAGTACAAGAGGATACCACAACCATATACAAACCAGGACAGCCAAGGCAAAATCAAGCCTAAGACTGATTTACAACCTTAAGAATTTAAGTTTAAAAAGAAAGAGGACGTCCTGGTATATCCACCGATACCATTGCACACCACCTCGAAATCTTGCAAAAAGAAGCTACAACGAGTTCAAAATAAGGCGGCTTATTTGATCACAGATACAAGAAGAATGGATGGAAAAGAAACCCAGAAATAATAGAAACGGCCAATATCGACCCAATAAATAAAACCATGGAAAAGAGTGAAAAGAATATATGGATAAAAATAGAAGAAAAGCTCGAAGATACGAGCGAAGAGTTAACGATACCACAAAGAAACCGAGTCCGGAAAAAAACAATTCCCGAGTAGCAGGCACTGCCTACTACAGGAGGAACACCCGATCCTAACGTGGACAATAAAAAACCAAGAGGAACAAAGAATAACCCAAGCATACCTACAAGAAAAAGGCATGAATGACTTAAATAAATATAATATACTCGTATATATGTGAGAATGGGAGGAGGAAGTAAAAATCCGGAAAGTACACTGAAGTTCTCTATTGACGTTTCGCTTTTTGGCTTCTTCAGAATTGAACTAAACGAAGAACGCGAGATCGCTCCACATATATGCAGCAGATTTATCACGGGTTACTCTGGCTCAACCCTCGTAGTCTTCTCTGGTTGGATTTGTCGAGCCTTAATCTTTCAGCTTCGTGTCTGATGAACCGTCCCGGTCCATTAGCAAACCGAAAAGAAATCCGCTCGGTGATTAGTTGACCTGTCGGAAACATATATATATATATATATATATATATATATATATATATATATATATATATATATATATATATATATATAAAGTCAATGATAATTAATTAGAAGAACGCTACCCGAAAAGGTACTCTACTGAAAACTACAAAGTGAATTAGAATGTTCAAGAATAATGAATAGAAGTAAGAACAAATCAAACTCAGAAAGAATATACAAACAAAGAAATCCACTCTCACACACAACTACTCTCCATCCCAAAACCCAATTATTATTATTATTGTTATTTAAAAAAAACTTAACGACCAGGTGGATAGACAGCGCGACAGAGACGCCGAGATTACGGAAGAAGAACTACTCGGCGCGCTCCGCTCATTCCGTCAAAAAGCCCCAGGACAATCGGGGCTGACAAAGTTAAACTTTGAAAAGGCACCAACCAATGTCATCGAAGGGATGTGAAGAATATATGACGCCTGTCTGAACACGGGATACTTCCAGATGCTTATAAAAGGGCCAAGAGGATTTTCTTGCCTTAGCACGGAAAGGACCCAATGTTGAAGGAGATCTACCGGTCAATTTCACTGCTAGAATTTGGCGGGAGGCTCTTCGAGAAGATCCTCAACCGAAGACTAGTGTCTCACCTGGAGGAGAACTCCCTCTTCAACCCATATCAATTCGGATTTAGAAGAAAGCGAAGTACGGATATGGTGATTAATGTCATCACGGAAAAGCTAACCCAAGCAAAATGTGAAACAAGTTACGTGAACATTGTTTGTGGGGATGTATCAAAGGCGTTTGATAAGTGGTGGGAACAGGAAATGCAGTACAAGATCTTACGACGGGGCTTAAGTCAAAACTTAGAAAGAACTCTCTGTGACTATGTCATGGAGAGAGTGGCATATATCACTTTAGGGTGCACGGACGGAGCAAAGTCTCCGCTCACTGTGGGCTTCCCACACCTGTCCCTCACTCTCTACTTAATTTACACCGCTGATGTTCCAGCCCCTGTGAACCCGACTTGCCTCAACATTCAATTCACCGATGATTTCAGAACTTTAACACCTACGAGGTCCGGTGCAAAATACCCACGAACCAATAATAGTTTAAAGTAGTCCCCGTAGCCAGGAGACTACTATACGACGTCAGAGTAGGGGATAGACGGTCTCCCTACACCACGGAGTGCAATGTACCCGAAATGAAGATTACTTCAACCGAGTACAGAATACACGGCGCTAAAGAATTACTAAGGCCACAGCTGCAGTCAGAACTCTATCCACGTTCAGAAATCTCCGTGAAACCAATAAGAAAAATAGCTACAATGCATTTGTAAGATCGACGCTGCTATACCCCTCGTCCGCGCTCTCGTGTGTCTCGAAGACACAAAAGAAGAAACTACAAGTGGTGCAGAACATATTGTATGTACCTAATTACAGGTACACTCAGGTGAGAAAGAAGGCGCCAGGAAGAGCTGCACCGGAAGGCAGGGTTTAGGTCCCATTAACGTTGCCATAGAGGAACGGACAAGGAGTATGCAGGAACTGGTTAATCGAGAATTGAACGAGGATATCGTCCAAATGATTAACAAGAACAGAAGAGGTATAAGTCGCGCCAGATTTTCGAGTTCCGCTGGGATTTTAACTGGCGGAGCAGAAGTGCCGTTCTACACATGAGAATAAGAATGTTTTTTACCCAAACCATTGACAAATAAAACCGATCAAGAAAAGAAAACCTAATTACGAAAACTCACCAATTTCTACAAGAATTCACCGAATATCGACAACAAATTCACCGATGAAGATCTAACTATAACGAAGAAGACATGAAAGAAAAACCAAAAGACACGATTTACACTTACTATAAAATATACAAAAAAACAAAACAAAGACACTAAGCATAATACTAAAGTAATTTATTATTACAACAGCAAATGCGCATAACATATCCAAGAACATTAATTTTATAGAAGACAAATGGCTTGAACGCCATAATAATATAAACTATCTCAAAGACAACAAAGGAACCACATAACAAGAAAGTATTTAAAAGCGATAGGCCTATCACCAGGCACTTAGCATCTCTTCTTTGCACCCTACCACACTTCATTCTCTTTTTACCACTTGTCTATTTTCAGCTATCTGCCTCCACACCCTTTCTTTGTTCCCTATCTACACCTACCCACTTACATCAATTTAAATTCAATTCAAATTCACCATTCTGCCCTGAAGATGACCTATTGTTATGTCGGAAGGTGGCTAGGCAATTAAATTTATGCCTCTTCCGAGCAATTATCCTCGCCTAGAGCCATCTGTTGAGACTATAGTCAAAGCTATAAGAAAGCTGCAGCCAAAAGTAAACAATGCAGCCCTTGCTGTCGACTTCAATGAATCATATATATATATATATATATATATATATATATATATATATATATATATATATATATATATATATATATATATATATATATATCATCACTAATTCTATAATTTAAGAAGGGGATTTTTTTGAGTATTTGAATAATAATTTTCATCTTAGTTTAGTTTTGACTTTATTTTCATCTATCTTTCTATAACTCTATATTTTAGCAACGTGATATGATATTTTGAAAGGGGGGAAATTTAGTGTAGAGTTCATTTTTAAAATGATTATAATTGGCGAAGTTCAGAAAATGTCTAAAAATTTAACCATGGCTGCTTTTTGTAGGATTTAAATTTTAATTTTAGTAGCGAAGCGCAAGCTCCCCCCGTAGGGGTGAGTGACAAAGCCATTGCCTGGTATATATATATATATATATATATATATATATATATATATATAGAGAGAGAGAGAGAGAGAGAGAGAGAGAGAGAGAGAGAGAGAGAGAGAGAGATAGAGATAGAGAGAGAGAGAGAGAGAGAGAGAGAGAGAGAGAGAGAGAGAGAGAGAGGAAAGAGAGAATGTGAACATAAAAAATGTTGAGTGAAAGAATGAGAATAGAGAAAAAGAGAGAATGAGAAAAGTGTGTATGTGTGTGTGAGCGAGAGAGAGAGAGTGGGGGGGGTGGATGAGAGATCACTAATTCCTCCCGAATAAAAGTAGTTTGATCTAAAATTTCAGTAAGAGGTTTCATCAAATATGAATCTGCGCTTACTATCTCCATTTAACTCCATAAATAAGTAATTAATCCACGATTTAATCATTTTTTTCCCTGCTGGCACATATAGGAGTATTCCACTCATGGCAAAATTTTTTAGACTAATATATTATTTTATTTTTTCATTCGTTTTAAAAATTGACGTGATAGGAATAATTATTCGAATATTTAAGTTATTTCAGGTTGATTTAAAAGTCATCAATTCAAAACTAAAATCGTGTTATGGTTGTATAGGTCATAGGAGGAGGTGAGTTTTGGTCTCTGGACCTTTGAACTATTCGATCAAAAGGGCAAAGTGATGACAAATACTATGGTTTAAATGAATGGTTTTGTGTTATAATAATACTATGTAATAATTTATTTTCCTCGCAAGTGTGCTATTTTCCAACTCTTTTTATTACAAAACAATAGAAAATAGCAATTGTTTTAAACTTTGTTTTGTAGATTGATTGATGAAATATTTACTAAAAATACTCAAATTAGGCTTTTTTATCCATTGCAGAGCTAAAAACAAAAACACAGTTAAATTTATACAATTTTATTGAAAATTCTACAAGAAAAAATATTAAAAGTAAAAAAGTTAGAATTTAAACGTTTGCTCTCAGACTGTCTCTCATATTCTCCTTGATCCTGTTAAAATGGATATCAAGGATGTGCACTTTCAGGGACATCCTGCAGCCCATTTGGCCATAGCTTTTCACTGAGTTCTCACTTAGGAACACATTAGTGCCAGGCTTCTTTTTCTTGTTTAGAAAGCTTTTCAGAGAATTATAAACACTATTATATTCCTTAATTGTAGTCCAACAAAGACACCAGCTTTCATATTTGCCTGAGTGTTTGGGAAAGAAATTTTGAAGGTACTTGAAGGCTACAGACTCTTCGTTAAGAGTTCTAACAAACTGCTTTACGAGACCGAGTTTTAAATGGAATGGAAGGAACACCTTTTGAGGGCTTAACAATTGCTCAAGTTTGACATTATGCATTCCAACAGAGAACTTATTCCTCGTGGCCAGGGCTTCTTGTGGTAATGTGCTCCCATATCCTTGCTGTCACCAAAGCAGAACCCACATGGAAACTTGGTAAAACCTTCCTGGAAACCTAATCACTTCTCAGCCATACTCTCCTAATTCAAATCTTGCGGCTGGAGCTTGATACTGCTGTAGTCCTCCTTGAGATATACCGAATGAGCCAAGAAAATGAATGAATGCATATTCTAATTATCGAGAAGTAGAGCTTTAATGCTTCTTGACGAGTTGTCAATGAAGAGCCTACACTAATCTGAATTATGTATAATTCCAATAGCATCAAACATACCAGATACACTATCGCAGTAGCCTAGCCTAGATAAGGTGTCGGCGAACCCTGGCACGCGTGCCAAACTTGGCACGTGAAGAGATTTTTCCTCTTCTATAAGCAACGATATGATCACATTAAAAAGTATATATATTAAAATTGCATATTTTCTAATGATAAAATTTAATATATTTCTTTTAACGCATATTTACCGTACTTTGGGGGCCTATCGACCTAGGTTTGTTGACCATGTTAGATTATGTACATTGGGCATTATAGTTGCTTGGCACTCAAGACCAGAAATTATATTTTTTTAATGGAATTGGCACGCAAAAACAAAAGGTTTTCTGACTCCTGGCTTGTCACCTACACATATTCATTAAGCTGCACATATTCTTTGAGCCTTGAAATCAAAAGCTCTGCATTTGACTGTGACAAGCCAAGATTTCTGACAATGTCATTGAGGTCGCTTTGGTTTGGATAGTATGGATTCGTCTTAACTGCCATATCTCTGACACTGTAGCTTAAATCCATGTGATATTTAATATTTTATCTTTACAAGAAACACTTTTCTTTGCACCCAACTTTCAGACACGCCAACTCTTTGCGCCTAAATTCTCGATATACTAACTGGCGTGCCAAAGTATGCTTTGTATGCTTCGCACATTTTCATAGATGCTGTTGCAGCGAACCTTTTTGCCCTTGTTTCGATGAACCTGTCCGCACATATAACAAAATGCATCTGGAGAATGATGGTAGTCTCTTGACGCTATTTCTATTCTGATGTGTTCACTATGATAGCAAGAACTAAAATGGTTGCTGATCAGTGCATTCCTGTATAAAGTTTTCGGAAGTAATATTTCAGAAGTTTCCAGGGATGTGTTCTGGCAGGTTCTGAAGCAATCTTGAAACTTCATAAAATCCATCTGAATTCTAGAAATTCCTCATTAAATCTAAAATGTTTTGGAAGGTTTTATTAAAACAAATATTAGTCTAAAACATTAGAATTCTTTTTTAAAATAAGATTTACAATTTTCTACCAGCCTAAAGTCTTTTATATATTCTAGATTTTTTCCAAAATTAATAATACTCTAGCATTATTTTCCCAATGGGCAAATTTTAAAATTCAGTGGCCTACCTAGAAAAGCAAAGTGAAGGCGCCCACTGAGGCGGAGACTTTTGGACAAAGGTCTCAAGTCGAGAAGGGCTGCGAAGTAGTCTCATCTCTTCCCCCCTCCCGCATATTTAGGCTCCACCTTTGTAGAAAATATAAAGAATGTATTGTTGAAGACTAAGGCAAAGTGATTTTCTCTGATGAAGAACCCTTCCGCTTGTTTGAAGCTTCTGGAAAATCTTTCGTTAGAACGAGAAAAGGGGAGCACTTTCACGAGTCACGTTTCGTGTTCGCAGTTGAGCATTAGGACTCTGAAAGTCTGGAGTTGTTTCTCATCTAAGTGAACTGGAGCACTAACAATTATGCCCAAGAACAACGTGCTTCATTAGCACATTTTTACAACAGTTCAGAACCGATTTGCGGATGATAACTGCATTTTTCAGCATGATGGTACACCTCGTGACAAAGCGAAAGCAATAACGAAGTTCTTGGCTGAAAATAACACTAGTTTTGGGACTCTATGGAGGTGATTCGCCAGATTTGAACCCAATAGATAATTTATGGGTGAAAAACAAACTGGCGGTTGATAAACAAAAGGAACTCAATTGTGAGCAGCTTCAGGTGCCCTTTGAACCCAACTTAAGCAATATCAGTCAAGATATCATCACAACTTTGGTTTCTATTGAAAAACAAGAATCATCATTGTAAATATTAACTGCTCGCATCAATTCACTGTATTTATTATTAAAATGGGTTTGGGTAATATATTTTATATTTCACCTTCAAATTATGATACGAACATACGTACATAATCAAAAAACAACGTTTAATTAGTTCGAATAATTTTATTATATAAAAAAAATATAGTAGTCTCAAAACTTTTGGCCATGACTCTACGTTATCTTCGTCTAAGATTTCGCTAATCAACAATTAGTACTCGCAATTTCTAAGCGTCTAGATGGCGCTAAAGGAGATGAATACACTTAAATTAGGTCATTCTGCATTTTATTTTTCCAAAAATAAATTAAAGTTTTATAATTTACAAAAGTTTGGTGGAGAAGCAACTTTCATCCCCATAATACTTGAATTAACAACCAATGGTACAAAGATGTTCCCGAAGATCAACAACTACAAACGATCCAGGCGTTTCCCTACAAGAACCATAGCCATGGTTCATCGTGCCCAATTAACGATGTGGCTTGAATACCATCACCACATATGTATATGGTGACATGACCTTGAACCTTCCTAGATCAAAATCCCTATATCATAGGCGTGATCCTCACTTTTATCCTATTCTATGATGAGGATCACCAATCCTATGAAACTTATAGATGCCCCAGAATTAGTACCTGTTCAAATTCTTGGCCATGACTTAGGCCTAATGATCGACCGGGGATCCTATTGGTTTCTTAATAAGTTGAGAAACCCAAACTGGCAGACAACTAAACACTTACGCCTACACGCGTTTAACGCGACAGTTTGGGGAACAACGCAGTCTTCACAGTAGGGCGCAGGCAAGTGCTGCATCAAATGGCGGTGTGTCCCGCGAGTGTGTCCAATTTGGAGGCAACAGAAAGCGACCTGAAGCCGTCGCAGCATTTGGGGGTAGGTCTATGGGAACAGTCGCCGTGCAATGGCACGCAACTTTAAGTTCCCCTCGACTGTCTCCCATCTTCTTTGCCAAGCAGACCGGACAGCTGCCCGTATTCCTGCCGTGTAATCGGTGTGAGGAAGAGCGAAACGCTGGTCTGGTAGCACAGTACTCGAGGACTCTTTGTAGCCCTCACCGGCGCGCTTATTCCCCGCAAGTCCTACATGTCCAGGAACCCAGCAGAATATAATCTAAGCATCTGCCCTGCTCGCCAAAACCGTGGCGCCACGGATATCGAGAACCAGGGGATGCGGAGATTCCAATGCCCCGAGAGCACTCAGGGCGCTTTGTGAGTCGCTATAAATCACAATCCGGTCTCCGAACCGGGCACTTCGCGTTATTTCCCGTACCAAGCGCTGTATTGCAACCAGCTTGTCCGTGAAGACAGATGCAGCGTCTGACAGAGTCCCGCTGACTTCAAATAGAGGGCATACGTCGTGAAAAATGGCTTACTATTGGTACAGGGTGCGGCAGAAATACCTCATACATTTTTACCTTCCACATTTTAAACTTTCACCTATGTGTTGCTAATGAACTTATGCAAGTGCCAATGATGTTTTCATTTAGCTAATGACTTACCATCTTTTTCAGATCCCCTCATCAAGCAATATGGTTTGTCATTAGCTAAATGAAAACATCATTGGCACTTGCCTAGGTTCATTAGCAACACATAGGTGAAAGTTTAAAATGTGGTAGGTATTTATGCTGCACCCTAAACTTGGAATCATCCGTATACACTGGCACGGTTCCAGCGTGACACAAAGTGTGTCCCAAAAGGTCGAACGCAATACTCCCAGCGCTATAGAAGCTTTGGGAGCAGAGGCGTGGCGACAAATTTTCAAAATTTTCCTAGCCCTAAACCCAAAGAGTTTAGGGTATGACTGGCGACTCTCAGAGGCATAGGAACCGTCGGGATCAGCTGCAGATGCAGTGAAACTTGTTGACGACTGAGGGAGGCCCTGGATTTGGGCGTGCAGACGAAAAATGCACAGTGCACAGCGTAGAGCGAGTGGCATCTCCCCAGCCTTGAGACATAGTCTCTCAATGGTGGAAGTGCTGAAGGCACCGGTCGCAAGGCGAAGGTCGGTGTGGTGGATAGAGTCCACCTTCCGCAATACACGCTGGGCTGTGGGTGCATAAAACTCGCATCTGCAGTCGAACTTCGAACGAACAAAGGTTCAATCAAAAAGTAAGGTAGTATCCCTATCAGCGCCCCAAGCGTTGAACGTCACGGAACGAAGAATATCAATAGCGCGGGTACAAGAGACCCTAAGACAGCGAATATGAGCCTCCCAGGTTAGGCGTCGGTCAAATACAAGACCAAGGAAACGGTGCGATTTAACCACTTCCAGGCGCACCCCATTAAGAAACGAATCTGGGTCGGGGTGGAGCCGTGAATGGAGGCAGAAGTGCACCACCTTAGTTCCTGGCCAAAGAAAACTGAAACCTGTGCGCTTCGGCATTGCGAGAGACGCGGTTCAATGCCTGTTGGGAGTCGACGCTCTAGAGTTGGCATCTGGGCCACGCCAAAAGAGATCGAAAGGTTGTCCACGTAGAGCGTAGCGAGAACATCTTCGGGCAGCATCGAGGTGATCATGTTGATGCTCAGGGCAAAGAGTGTGACACTGACGACAGTTCTCTGCGGGACACCCTCTTCCTGCTCCATTTGGCCGGAGAGGGCTTCATCTACCAGTACGCGGAATAGACGATCTTGCAAACATTCAGATATAAACATTGGGAGGCGTCTCCCCGCCCCCATCGTTTGGAGAGTTTCCATGATACCGTATCACCATGCGGTATCATAGTCCTTCTCTAGATTACAAAACACAGTAATGTAGTGCTGTCTACAAAAGAAGGCCCCGCAGATGGCATTTTCCAGTCAGTGTAGAGCATCCGACGTAGAGTGCAACTTGTGGAATCCGTACTGTGCAGAAGACAGATGGCCTCCGCTGTCCAGAAAAAAAGTTAATCTAACATTTACTAATTTTTCCATCAACTTGCACACGCAGGAGGTTCGAAAAATTCGGCGGAAACCGGCTGGGGTAGAGTGATCTTTCCCTGGTTTACGAAAAGCGAGCATAGTAGCGATTCGTCAGGAATCTGGGAGTATAGCCTCTACATAGGTCCTGTTAAACAAATCTAACAGAAAGGCGATGCCTTGCTCACCCAGGTGTCAAAGCATGGCCTCTGAAGGAGGCGAAATAAAAATGTACTGAAGACCAGGGTTTAGGAGTGGAAGTAGCCGGGCGACACCATCTGATTCCCAATTGTTGACTTAGAAGAACTTCTTGTAGTATGTTAAATAGGAGCAAAACTCTTCTCCATCCTTGTCTGCGGGGAGTTTTAGTGAAGACACTTGAGCCTGTTCATTCCGAGATCCTACGGAGTTTATCTCAACTTGGCCACAGATTATCTCTCTCTCGTGCTGCCTAATTCTTTCTCTCTTTTCTGCTTCTCTCTGCACTTGCATCTTTTTTTCTTCTATTTGTGTTTTTCTTTCTTCGGCTTCTCTCTGTGCTTTTCTTTCCGCACGTTCGTTACGTTCCTCTTCCTGAACGTAAGCGATTAACTCTTTCCCAGATAAGCCTAGGATCTGCCCTTGCTTATGAAAGCGATCAAATGAAGACATCCCCGATATGCTACTTTCGACCTTTGCAGACGAAAAAGCTACAAGAGCTATTGAAGTTTTTTCCAGGAAAATATACACTCTACTAACGAAAAAAATATTAAAAATTCCTGGTAAAAATTGGGCGAACTCTCAAAAAAACTGACTAGCGAGAGAATCTGACTCACGACACAAAAAAAAGGCGGTTACTAGTACCGCTAAGCTAGGATCCACTTTTAAGGAACTAGGATAACTGTGGACTCACCACACAAGAATGAGATTAAAAAATGGTCAGTACCCATCAATCCCGCACCCCCCCCCAAAAAAAAAAAAAAAAAATTGTCCTAATATATTGGTGTTCAAATATTCTTGGCAATGCAGATGCTATTAATTGAACTTAGAACTTAGTGATTCAAAATCATGTAGGGCAGATTCTTCCAAATACCCAAAGCCTGACGCCAAATTATATATATATATATATATATATATATATATATATATATATATATATATATATATATATATATATATATATATATATTATATATATATATATATATATATATATATATATATATATATATATATATATATATATATATATATATATATATATATATATATCGAAGTATGGCCAAGTATACGGGAATGGACGCACTCAGGCTCTTAAGGTTGGCTAAGCAAGGCAACAAAGGTTATTGTTCTAAGAGTGCGATTTGAATATATATATATATATATACACACATATACACAAGAATAAGACAGAATTAGGTTCCGAGTACTGATTGGATAACCAGGGTTTTTAAATGATTATTAATGGTGATTTGGTGTGGGTGAGAGATTCAGTTCCTTTGAACCTCGAAAGTAAAGCGGGGCGAACTTGGGGGAGCTTGGTGACCTTGATTACTCACGGGTGTAGACGGGAACCCAAAGAGGGTGATGCTACGTTCTCCATACTCTGATTTTGTTATGTGTGGGCCTCTTGTCCTCAAGAGTTCCCCGGACGAACTTCAGAGGGGGTCAAGAGGTCATCAGAAGAACTTCGGGGGACGGCTTCTCCAATCCTTGATCTGAAGTCGGTTGAGAAAGGCTGACGTTGTCTCAAATGACTTTTGTCTCCCTGACCCGAAGTTACGAGTGTTATTTCCAGCTCTTCCGTGGCCTGCGACAGTCACTAGACAATTCTCGGGCGAGAATATCGTTCAAGCGAATCTCCGTTCGGGGAAGCGTCGTCTAAGTGAATCTGCGGGTAATGCTTGTTTTTGTGTATAGAAAAGAAAGAGGGATCACTGTGTAACACAGGCGAACAGGCAGTCATAGAGGAAAGGTTGCGGAAATCAATTGAGAAAAGATATCAAGAGTTGATAGGTCGGTGGCTAGAAACTAGAAATCGATGCGTGGTGTTGGTGTGGATACTTTGGTCTCGAGGTTTTGTGACTGGACGACGGTTGGAGGTTGGTCAGGAAGGCGAGGCTGTCTGCTCAGTCGGAAACGCGTTATTCATGATGCCTTTAGTTTATGCGAAGAACGGAAGTGTTGCGGGTCGTCATGGCCCACGAGGTATCATGGTGCCATCGCATACCTTCTTACATGTAGTGCTGTGTATAATGGGTCTCTGGCGAGTTCCCCGAGTTGTTTTGTGAGTCTGGTGTGAACGTATGTTTTGAGAGGTACTAATTTGTTGTTGTTGTGTAGTGCGGCCATTCTTGAGTACAAAAGAGAGCGACAAGCGCGCTTCGTAGCAGAGTTCTGAATGCGCTGAGCCTTCCAATTCCACGTGTCACTCGCGTCTACGAGTGACAGCAGGGCGTACGTGAGAATAGGTCGCACGAGTGCTTTGTAAAGGTGTAACTTTAGTTTTTTGCCCGCAGAGTAAAACCTGTTGGGCGGTGTTTTTGTTCGTGAGGCTCTTGCTTGTGTTATGTCCGGTTGTATATTGAACCTGAGGGTCTTCTCAAAAGTTACCCCAAGGATTTTAGTACATTGTGTGTATTCGAGCCTTGTTGGGTTTAGGTGGTTCATGTCTGGTGTGTGTGAGAAGATTTGTAGGTTGTGCATGAAGTGATCTCTAGCGCCGTAGAGTGTCATCTGTGTCTTCTGAGGATTCGTGGCAATCAGCCATTTATCCTCATAATCTGTCTTATGGTCTAGTATTGTTTGTGCGTGGAGCGCGATTTCTTCTGGACCACGGCCACTGACGAGAATGGTCTCGTCATCGGCGTAGGCCACTGTGTATGTGTGACAGTAGTTTCCGGATGGACGTTGGGTGTCGTTTTTGAACATAATATATAGTGTGGGTGCCAGTACGCTTCCTTGAGGAACGCTTGGGCGTGGTGTAAAGGGTCGTGAGAGGATATTATTGTATTTTATGTGGCATCTCCATTCAGTGAGGTAGTGCGAGAGGAGCCTTCTGGTGCAGAGAGGTAACTCCGTATTGTTGGCGAGTTTCCAACGGAGTCCCTCGTGCCACACTTTATCGAAGGCCTTCTCCACGTCTTTGCTGAAGGAGAGAGTCTTCTGATGTACCTGGCGTTTTTTTTTGTATTCTGTCGTGAACGATAGTCACGGCGGCCTGAGTGGACCGGCCTCTCCTAAACCCATATTGGAGGGGGGAGAACCAGTCCCCCTCTTCCAGGTACTCCCGTAGGCGGCAGTTGATTATTTGTTCGAGTATTTTGCCTAGGTGCTCTAATAGAGCAATATGCCTGTAGTTGTTTGGGTGTTTTGGGTCTTTGTTCGGTTTGTGTAGAAGTATGTTGTGAGAGACTGAATACTTAAGGGAAGTGGCCTGAGGCTAGTGAAGCGTTAAATAGGTGTGTAAGTGTGGGATATATGTTTGCGTGGAGGTTGTGTATTAGTGTGGCTGGTAGCCTGGAGGGACCGGGGGCGCGTTTTGGTGTTGGTTTAATGTAGTGTTTTGTTTCCTCGACGGTGATTGGAGTGGTTAATATAGATGTGTAGTCGAGCAGCTCTATTCGTATCAGGGAGGTGGGTCTTGCTCGTGAGCGTGGGCCCGACACCACTCCTGGACTTCCTGGAAGGGCTTCCGCGCGTGTGGTTTGGGTAGGTTGTGTGTGTGTACTGTGTCCCAGTGGGACCTAAATGCGTCTAGGATAACGTTAGTGTCTGTGAGTGTTTGGTTGTTTACTTGGAGGGTGATGGGTTTGCATGGATCAGTGCCTAACATCCTTTTTACGTCCTGCCAAAAGAAGGAAGGGCCCTTGCAACAGGTATCATCCGCGATGCGGACGACTACTCGCCACTGCCGGTTCCTATCTAGCTGCACGCACTGTAGGATGCGGGCACGTAAGTGATTTATGTTGTGTTGTCGTGGGCCTCTAGTGTAGTGATTATTGTACTGTGTGATGAGTCTCTGAGTGTGTATGTAAAATGTTAAATGTTTTATGCAAATGTAATTTTTTGTGGTGAGTATAGGTTGCGTGTTGTCTTTATAGTGTTTAAGATTGAGCACCAGTGGTCGTTTAACAGGTCTGGATTGGTGTACTCCTGGTTAAGGTTTTGTTGCGTGTTTTCTGTTATGTGTCTCCTGAACTCTTCCCAGTTTGTGCTTTTGTAATCGTAGAGGTGGTGTAGGTATTAATATGGGAGATGTGGATATGATGAGGCATATCGGTATGTGTTCAGAGAGTACGTGGGGACCCGGCGATATCTGTGTGTAGAAGCGTGTAGCGTGGACGTTGCGGAAGACAACGTCCGGGGACGTGGTACCTCCGTGAAGACCGAAGAATGTGTGGAAGGCAGGGCCTATGTGCTTGCAGCGATAACGCCGCAATGCACCGGCCAGGTACCTTCCTGCGTCATTCCTGCTGTTGGAAAGGAGTGTCGAGTGAAAAGCGTTGAGGTCCCCCGCGAAGAAGATAGAGAGGTTATGGTTAGATAGGGACCGGAGTGGGACTTCTCTTTTAACTGTAAAACGTGGTGGTCTGTAGTGTGTATCCACTAGAATGGGGGCGGAGCTTGTCTCTATCTTTCAGGCTAGAAAGGAGTCGTCTTGTGTTTGGATGAAAGAGTGGTGTATGGAGCGCTTTACTAGGATCGCTGATCTTAGGTGCCGCGCCTGTGGAGATAGGTAAGTGTGGTAGCCTGCGATGCGGAGTCTGTTGTTGGGAGGAAGTAGGCAAGTTGAGTTCAGGAGTAGTATGTCCGGTCTTTGTGTGTTTAGTACCCAGTTGACAACCGTATAGCAAATAACGTGTCTGCTGCGTACGTTTAGCTGTGTCACGTTGATGCGACATATTGTCGTGGGCGGAGTGCGCGGGATGCTGATTTTCCCGGTACCGTTCCTCTCTCCTTGGTTATTGCCCAGGAGGCGTGAGGAGCCAGTACCTTTACCCGTGTTGGCTGTTGTTTATGGGGGTTATCAGCGGTGTTGTTGGGTGGGCAGGCCGTGGTGGAGGGAAGAGTGTGTTCTGTGGAAGCAGGTATCGAGGTAGCAGGCTTGGAAGCAGGGTTGGGAAGGGTAGAGTCTAGGAGGGGGGAGTTAGTACCAGAGTAGAGCTAGGAGATGAGAGGCTAGAGATAGTAGGAGAGGTGCAGATTATGATAGGTGACGTGTTGTGGGAGAGAGGAAGTTGGGTTGAAGGAGGGGTGGAAGGGGGAGGAGTAGTAACAGCAGGAGGGGGGGTTGGCTTTGCCCGTGGTTGTGTGTGCGGGAGGGGGGTTGTGGTAGGGTTTTTTGTTTGGTACGGTGTGTTGTGGGTGTTGTGTTGGGCTGAGGGAAGGTGTAGGTTGTGGTGTCAGTGGGAGTGGGGTTGGAGGCTGTGGAAGGGGGGCTGGGGACGGTTGGAGGGGGGTTGGTGGCGGTAGGGGGAAGAGTGGAGGTTGCCGAGGGAAGATTTCTGGAGATAGGAGGGAGTTTTGATAAAGAGGTGGAAGGAGTGGGGGCAGGAGAGGGAGTTGGGAGAGAGGTGGTTGCAGTAGGAGGAGGGGTAGGTAAGGAAGGCGCAGTGGTGAAAGGTGCAGGGACAGATGGCGGGAGGAGGTGGGAGCGTAGTGAAGGTGGGGGCCGGTGGGTCCAAGTGGAGAGGTGTGCGTGCCCACCGTAGTGGGGAGGAGTGTCGTCTTCTATTTGTGTGCTCGTCGATTAGAGCGAACACCTTCTCAGAGAAGGTGATCTGCTCAATTCCGTGTGAGGCGAATAGTGTGTTTAGTATGTTTGCGTATTGTCGGGGTCACCCCTTGACATGTCTTTTGCCACCGTTAAGAGCAAGGCGGCCAGGTGCATCTTCCGGTTTGTGGTCTCGTTAGTTATGTGATGTGGAGTGGGGGTGTGGGGGGTGGGGGGGAAGGGGTGTCGGTAGTAGTGGGGGTCTCTGAGTGTAATGTGCTAGGGTGGGGGCGGATGACGGGATATCTGGGTGAGTTGGGGGTGCTGCTGGGGTGGAACAGGGGGAGGTGCGGACACCGTTGCGCCGGCAGCTGCGTCGAATGTTCTTGTGAGGGGAGAGGGGGGGTGCGGAGTGTGTGGTTGTGTTGATATGTTGTGGACGCCGTATAGCCACTACGGCATCATGGCGGGCCTTACTTAAGTAAGGGCATTTTGGATTGACGGCGACATGGTCGCCGCCACAATTGTAGCAGAGAAGTATGGTGGCTGTGCAGGTGGTGTAGTGGTGCCCCACTGCACTGCACTTTGAGCAGACTAGGTCTGCTTGACATGTACGTGCTACGTTTCTAGTTTTGTAACACCGATGGCTTTGTGTTGGTCTTATGTTATGTTGTGACTCCTTGTTATGTGGGTATGTTAGTGTGCCGCAAACCTTGATACCCTGGTCTAGCAGTAGTGTTTTGTTGTTTTCGTCGAACAGTGTGATCACTGCCCAGTGTTTAGTACGATTAAAGTACAGGTCTGTGATGACCTCCTCCCCATACATCTGTCTGAGGTGTGTGCGGTGGTCATCAGTGGAGAAGGCAAACCATAAGGGACTGGTCTTTGTAATGCGTATCTGGTATCTTTTTAGTACACCGTCGGGTAGTTTTGTTTGAAGATTTTGAGTGGCGAGTGTGTCAGCTGCGTTTGGGTGAAATGTTAGTGCGTCCTCCTGTGAGCGGATAACGAGCATGTGGCCTGTATGTGTTTTTATAATGTTTGTGATGGAGATGTCATGAGTAGCGGCTAAGTTTAGTAATGTATATTGGTCGTTCGTGGTGGGGCTCTTTTCTTTAGTGTGTAATAGTGTGAGGTGCGACGTGCTGATTGCCATATTGCTTTACCTTTACTTTTCTCTCTTTTGGGGAGTACCCCCACCCCGCCGATGATGACCCTGGAACATGACTCGGATGTGGTGAAGGATGATAGGTGAGTATGGACCTGGTTGGGCTCCTCAGAGGGTGTAAAAACATTGCGGACTTAATGATTGCTGAAGCCAGAATCAAATGACTCCAGTCGGGGTGCCGCCCCCTCTATTGGGTTTTGGATATTTAACAGTTACATCCGACTTCTCACAGAGAGGGTAGAGTCTCCCTCTGTGGTCTTGGACGGTGAGCGGAGGGTAGGGTGTTATGCCTCCCCGCGTTGGTAACTGAATCCCAATCCAGGTTGCTCCTTCCTTTGGGTTCCGCAGCGGGCTAAGCCTCACACCTCCTTTCCCCAAAATTTGCAATTATGCCCTTTCTAAGTAGAACAGCATAGTTGCAACGAAGCTATTATGTGTAGAGTCACATTCACAGAGCCAGATCACGGCGGGGCAGGGATGGGGGAGGGTTTAGCACGTCATATCATTATAACGTACTAGGGAAATAAAGGAATTATTCAGGGAGGGTGGGGGAATGGGGGGTAGCTCGAAGATCTCTTTAGGTCACGTAGGTAGCTGGCTAGCTGTAGGTTTCCGTCCACGGTATGGCTTCTTAGAAATCGGAGTGGTTTTGTAAGCGACTTGCCCTTGACTTTTTCTCCTTTGCCGGCTAAGACTTCTCTTAGAGCATCGAAACGAAGATTCTTCCAAGTGATATATGCGGGTAATCCTTGAGAGGGAGAGAGACCTTCTCTAATCTTCTTTATCGACCGGGGAAACAGAGCGTGTCCTTACGGGGAAGTGTGAGAGGCTAGGATCAGCGGGTCTGAAGGAACGACCAGGGGCTGGAGCTATTAAAGTTGTCTCGAAACGATCAGAGAAGGGCAATTGGAAAACCTACAAATAGACGAATAATCTCCCACCTCGGGGGTTCCCGAAGATTAAGACGGCGGGAAGATAACTTTCAATCACAGCGACATGCCTCGTTGTGAATTTCCCAGTGACCGGGCGGAAAGTCCCAAAAGGGTGAAGGTGAAGTCGGGGGAGGGGGTGGGAGTAAGGACTCGCTTTCTCTCACTGAGTAATATCTTAGGGGGGGAGGACTATTACTATTTTAGTGGTTCCCTCTACAAGCCCTTCTAGCCACTTCATGAGCAATGGAGGCTGTACTGACTCTCATTAAAGAAAATCTTGCAACCAACTCTCCTTTTCTCATCTCAAAAAACAATTGAAAAATAGGCCCAGACATCGCCACTCCATTGCAATAAAAAGGATGCAGTAAATACAAATCTTCGCATACATCCAAATGACCCTCCGTTTGATTATGTAAGCATTAGTTAAAGCAGGTTGTGCAGTCTTGCAACAATATTTCAATGACATTGAGCTATCTTTAGTCACCCAAACAGGACTATAAAATCATTTCTCTTAGCAGAAGGACCTCCTGAGAATATATAACGGAACCATTCAGCTACTTTGATCGCAATATTTTATTCAGTGGAGGATAAATAAATGTTCTTCCCTGCTCATATTGTCTATGGCACTCAATTATTCATCTCAGGTGATCTGTTTGTCACGATACAACGTCACAAGGAGGCAATGTACTCTCTTGGCCTCCTCACTTGTAGACCATTGTCTTCACAGGAGACTTTCACTACAAAACACCCGAAGTGTTGTGCACATATCTTTTTAATGTACATGCAAATATGCCACACTCTTCAACGTTGTATATAGGGCGGTATAAAGTCCTACAGAGATGCCAAAAAATCCTTTAAACTTCAAGTAAATAGAGGAAAGATTCGCGTACATCTTTCAAATTTGAAACCAACCTTTATATAAATGCAAGAAAATTCTTACACAAATAACATTCATGTAAAATTCAATGCATAAATACCTCATTGACGTCCTAGAAATGCGCTACGATGGAGTTTGTGAGCGAATACTTCCAAATCCATATTGAACTCCATATTATAATTGGTATTATACTCATTTATCGTAGTTTTCAATTTAACCCTTTTTCATAACTTCGTTCATGCAAGAACTTACGCTGATGTGTTCAACTATTGCATTCATCTTCTAGAGTTGAAATTTTATGTGTATTATCTTTTATTTTAGATTTATGTCAAATGCTTCTAATGGTTTATTTTTTTTAAATGAGGAGTTTACGTTAAGAGATTATGCATGGAGTAGTCTTAGGTCACAATGAATATAATACAATCAACTTTAGCTATTACTACTGAGGATTCACTTTGATGTGTGACTCACTACTGTTAGAAAGCAGCCTATAATATATTTAATCATTGTATCAATGATTCATTAGCACATCTAGTTAATACGTATATGTTTCGGTCATTAATTAGAAGTGTTCATTTTGATCAATTTTCCTCTTTTCTCTCTCTTTCTCCTTATTTATTTCCACTCAACTGAGAAATCCGGGTGATCAGTACCGATCCCTAACTGCCTCTTTCACTTGGGAGTGGCATTCTTTGCTCTAGTCTCGGTGGAGAAAGCAACCTTTTGTTGCGGCGACTTATTAAATAAACTCTTGAGATTAGATACATTCTTCCTAGAAGCTCAATTATCTGTTGGGGACAGGAAAAGCATTTCAAAATAAAATCTTCTATTTCCTTTCAAGGCGTGAATCTCTACCTCCATGAGATTACACAGGTCTAAAGGTACTCTATTTCTGGGCGGCAGACAAAATTATAGCTCTCCACCGATCACGTACTTCTTATATTATTGCCCCGCCGATGAACAATTCAAACTGTCATCTTTAATAAATCAACAGCGATTAATTATGACTGAGTCCGCCCAAGAGATTGACTCTCTCTTTAATTGCAAATGACTTTAGATTAGTTTTATAGGTGTAAATTGACATTCAATCGAACGTTAGTAAGTGACTACTATTTTCTTTATTTGATCGCCATTTCCTTAGGAATTGGTTCTGGTCTGTCATTTCAAGAGTCTCACCCAAATTTGTGTGTTTAACCTTATTCTCAAATCTAGTTCTGAAAAATGATATGGCTTGTAGTAAAAATACATCTTGTTCTCCTTATGTTCAAGAATGGATTCAATAATGGTACCACCGTTTATGGCGTGGTACTCCATTCCCCACCTGCACACACACTAATATATATATATATATATATATATATATATATATATATATATATATATATATATATATCGAAAATTATTTGCAATAGCGAATAATAATTATGCGGTTAAGATGGCAATTCTTGGCTAACTAGCTCTTCATCGAAGCCCTCGGAAAGAACTCTTCTTATATACATGAGAAGATAATACATAAAATAAGCCTGCTTGTTAAAGAGAATGGAAAATTTGTTTTAAACCCTAATTTTACATTCTCTTCGACAAGAAAGTATAATTAAAAAGGCCGATCGAAAGAGTTTTTTTGCTGTCTTAGAAAACTTATTTTATGCGTTATCTTCTTATGTATGTAAGAAGAGCTCTTTCCGAGGGCTTCTATGAAGAGCTAGTTAGCCAAGAATTGCCATCTTAACCGCATAATTATGATTGCGCTATTGCAAATAATCTCGATATATATATATATATATATATATATATATATATATATATATATATATATATATATATATATATATATATATATATATATATATTCAATAATGTTATTGAAAATTTAAAAAAAATATTTTAAGAAAAGATGATAATAAAAATTTTACGACCTACCCTTTAAAACTCCCTATAAAAGCGATAACTTTGAAGAAATCCTACACAAGGCTCCGAAAATTTGACGTCATCCAAATTCTTCTCCGTAAGCTCGTTTTGAATACTTTAGAAAGTGTCCGAAACGAAGTCATATAAACCAAATAAAAGTGTTATTCGGAGGCTCTCATGCATTAGGCGGATTGAAAATAAAGTTCGATAAAGCCGTACACGTGTCAACCTCGGTTATCTTTTCACTACCCATACTTCATTCATGATTGAAGTTATCGTAAATTCGTCTTGAGGAAGTTGAAATTTCTTGAGGTTTAGGACTGATGACGTGTATTTATACATTCCGATCTGTATGACAGATGATTTTTTCTGTCCTCTCACTTTGATCCTTAATTGCTATGTACATATTAAAAATATTTCTTCGTCACCTGAAGAATAGACGTAATTTAATATTAATCAAAACATGAATTTTGCTTTAAAAATTTGCATTTTCAATGGCACTACTCATATTTAATATTTATCCCTCTGCTAAAACTGAATATATTTGTGTGTTATAGGTGTAATAGGATAAAAAAGTGCAGCCGAAAGGATATTTTTGAAAAAAAGAGAAACCAATTAGGGCGTGTTAATTTTAACATGTGTCTATATATCCATACCATAATGTCTTGTGTGACGCTTCGATTCCTCTTTGATTCGCGTTCCCTTAAGTAATAATCTAAATCAAGTTATTATCCAGGGACTTAAATCCACTTCATTAGAGACAAGAAATAAAGAGCTTCCGAAGAATTAAAAACGTTCCACAAATTTCTCTCGACTATTCATGACCGACAAATTCAGACATTTGAATATTGTTAACCGTAATTAAGCGAACCATGAAAACAATAAACGAAAAGGAATGGAAAATGAGATAAAATTAGTTTGTTGATGTGGTATGCATTCGATTAGTTTTTAATTTACTGTAATTCTGTCATTTTAATTATTCGCTGTCGTCCGTTATTCGGAAAGAGCGCTTGTTGCCGACCGCTGGGTAAAAAGAAAATGAGTATTAATATTTACGTTTCGTTTGTAAATGAAACAATGATGAGTTTGGTCTGCACTTTTGAAGTGACGCTCGGGTTTTTTTTACGGACTTTGATCTAGCATTTGTGGGAGTATAATCAGACTTTGCGTCAGGTGGTTTACATGGCTTTCTTGTGTACGAACGAGGTGAAGGAGGTTTCTACGGCTTATATAACATCAATTCTTATCTTGGAGGTAAATATTGTTTACGCGGAGTTGTTACGTTCAGAACTGGCTGGATTATCTACGAAAAATAGCCTCTCATTACAGGTCACTTCAATGAAACTATATAAAACTGAGATACTCCTAAGTAACTTATAAATTTTTGCTTTCAAATCGAGTTCAAATTTTTTTTTAAGAATAGTTTTCTAGTAAAGATTCGTATATCGGTGAAAAAATGTTTAGGAACCATTCTTTTTTTTAATATGCCTCTTGCTTTAGTGGTAATCAGCTTAATAGATGGTGATGAATAGAAAAGTATGTCAATACATGAACGGCAATCTTACTATTAGCGTGGAATGAAAATAAGTCCCTTAACTCAATAAAGAAACCATTTTGAACTTTATCTCTCTTTTGGTTCGGTTATATAGTTTGTGGGTGAATATATCGTGATTGTACAATCATGGCCAAAAGTTATGAGCCTAATATATTTTTTATATATCAGAAAATTAATAGAAGTAATCAAACGTTGCATTTTGTTTTAATAGGTTTGTATCATAATTTGAAATTGCCGATCAACTTAACAATTCATTACCCAGATTCTTTCAACTTAACAATTCGTCACCCAAAGTTCTTCAGCTTAACAATTCGTCACCCAAAGTGAAAAACAGTTAATTTGCATACAGTCGATGCTTATGTTTATAGGAATAGAAAAACAATAAGTTTCAGGATTTATAAATAATCAAAAGCATTACTTCCAAATCGATCTCGCCACATAAATTCACTTAAATAGGTCTCTAATAATCTTCTATAACATCCGCGCATTTATTTTAATCTTCGCTTACAATTATTCCAATATGATTAAATAACATGAGTATGATGAACTCCTGCGTGGCGATCTACGAAATTGACGCTATAGTTAACTGTTTTATGCTGAAGACCGAGATCACGTTGAATATAACGATATGATTTCCATTCATCTGTGTGTAAAATTGAACCAGATCATACAACAGAGTTTATTATTCTAAGTAGTGTGACAGAATCTCTGCTTTATACTACCTCCATGTACCCAATAGCTGGATTAAAACTAATGACCACTAGCTCCAAAACGTGAATAAGATATTTTGGATCGTGTCCTCTGTGATATTTAACTTTATGGGAAACCACGATTTCATCAGCTTGTACAATAATTTTAAATCCTCCGAGTTGAATTGGATGTCTCAGAAAGTATTTTTGGCACACTTCGCGAAAAAATTTGAAAGCGTCAATAACAGTTTTTTTCTAAAATTCCCACCATAGTTACAGCATTTTTTACAGGTTCTTGTATGCACCGCAGATACATGATATGCAACCACACTTTGAATTTAAAACTTGAGTTCTCAAAGAACGATCCTTTTCTAATAGAAATGGTGCCTTTATATTTTCACATTGTCTATTATAGCAACGCCGCTGATATACGGTCTTTGAAGATGGTCGCTTTGACAAACTCATCTGCTCGTTGCAAAAAACATAATTCATTTGAGTCTTTATTAAATTTTTACTTTTGAAAGTATGTTATTATGGCCATAGTGTCATATGTACAATCAATGGCACAAGTGTTTCTCTGTACAAATTAATAGGAGCCATGAGGTTACAAATAAATATACTAAACTGTGGGTTAGTTTTAGGCGGAAAAGAGATGATTCTCCATTTCCACTTAGTCAAATGTAGGAAGTTTTCGTTGCTCTTCCATTTATAGTAAGGATTAATCTCTTGAACGGATCAGAATATGTATTTTTACTTTCTAGATTAGAATATATCCTTATTAAGCCTTCTAGGTATTGATATGACTATCTACTACCAATAAGAATATGCATATCGACCTTAAGCTTCACAGATTGAGTTAGTGTTATCGATATATCTTTATGATGCATAATGATGATATCTTTAGGATTCATATCTTTATGCATCCTTGAAACTTAACAATTCGTCACCCAGAATCCTACAACTTATCAATTACTGACCCAAAATCCTTCAACATAACAATTCGTCACCCAAATATCTTTGGTTGACGAATTGTTCAGTTGATCCGAAAGTGCTACTACAAACTATAATAGATAGGTATATGACAGTAGTTTGTGTTTGCATAGTGCCTTGAAGCAGGGAAGGTATATAATATTTTACCAAATTTATGTTTATTATTAAATATAAGATTTATTAACGTTTGGAACAATTTGGTGTTCATTTCAATGGTATACGAATGGCACAACTGCTTATGCAATTCCACATTTGAAGAAAAAATACTTAATTCATGGCCGCTCAAACTGGAAGAAAATAGCTCAGGATAATAACAGCTTCCCATATTGTAGTGTAATTAATAATAACACTAGAAAAGTTTATAATGTAAATAAAAGGGAAAATGGCGATAACAAAAGAAAGGCAGCAACCCCCCACTTCCACCCCCATATATTAAGGTGTACTATTGCAATGCTCGAATCATTCGAAATAAATTTAATGAACTAAATTTAATTAGTGATATCATTAGAACATTCTCGCCTTTCCTGGAACGTGGTTGCAAACAGAGACTCTCTCTCGTCATTTCGAATTCAGGGTTACACACAAATAAACAAGAAGGGACCCGTAAGAGAAGGAGGGGGTGTCTTGTTTTACTTAAAAATCGAAATAAAATACGAGGTTCTAAATCGATAACATAGCGAATCAATCTGGATAGAAATTAGCAATAAAGCTTTTTCTTTAGTTATAGGACTAGTATACAGAACATCATGAAGATGACTTTACACTAATTAAAGGTATTAATTCAACCAATAATTACAAAAATGTAAGTATTTTAGGGGATATCAATCTTCCGGAAGTTGATTGGTATATGATGAGTTCAGATTCGAATATATCTTAAACGCATCCATTTTTCGAGCACCCTACATGAGAAAACAAGACGCTTGATTTAGTTTTAAGTAGCAAGGAAACTTTAATAGATGTCCTTGAAGTTTAGGAACCACTCGGAAATTCGGATCACAACTTGTGGGATTTAACGTCAAATATGATTTCATTAAACAAAGAAAAGCGCAAAGGAAACTTAAATTCAAATGAGCAAACTTTCAAGCGATTAAAGATGAACTATAAGAATAGGATTGACCTGCATCAAGGATCTTCAGACTAGATCTATTCCTCCGAAAAACGGTTTAGAAGAATATACAAAGGACAAACCTTGGATTAAGTAAATTCTTAAGACTCTGTTAAGACAGAAACAGTCACTTTATATGCGGGTAAAAGGCAACCGGTTATTAAGGCATACATTTATTGACCTCCAATGACAGATAAAGATAGAAGTGAATGCAAATAAATGCAAGTACGAAAATAGATTAGCGGAAACATCACGCGATAATCCGAAAGCATTCTATAGGTACTATAGAACCCCGAAAATAAAGAGTCAGTTTAAATGCTAAAACGTTACGACCGATTAGTTTAAAATGATCTCGAAAACGATGCTATATTGAATATTTATTTTTCTTCACTTTTTAACAAGAATATACCGAATTTAAAATGATAAAAGCATAGAAAACATAAATAATAACATTTCCGAAAATGAATGAAATAATTGTTACGGCAGACGATGTAAAAATGTGCTTAATAAATTAAGTTCTGATAAAGTTAGCGGGATTGACGAAATGTAGGCACGAAGTATTAAGGAAGTTAAGAATGAAATTTCCGCTTTATTCGCTTTTCTTTTTAATCACTTTATGGAGGTAAATTTTGTTCCCAGGGATTGGAAACTGGGCAATGTTGTTTCCCTATTCAAAAAAGGTAGAAGTGAGGAAAGGAGAATTATTGGCCAGTAAGCTTATTTCACTTCTAGGTAAAATAATGGAGCCAATTAATGATTTAACCCATTAATTGATAAAGTTTAATAAGAGTAATGGGTCGCTAATTTTGTATTCAATGAACATAATTAAATATTTAGATGATGCGATATAAATTTAATTAAAGTAGCTTTGTTAAGAAAAAAGCCGTCCAAATAATTGGACGTTGTCCATTTAGGAAAAAAAATTACTTCTTCACTTCTGTAATTGAAAAGGATTTTCTGTATTGCAAGCGGTTGCTCGCTGCCTTAGTGTACTTGGTTCAAATCCCACCACAGTACGGAATTTTTCGAATTTGGAAATAACTTTTGCCGAAGAGATTATCCTGTTTTTCTGTTTCTTTCGTTATACTGAATTATATATATATATATATATATATATATATATATATATATATATATATATATATATATATATATATATATTATATATATATATATATTATAGTGGAACCACTGTATAGGAGCCAAAAGTTTAATTAACGAGATTAGTTTCATATGTAGTTTATTATACCCTCTTCAGTCGAATACTGAGAATGGGATTATTACAAAAGTCTATAAATAGCTTACAGATCAGAAAAAAAGAAAAGAAAAAACACAAAGAAACACAAAATGGGGAAAAAAAGGTCATAAATCAGGAAGTGCAAGTCTAAGCTGTTTACGATGAGATTACGCGAATGGAGGCTGCATTTCAATTGCCCAATCTGACAAATTAAAATTGGGAATTTCTACTATTAATATAAATTCTACTATTAATAGGAGAAATTCCCCATTTTAATTTGTCTGATCGGCAATTGAAATGCATATATATATGAGAATAATATAACAGAAAAAACAATAATATTCAAATAAAATATGCTATACACATACATAAAAATCGCTTTGGTACGTGTAAATTCCTATGACATCTAGAATGCTAACCAACATTACATAGACTGCATGAAAAAGAGTCCTTTCCTTCGCAGAATGCAATAAACCTTGTAGCCTGCATGACTATGAACATTTGCTTTGGAAATCAATATTTTCAATACTTCACCACAAACACTGTCTTCATCTGAGACTTCTGAATCTTTGTCTGTAAGTATTTCTGAGTCAGGAATATATAAAACGATGTCCCCAGTTTCCAGCCCATCATCATTTTTAGTTCCTTCATTAGTTTCTTCAACAAGTAGAGTGTCGCTATACAAAAATCTCTAACATAGAAGAAAAAGGGGAAACAAATAGAAACATATAAATTATTGATGAATGTCCCCGATACTGAAGGAGATCTTTTTAATATGACGAGTGTGACAGCAACGCGAGGAAACGACAAAAAGATGAAGAGGGGGAAACTCAAAATATCGAGAAAATTTGCCTTCAGCAACCGCATCGTTCAAATCTGGAACAATCTACCACAAGCAGTAGTCAGTGCTTTAAACCCTGAAATTTTGAAGACCAAATTCGATAAATGTCAAAAGAAAATGAAATTAAAATAACTTACAAATATTAGAGGGGGTTGCACCCAAATTAGCCTTATTCTTAATAGGGCCTACAATGTATGAGATTTAATGGCTTCCTGTAGGTGCCAATAGATTCTGTTTTAGTTTTTTAAAATATCCAAAATTTAGAACTCAACACATTTTATTAATAAATACAGTCAATTGATGCGCGCAGTCAATAATTACAATGATTTCCTTTGTTTTTCAGGACTTCTTTAATTAATTTTGGCATTCTGGAGACCAAATTTGTGATGATATCTTGACTTATACTCCTTTATTTTTGTTTAATAAACACCCCCAATTGCTTACCATTGGATGCTTTCTGATATTAACCACCATTTTGATTATCGCCCACAAATTCTCGGGCCAAGGTTCCAAAAGTTTGATGTTATTTTCAGCCAAGATCTATGTTTTTGCTTTCGTTTTGTGACAAGGTGAGCGATCATGCTGTTAACTACAGTTATTATCCCCAAATTGGCCCTGAACTGTTAGAAAAATGTGTTAATGAAGTAAGGCTTTGGCACCATTTTGAGTCCTTGTCAATGTTCTTGTGCAAAATTGTTCGTGCTCCAGTTCCCTAAGATGAGAAGCAGCCACATACATGGTGTGTTAGGATGCTTCACCGTGGGCAAGAAACAGAACTCGTGAAAGTGCTCTCCTTTTCTCCTCACGCGGGATCGTCTATAGGTTGCCAACAAGCGGAAGGGATCTTCATCGGAGCATATTACGTTGCCGTAGTATTCCTACAAAAGTGGAGTCTATTCGTAAGGTTGTTCTTGATGAGATGAGGTTTATTCTCAGCCTTCCTCGGCTAGAGACTTTTGTCTAAAAGTCTCCATCATCCCGCTGTGCAGGCTGAAGCGTACACACCTGTTTGTTTTTTAATCGTCAGCAAACTTTTGCATGGAAGGCAACACCTGGGACCTTACTAGGTGGCCATCTTGACGTTCATTTGAAGCTCTTGGGCGTCCAGAAGACTTTTTCACAGGAGTGTAACGAGTCTTTTTAAGGTCGTTAATGATCATAAAGATTTGGACCCTTGATACAATACCCTTAGAAACTATACCCTTTCATTACAAACAACTTTAAGGTAGAGTAAAAATGGTTGCACGCACTTCTTTGGAAAGAATCATTTCTGTAATTAAAAATATTCAAACATTTCTTTTTTTCCAAAAATATTATTGTAAAATAGATTTTAATCACACAAAATCCTTCATCTAATCCATACTCGTCATCATTTTAGCATTTTGATAGAAGAGAAAAGCTCAAGGGAGAGAAACTTGCCTCCTACAGGAACAGGACCGGATCGCAATTTTAGCTTCAGCGAAGGAATGCAGTTTTCATCATCATAATCATCATCATCATCATCATCATCAGTAACTCTATAATTTAAAAAGGGGATTTTTTGAGTATTTGAATAAAATTTCCTCTTAGTTTGGTTGTGACTTATGTTTTTTTATCAAAGTTATTTCTAATAATTCTTTTATAATATCAAAAAAACAAAATGGTGAAGTTCACAAATAAATATAAGTGTCGAAATTTTGTGAATTTTTTTAAACCCAAAGAATTACAAATGGTGAAGTTCATAAAATTTATTTTTATATATCTTCTATTGTATAACTCTATATTTTAGCAACGTGATATTTTGAAAGGGGGGAAATTTAGTTTAGAGTTCCTTTTTAAAATTATTATAATTGGAGAAGTTCAGAAAATGAATAAAAATTTAACCATGGCTGCTTTTTTTTAGATTGAAAATTTTAATCTTAGTAGCGAAGCGCAACTCCCCCCCCCCATAGGGGTGGGGGTGAGGGGTGGCGAAGCCATTGCCTGTTTTTTTTTTGTTTTTTTCAAATGTTGCCTTTTTAATAAACCTGCAATAATTTAAATAAAATAATAACAAGAAGAGAAACTTTGCCACTCCTCCTTACAGAAGGAGCTTGCGCTTCGCAAGCAGACCTAGGGTCTGTGGCCTACGGCCAAGGTCAAGGTATTGGTTTCCATTTCAGGTTCGAATTGAGCAGTTATCTTTCCTATTTAGTAAATTAAGTAAAAAATTAAATTAGTTTATTTCTAAGATTTTATTACGCCCAATTCCGATCAATTTCTTTCAACATAATTAGACAAAAAAATGGATAATTTAGTAAAAATTGTTATATGAAAGAGCTAAAATATTACTCCACTTGAAAGCCATTTTATTCTATATATAAAAACACTTCATGGCCTTTGTAAGGAATGATTTCTAAATAAATATGACTAATTTACTTTTCTCTGACAGTTTTTATTATTTTAAATTCATTTTTATCAATGAATTCATATAAAAAACACGCGAAGAGCACGAAATGTAAAAAGTGAAAATCGCTTTTTTTTTGTTATTTTGAGGCTGGATAGAGTAGAGAAGAAATTAGGATGAAACATAAGTAGGCTTCTGATCGAACAAAACCTCGATGTCTTGGGGACTATGATACGCCATTTTAGACCCAAACTCTAGTTCAATGTCTTCTTCCAATTCGTGGAGGAATTTAATTAACGATATTAGATTATTCAAGGCACTAAGAAAAATATTTACGTTGCACTTAATAAGCCAAATTACGAAAATATCCACAAAATGGTACCAGATAATATTACTAGGAAGTTTTGGGGGGGGGGGGTAGATTTCAGTCTAAAAAACTTTTATATATTAACAGATCAACAAAGGGAAGAGAAAGGCTTACCCATGGTCATATGGAAACGCTGGAGAGACCATTGAACCTAAAGTTAACTTGATTATTGGAAAACAGTTTGTATATAATAGGCTTGCAGGTTTCACCAAGGGGTTATTTGTAATGAACAACTGCAAATCAAATGGCGCCATGAAGTAGTTAGAATTGTACAAAGAACGTATAAATTCATTAAATTCCAAGGAATCTTTTATAGAGTAATTGGTACTTATGATGGGATCAATAATTGGAACAAAGAGCCTCCTCTGTCACTTTATAAGTCGGGCTCTTTTCGCTACACTCTGGCTTCAAAAGGAATGTGAGTTTCATGAAATTTAGAAAGGTCAGAGAGGATACCAAACAAAACAATTTTGTAAGACAACTCAATGCAGTTAGATACCATAGAACGGCTGTCATTGCCAAAACTTTTCTTTTCCCCATCAATATTAAAAATAAAAACAACCCTAAAGTTGCGCAAAGCCTACAATAAGCCGAAAATGGAGCAGTGGACAATTTATCATCCTCTCTGACGAATCATCCTTTAGCATGGAGGCAATTATGCAAAGGTTTCGGCGGTTATATCGTGGAATTGATTTGCCAATTTGAGCTAACCAAATTCACCTATTGATACAAACACTGTAATCACCTAATAACATCTTCCAAGACAATTGTGCACCGGTTCACAGAACTAAAATTGTTAAAAACTGGGACGAAGGGCAGTTTTGGACTGGCTCCAACAATCCTCTGATTTTAATATAATCATTCAAACATCTCTTGTGTTTTGGAACAGCAAGGAGTCTATTTCTCCCCACCATCACATATCAAAGAGCTGGAACAGGTTTTCCATAAAGAATGGATAAAATATCCCATACCCACTGTTCATAACTTGTATGACTCTATTTGAAGAGGCATTGAAACAGATTTTGGTGCCAAAAGAGGACTAATTCGATATTTACTAATAAAGTTATTATTTAACATGGTCTTTCCATTATTTTGTTCAAGCCATGTATACCAGAAAAAAATATTTTTATGGTCGAGCGAATAAGGAAAGTTGTTTATATTATCATTACACTTAATAATAACCTTAAATACATCGTCTTCGTTAAATTGAAATTCATGCTTATATTGAGAGTTTAATTATAATAATTATTTATATCCAGTAATAAATTAGCTGGACTCTTGTTGATTTTACAAAAATCACAGAACTGTCGTTATTTTTGAGATGCCTAAAATTTGTTATTACAATAAAAGGAATGGGCAACCCGGTTTTTACCCAAGAAACGTTCAACAGGATTCTATACGAAGTTTAAACCGATAAATAACATTTATTTAAAAAACTAGAGTTAATCTTTAGTGATAGAACGATGTTCAAAGAAATCAACTTTCGGTATTATGAATACACTAGTTTATCTGTGCCGTCAAAAATGCCGGCATTATTTTTAAGTTAGAGCTATATTTCATTCGCGATAAATATTTTTAAATAGAAAACAAAGAACACAGCTTTCTATCTCTAATAAATCAATATACAAACCAGGCAATGACTTCGCCACTTCCCCTTACGGAGGGAGCTTGCGCTTCGCTACTAAGATTAAAATTTAAAATGTAAAAAAAGCAGCCATGGTTAAATTTTTATAAATTTTCTGAACTTCGCCAATTATAATAATTTTAAAATGAACTCTAAACTAAATTTCCCCCCTTTCAAAATATCACGTTGCTAAAATACAGTTATAGAAGAAGATATATAAAAATAAATTTTCTGAACATCACCATTTGTAATTTTTGGGTTTTAAAAAATTCACAAAATTTCGATATTTATATTTATTTCTGAACTTCACCATTTTGTCTTTTGATATTATAAAAGAATTACTAGAAATAATTTTTATAAAAAAACATAAGTCATAACCAAACTAAGATGAAATTTATATTCAAATACTCAAAAAAATCCCCTTCTTAAATCCGAGAGTTAGTGATGATGATGATGATGATGATGTACCTATATCTATTTCAGTGTTTTTATCATATCTGTTTTGTCCAACTCATTATTAATCCCAATATTCTATAAGACATGAAATGAATATATTCTATCTGGATAAAATATTCACAAAATTTCGATACTTATATTTTTTCGAACTTCACCATTTTGTTTTTGGATATTATAAAAGAAATATTAGAAATAACTTTGATAAAAAAAACATAAGTCATAACCAAACTATAATTTAAGAATGGGATTTTATGAGTATTTGAATAATAATTTCATCTTAGTTTGGTTATGACTTATGTTTTTTTATCAAAGTTATTTCTAATATTTCTTTTATAATATCCAAAAACAAAATGGTGAAGTTCGAAAAAATATAAGTATCGAAATTTTGTGAATATTTTATAACTCAAAGAATTACAAATGGTGAAGTTCAGAAAATTTATTTTTATATATCTTCTTCTATAACTATATTTTAGTAACGTGATATTTTGAAGCGGGGGGGATAATTCAGTTTGGAGTTTCTTTTTAAAATCATTATAGTTTGGGAAGTTCAGAAAATTTATAAAAAATTCACCATGGCTGCTTTTTTTTAGATTTTAATTTTAATCTTAGCAGCGAAGCGAAAGTTTCTTCCAGTAGGGGGCAGTGGCAAAGCCATTGCCTGGTGTATATATACATTATTAAATACGACTGCGAGTTTAGAACTAATTATTTTCTTTTCGAGTCTCTCAATTTATCTTATATTTCGATTTTGGTCTTGAGATAATCCGTGGATAAGTTCGCCCAAAATTCATTGGAATTCTTAATCCTTCTCTGCCCATTATCGCTTCACCATTTTAAGCAATCTCAAAAAACTTTATTTGGACGTACCTTTTTGTGTTTAAGAATTTCCATTCCCTAAAAGTATGTTCATATATTTGTTAACATCTAAAGGACGATGCATATAAAGGCTTGTCTTCAATTCCTTAAGTACCAAAGTAGCACCAAAGCATCCAAGCGGCTTCTTAAGTTATTATATTAAACCCTCCAAAAAGAACAGCAAATCAATTAGAGAGGTTAATGTAACACATAAGGAGAGAAGATAGGAAAAAAAATGGATGAGAGAATGCAAAAAATACCGAAAAGAACTAAATATAAATATAGAAGCATTAGAACAAATGAAAAAAGAAGAAGTACCAAATAGAATTTATGATAGGGATACAAAAAAATGGAAAGAAGATTTGAAGAAGAAAACCAGCGTAAAAATATATAATAAATGGAAAACTATACCAAGACATGGAAGTGAATTTTACGACAATACATCTGCATAAGAGACATTTTTCAGGTGTAGAACAAATACATTAAAAGTAAATGGTAGAAAAATATTCGAAAACGGTGAGACAAAGTGCCCATTTTGTGGGGCTAAAAAAGAAGATTTAGAACAATTCATCCTAGACTGTAGTAAAATATCAAGAAGAAAAAGAACTTCATCTAGAATACTTCATCCTAGACTGTAGTAAAATATCAAGAAGAAAAAGAACTTCATCTAGGAAACTTCATCCTAGACTGTAGTAAAATATCAAGAAGAAAAAGAACTTCATCTAGAATACTTCATCCTAGACTGTAGTAAAATATCAAGAAGAAAAAGAACTTCATCTAGAATACTTCATCCTAGACTGTAGTAAAATATCAAGAAGAAAAAGAACTTCATCTAGAATACTTCATCCTAGACTGTAGTAAAATATCAAGAAGAAAAAGAACTTCATCTAGAATACTTCATCTTAGACTGTAGTAAAATATCAAGAAGAAAAGAACTTCATCTAGAATACTTCATCCTAGACTGTAGTAAAATATCAAGAAGAAAAAGAACTTCATCTAGAATACTTCATCCTAGACTGTAGTAAAATATCAAGAAGAAAAAGAACTTCATCTAGAATACTTCATCCTAGACTGTAGTAAAATATCAAGAAGAAAAAGAACTTCATCTAGAATACTTCATCCTAGACTGTAGTAAAATATCAAGAAGAAAAAGAACTTCATCTAGAATACTTCATCCTAGACTGTAGTAAAATATCAAGAAAAAAAAGAACTTCATCTAGAATACTTCATCCTAAACTGTAGTAAATATCAAGAAAAAAAAGAACTTCATCTAGAATACTTCATCCTAGACTGTAGTAAAATATCAAGAAGAAAAAGAACTTCATCTAGAATACTTCATCCTAGACTGTAGTAAAATATCAAGAAAAAAGAACTTCATCTAGAATACTTCATCCTAGACTGTAGTAAATATCAAGAAAAAAAGAACTATAAGTGATACAAAGAAAACAAAGAAGAATTATTGGGAGAATTATTGGAAGCAAATATAGAAAGCAAAAAAGAGGTATTACATACATTTTCGATTAAAATAAAAAAAAACATAAAAGAACAACAGAACCAGACAAACTGAAAGCCAAACAAACAAAACATAGTGAAAGAAAAGAAGGTGACGTTGCAAAGTCAATACCTCCGACAGTCATCCCATCGTATCAACTTTTCTCGACCTCACGAAGAAGAAAATCTACAACAAGAAGAGTAGAATAATTACAGAAAAAGGAGAGAGAGCCGCTGCTCAGAGGGGGCCATGGGTCCACCTCTCCTTGAAAACAAGCAGGTCCCTCTCCGAAACTTCCGGGGGAGGGGGGACTAAACCAACCAGGATACCCGTTATGGAGATGGTCTACGCCCTACAGTGTCCTCAATATGGCTCTAATAATGATCATAGACATGCCTAACGGATACTCTACCATCTACCACATGATGGAGGACGTCGAAAAGCTCGTCTCTGAGGAGGCCAAAAGGTCTTTCCAGAAGATCGGGCTGGAAGCCTCATCCCATAAGAGATCCTTGCGCGTCGCACTATCCTCCTAAGAAGGCTCGACCCTTTCTTCACGGAGAACTATGAATAGATCAAAGAAGAGTTATCCAAGAAACAAAAATAGGCCAAAATTACAGAAGTAAAAAAAATCGGTAAAGGACAGATCATCGGGAAGATCGTCTTCGTTAACATCGAGATGGCTCAGAGGGCAAAGAATGAAGGCCTTCTGGGTTTTCATCTACCGATATCACGGGAGCAGATTGAGGCAGACGAGCATATCACACTCAAATGCTGCTTTATATGTTTCCAGGTCGAAACTTATCCGACCAAGGACTTTCAGGCAAAGGACGTTACATGTTCTAACTGCTCCCAACCAGGGTACGGGTGGAAGGAGTCTTCGTCGCAGAAGCCCAAATGCGTAAACTGCAGGGTGACCACAAAGCCTTGGTCATGAGGTGTCCCATCCGTAAAGAGGCAATTCGGGCCAAGAAAGAAAAAAATAAAAAAGGTAAAGGAGGCAACGACACGTACCTACGTGGAAGCAGGGACCCCACCCAAAAATATTTCGGAAGAAAGGATAGAAGCCCAAAAATTATTAATGCCGAGCGAAGGCAGGAAGATTATGGCGACATCTGCTCCGCCCACCTGTCCTGGCACATTCGCAAAGGAATTAAACCCTTTTTGTAAGAAAATGGAGTTCAGAAAAAACTGTGGCTCCCCGAAAACCCTCCATCAGAAGATTTACTGAAGATACAGTTCGTCGGCAACGAAAACGCAAAGGAAATTATACAAAACGAAACAGCGGAAGAAGATGAAGATGACTCAAAGAGTGAAAATGCAAAAAAAAAAGCACACACACAAAAAAAAAAATAGCTGATTTTCACTGACTCCTGGAAGCTTTAATACTCCTAGTTTGACTCATAGCTTTCTCTTCTCCGCACAAATTCCCTTTTCCCCACTATTAATTATCCTTATAATTTGCAATTGATTATGTATTTGATAATTAATTACATGATTAATGTAAAATGTAACTTTTGTATTTTTATAACTTAATAAATCTTATTTTATCTTAAGTTACTAATATCAACCTTTGATAATGATATAGGTATGTATCGAAACGTGTCAGGCCAATAAATAAATATTTTGTTTTGCTAAATAGACTAGTTTCCTGTTCTCGTTTGCTATCCCTATTCTGATGAATTTTGGGCGAACTTATCCACGGATTATCTCGAGTCCAAAATCGAAATCTAAGATAAATCGAGAGCCTCGAAAATAAAATAATTAACACTAAACTCGCAGTCTTATTTAATATAATATGTTATGAAGAAAATCTACTGTCCAACTATATATATATATATATATATATATATAAATTGGAAATCACATGTTGCGTGAATTTTATAGATGTATTTTTAAAGGCCCAAGGAAATGAAAATTGGTGACACAACCCGGAAAAACACTTAGGAGAATATCACGTGATCCAATTCAAAGCTTAAGAAGGAAAATGGGAGAGGTAGAGAAGGAAAGATAGGACAAACTATCTTAACCGTTATATGAAAATAAATAAAGAATTTGGAATTGAACCGAGCGCTCATCGCTTATATGATCATGACGCTGATCGCCAGAGCTATATATATATATATATATATATATATATATATATATATATATATATATATATATATATATATATATATATATATATATATAATATCTCTCAAAGTAGCGCGAGAGAATGATGAAGATGAATGCAATAAACCACATTGAAAGGGAAAACGGAATCAATTTTTCTTACAGTAATATTTATTACCTTTTTTCGAAAAAATCCGCGCAGGAAAGCGATTTGAACTTTGCACACTGAGGCAGCGAGCACCGCTTTGATCACAGTTAAAAGTATGCCGTTAGTACACTACGCTACGCAGAGAACCAAAAAATTCTCTGAATAGAAAAATTTATTCGGTTTTCTCTTTCAATGTGGTTTATTGCATTCATATATATATATATATATATATATATATATATATATATATATATATATATATATATATATATAGCAAGGCAAACTTAAATTATAAATATTTATATTTTAAAAATATTCTTGCCTTCGTCTAGTTATAAAACTAACAAGAAACTCAGTAAACATATTTTTAACAGAAGAAATACATAAAGACATTTTATTTGTATATAACAACAATTGCTCCTAAAAGAATAGCAGAGGACACATGTATTCAACCACTCTAAGAACGTGCGAGAATTTGTTGTTAAAAAAATATAATCATATAAGTTCGATGAAAAAGGTAGGTAAGATTGAAGAACGAGAAATTTCTAAAACGAAACTGATGTAAATTGCCGAATAATAGTACCGTCATTCATTGATAAGAATCCATAGAAGAAGGACGTCTTACTTTGAGCAATGCCGAAGGTCCGAAATGCTTCTCATACTATTCGACAGCAAATAATTAAACCACTCAGATGGATTAGACTATTTTTGAGCAGGTGATTTGCCTTATGTAACTGTAGGATCAATTATAATAAAAAATTTCGCGAGTATGAAATCACTTCTAACTTGCCAAGAGCCGGTGCTCCTCGCAAGATTAAGCATCGGTCTTGACGTTACATACTTCGAAAGCTAAAAAGATGATTACAATGAAAGATCTAAAAGCAATCTTGAATTGCCAGCAACTAAAGTGAGTAAATAAAACTATTAGTAAAGAGCTCCATCATAATGACTTACATTCTTTCCCTCCCCGCAAAACTCCACTTCTTAATAAAAAGTATTAAACGAACCGTTTAAAGTTTGCCAGAGAGCATCTTGAAAAGATGAGAGAAATTTAGAACAATGTTATATGGTCAGATGAGACTAAAATAGAACTTTAGGGCCAAAAGGAGACTCGTCGCGCTTGGAGAGCAGAATAAACTACATACCTATGATCCTAAGCACACCATCCCAAACGTGAAAGACGGATGAGGTTTGGGTCTGTTTACTTCACTTGCCACAGGACAAGTCCACATCATTGATGGGAAAATGGATGGGCCACGTATCTAAGATACTAGGAGAAAAGGCTGCTAGCAAGTGCGAAAAACAATAAACGGCCGACATCAATGGATAATTCAGCAGGACAACGATCCTAAGCACACATTCCAATTAACTCAAGAATGGCTTCAGATGAGAAAAATAAACTTCTTGCCCCATAGCCAAGTCAATCGCCACGCTTCACTACTATTAAACATTTATAGTGAATACTGAAGTCTTCAATTCGAACGAGAAACACAGAACCTTGTCTCCTTGATGTACATTTGTATAGAAGAGTTGAACAAAATATCAAGAAACCAGGCAATGGCTTCGCCATTTCCCCTACGGGAAAGCTTGCACTTCGCTACTAAGATTAAAATCTCAAAAAAAGCAATTATGGTTAAATTTTTATAAATTTTCTGAACTTCGCCAATTATAATAATTTAAAAAAGGAACTCTAAACTAAATTTCCCCCCTTTCAAAATATCACGTTGCTAAAATATAGTTATAGAAGAAGAAGATATATAAAAATAAATTTTCTGAACTTCGCCATTTGTAATTCTTTGGGTTTTAAAAACTTCACAGAATTTCGATACTTATATAAATTTCTGAACTTCATCATTTTGTATTTTGATATTATAAAAGAATTATTAGAAATAATTTTGATAAAAAAACCTAAGTCATAACCAAACTAAGATGAAATTATTATTCAAATACTCAAAAAAATCCCCTTCTTAAATTATATAGTTAGTGATGATGATGGTGCCTAAAGCTAGTATCAACTCAAGAGAATCTTCTTCGAGCTGAATGACTGAACCTATTATTGGTTGAATACTTTTGTTACCAGCTAAATTTTGTTTCTGAACAACTGTTGCTATATACAAAGAAAATCTTTCTTAGGTTTATTTTTTCTGTTAAATATATGTTTAAGAGTTTCCTGTTAGTTTTATAACCAGAGAAAAGTACGAACGATTTGATTCAAATTCTTGTGACACCTCAATATATATATATATATATATATATATAATCTGTGATGCCATCAGGACAAGCCTAAACAAAAACAAAGCACATCGAGAGACTTTAATGCAAAAGTTGGTAATGAGTCATGCATGGAAAAGTTTTCAATACCAGAGCGAAATTGAAAGGGACAAAATCTGGTTAACTAAACATTAGCCCAAGACCTCAAAATTGCCAACACTCTGTTCAAAAGGAAATAACATCAAAGATGGTTTTGGATATACAATGCGATATACAATGAACTTTATTATTTGCTCGTCGACAAATAAATTAATGTCAATAGTTTACAATTCCTCACTAAAGTCAAAATTAGTGACCACAAAAGATGTTTGGATGTAGGATTCAAATTAATATTTAGAAAGAGTAAAAAAAGAAGCTATTCCATTCCAAATTCTGGGCCTTTTCCATCAAACATAACCATGAAAATCCCTTTGACCCCAGAAATACAAGTAACATACAAGCAATGAACAATAACTTGATGAAACTTATAACAAACATTGTTGAATTATACAATGGAATTCAAAATAAGAACAACAACAAACTCTTAGAAGAAACCCTTAACCTAATGAAGAGGCGCAAACACCTCAAAAAAACAAAAACCAATCGACAAATTCAATTAGTAGAATTAAACAAGCTCATTAAATAGAAACAGAGAACTTGCATCAGAAAATATAATACAACTGTTGTTGAAGACGCCTTCAAAGAAGGAAAGGGGTGTAAAATGATGAAAGAGACTTCAACAAGTTCTGCTGACCAAAGTCGCATGCTCTCACTTATTCTGATTTATGACCTTACGACCTTTAAAACTTTCAATAACTCCCGGACTAACCTTGGGAGGACCTTGGCAATTATAGCATTCGAAAGAAAATGTAAAACAACATAATGCTTTTAAATTTCGTTAGAAACTGCCGAATATTTATGAAGTTATTGCCAAATAATTCGCCTGCTAACCTTGGGAGGGGTGACTTTGACAATTATATCATTTGAAAGAGAATTTAAAACAACATAAGGGTTTCAAATTTCGTTAGAATCGGCCGAATAGTTATAATGTTATTTTTAAAACAAAATAATTCCAGGGCTATCCTTGGGAGGACCTTAGAAATTATTATATCATTCGAAAGGGAATGTAAAACAACATAAAGTTTTCGAATTTCGTTAGAATCAGCTTAATAGTTATGATGTTATTGCTAAAACAAATAAAAGCAAAATGTGGACCGATCGACAAAGTGTGATATAGAGTCGCCCGCGACTATAAATGAAAACCTAACAGAGTAGCTATAAAAGAGGCAGATGCTACAATCATCCAGGACCGAGAAAGAATAGTTAAAAGAATTAACGTACGTTTACTACGAATAGCTGTACTGAAGCCGCAATACCATACATAATAAAAAAAAAACAACCAACATCACTCAATAATGTTCCGTCCGTTCTCAAATCAGAAATTGAAATTAGACTCATCAAATGAAGAGCCACCAAGCACCAGGTAAGGATAACATCATTCCGGACTTGCTGAAAGGTTCTGGATATGTCATTGCGGACAAACTAGGTCGTTTCTTCACTGAATATCTAAAGCAAGACAAGATCCCAGGGGGACTGGCACAATGCCATAATAATCCTTCTACACAAAAGAGGCGATCGAGTGGACCTTATAAACGACAGATCATTCAGCATTCTCTCGTGTGACTGTGAACTCTTCACAAAAGTCATTGCTAACAACAGACTGCAAAACCAGCTAGATAACCAACAACCGAGAATACAAGCTGCCTTTTGATAAGGATTCTTAACGATTGAATACCAGAAAGCATTTTATTCAATAGAAATACCAGCAATAATAATAGCCTCGGAGAATCAAGGTATAGATCCGGTCTACCTGAATATCAAAGCATCGTATGTATACCAAAATTGCAGATACTACACTAGATTGTATAAGAATTCAGACATCTTTCAATTGCAGAAAAGTGCAAGACAAAGCGATATTATCTCTCCAAAATTATGCAAGCTCTGTCTTTAAGAAATCTTTAGGGGCTCAATCAACTTCAGTGCAAATGTTTTAGGCATTTTGAAGTGTAGTAATGAATTGAATTAAGAGAGAGAGAAGCAAATAATGTTCAAACGAAAACAAAAATGTTTCTCTGAGAATTAAGCGGAGAGGGGCATTTAATCAAATATTTCTCCAAGATTTAATGAGGACAATTATCGAAATGGTTTAATTAAATTTCTCTTCTGGAAATAGATTATTTTTAAACCGGAAGTTAATTATAGATCGACTGGAAGGCTCTTTGAAAAAGAAAAAAGTAAACCCTTAAATGGGATGGAAAGACATCAGTATTTAAAAATAATTGAAATAAAATTAATATATAATGGAATCAGGTTAACTTTGAACAAATTGTAAAGAGGAATAAATAGCGTTTATCTCTTAATGAATTTTTTTTTTAAATGTTAAAGTAAAGTACTTCACGAATATCCAAGGCTCATTAAAGTGCACTCGCTTAAATAGAGGCTCAAAGTAAATTTTAATTCTAGAAATAGATGTATAAGTAAATAGAAGGAAAGGTTAGTGAGGGATTGGTGAGGGGAAAAGAGGAATTGTTTAAAAAGGGGACGCGAGTTGTTATCTCCATTTACAGTAGGCCAAGATGAATCCACAGGGTATCAGACAGGGAGGGGCTAAGGAGGCCGAAGTTCCATACCTGTATTCTACTATTCAGAAAGAGTTATGTAATAATATAGAATATACCTAAAAAAAATTTAAAACATTGCGATCGAATGTATCATATATGATACATGTCTAAAATACAAATAAATTTAAAAAGTAATTAATAAATAGAGTATTATACCTTAGCTGA